>OU830595.1:69422071-70656157 GCA_917563855.2 Limnephilus lunatus
TTGGGCCCTGGTGTTGGTTTAGAAGCCGACATCGAGGCACCCTAACAATTGGCGCATCAACGTGGAGCCTGGAATTTTTTTTTCTATCCCGGTCACTTTGCGGGACCCTTCTTTGTCAAAATCCTCCCCCTAACAACTGTCGCCCGATCGTGGGGTTGGAATTTTTTTTCTCTATCCCGGTCGCTTTGCGGGACCTTCCTTTGTCGAAATCCTTCCCGCATAACAACTATTTTGTAAACATTAATTATGCCTTGTTATTCTACAGTGAATCCTGTGAAAAAACCACAGAAACCAATATGTAAATTAGATCCATAACGGATCTGACTGGAATTATAAATTGCATCGCAAGTTGAAACAACGGCCATTTTGAGTACCCGAAACGCCGCGAATCTGATTGCGCACGCGTCACCAAACAGCGAGCGCGTAGCAACAGCAATCCGCGCCAAATCCAACGGCCTTTGTTTCACGCGATATTCCGGATTGTGCGCGCAAATGCCTTGTTCCCGCCGATATCCTAACCGACTGTTGCTAGGCTGCGTTTTAAATCCAAACCGTTTTTTATGACTGAACCGGGATACCAACGAAAATCATTGATTCTGGAACCCCAGTTATTTTGCGAATTCCTTAATGAAAATTTCGGACTTACGTATTTTTATTATTTCTGCACAATATACCAATTGGCCCACTTGTGTCTGTCAAATTAGTACAATTTAATGTTTCTCCAAATGGACAAAATAATGACTTTCTTTCCCCATTGTACATTATAGGTACTGTTTTTTTTTCAGCATAAGTGAAAGTGAATTGTGTTTTTTCCCTTACATAAGTGAAAAGTGGAATAATAATAAAGCCAATGACTGATTCCATGAATAAATAAAATAATTTTAATATGGTTGGATGCAATAAACCCCATATTCAGTCATTTTCATCCGGAAGTTTGTCCTTTATTTGCCAGAAATGTGCCTTTTGTGAACTTTAGTGCCTTTCTCAGTGCAAAGTGTTTTGTGAAAATAAAAAACCTGTTTTCTAAAGGTCAGTCCTGGCAAAATTTTTCTAAAATAAATAAATACTTGTGAATTTCACAGTTTTCTCAAAAGTGGTCAGTGAAATACAAAAACCTTTACCACTAAGGTCTTTCCGCGCAAAATTTTTTCTCGTCTGCCTCTCCTTGACAAGAATTCTGGTGTCATGTATACAAAACACATTTGGAAGTGCCAACAGTGATCACCAAGTGAAAAGTGCCTCACAAAAATTAATTTTTGCGCTTTCTAAAGGAAACCCCTGGCCAATTTTTTTTCTTCTCCTCACCACCCAGGAAACTCGCAATGGAGGACAAGCAAGCTATTACACCATCCAACTTGGGTACCATTCCCAATGTGCATAGTTTATCCAAAGCCCACTTACAAGCTGCTTTAAGGGATAGAGGACTCTCGCCATCAAGCAAATCTAAATCTACATTGAAGGCATATGCACTTTTATTCAACAAAAAGTACATTAGGAGAATAAATCTCGCCCCCTCCAACGAAAATAATTCATGTTCGGCTACGCAAGTTTTGGATAATCTTGACAAAGAACCTACGCCGCATGTAATGATAAAACAGGACGTCGCACCCATCTTGACACAAGATAAAACTTACGATTTATCCTCTTGGAAAGTCAAATATAATGGCGTCTCCGATGTGCTGGATTTCATTGACCGTATTGAAGAAACGGCTACAATCAAAAATATCCCATTCGAGATTCTACGGAGAAACTTTATAGAACTCATCTCCCCAGAATTAATTCCGTGGCACCGCATCCAAAAGACTAAATGCAAAGATTGGAATAAACTCAGAGCTGCCCTAATCTCTAGCTTTGGAAAAAAGGAGGCCCAGCACCGGATCAAACTATCTCTACTATCTATTAAACAACTAGTAGATGAACCTGTGGCTACATTCATAGAAAGGGCTGAGTCCATCAACATCAAGCTTTCACATCCTGTTCCGGAAGCTGAACTATTACCAGTCATAACTGATGGCCTTTTAAGCAAATACGAGAACATCATCACCTCACAGAAAATTGCATCCCTGGCCCAGCTAAACGAAGTCTGCCTCCTCCTGGAATCGTACCAGGATAGGAAAAACATAAAGAATGTGTCGAATAATGTGGTTGTGCCAAGCCGTTCGTCTGGTTTAAAGCCAGAATTCGACAACAAAAAAGTGTGCTCCTTTTGCAAAAAAGTAGGCCACCTGGCCGCTACTTGTTTCAAGCAAGCAAGACTTCTGGAATCCAAGGAACCCCGAACCTCCAAGAGACACCACTCTAGGGACCGCTCTCCTCCACGCGACGAACTGCGCAACATTTTCAAGAGATCAAGGCACAATGCAGAAAGGTTACAAAACCCAAGCGATGTCAGACCTCAGGTGGATTTCTCCAAGCCCCCACCAAATTTCTACATGAAGAGGCCAAAAAACTAAATAATAACCTCTCAGGTACCCATTCTGAACCAAGGTCTAAAGAATGGACTGATTGGTTATCACACATTAAGTATTTTAACCAGACCTTAAATGTTTCCTCGGTTTGTTGCAAACAAGCTAAAGATGGGAGACCCTATGCTCTTTTCTCTGTTAACAATGTGCCCTTTTCCGGATTACTTGATAGCGGTGCATCTGTCAGCTGTCTTGGCAACAATGCTCACCTGCCTTTTGTTAACAGTGATTTTAAAATTTCGCCACAAACAACACACCTGACGACTGCGGATAATGTTTCCCAGCCGGTCATCGGTACCCTCGCACTACCAATTAATTGTAACAATAAAATAATTACAATCAATTTTCTAATAGTGCCCTCTATATCCCAGAATTTCATCCTTGGCGTTGACTTCTGGAAGGCTTTTAACGTTGCTCCCCAAGTATTTAATACTCTTGGCGAAACCTCCACTGCTGCTCAAATTAGTGAGATCCGCACAATAATACCTCACGAAAATTTAAGCACGGACCAAGCTCTCCAACTAAAGGAAATGGTCAATAAATTCGAATCAATATCTTTCGAAAAATGTGGATTGGGTTTGACAAATTTGGTAGAACACCACATTAAAACCAATGGCCCACCCATAAAGCAACGTTATTACAACTTAGCCCCCCAAAAGCTTAAACTTTTGGAAAAAGAACTTGATGAAATGTTAAAAATGGGTGTGGTGGTTCCCAGCAGAAGTGCATGGACCAACCCAACTCTTTTGGTTTCTAAAAAGATGGCTCCGCACGTTTCTGTCTCGACAGTAGACGTTTAAATTCTTGTACGGAAGCTGACGCATACCCCTTACCTTACGTCCACGCGACCTTAGACAAACTGCGCAACGCCAAGTTCATCTCCTCTGTTGACCTAAGCAAAGCTTTTTGGCAAATACCTTTGGACGCAGAATCGTGTGAAAAAACTGCTTTCGTTGTACCTGGTAGGGGAATGTTCCATTTTAAAAGATTACCCTTTGGTCTAAAGAACAGCCCCGCCGAATTACAAAGACTGATGGACAAACTCTTCGGTCCTGAAGTCGATAACAGCCTGTTTTGTTACCTTGACGACCTCATCATCGTCAGCGACACCTTTGAAAAACACCTATTAATGTTGGAAAAGGTTTTTCAACAACTCAAGTTCGCTGGTTTAACCATCAACTTGAAGAAGTCTGAATTCTGTAAGTCCCGTTTACGTTATTTGGGATTCATTGTCGACGAAAAAGGTCTAAGAACAGACCCCGCTAAGGTGGAAGCCATGGCAAATTTCCCCCGACCCAAAAACGCGAAAGAAGTCAAAGGTTTCCTTGGACTTGCAGGTTATTACAGAAGATTCATCAAAGACTTTTCCACAATTGCAGCCCCCTTAAATAAAATTACCGGCACCCGTAAAGGTGTCAGCAACTTCCGATGGTCTGCTGAAACTGAAGAAGCGTTTACAACTTTAAAAAATGCCCTTCAAAAAGCCCCCGTTCTGAATTGCCCGGATTTTGCACTCTCTTTTACCCTCCACACGGATGCCTCCAACGTAGGAATCGGTGGAGTCCTAACTCAAGAATTCCCAGATGGCGAACACCCTGTAGCGTATTTTTCCCGTACACTAAATAAACACGAGAAAAACTACGGAATTACCGAAAAGGAGTTATTGGCTGTATTGGATTCTGTTCACCATTTCCGCGGTTACATAGACGGTAGCAAATTTACTGTAGTCACAGACCATAGTAGTTTGAAATGGTTGATCTCTTTAAGTAATCCCTCCGGTAGACTCGCTCGTTGGGCCTCCCGTTTGTCTCAATTCAATTTTGATGTTGTACACCGTAAAGGCGCGGACAATATTGTTCCTGACGCTCTTTCAAGAATTGAATTGGCTTCATTAAATGTTGACACAATTGCCCCCCCTCCACCCACAAAAGATGAATGGTACTTGAAAATCTTCGAAGGTTGTAAAAATAATCAACAAAAGTTTCCTAATTTTATCATAAAAAAGGACAACTATACCGTAATTGCAAGGTACCACTATCCATCCTCGAAGATTACTCTTGGAAACTTGTCGTTCCCCTCGAAGGAAGAGAACAAATAATAATTGACAATCATAGTGCTCCCGACTCTATACACCCAGGAACTTTCAAGACGTATAAAAAGATTTCCTTGAAGTATTACTGGCCTGGTCTTTTCAAACAAATTCGCAATTACATCTGTAAATGTGAAACTTGTAAAGCTTATAAACATAGCACGGCAGCACCTGCCGGCCTAATGGGTAACCCCAAACGCGCCGACAGACCCCTACAGTCATTGTCAATGGACCTCGTCGGACCTTTTCCTCGAAGTAATGCCGGACACATGCACATACTTAGTGTAGTGGATGTTTTCACCAAATTCTGTTGGATCTTCCCTTTAAAAAGAGCCAACGCGTCCGCCATCATCAAACTTCTGGAAAAACACATTTTTATACCTTACGGAACACCCAGAACCGTAATTGTTGATAACGGAAAACAGTTTATTGCCCAGGAATTCAAAGAATTTCTTGCCAAATACGGAATCAAGGACATTTATTATAACACCTTGTACACTCCCCAAAACAACACTGTCGAACGTTACAACCAAACAATCAACACAGCTCTAGCTATTCTAGTTGATAAAGACCAACGCACTTGGTGTAAAAACCTAGATAAAATTCAGGCCGCTATGAACAACACTGTTAACCTGGCCACTGGTTACACACCTTTCTTCTTAAAACACGGTATGGAACAAGTCGTCCATGGTTCTCTACATAGGGACACAAACTTTCCTACGTCATCCGCCACCACAAGCAACCCTACCGCAGACTATGCCCATCGCTTGGAAGAACTGTCGGCCATTTACAGTGAAGTCACTGATGCTTTGCTCCTGGCTCACCAAAAGAGTGCGGACAGATATAACTTACGTAGAAAACATGTCACCTTCAATACAGGAGACATAGTTTGGAGAAAGAACAACACACTTTCCCAAGGAGCCATGTATTTCTCTGCTAAGCTGGCACCACGTTTCGTGAAGGCCAAAGTCCTAAGGAAAATATCAGACCTAGTGTACTCCTTGTCTGACTCATCTGGAAAGCACATTGGTAATTACCACATTAAGGACATTGTAAAGTCTGGAAGTGAGGAGTCAAGTAAAACTGCCCCCACTATCTCAGCAAACGTAAAATGATCCAGTATGTATCACATTTTTTTTGTAAGCTTACAGAGTCTTACTACGTCAGGCGTGTATTGTGTCAATCACATGCCCATCGTTTCGTAAATGAAACAAGTTGTAAATTATTTTGTAAATTAATGCGTACTCTCCTTGAAGTTACTTTCAAATGTTGTTTTTGCACTGTTTTTTCTTTCCCTCACGGCAATTTTTTCTTTAATTTTTTTTCACCTGTTCTAAAACTGATCACTTTGGAATGGAGACACTTTTCGAGTTTCAATGTTTGGGAAGTCGCGAGCCCATTTATTGTCTCAACACGTACACTACGCAATGTTCATGCCACGTCATACCCTGCCTTGTCATGTAATTTTTCTCCTATTTTTTTGTTGCATTTTTGTCGTGTGGAAAGGAACTTTCTCACCTGTTTATTTTGTTCATGTAAAGTAGTTGACAATTGCCCATCGGCGTGTCGTTCTAGAAGTCGGGTTTTGTAAATTCCAAAGTGTTAAATTCCGACTCAGAACCAGTTAACTATTTTTACAATTTTTCCTTTTATCTTGTTCATCATGAGTTGTAAAACCTTCCGAGGTATCTCTAGCATGAAAATCAAACAGTGGTTACTAACATAGTCGCCCCTCGTGTATATAAGTTTTTTCAATTTTTCCTCTTAAATTAAAAATTGATGGCGTCCTACCCAAATTCATGCTCTTGTACCAAAATTGGATATCGACACGTCCATTTTGGAACTTGTATTTATAAAACCAATGATTGGTCTTTATAACCCTGTATATAAATCAATTTGGCTCGTTTCAACTAAAGTACGTAAAACCGAATCATCCGGTCTTTGGTTGTTATAACAAAGCCACTGCCTTTTGTTATTTTATTTTTTTTGCTTGTACGTTACGTATGTCTTATATGACACGTTTCAACCCTACGAGATAGGTTAAATAAAACCTTATGGTTATCCTGATTTTGGAATTCACAACTTTTAGGTGTTCATTTAACCAAGTATTTGCAACCCAAATTGCACATAACCTGGTATGTTTGTAACTGCACAAAGGGTATGTAAAACCGTAATTGGTCCCTTTTCTTTGGTCTTCCTCACTGCAGGTTGCCACAACAGACAGTATGTAAAACCATTATAGGTCTGTCTTTGTTTTAAATACTTGGTGTAAGTAGAATTATACTCTGCCATCACCCTTGTATTTTGTAACACATGAAGTAGCATCAAATTGTCTATCTTCTCTGTCGTACGCTCTTGGGCTACGGAGTTAGTTAATCTAACGAATCTTTATAAAATGTGTTAAAATCAAGCATCATTAACGTTTATTGTGTTGTATTTAAACGTAACCCTGTTACATTATAGGAGAGATCCTTAGAACATCCACCGTCATAGGAGAGATCCTTAGAACACCCACCGTTATAGGAGGGATCCTTAAAATACCTGCCACGATACGAGAAGTTCGTCATAATCACTTTTGCTCATAGCTAAATGTTATTGAGTTGGTCGTGTGACATATTTGTCATGAGTACCACCCTTTCTGTACAATCTATTTTGGTCGTGTGTCATTCATTTGTCATGAGTACCGCTTTTGTATTTTGGTCGTGTGTCATTCATTTGTCATGAGTACCGTTTTTGTATTTTGGTCGTGTGTCATTCATTTGTCATGAGTACCGTTTTTGTATTTTGGTCGTGTGTCATTCATTTGTCATGAGTACCGCTTGTATGTATAATTGTGTACAACCCTTGTACACGAGACGTGGAGACGTTAAAACACTTACCATGAGTCGTGCGAACGAAATAATATCAAACCTTTTGTGTGCGATCTACGAAATGTAGTCCACAACCCTTTGTTGTCATTCAACGCCAATGCCCGTGGACCTCCTGTTTTTTTACTTCTTTGCAAAAAGGAAAGAAGCCCAGGAGTATCTACTATCCCAAAAGGACTAGTTTGTAGCTTCACTGCTAACTATGGGGCATAGTGCTGTGGGAGTTAATCGATTGAGCATAAAACCACCCAACTCGTTGTCTGGGGAACGGATAAGAAAACCCCCAGGTTTGTGAAATTGGAGCAAGGGTCTGTCTTTTCTCACAATCACGCAGGAGTTTTTAAAATGACCCCTAATCTTTTGCCCAATACACGCAAAAGATTAGTCTCTTTGTTAATGTGTATTCAAATTTCTCCTCATCCTTTTAACAATTGTAAAGAGTCAGGAAATCTGCTGGTTGATCATGTTTCATTCTCACATGGAGTTTGAAGTGGAAATTAGTCCAGTCTCTAGCAAGTTTCGTCACTCAACTCCTTTCCTTTTCCTTTCCTTTCTCCTCACCATCATGTTCTCAGGTATATGTTATGAAGAGGAAAATCTGTTGTTAACCATAATTCGCCCTCACTGGGAGTGCGAATCGGTAAACTAACCAATTATCAGCAGGCTTTCTCCCTCACTCTCTGCATATGTCTCACCTTTTGTTCTTTTTCTCAATTTTACGAAACACATTCATGAATGTTGGATATGTACGATATGCACTTGGCGTACCGTCTGTCTCCTTTTGACAACCTTTATTCATGAATTGGTTTCTCTGCTTTTACCGTGACTCATTCACGACTTCTTTGTCTTGTTCGTTGAAATTCTACAAAAATGTTACCACCTTTATGTTAACATAGGCCATGGAAGGCCGTTTGTTTTTTTTAACCAAGACATATTGTCACTCGGCAAACGCCAAGTCATCCTGGTAAAGGAAAATGTTCATGTAATCACAATTTAGTTAGAAAACTCTCTCTTCGTCACTCTCTGGGTCGGTGGTTAAAACTTCGTTTATTTCATTATCTGGACACATTTTGTTTCTCTCCAAACCTTTTCTTCATTGGTCCCTAGGCAGGTAAACTTCAAGAATTTTGCTCTAATAATAATTTCTCCCGGATTAAAAAGAAGCCCAGGCGGATGTCATCACCAACAGCCAAGCTGAGCTCCACTTCCTGACAGCACGCGCTGTGGTTACTAGGTCCCTCCTGCTGCCATTTTTCTACGCATTTGTTCCTGAAAGCACAGACCATACCGCCCATATGTATGTTGTTTTGTCGTGCCACAGCAAGTTGAGTTGTCCCACTATACATTATGACACTCTGAACCACCTTTTGGGCACGCTAGCTCCTAGGTTTGTTCTTACTCTTGCTATCGATGCCAACCATGTCGTCTCTTGCGCTATCATGCAGTGACGCATATATCGTCATGTGTAAACCATCATTACCTTGACTTCCAGTATTCGCTGAATGCGTACCAATACAAGTTATGTTGAGCTACATTATGCTTCAATAACCATTATATACGATCCGTGTTTACCTTAATAACACTTTAGGATTCGTACTGGTATGTCTGCAGACACTGGATTCTCCTCCTCAATGACCTCTGTAACCATAGTCGCGGCACAGCAACCACAGTCTCCACTTCATGAACTTCGACGTCTTCGACAAAACCAAGTGTTTTCTAAGGCCCAAGTGTACTTTTGAGTGTTATCTCAAAGGGGTCTGATTACAGTGATAATGTAATCCTTAGAATCTGTGAAACCACGTCCTCCTCTTCGAAATTCTCCGAAACCAAACAAATCCACGCTTCGCAAACTTAGCTCCCAGACCAATGAAACTTTAGAATCACACAGGCATTTTTGTTCTCGTTTTTTTGTTCTTCGATTGTACAAATATGAATTGTTATTTTTCAATTGCATAACCATGTATTGTTATTTTTCAATTGCATAACCATGTATTGTTATTTTGTTCAATTGCATAACCATGTATTGTCATCTTTCAATTGCATAATCTTGTATGTTGTTTCACACCATGTACTTTCACCAAAACTGTTCTTTTCCAAACATTGTATGTACCCCTCACCCATTCCCTACAAACATTGTGACCTAAACTATAACATAAATTGCATGTTCTAGCTAGGCATCTCTCAAGCAACGAATCTCTCAAAAACCCCAATGAAAGTTTAAGAGGATTTTTTTTCCTACAGCTCCATTGCCACGTCGCTTTTTTTCCAAGCGCGGGGGGAAGTGTTACGATACGCCCCTGAAGCGAGTAAATACGAGAGCACAGAACGCAGCACAAGTCCACACGGCTCGGCCGCCGCCTCTCCCCGCCCCGTATCCTGTTTCTCCTTGCCTCTCCCCCGTGCCCTGCCACTCGGCATTCCCGCTGCGCTCGCCACAGAAGAGATCTGAGCGCCTTTGAGAACGCACGCTCGCGGCTCACTTGTAGCCGGCGGACCCAATTCAATGGGGCCGCGATGTATTATTGAAATACTTTTGAGTAGAATCAGTCTTTTGCCACTATAGTTCGGTCTATTTAGACTACGAAAGTGCCTGATGAAGCTGCCACATGAGACGAGGTTCCTGCCAACCTACATGTAAGCTGTATCTTGATTTCCTCCTTAAATGTTGTCCGTAATTCAGTGAAATGTAGGGCCCCCGCGGAAATCACGACTCGGAGAGTTTCATTTTGAGAGAGAATCAGAGAGAGTTAAACACTTTAGCTAGGTTTGTGTAATTTGCATTTCTTGTAATTGAATTGTACTGTAGAAACCTATGTATGTGTTTGAGTTTACAATACATGTCTAAATGATTTAACATTGTTATTATTCTGCTACGGCGGGAGGATTGTTGACCAGTGAGGATCCCGTGGGTCACCGGAGGATGGAGAGAAGTTCCCTAGCCTTGAGCTGCCCACCCCCTGAATAGAGAGTACCATAGTCCCGCTGAGAGCTAGTCAGGGACGTGTTTTGGGCCCTGGTGTTGGTTTAGAAGCCGACATCGAGGCACCCTAACAAACTCCACACATCTACACACCACACTCCTGCATACCTGAATGGACAGTCAATATATGGAGTTTATTTTGTCAAGGAAATCAAAAGTTACGCGGGTATAAATATTCGAATTATAAACTCTTTGTTAGTTTTTAGATTCAATACAATATTGTAATACATATCGAGTGAGTTAGGAACGATGACTCTTTTGTAGGAAAAGAAACAAAATAATAATAAACAATGAACATATACAGCCTTGCTAAAAACCTCGTGAAACTTTTATTCAATTGATAAACGACCGTTTTGTTCAAGGAAAAAAATGTTCATGGAAAGATATATGATACACAGCCAGGTGATGTTTATCTATTGTTTATGCTTGTTTTATTTAATAATTTTGGAACGAATGAAAAATTCCAAGACACCGGGCGTGGATCTAATTTGCATGTATGATCAAAAAAAACATGTAAAATTACTTAGTCCTATGATTACCCTCCTAATTAACAGAATTATTGACACAAGCATCATTCCAGCTGAACTAAAATGCAGCATCATAAGGCCCATTTATAAAAATGGAGATCACACCGTAATACATAATTATAGGCCTATTTCATTATTACTCGCATTAGAAAAAATCTTAGAAAAATATGTATCGAAAATATTTGGATAATTATTTAAATAAATTTGGCATTATTGATGATGGTCAGTATGGCTTCCAAAAAAAAGCTGTGATAAACTGGTCGAAAAAATTTCGGGTCTCTTTAAGACCCATGCTCACTTCTTCCTCTCCTTAAAAAAAACCCTCCACACATCATCTTCAAAGATGACATAGGCCTTGAGGTAAATTGTTTTCGTCAGGGCCTCCTATGTGGGTGTTATAAAAATAAGGTCTGCACATTCGACATAAATTATAGAAATTGTGCGATAAACGAATTAACAATTTGGGAGGCGGGTATGGGTCCATTTATTATTATCCACATATTATCCATTTATTGGATCAATACCTCTACCATAGGTCACCCCAAGAGGTTTCGCTACGTTTGATGACTTGATTTTAGCAGGAGTGCCCGGGTTTAAAATAATTTCCCTCAGGGCCTATGTCATCTTAGTGGATGCTGTGTGGAGAGTTTTTGTAAAGAAAGGGAGGAGAGGAAGTTTTTGGAAGAAAATAGGTATAAGGGATGGGTAGGAATCTCGGGCTTAGTATATCCAGGAGTGACGGACATATGAATCGATCCCTTGAACTGTGGTGCAAGGCAATGGGTCAAGAGATATTGGCTGGATGATAAAAGATTTCCCTCAACTAGTCTCTCTCGATACCACCCACCACACAGCAGGTGGGCAGAAGTATCGTCCACCAAGACCTGGCCAAACCACACCTCATGAACCCGGGCACCCCTGCGTAGTCACCAAACGTAGCGAACCACTTGGGGTGACCTAAGGCAGAAGTGTTGGTTATACAATAAATGGTTACCGGGGCGGCGGTACCCATACCCGCCTCCCAAATTGAAGAAGCGGAAAGAAACACTTTCTTTTTTTGGGTGGTATTGCACCGCATGACGGGTACTGTCTAGTTACGTTTTAAAGATTTTTACAAGGCAAAGATCCAGAGTTAAATATAGCTTTTATAAATACGTTTAGCTTCACAAATCTTTCAATTATATTCACTTACCTATTTAAGTGTACCTACAAAAAAATGACTTACAACTTAATCTTGTTAAGGGTAGTTACGTAGGTAAATACTTATAGTAATTTAAGTTCGTCGGCGAAAGTATAATTTAAAAACATGTTTGATTTTGATTGCGCGATAGAGGACCAAAAGTAGCAGGTCTGATAAATCCTTCTTTTAAAAATGTCAGCAGTAGGTACTCAAATGCACAAGCTTAAGATACTAGAGGTATTAAAATTTAAAAAAAAATGGTCTGACGACTCACCCATATGTGTGGCGTATACGTATGAGGTGTGTTGTGTACACGTGTTGTCTACATACCTACTTGGCGTTTGTGGAAGAGGGGTTGACGTATTTATATACTTCCGGAAGATATTAAATGTTATTACGAAGGTAATATTGTTTAGCTGGCTGTCATGATTCATATTATTTTCTAAGAAAAAACTAATGAAGCGATTATCTCATTTCCTGATATTGTTATCAGTATAACCTGTTATTTATACAATTTGGGAGGTCGCCCCAAAGAGTTCGCTAAATTTAGTGACTTAGCATGGGTGCCCGGATTCATGGGTTGGGGTTTGTATAGGTCTTGGCGGTGGATGCGTTTAAACACTTTCTGCATGGCTTTTCATCCCTATACGGCCCATTGGGAGAGACTGAGTGAGTTGAGGGAGTCCCTTTGACCTTCCAGTCAGACTCCTTCAACCCATCGCCTTGCACCGCAGTGGGAGAAATGGATTCATACGTGCGTTACTCCTGGACACACTGATCCCCAGATTCCTATCCACCCCTCATAACTTTTTACTTCCCAGAACTTCCTTTGCTTCCTTTCCCTAAAAAGATCCTCCACACATCATTCCCATACATGAAATTGTTTTCCTCAGGGTGTTCTGTGTGGAGCTAATGAAAAAAAAATAAACACCGTTACATAAATTAAACATAACAAATCAATTGCTCGAATTATGATTTCAAAATGCTTTCGCTCAAGAACTATGAAATCAAAAAATCAAAAAAATATTTATCGTACATATAAAAATACAAAGGGTGTGTAGCTTATGGGTAGACACCATTTCTTCCAACTAACCACATACATGTTATATTGTAATGTTTATTCAAAGAAGAATATTATAATGTTTATTCAAATAAGAATATTATAATGTTTATACAAAATAAGAAAAAAACAAAATACAAATAAAAATACAAAATAAGGTATCTATAATGACATTGGTTAAGACATTAAAACCAAACAATTACATGTTACACTATATGAGAAAATAAAAAAAAAACTAAAAATAAATAAAACATAGTCGATTTACATAAGGTATTCATTAAGAGTATTGTGACATTTGTTTAGAAGAAATGTTTTTAGTGATTTGAATTTGTGTGTATCTTGAATTTGTTTGTTATGTGGAAGGTTGTTGTATACTTTAACGGCCATGTAATATGGTCCTTTTGGGAATATTATTTTGTTTGCTTTTGCTATTAATAAGTTGTGAACCTTGTAGCGTATTTATGTGTTGAGTTTTTTTGTTAAACTTGACTGTAGATGATCGCACTAACATGCATAACTCCATTATATATTTGTGATTGTCAGAATTTTCAAAAAACAAATTATGGTCGGCAAAAAAAAGGGATAAACTCAACTTGTTTTGCTTTTCTCTTCCAATGTTTTTTTACGCAAGCAAAAAAGATGATGATATAATAATAATATATGTATTCATATGTATGTATTATAATAACACCTGGAATCAAATTATTATTTCTTGTTTCGCAAAATAATGGTTATTTTATTCGTGATTTTTAAAACGAAACTCCTATAAAATAGCTATTTGTCACGCAAGCCTAAAAACTTTGGCGAATATGTGTTTTTACTAGAAACGTATAAAGTTTAACGGCGCGTTTAAACTTAATCAACAGCTTTCGCTGGTGTTTTGTTCGCTTTCATTAAAAAAATACTTCTACTTAAATTAGTACTTGTTGGGGGCCATAAAACACGATTAATTTTCTTAATTTGCGAAGTTTATTAACGATAATTTATATCAAAGGTTACTGGATAGTAACAGAAATAAAAAAAAGAGAGGTGCTTTGTAAAACTAGAATATTTTTCTTCAAATCACGTAAAAACACTTAGGCCGGGTTGACTCGTCGTTTAGTAAAAAAATTACATTTATAAATTTATTTTAACACTCAAAAGGGGTGTAGTAAAACATAAAAAACATCCTGTTTAGTTGAAAACAACGAACAATATATACAGGGTGTTAATGGACATACTTGACTTACTTTAACCAGTGATTCCTGACATTATTTGGAGTATAGTCTGTCAAATAAGAGTAGAAAATATAAAAATGGAACTACAAAATTTGTAGGCTGGCAACATCAATTTATCTTTCAAATATTCTTTAGTGCAATGACACTGAAAATACTGAACACTATATACACATTTAAAAAATAATCATTTTTTGTTCTTAAAAAAATGTACATTAAAATCGAAGAAGTACTGTTGTTAAGGTACCTACTTAATGACAAATTTGATTAAATTGTGTTTTACAAAGTGATTGGCTTTCATTTCATTTAACGTAAATTTGAATTTAACAGAAAGTAGAAAGAAAGAATCATTAAAGGTGAGTTTAGTTACACTACTTTTAGATCTGAATGAGTTAAATATATTCAGATCTTAAATTAGAGACATGATATAAAGCACGGGCAACGCTAGGTACTTAAGCTAATATTAAATAAATGTGAGCAATTTGTAAATTGTGCTTTATATTTTATTACAATATCGTTATTCTTCATTATGTTAACACAAAATTGCAAACGTATAATAATAATATACCTATATGCAATTCTAATTTTGAGTTCAGTGGGTATCTACATATATTACAGTATATATTTTTTATATACAAAATTTCCACATGTTGTCACTGGTCACTTAGGTAACCGAGTAACCGCCCAAACTCTTACCTTGCCCCCAACTGATTAACACCGACTGTTTTTTATTATTATGTTTTTGTAGAAAAAAAAACATTAAAAATGTCATTGGAGTCCAAAATTTCATTTACATTTTTTATTCCAAATAATGACAGGAATCATTGGTTTAAGTACTCATTAAGTAAAGTAGGTTCCTTAACACCCTGTATATAGCTAAAAACAATAGTTTAATGAAGATAAATTATAGGCACTGAAGATTCTAATTTACAATTCTCTTTATAATTCAGTTAGCTACCTATTGCGGGATGGCTATAAAAAAAGGTTTTCCAATCCCTTACCTATTTATGGATATGTCTTCCTGAAGGGATGAGTTTTCACTTTCGAGCTTTTTTTATAGGTCTTAGTTCATAAGTATGTTATTTTACCTTTTCCATGCTTTATTAGGTCCTTTAAAAACCCGAACGGATATTGAGGGGATCCCAGAGGGCCAGAGGTCAAAATCATTATCACGGCATATATGGCGTCAAGATGGCAGACATACGATTCTACTTCTTATCTTATTTTCCACGCACAATATGTCTTGTTATTTCATCAGTTATTGCGTTACAAATTATACAAGCGAGAGGAAGGGTAGTATTATATTAGTTCCAAAAATATCCTATGATATTTGTTTCAAACGTGTATTCGCTGTTGTAGTTAATTTAAACTTCATAAACAGTTTAGACCGATGTCATGTCGGGACTAATTGCTTAACACAGAAGTGATCATAGTCACGTTACTAAAGCATGTCATAATAAAATAACTTATATATATAGATGGCTTCACATCCGTAAAATTGGAACGTAAAATAATTTCTACATCACGTCGGGGTCACCATTTATAAGATGTTAAAATAGTATAATTGGTACAAGTTATAAATTATCAACCGCGACAATAATCAGAAGGTTTTATTTTTTGTGTTATCGACACGAGTACAGATTCCACAATGGCGTCGTTGTGAGATTCTCGAAGCTTCCCGAACTTCTTGTGTTATCAGTGGTGAAGAAATAATGATACCGTTGTGAAAATAGTCGGTTCGCCACATACATTGCTACATTATTAACTCCACATAGGAAGCCCTGAAGGGAATAATTTTCCTCAGAGCCTATGTAATCTTTGGTCAATGTAAGCTGTGTGGAGAGTCTTTCAAAGGAAAGGATGGAGATGAAGTTCTGGGAAGGAAGATGGTGTGAGAGGTGGGTAAGAATCTAGGGGTCTGTGTGTTCAGGAGAGATAAAAGTATGCATACATCCTTCCCACTGCGATGAGAGGTAAAGGGGTCTTCCTCAACCGGCTTCTCCCGATTCGTAAAATGAATATGTGAATGAAACATATGCACACAACAATGTAACATAAAATGGATGTAACAATGAACAGAGCGAATATAACATTTTAAATGTGACGTCAATGTGCCGTTTGAAATAGATACTTATTGTATTTTATCATAGTTACTAACCTTTCTCGTAATTCACTAGTAAGTATTAACCATAAGTCACTGCCTATAAGTTTTAGAGGTAACTCTCTAGTTACAATTATAAATCTAAGTTTTAAGCCAGTTACATAAATGAATTTTATTATGTATTTTTTTGTACGGCAAGATTTTTTTAATTTCATTTTATTTTAAAGCACATTTCACAATAACGCAACGGAGCGATACAAATAACTAATAGCTGACTTTCTTTAAGGGACATAAGCTCATATCGATAGCGGAAATTTGAAATGCTGTAAAAGATTACAAATCCAAAAATGAGTTAAATATGTAATTTTTCTCCGCGTTTTTTCCCTTTCGATGTGCGTCGTCGAAATATTTCTAGGAAAATACTAACTTTTACGACATACATTAGGGATTTTTTTCTAAAAACTAAGAACTACATTAAATACTGCGCAAAAAAAATATTCAGGTTTTTCTGAAAGATCTATTCAATGTTATTTTATAATTAATATTAATAATATTATGTTTATAAAAACAAGAGATACGATTATTTGAAAAAAAATAAAAAAATCTTTTTGCTCTCCTGAACACTCCCTTTTTGTCCTCTACAGTTTCAAATTTCAATAAAAATATTTAACATATTCACAAATTTAACAAAATTAGTATTTATTTTTTCAGAAAGCGTCGCTGCTTTGGTAATCATTTATAAAAAAAAAATTACGTTGAAAATTGGTTCTTAACTTTTATAAAATATGAGCGAGCGAATAAAGTTTTTAACGGCTAATAAGACGTCATCGGGGAAATTAAGATAGTCAGCGAGGAAATCTTTTTATGACTAACACCTAAAAGATTGTTGGAATTCTGTGATTACTAAGGAAGAAAACTAATTCGTATAATGTAAAGCCACTGAAACAAAAGAATAAGAGTTTTCTAATAATAAAACTTTTCTGCTAATTTCTGTAAGTATTAAAAAGTAACTTTAGAAAATCATAATATAATACCTAAAAATATGTAATAGTTACCAAAAACTTGAGTTCTGCATCAATAGATTTATTTATGATTAAATAAATCTATTTATTTTCTATCAGAACTACTATTTATGATTTGTTCACAAATATTAGTTCTGTGAACAGTAGAACTCGTGTCTAAAAGTTACGTTTCTAATTTTCTCTTATTGAATGAATCAAACCAAAAATTCCATTAAAATAATAAGATTTGTCAGATGGTACTTACATACCCACCTACTTAATAATAAACTATATGTTTTATGTAACATGTTTTTTTAAATTTTCAACTAAGGAATTTTGTATAAAGAAACGTTTCTATCTCGATGACAATTCTTTATTCAAACTTTTTTCAGGCAGGTAGATATCATGATATTGAAAATGCGAATAAGAAAGTCCAAATAAAAATGAAGGTTTCACATTTGAAAAGATTATTTTTACCGAACCTTTAGAACGAAAACTACAAAGTTAAAACAGGAACATTAGGAGAATAGCAAAATATTAAGACGCTGAAGGAGATCTGTTTCTTTTGGAAACGAGTTTGATGGCGAACTTGTCTTGAAAATACAATCCGCAATCCCTGTGTATATATATATATATGTATATGGTTACTCGTGGCACAGATTTTTTTCTCTACTAATCAAATAAGCTTTAAGCATTTTGGGAGATTTCCAAATTTCGCAAAACCGCTTCGTTGTGGATAGAGGGATAAGTTAAATAACCATTACCATAGGATGTAATTAATGTATGCAAGATTGGTTTCATAATGGATCGGTATTATTCATTATAATAATCGGTTTTACTCTGTCCGAGCAATCTCACCATCTTTCTACATCCGGCCTTTTTGGTGACCATCTATTTTAAAAGACATATCATGAAATATTTGTATTTTTTAAACATTTCAAACTAATTCTCAAACAAACCTTTCACCAAATTAATTTTTTTTAATGCTTTGGCTTATATATCAAAATATACAAAAAAATATTAAAGTCTTTAATCTCAAAATAAGCTTTGAGGAGATACAGCAAATTGACACATCTCGCGACGCGCACATTGCACGATGGATAGCTGTCGACACGTGAGGCCAATATGCTGTAACTCAATCATCCTGTCTCTCGCAAGGTAACGGCGTTGTGATGGCAAAACAACTTATTTGTGAGGTTGTCCTGGCAGAATGCTGTAATTTGAGTTGCAGTGTTCTGCCATTACAGAAGCATTATTTTTTGCAGTTACAGCATTGTGCCATCCTCAATTCCTTTGGAAGTAAACATACTACAAAAAGTTAGTAAGTTCATATGATGTATCCCGATGAAAGAAATTGATTGCGCGCTATAAAGCTAAAACTCTGTATCTATAGATACAGCACATAGCTACAACACGGGCGCGTAGCATGCTATTTAAGAATAGCATGGTTTATGTAGTACGTTGGGTCTAATTTAAGTGTTGATTTATTGCCAGCGCTTTGAAAACCGCGATATCGGTAACTACATGAATAATTAAAAAGAAATTACCTTATGTTGTTTCAGAAAAGTCATTATGGTTAAGAACTCTCGAGAGTTTTTTGTATATCAAAATTCCAGTTTGATTAGCCAATTGGAGACCATAATAATTACAATTCAATTTATAAAAATTAAAATATCCAGTATTTTTATTCATGATATTCTCACAATGATTAATCACGGGAATACAGTTGATAAAATATACCTACAACTTAATTTTTTTTAATGTTCCAGTTAAGCGCACATGCTTCCTCGCCCCTTTTCCTCGTTTTATATCATTCGTTTTGCGTTAATTATTTAATAATTACTTTATCTTCCCTTATTATTTCATAATTATTGTATCCTCCCTTACTCACAATACACATATCAATATATTGTGCAATTATATCTTTCGTGAAAGAGATAGTGTTTTATACGCAAGTTTAACCCAAAACAAAGTGAAATATCGAGAATACTATTATTTTTTTAATTTGTATTCACCCCATGAATCAAAAAGTTTTAGCCCGTGTTACTCATTTAAACCGTAGCAATGTTTTTGGATAATTGATTGATTATTCAATCAAAGCATCTATTATAAATAGAAATTTGCTTAATGTTAAATAAGAACATTTGTAAATTAATAGGCAAAATACTCGGATGGTGCAAACGGTTCCATGTAAACTCGGAATGAAACCAACTGATAATAACTCAGAACCCCCTCAGAAAGGTCATTAAAAGCTATGAAAATATAATTTTAAAATAGCCGGTAACCCTAACCTAACATAACCTATTAAACCAAAGTTTTATAATTTTTTAATTATCACTCTTAATGACCTTTCTGAGGTGCTTCTGAGTTGGTTTCATTCTGAGTAGTCTGGTCACCGGTGCAAACACATCCGCGAATTCTAAAATAACCGTTTGATTTAGACAAAGTTTTTCCGATTTTCGAGGGAAAATCTAACAATAGAAAATTGCTTTTTCTTAAAATTAAATCATTCTGAAAATAGAAAATTCTACGTTAAAAATCTGACATTGGCCTTTTTAGAAGCAAGCCACAGGAATATTGGCTTGAACTTGAGGTAGTCTTTTTTTTTGAGGTTTGGTAAATATTTAAATGTGAATAATAAATAATAGGACGGAGCGTTCAGACCCTAGAGAATTTCTATTACGTTGACAAATGCCACCATTTACATTAAAATACGGCATTTGATATTTTACCACAAGGGTGCGGCTGCTTTTTTTACTAAATCCCCCAAACAAAATGCTCTGGAGAGTACTTTTCTAGGAAAATGATTATATCATGTATTAAAAAGTCCTTACTTTAAAAAATGGTCTCCCAACAGCTTCTTAAATAAAAAAAGATTTTTCTAATACAAAAACGTAGAAAAATGGTTATAATTTCACAAAGGAAAATCATAAAATGCCGAGTGAAATATATGGAAGGCAAGTAAAAATAAGTTATTGCTCCCATCAATAAAATTGAATTGGATAAAAAGTTTCTCCACAAAAAGATGTAAATATTAATAACCCCAGATTTTATCCAAAAACTAACAGGTTGTTCGAATTGATTTATTGGACTTGAGTCCGTAACCAGTACTCTTGGGTTTGCCACTTTAAAATAAATCTTTAGATTGATGATGAAATCTTGCTATATTTTGGTTGGCAACAAAAGTTTTCTGGCAAAGTCTGCTTATTTTAATATTGTCTTTATTTATGTGGTTAGAACGAAATTACATTACCATAATTACATATGGTCGGAATTACACATGGAAAAATTACACTTGGACGAAATTACATATGGACAAATTTACACGTGGACGGAATTACATATGGACAAAATTGCACTTTAACGGAATTACATGTGGACGGAATAACATACGGATAGATTTACATAAGGACAAATTTACACAAGGACAGAATTACATATAGATGGAATTACATATGGACGGAATTACATATGGACAAATTTACACATGGACGGAATTACACATAGATGGAATTACATATGGACAGAATTATGTACAGATGGACCAATTCACACATGGACGGAATTACATATAGTCGGAATGACATGTGGACAAATTTACACATGGACGGAATTAAATATGGACCAATTCACAAATAGACGGAATTACATATGGGCAAACTTACGCATGAACGGAATTATACTTGGACGAAATTACGCATAGAGGAATTAAACAAACTGAAATGACACTTGTCGAAAGTAACAGGCTTAATTTTAACTTTAACATGTTCAATTTTTTAATAAAATGATGAGTTTTAGAATGTTTCAGTGTGTGATAAATATATTTAATATAATGAAATCTCAGTTTCGACCTCGTGTAATTCTGGCAGGGCAACATTATAAGCTACGTGAAATTCACACCTATTTAATTTCGTCATATCACAGGTGCTTTACCAGTTTTATGAAAAATATTTACGTACAGCGCAGGAAAGGTCATGTCTCCAGGCATCTATCTATTCAAAACACGCTTAGCAAAAAGGTGATAACATTTTTTAACGAGAACGGATCAACCTGCTTTCATATTTAACCTTTTGTTAAAAAAAAAGTTTTTTTGCAACCTCGAAAAGGCCTCAATCCTTCAAAAAGTTATTTTACCCACAACATAAACTGAAGTGCAAAAAATCAGCGGATATGTTATAAATTTTGCAATTACATTATTTTTGGTTATTCTTTAAATTTATTATCGAAACTGTATTTTGTTTATTTTTTAATAAATCAATAATAATTTCAAGATTTTTCTGCCAGAGGCCTCTATTTTATTTATTACTTGGAAAATGTAATTTATACAATTTCATTAGAATATATTTTCTGGGGAATATTTATTTTGAGAAAACTAGGGGTCTCATAAATTGTGATTATTAAAAATAAACGAAAACTTTTTCACATAACGGCGACGGGCATTGTTACATGAAATATAAAGTTTGGGGTATCATCCGCCCACAGATTATTTATTAAAGGATGAACTTCTGTTTGAACAATGACCACCAGAGGCGGTATTTTTTGTGGCCTTCGTCTAAATGACTGAAACTGAAAAAGACGCCGCCGGAGACCTTTTGACAAACACAACGAACTGGGTATAATTGAGAAGAAAATTCGTTCGCTTTCACTTTCAAATTTTTGAAGGGTTAATTCTGTTTTATAATGAGATAAAACGGTCCATATATTACGCATTTATCCATAACTTCTTTAGAAAATAAGTTATTAGATATATAGATTAGCAGTTTTACGTTTGTGAAAAGATCGAAGGGCAAGAGCAATATAAAGCTGAGTAAAGGTAGAAGCATGGTATACATATACCCTTGAGTACTGAGTTTGTTCCCATGGTACCAGGGCACAGGTGGAACGCCATTGTTACGTAATTGCACGAGATTGTTTTAGAATAATTAACCCCTACCTTGGGGGTCCTTTTAGAATAGGGATTTACCGGTTATAGGCACCGTGTGACCCTTACACGGGTAATACTCACGCTTTAGTAGAAAATAGGGTGGATATGGGACAATTTCAAAGCATGGCCTGAAATGCCGCAATATAACTCACATGTTACACTGTGTGTATTGTTAAGGAAGGCCAAATAATACAGGCATATCCAATGTTATGCAACTCAAAGAAAGCCTAAGGCTTTTGATACCTGTTCTGATGTGTTCGGATTTAATCTGAAAACTAGGAGCCGGCAATTAATATGGGCGTCTGCGTTCAAAGCAATTGGGGGTTTACGTTCTCCGACGTGAAAGAATATGTGCGACCTTTTTGATCTCCGTGAAATGGTTGAACATTCTCCTGGGGTTGGTTGCTAGGAAATGGGTGGATGTGGGGGGGGGGGGGGGGGGGGGGGTTTGGATCCGCTCCAATACCGCGGATGCTGATGTTACAGCTGATCCCAGGCGCTCGCGGTAAATTTACGTATCTTCTTTATGGATGGTACGTTTATCGAAAAGGATAATGCTTAGAGATGCCGTGCAAGCTGCGGTCAAAACAGTAAGAATGCACAAAATTACCTCTAATCGGCGATAATAATGACTATTCGTGTTGGCGTATTTGGCATAGTTACATAGCATAGACAGTATGTTTTCTATGTGACCATGCCAAAAACGCCAATACGAATAGTGTAAGGTGCCACTATAAGGCACTTATAGAAACCAGACGAGTTTTGTTTCCGTCTCATTTCAACTAAGACACGAGCAATTTTTCTGTGGAGATTGCTAAACCGGTAATATAAACCTTTTCTACAATCGAACATTATAACCATTGCATTAAAAATATGTAAAAAATTAAATTCACTGCGTTTTTTTGAGTAAAAAAACATTTTGAGTTTAAAAGTTTTATATCATTGAAGAAAAAGATAATACCTCATAACCCTCGGCCATTATTATTTTTAAGTATTTTTTTTCGATCTCCGATTATACCAAAACAAAAATTAAAGCAGGGTTTAGCTTATTTATATATTAACATTAAAGAAACAAACAATACATTGGTTGCAGTGATTTAAAAATTTACAGATATTAAGTAATATTTCATGGTGGGTACCTATGGCATGTTTCTTTTTAATGTCTTCTCTTTTTTTAAAAGAAAGATAAATATTTCCGGGTTACGAATAACCCGATAATATTTGAAAATCTCCTTCTACCACTTCAGTAAGCCGAAAATATTGCGAAAATTAGTTGTGATGGAGGACTTAGCTAGCCGAGTAGGTGGAACCTTATTTGTGGTATGTATATTTAGTAATTACCGGGTGACGTGCGGATTGAATAGGTAATCGCGATACAGGTAAACCCTAATGGGGTTAACAATTTACACGTTAAAAATGTATTTTAATTGTGAAGAAGCAATAAATAAATAAATAGGTGCGAGTGTATGTGTGAGTATGTTGATTTTTGAAGGGAGTTGTATGCGCATTATACAGTTTATATCATTGACATGATGTTCCTTTTAAATTTGGGCAGTGAATCGGAGAAAATATCGATGTTAGAATTTAGTTACTCAATTTATTTTGTAATTAAGCGTGTGGAATAGTGCTGTGTGACAAGGGTAATATTTTTCTTATAAGTAGGCACAAATACACGAAGATAAGAAGTAAAACGTCCAATCGTACTTATAAAAGTATAGAAAATGTCAGAGAGATAAACGTTTTTTCTTTAATTTAAAGTATAAAGTTATAAACGGATTTTAATTACATGGAAAAAAATCGCCAAGGGAATAAATAATTTTCTCTTCAAGACGTGATCTAAATATAAACTTTTAAATTTATTTTATTTGACATTTGAACTTCATAGAATATCTTTTTATAAGCCGGAAAGCTATTATAAATTTTATTGTCGCTTTTATTGTGGACGTTTGCTTGGGTAGTTTTATTTGATTTGGGGATCATTATATTTTATTTGATTCTACTTTTATCTAAAATCTAATACCGATTGTTCAATGTTTGAAATATTGCCATCGTTTGAAATGACGTGAGCCACGGATTGACTCGATTACAGATGCATTATTACTCATAATGTGGATTAGCTGACGGGAAGATGTGAGCGGGGCGTCGCGCGTCACATCAGAATGGGCAATTCACTCATAATGTCACTTCACAAGATCATTTAAAATAATCCCGCTTGGTATTTCTGCTCCATTTACCGTTCTTGAATGAGATTCAGAAACATTATGAAAATTCAGAGATGAGCAAATGCACGATTTCAAGTCAGTTAATACGGTTCTATTACCGCCAATGAGATAATAATTGACTGAGCGTGGCGATGTTAATTCGACCGTTTTGCATTTCAAACGCCTGTAAATATGTTTTAACGTTCCGTTTCCGTTTCAAGATGGTGGCCGTTTAATGGTTCAGTAAAGATTCCCTTTTAAAATGTGAAATCATCGTGATAATTTGATCCGAAGAAAGCTTGAAAAAATAATTATTATTGAAATAGTTTGTCTTCGGACAAAATGTACAATTATTATTATTTTTTATAATATTAATTAAAAAACATACATGGTATTAGAAAATAAGATTGACATCTAACTACAGAAAAAAAACTGCTCGCTCATCATGGACATCATTCGGAGGTGAAAAATGAAAAATAGACAATTAAAAGAAACACACACATATTAACCACACTCAAGCCACCAAACGTAGCGATCACTTTATGTGACCTATGGCAAAGGTATTGGTTATCAAATAAATGGTTTTCGGTTGCGATATCTATACTGTAGTTTATAAAAAAAATTATAATACACAACCGGATTAATTTTAGGATAACAAAAAAAAATTGTCCAATCATACAGATATTGTATCTTGGAATGCAAGATTCCGACGATAGAAAGTTTTTGGCTTAAGAATTGATCGGTTTTCAGGTAACTTGCTGGTGATTATCGTGGTGACTCTGTCCAGGAGGCTGCGGTCCATTACCAACTTCTTCCTCGCCAACCTCGCCCTGGCGGACCTCTGTGTGGGCATCTTCTGCGTCTTCCAAAACCTCTCCATCTACATCAGACCCAGGTCAGTATTAATACTTTATCACCCTATCAGAATAAAGAATGATTACACTCGTTCAATCTTCATTAGAGACAGATTGTGTGGTTTTACTTCTTGACCTACAACATATACAACAATATAATATATTTCATAACATATTATATTCCTCAAGAAACATGCTTATTCTAATTCTTATTCTAATCTTGGAATATTTTGAGTAAATTTTTGTGGTAAATTTTATGCTAAATTTTCATGGTAAATTTATAGTGTTGTAACCTAGGCATTGAATAAGCAAAATGCCTGTTAACTAAATTCGAAATCCAAGCAAAATTGAGTTTCAAAAGAGTTAGTAAAATAAGGTTAAGTAAAATTCTTAAAATCATTTGTAGTAAATACCGCACAAGAGCCCCAACTGCTCCCAACCATCCCAGCCAGTGAGACTATGGCATCTCTGATTGGGGTATGTTGTGAGGCCGGAGGTAGTGGTTATGGTAGGGAAGGTGAAAAATAACTGGGAATTCAGATATAGTCACCCAACACGGCTAAAGCCGTATCAATTCTGAATGGTGGTCTAACACTAGGGTGTTACTGAGAGTATCTTCCGCACTGCTGCTAATTCAAAAGATGTGTAAATAATAAATAATTTGTTACTTTGCTAAGTTTTGTCAAGTGTCATTGTTAGTGCTGAGACTTAAACAAAAATGTACCTAGGTACTCTGCAAGTTTCGTTTAAAAACGTTACTTTACGGTGTACTTTTTACATATAAATATTTTTTGTAGTATTGATTGTATTATCTTGGATCTTAAGAGGAACAGCAGCGCCGTCCTTTTCATACAAAACATAATTTCGGATTTGAGGCGAAAATATTCGTAGAATAAAAACGTAAATTAACTTTAATACGTAGAAAAGAGCTGTCGCAATTATTTATCACTCAAATTCAAAATAAAATTTTGTGTGAAAAAAGTCGCGCAGACGTGTTAGTAACTGTCTATGGTCGAATCCATCCTTAGATATGGTATTCGAACTTGGGGACATGCAAGCACTACTTACATTAAATATATTCAAAATTTACAAACTGCCATAATAAAAAAAATTGTCACAACAAATATTTACAAACAGAGACATAACTTAAAACTACTATATGGCTCAGAGAGCCTACTTACAATTAAAGGTCTCCACTGGTTCACTACTATTATGGATAATATGGGGGAAAGCCCTTACAAACACCTACTTGTACACAAACATACCACAAGATTTAGAGAAGGAAAGGGCCTAAAAACTCCTCGAATATTAAATAAATATGGAAGCCGTACTCTTGAATATCTAATACCAGTGATTTTCAATAAAATCAATAAAAACATAAAATTTGAAAAAAATGAGAGACTATGTCCTAAAATGATAAAACTATGGTTAATGAACGAAAACTCCATGTATCTTTAAATATTTTAATATAGCTGCCTACATATCTTGTTATTAGGCAGGTATATTGAAATATCTTATATATTTATAGATGTAAGTTAAATTATCTAATATTACTATGTGATCTATTCTAATGTTTCCTTAAAACTATAAATGTATTTACAAATATTTCCTTAGATATTATATTAAGAATGTTTAAATTGTTAGAACCTGCAGACAAGCTGCCATATGACAGCTTTGTGGGTCTACTCAAATTTTTGTACAAAATGTCTTTTGTTATTTAATAAATAAAAAAAAACAATTATTATTTAAAAAATCCTCACCTGATTTGATGATGATAAAATAGTAAAAACAAAACATTTTCGTTGGCTTAAATTCAAATTACAAACGATCGTTTACGCTGGAACACAAATTTGTCGTTATAAATTGAAATTTCGACCCAATAATAATTAAACTCACACAAAACGCCTCTAAAATAATGAAATAATAAATAACTTATTTAATCTTTGCAAAATCACTTTAAGGTTTCATTTTAATTGAATGAAAACAAATCACTTTGTAAAACACCAATTATTTAATGAAAATTATGTACATGTCTCAAATTCATTATAAGCGTATTTTCTAAAGTGATTTGTTTTAATTTAAATTAAATAATAAATTCTTTAATGTCCTATACTTTATAATTCAAAACACGATTAACTAAATTAGCTAATATCCGTAATGGTTTTATTTTATTTGTTTGTTTTATTTAATTTTGATTTTAAAAAAATGTATGACACAAGTCTAAAATATTTTTATTCCTAGTATGCCTCATATCTCAAAGAATGCAGGCAATAAGGAATACAGTTTTATTTTATGAATATTTTTTTAAGGCAGAAATTGTCACTTTTCCTTTATTTCTTAATACATTGAAAAAACATTTTTTTTTTGTAGTTTACGCTTATATTTTTTTATCGAGTCATTAACATTTTATTTTAATTCTACTTAAGCAAAACGATTGTAAAAGCTTCAATTTATTCATAGCATTTTATAGGTAATCATAATGTAAACCAATTCGTAGTAAAGATTAATCGAAAATAGTGATTTCATTTTTAACCTTCCATTAACAAAAGTAAGCACCATACAAATGATTATCCACAAAGCCTTTCCTCTGTAATAGGACATTGCCTAAATTCAAAATGTACTCTAGTTGGTTTTGTTCTTTCCATCCCTTCTCTCCCAACTAAAGTGTCCACCCCAATTTGTCATGTTATCATTGTTCCGTTATTTAGGTCACGTGCAGACACGTGGAGACAGTCCGACAGAACTACACCAACATCCCCAAACGATATAAGATCTCTCCCATCAATAATGTATTTTATTTTGCAGCTGGGTATTTGGCGACTTCCTCTGTAAAATGTATCAGTTCACTCACTGCCTGAGCTACACGGCTTCTATATTCATTCTAGTAGTGATTTGTATGGAAAGATACCTCGCGATCATTCACCCAATTACCTGCAAACAAATCCTGACTCCGACCAGATTGAGGGTAAGCCTGTTGTAATTTTAATACTTCAATTACTATAAGTTGTTATACAAGCCATAAAAACATACATTTTTGGAAATCAAATAGCCATCCTAATTAACCGCTTTAAAGATTTGGAGACCTATTGGATTTGTACTCCGTTACAGCTATGGAAATGAAGCATAATCTTTTAATGGTGTAGCAAATGTTTCTATCCACTTAACAGGTAAAATCCACAATTGTGATGCATACCGATTTGAAACCAGTGTGACGTAGTAAATTTACTCAGAACATTTTGGCTCTCAGGCCAATGAATTTGATTATCTGGTCAAATTTTTTATATGTTCAAGCAAGATAACATTGGGCTCGTTTCTGGCAAATAAACATATCCACAACCCTCTATGGGCGGTTTATCCCTTCAATGCTTTTTCCTACTCGTCTCAATCGCTTTACCTACCTACAAAAATCCGTGACCTGTAATCGCTAAAGGTGACAAAGTCTAGATAAAAGAGACAAAATAAACACCATGATAAGGTATTTATATATAAATATTAAGGCCTAGGATGAATTTCAACATTGATGTTCTTTTAGAATTTTTGTAGAACTATCTAAATGATGGGAAAAAATCGATTTTCGTGCGTGTATAACAATGAGATAAGAACGAAAATAACAAAAAACACGTGGCAAATTGTAATTGCACACGTGCAGACATGTCTGATTTCTGCAATTATTCCATTCCATGACTCCAGTTTAATTCATTGTTCCACAATAACAATGCCAGATGCAAACACGTAGAGAAGGTAACACGTGATGTTAATATGTAGGTGTTTGTTCCAGTACGTGATCGTGGGGGTGTGGATTACGAGCGCCATCTACAGCGCCCCCAAGTTCATATTTATCCACACCCTGACTAACAAGCTGGAGGACGGGCAGGAAGAGATCATCTGCTACCCCAAGAGGAAGATGTTCGACTCTGAACTGTTCGACATGATCAACTTTGGGCTGCTGTACGTTACGCCACTGCTCGTGATGACTGTGAGTATTAAAACTTGGTCGATCGATCATTTTCAATGACCCATTGGCGAAGTGATCAGTTCTGGAGCACCCGTTCATTGTTCGGGTACTTATATTCTTGGAATAGTGCTATAGAGTATAGAGTACAGAAGAAAGATCGACGTGCGCACAACCCGCCGAAAGTATCCGTCTTACCCGCGACCTGAGTACTCTTTTACCGTTTTTACGAGTACTTTTTATCGTTTAATTTGTATTACGTAGGTAGGTAGTAGGTAAATGACAGCCTAGTTTAGATTTCAGGTATCTATCATCTCTGCTTGTCTGTAACGAGAACGAGATTTGAGATGCCGGTTTACAAAATTCATACATCTATTGTCGATCGCCACACTGGGGATGGATGGATGCTGAAAATCGTATTTTTAAAAGTAACCCGATCGGGTTCCAATGATCAGGTAAAGTTCACCATCGATCCAGGACTACTAAGTATTTACTGAAGCTATTATCTACCAATGATTCAAATTAATTGGCTTGCGTGTTTCATGGAAAGATGTAAATCCGATTGTTAAATTAATATATGCAAGGAGATGAATTGAGATCTCTGAGGTATCTGTGGAAAAACTATGTTTGACCGTAGTACAAACGTGGAGATCCAGAAATAATGCAGGACTTAAGGCAGGCACGTCGGACGCTAAGATGTCAAACAAATTAGATTCCCGACAAGGAAAAAATCAAGCACACAGAAACCTCTCATGTACCAGGCCGTCCGAATACATAATGAAATTCTAAGACATTATTGCGATACAAAATTACGTTTAAGATAAAAAATAAAATATGTCTGTCATAATTATTAGATAATGTTTTAAGCTTGTAATAGAATATCCTTAAATCTCTGTCATATAATATTCACTTTCGTAACACATGGTTATGTGAGCTAATTGAAGATTAATAAATAAAATAAATTATATGTATATGAATATTTTTAAAATTGCTCCACACACGGGGCGTTGACAAAAAAAACTCATCAGGGCCTATGTCATCTTTGAAGACGCTGTGTGGAGGGTCTTTTTTATTGAAATGAATTTTTAGGAAGGAGAAAGGTATGAGGGGTGAGTAGGAATCTGAGGGAAATGTGTCCAGGACTGACGACGTTTGAACTTATCCTTTCCACTACGATACAAGTCAATGGGTCAAGAGAGTCTCGTTGTAGAGGTCAAAAGAACCTTCTCAACTAGTCTCTCTCGATCCGGCCCACCACGCAGTAGATGGGCAAACGTATTCGCGCCCATGACTTGGAAAAACCTCACTCCGTGAACACAGGCACCCCTACTAAGTCACCAAATGCAGCGAACCACTTGCGGCGACCTATGGAAGGGGTGTTAGTTATCCAATAAATGGTTCCCGGGGCGGCGGTACCCATATTCGCCACCAAAATTAAGTTGATTGAGAACGAAACGATTGGACATGTAAAGAGGATTTACACAACCAGTTATTTTTTTATTTTTATTTTTTATTTATTTATTTCAAGAATTTTGTTTTTACAATACAAATGATTACATGTGCAAGGTTATACAATAATTCATTTTATATTACTACTACTCCATAAATTGAGCTCAAGAGCTCGTGTTTATGGGAGGAGTATTAACATGCAAAAAAAAATTAATAGTGTTTTAGTGAGATGTTTAAACAATGATCAAAGAACTTATGAAAATAAATACAAATATTACTTGACAAAGTAATATTTGTATGTATTTATTTATTTTATAGTTAGTAGTATATATGTGACGTAAAAGTGAATAGTAGAAGATATCGGAGACTCCCGGGGAATACATGGTTCGACCAAGTAAATAAAATACTTGTCAGAAAGAATCAGGAGATTATGTTATTCATATTTCATACTTTTCTGGTTTATAAATGTGTTATTTCTATTACGTGAGAAATTATAAAATTACAGTACTTTATTAAAATTAAATAGTCATAAATACATTGGGAATTCATATGTCATACATTGGTTTATAAATGGGTAAATTCTAATTATGCAATTGCAAATTTTCTTCTAAATGACCTGGAAAGAATCTCATAATTGTGATCTCCCGAAAGACACCATTCATTTATTCGGAATGCAATTATTAATGTTCTCCAAAATGACCTTGGAAAAATACACATGTCATATATTTTGGTTTAAAAATGTGTAATTTCTACCACTTAAGAAATTCTAAAAATTATAGTACTTTATTAAATTAAATAGTCATAAATACATGGTGAAATCATATGTCATAAATAGGTTTATAAATATGTAAATTAAAATAAGGTAATTATAAATGTTCTCCAAAATGACCAGGAAAGAATCTCGTACTTGGGATCTCTTGAAAGAAACCATTCATTCATTCTGAATGCAATTATTAATATTCTCCAAAATGACCTTGAAAAAATTACATCTTTGCGATTCTTACAAGGACATATAGAAACCATCCCTTCGTTCAGAATGCAATTATTATTTTTTTCAAAAGCTGTCTTGAGAGAAGCTCATTCCTGTGATCTCTTGAGCGAAACCATTCCTTTGTTAAGAATATTACGAACTAAATATACAGTTTGGCTGTACTGAAACGGGAATTCAAATTGGAGAGACAAAGTATCATTTGGTAATGTATTGTATTATATATAAATAAATAAAAAAAAAATAAAAAAAATGTACGATACAAGTTGATTTTTGGACAACGGATTTAATGTTTGAAGTAAAAGTAGATACTCAAATATTAAATGACTTTTATGAAATCCGGATATTATAACGATTCATCTAATTTCGTGTATTTAACTTCACACCCTATTTTGTTATCCAAGTTTAAATTAAGGGTAGCTTTCAAAAGCTGTTTTGAAATAAGTATTTTAGAAAATATATTTTTTTTCGTCGGCCTTATAATGAACCACTTTTACGATATCCTGTTTTAAATAATGAGGTAAATAAGTAATGATAGATAAATTTGTTTACCCACCAATATATTTATTTACTTCATTATTAACGAACTAACGTCAATTTTACAATAAAATAAAACGAATTAAAAAAGTGTACGTTATAAGATTAAAGAATGATAAATGAAAACAATACCAAAATTAGAGGTAAATATAAGAAAATAGAAGTGACAAGTCAGGTCAAGTCTTAGCTAGAATTCAAAATACACAGTTATAAAATATCGTCAATTACTTAGCAATCGTCCAAAATAATTAAGACATATACCAAAGGTTTTGACTTGAATTTACCAGTCCGCATGATATGGACATAGGTGAATAATATCCATAATTAGTCAAGTGTTGATTGAGAGAAAGCGGTTCATTAATTCTGAGTCTACGGGAAGGTATATTTATAGGGATGAGGTGTAGTAATGTAGGTAAAACAATTGATAACTTAAAAAAAATAAATGAGATAATTTTTTTCCGACGTTCTTCTAAAGGAGAAAGATTTAGAGTTAGTTCCATTGCTTCATATGAGTAATTGCCACTTTGTAATAATAGCCTCACACCAATACCTCTTAAGAACCGATGTTGAACGGATTCAATATGACGAATATGGACAATATGGAACGATTTACCCACCATTTATAACACCTCAAAAACAAATAACGAAAATTTATTATTATTATTCAAATGTTCAATCTATTTAATTTACTGAAAAATTATACAAGATTGAACCAAAATCCGTGAATAAACTTCATTCATTGTAATTATTTTTTTAATTCTTTAAAAATCAGTTACAAATAATCAGTTTTTGTCATACAGCCCTCACTAAATATTATACCTGTTCTGAGGCTTATTACAATATTATTATTGTACAATGTTCTTCTATGGTGATGTAATGCCCTAATATTAAAATTTAATGATCCTCTAATTAAAAAAAAAATCACAGAAACTCCTGTAAAATCAATCACATTGATCTCTATAAATACTTTTTAAATATATATATATTTTTAAATTAACCACAACTGTATAATATTCGTAAACTGTAATACCCACGCACATGCTTCGCCTTTGTGGGATTGTTTTTGTTATTCTCTTATATTTAATATTATTATGTATGTACCTGTATGTATAATGTATATGTATCAAAGAAAATTTGCCAATAATAAAAATATATATAAAGTAAATAAAGAGATAATTTTAGTGGATTGCTTCTGATAATTGTATTGGGTTTATGGTGTGGGTATGTGTATAAATTATTCTTTATTTTCAAATTTGTTTTTTGTTGACTGTTGACGTGATCCTGTATTTTATTTGTTTTTTGAAAGCCAGATTTTTCTTTGATGTTTTAATTACGACCGGAATGTACATGATTTGGTCTATTTTTAAATAATAAAGCAACCATTAGAAAGATGTTTTCACATTTGGGCAAATGAAATATGAACTGGCGCTTTCAAGTTTCCGTTAAAAGTTTGTACGAATCGCCTAAAACTTTTCCTTTGTAATGCCTACCGGTCTGATTGATTTATAAGACCATCATGATCCAGTGTTTATTCAGTCAGACAATTATTGATTTGGGTAAAATAGTTGGAACGCTGGAACCCACTTATCAGCAAATGAATCAAAACAAAGTGATTAGGGTCTAAACTGAAGGATATAGATAAAACTAGTCAAATGATGATTAGCTTCGAATAGACGTGGGGATTAGAACAAATGTGGTTGTTTCTAGAACTGAGAAGTTACCCATTTTGTAATTAGGTTGCTTTAAAAGGTCAATAATATGATAAGTATAATAAACGAAAGAAATAATTAAATACGCAGAATTTAAAATTTAAATGAAGGTGTTCAATTATCGACGGTTAATTGATTCGGTAATCAAATAATAGCTCCTTATACATTTTATAATTTTCATACACGAACGTAAGTTTTAATTTTTATTAAAATATTTTGTTTAGATTATTATGCGGAAAACATAGAAGGTATCGATTCTATGGAGAATATAATCTTTTGATACGAAATTTATATTTAATTTTTAAATGTTTACAAACGCTGCTTAACGACTCAAGTACGATATTCATAGGAAGGTGAGTTTATTATAGTCGTATCAAACGTTAATTGAGAGCGTATTTCAATATTAAGATATATTTTTCCTGGATATTTTTTACGGAGAACTTTATCATCTTTCTGTTTGTGTAAAAATAAATTCATAACGACGACACATACTGTACACGCCTCCACGGACATTTCAATCGTTTAACTTTCTGGAAAATAACTTTCAATTTAGAATTTTCTACACGGGTACAAAAAATCTTGTTCCGTTGTTGAATTTTGGCTTTGATGTCAAAAGAGAGGAAAATTCTAAAAATTTGCAAATGCTTACCACAATACTGGCGTCCGCTATTGTTTGTGGGTAAAGCGCAGACTTATGCCATTAAATACTTAAAATAAAGGGCTTTCCGACAAGACAGGCGGGAAAATACAAGAAAACTTTTGTGGAAACTCCTCGTTTGGTGGAAAAGCGAAGCTCCACCGCGTACAATACAAACCAAACCTATTAGTTCATTACAAAATGCTAAAGACCCTTAGCCTAAATTGGAGTTTTGGAAGTGTGCCGACGAAACTTCTGACTTGTGGCAGCAACCAATGAGTTGCAACAAAACTCTTCGACGGTGTGTTTACTCTTGAATTATATACCTTCTTCAGGAACTGAGATTTTGTTTGGTTAGTTGTCCCGCGTGGAAGCCAAGGACGTTAAACAAATAAAGCGCAGATACGAATTTACGCTACTAAGAGTACTTCATTTACCGATACAGTTTTGATGACTTTAGAAGAACAGTATCGTTCAACTATCTCATTGGTTCTATTTATAGGAAATTCAGTGGCTTTCAATAGACCACTTGCATGCATTTTATAATAACTTGTGGATAGATAATTCTTTCTATTAAGGTTTCGAAAATTAATAGAAAAAATTAGAGATGAATGATTTTTTAATTGAAAAATAAACAAATTTGTTTTTAACTCGCGACGTCACTGTATATATAAAAATATCCTTTCCATGATTTTCTTTATCTACAAGTATTTTTCTATAAAGTACCACACTTAATGTATTTTTGACAGCTTTATTTCTCAGTAGAACCAAAAATCTTTTTGTTATATCAGAATTATTTTTGCACAGATAAACTATAAATACCTGTTATTATTCCAATCTCTGACCAGACTGTAGTTAATGAATCAATATTTAAATAATAAAACACAACACGGAGTCCGCTCCCTGATGGAATTTTCACCGATATTATGATGCGAAGTTCGTACGTTTCTTTGGCGTCTGACTCATAAGCTTCGGATACTATCAAGTGGCTTGATACGCTCGCGTTTTCTAAAGTCACACTTCGGCTTTCTAGGGCGGTGATTTGACCACCCGTGATTTAAAATCATTTAAGTTCATCTTCATTTCACGTGCGTGTTTCGAAATAATTAGGACAACTGCACCCTAACCCAACATTTTTGCTTAAAAATATTTATTTAAATTAAACTAATCGATAAAATGCAAAGTTAAAAATAATTTTAAAAATCAGTCCTCTATCCTCCATAGTCTATATCATGGGTCGGCAACCTGCGGCCCGCGGGCCGCATGCGGCCCGCGAACAGTTTTAGTGCGGCCCGCAAGATTCTCGCTGCAACACACGTGACGGACGATATCGTACACAACGGAGTAAAAGGGTTAGCGAAGGGGGAGCAGGGAGAAGGGAAAGGACGGCAATAACGCCAACCGCACCTCGCCTCATTCCGGTGACGCCACTCGTTCGGCCGCGCTGCGCTAAATACCTATTCACGTCGGTGTTTACATTCGCAGCAAGTTTTATTAATTGATAATACCTATCTATGTTGCGGTTTTTGTGCATTTTCTTATAGTTACAAGTACTTACATATTTCATGATACTATTATTCCTGACATTACAAGAAATGACTATAACAAAGCAATATTCTGTAATATATTGTTCTGTTATTTATGAATTTTTGGTCTCAATATACTTGCAAGTAAGGTGACCCGCTGACAATGGGCCCCCGAAATGATGTTTACCATGATATTATAATTTTTTTGCTTATTACAAATTTCAAACTTAAAATCGATTTCAATCATTTGGTATGAATATCAAACGAATGTATACACAGTGTCGTTATTTTTTAACTTTTGCGCTGGTATACCCAGTATGTATAGAAGCAGATTTTTGGTTGATGCATTTGAATGACAAGATAGTTTCTCGGCGGTACATCTTCTTTGCACATCCCTTCGGGGTCGTTTAATTATATTTTGTATAATTAGGTACCTATACTGTATTTTCCTTAAACCGACTGCTCACTACTACTGTATAATATAAGTACGCCGGGGACCCTCAAGTAGATAGATTCGCTGTTGTACTTGCCTAAAAATACGCCTATAGATATGCCTATAGATATGCTCGCTGGCGGAGAATTTTATTTAGGAAAAAAACTATGACGCTATATGTAAAAATAAATAGATATTTTAATATTTTATTTCTGTATTCTTTCAGTTTTATAAATTTAAGATGGCTTCTAAAAAAAGGAAGATCGTTGATGAAAGACGGATTTTTAATGAAGCACGGACAAATTTATATTTTTTTATCGAATTTAAAGAAAAACCATTGTGCTTAATCTGTCAAAAGAGTATTTCCGTACTAAAGGAATACAACCTGAAGCGACATTATGATATTGAGCACAAAACTAAATTTGGGTGTATTGAAGGGGAATCTCGAAAAAACAAAATCAATAACTTGAAATTGTCACTCCAAAATCAGCAGAATACCTTTAAACTTGTGACAGACCAAAGCGAATCAACTGTTCGTGCCAGCTACAAAGTAGCAGAGATATTAGCAAAGCATAGTCGCCCATTTACCGACAGTGAACTTGTAAAAGAGTGTGTCTTAGCTATCGCGGGGGAAGTATGCCCGGAACAGAAAAAAATGTTTGAAAACGTTAGTCTCTCTGCCAGAACTTGCACTCGACGCACCGAAGACTTGGGTGCTAGTTTGCATGAACAACTTAAGGAAAAAGCGCAGTCTTTTACGTACTTTTCAGCCGTTTTATTTTTAGAACTAAACTATATACTGTAATGATATGCAGTGGCATAGCTAGCATATGGGTGCCACCCGGGGCGGATAACGTGTTATGTCACGCCCCACCCCCCCCCCCCCCTTTAAAGTTGACTTTGAGAGCAAATTCCGACCTCATAAAAACTACTACCCAGTCAAATGTGATCCGTCCCGGGGGGGGGGGGGGGGGTTGGCTAGAGAATTTTTGTAAGTGCGGCCCGCGCAAGTTCCCACGTCAAATATTTGGCCCTCGGACCACAAAAGGTTGCCGACCCATGGTCTATATCTTTAATATCCAAATCGGCCAGGAGTCGAGCGATTTCTTTATCGGTGGCGTACATTCCTGAATGAGAATGAATAATCCGTCATTAGCTCTCACCACGAATTAGTGTGATTTAAAATTTTTTTATCATAAAATGGAAAAAAAGAGAAAAATTGTTAAGAAATGCAAGAAAAAAATCCGTACTACGAACTATAGAATTGTAAAATAAATACAAAAGTGGAATTCTAGGAAGGAATAGTGAAATATTTACTTAAATTTTATTTCAAGTGATAAAAAAAATTCTTGTATCCACTCGTTAGGGCGGCAAATTGTGTTTATGGCTGTGGTGGGGTTGGCCGGACCTAACAGAACCGCGATATAGCAAAAAAGACTGAAACTAGAGATTACATGCCCCAACCCACCGCTCTCTAGGCATTCTGGAGAGGAATGTGAGCGAAAATTCAAAAGGGCGGCAAATTTGACACCCTCGCGAGCGGATGAAGGTTAAAAGTTTATTTTATACAGACTTACAAACAATTTTTTCGATTTGGGAGGCGGGAATATGTACCACCGCCCCTGGAACCATTTACTGGATAACCAACAATTCTGCCAACGGTCAACACACGTGGCTGTTAACGTTTGGTGATTTAGCAGGGGTGCCTGGGTTTATGGGATGAGGTTTTTTAAGGTCTTGGAGGCGGATGATCTGGTCATATTGAACCCCGGATTCCAACGCACTCATCATACCTTTATCCTTTTCAGAATTTTGTCTTCTTCCTTTTCCTAAATATACCCTCCACACAGCATCCCTAAATATGAAATTATTTTCCTTAGAGCCTTCCGTGTAGAGCTAAAGTAAAAAAGATTGATATTAATAGAAATTTCTTCTGTATGAGCATGACAAAAGGGTTAGGTTAGGTTCTCTGATGTGTCGCGAGACTTGAGCCGAATAATTAGTGGGAATAAACATCTTACGTAACATGACTTGTACCTTCGTGTAACTACTAATTAGAGAGCAACTAACCTAAATGTAACCATTAATTAGTTTATCAACTAAATTAGACTGTTTTGTAAGGTAGTTCGTTCGTTCCTCAAGACAATTAACATGCTGTAAAGTGGTGCCAACTTCTATAATATTATTCTTTTTTTATGACTCGATCCTCATTTGACATTTGACAAATGTCACGATCTCCGTGTTTAAGTCAATAGCCAAAGTTCTAACCGCAGTTAAACTAAATATCCATGTTTTCATTTCAATTCTTTGTTTCATTTCTTAATTTCTTATCTTCATTACATTTCATTTCATTTATAATTTTCTTTTCTTCATTTCATTTCTTCATTGAATTTCGTCATTTCATTTCTTCAATTCATTTCATTCATCATTTTATTTCTTCATTTAATTTATGTATTTTATAAACCTTACAAGAGACTCTTATAACCAAATATCCATGTTCCCATTCCATTTATTTAATATCTTCATTTCATTTCTTCATTTCATTTTTTCTTTTCTGTTCTTCATTTCATTTCTTCGTTTCATTTCATCATTTCTTCATTTCATTTCGTCATTTCATTTTTGAATTTCATTTCTTCATTTCATTTCTTCGTTTTATTTCATATTTTCGTTTTATTTAATTTGTTATTTCATTTCTTCGTTTCATTTCTCTAAGTAAAGCTTTTGATACAGTGTCCCATAAGATTCTCTTAAAAAAATTATATAACATAGGTATTAAAAACTCGGCTTATAACTGGTTCAAATCATATATAACTGAACGCAGCCATGCACTAAAATTAGGCAATGTAACAAGCCAAAACAGATACATAACATACGGAGTTCCTCAAGAAAGTACATTAGGACCCATCCTATTTTTACTTTACATCAATTGCCTGTGTCAGTTAGATATTAGCGGAGATATTATTTGCTTTGCGGATGACACTGTTCTCGTTTTTACTTCTGACTCCTGGACAAATGTTTATAAAAAGGCTGCCCATGGAATCAACCGGATTAAAAATTGGCTAGACAATAACCTGCTAACACTAAATATAGACAAAACAAAGAACATGACATTTAGTATAGATCCCAGACGTCAACCGAGACCTAATGAAAATTGAAGAGTGTATAACCAGAGAAACCAGAAATATGTCATTTTTAAATCAGTGGGACGTATTGACTCTTTTCCACAAAAAACTATAAATGGATTTCAAAAGATTGTTCTTTTATCTAGTAAACTTATGTTTTAGATTTTGAGAAAACAAAATATTTTTAGAATAATAAGGTTATACCATAGGTCGTTCGCAGATTTGTTCAATTTTCAAAAAAGTGCATTTCTTATACAACACCCATTTCAAATCATATAATCATGCAGTAAAATAAATCAATACATTATCTGGTAAACGTATGTTTCAGAATTTTAATTTTAGTTTAAATAAAATTATTAAAAAATATATACGGACATGTGTTTCTTGACGAAAATTGGTCGGTTTGTGCATTTATTTGTGCACTTACAAACAAATATATTTCGGATTTTTTTACATACTTATTTTGCTAAGACGTTATTGACAAATCATAAATAATTTGATCGTAAAATAATTTCAGGAAGTATTTAATTTTAAATAATTTTGAACATCGCATTTTACCATTTTTATCGCAGCCCGTAAACACATATTTCAGATTTCATTACGGGCCCAAACGCAGCCAGGAGAGCACGTTTTCGCGACGCTTTGAATAATAATATTTGGAAATGAAATTTGAAAACGAAATTTGAAATAAACACGAATTCCTTGATTCATGTTTGTTAAATCTACAGGGTTGCCCGAACGCAATTTTTCATGTTCATTGAATATTTTTTTGCAAAAACTTTTATAATTTCGAATATTTTTTTTATTTTAAATTTTTCTTGTGTGAATACCGCACAAGAGTCCCAACTGCTCTAAAATATTTTTTTGGGGTAAATCTTTTTTACGCACGCTCGACACTTGGGGGTAAACTGGTGAAAGGGTTACGAAAAGTGGTGATAGTTACGAAAAATGACATGCGAACGGTAATCAATGCGAACGGTGATCGATTGCTCGGCGGGTCGGGCCTTTACGCACGCTTGTTTTTCGTGTTATTGTTATATTGTTAATGGACTATTTGTCCGTAAATAAATAAATAAATTATATACAGCGGGTACCCGGCATGCGTTTCATGGGCACTGTAACCTCGCGGTCAACTAAACTGTTATGGTTCCATCACAAGTCCCGGGAATTATAATGCAAGCGCCTGCACTTTATAACATTATATACAGCGGGTACCCGGCATGCGTTGCAAGGCCACTCAAAGAAAGAAAGGGTTTGTGCGCTTTAATTCTGTTTGTTGAAGTGCTTATTATTAATTATGCACACGAATAAATATTTCAAAATGCGACATTTTTTACAATCCAACTGAATATTACTCGTTTTTTTTCATGAATACCACACAAGTCTGGAGCCAGTGGGACTATTGCATCCCCAATTTGGAGTATATTGTAAGACTGAAGGTAGTGGGGAGGGGAAGGATATAGGGAAGAGGAAGGTGGGGAAGTACCTGGCTATTCAGATCTGACCACTAAACACGGCTAAAGCCATTTCAAGCAACGTTTCAATTCTTAATGGTGGTCTTACACCAGGGCGATACTGAGAGTATCTTCCACTCTAATGGCCGTAAAATACAATTGAAAAACAAAAAACCAAAATATTAAAAAGAATATAACAAATTGTTTATTCATGTAGCTATCTACTTAAGAGTGTATTACCAGAGAAACCAGAAATATGTCATTTTTAAATCAGTGGTTAGACGTATTGACTCTTTTCCACAAAAAACTATAAATGGATTTCAAAAGATTGTTCTTTTATCTAGTAAACGTATGTTTTAGATTTTGAGAAAAAATGTTTATTTTTAGAATAATAAGGTTATACCATAGGTCGTTTGCAGATTTGTTCAATTTTCAAAAAAGTACATTTATTATACAACACCCATTTCAAATCATATAATCATGCAGTAAAATAAATCAATACATTATCTGGTAAACGTATGTTTCAGAATTTTAATTTTAGTTTAAATAAAATTATTAAAAAATATATACGGACATGTGTTTCTTGACGAAAATTGGTCGGTTTGTGCATTTATTTGTGCACTTACAAACAAATATATTTCGGATTTTTTTACATACTTATTTTGCTAAGACGTTATTGACAAATCATAAATAATTTGATCGTAAAATAATTTCAGAAAGTATTTAATTTTAAATAATTTTGAACATCGCATTTCACCATTTTTATCGCAGCCCGTAAACACAAATTTCAGATTTCATTACGGGCCCAAACGCGGCCAGGAGAGCACGTCTTCGCGACGCTTTGAATAATAATATTTGGAAATGAAATTAGAAAACGAAATTTGAAATAAACACGAATTCCTTGATTCATGTTTGTTAAATCTACAGGGTTGCCCGAACGCAATTTTTCATGTTCATTGAATATTTTTATGCAAAAACTTTTATAATTTCGAATATTTTTTTTTAATTTTAAATTATTCCTGTGTGAATACCGCACAAGAGTCCCAACTGCTTCAAAATATTTTTTGGGGTAAATCTTTTTTACGCACGCTCGACACTTGGGGGTAAACTGGTGAATGGGTTACGAAAAGTGGTGATTTTTACGAAAAATGACATGCAAACGGTAATCAATGCGAACGGTGATCGATTGCTCGGCGGGTCGGGCCTTTACGCACGCTTGTTTTTCGTGTTATTGTTATATTGTTAATGGACTATTTGTCCATAAATAAATAAATAAATTATAAACAGCGGGTACCCGGCATGCGTTTCAAGGGCACTGTAACCTCGCGGTCAACTAAACTGGTTCCATCACAAGTCCCGGGAATTATAATGCAAGCGCCTGCACTATATAACATTATACACAGCGGGTACCCGGCATGCGTTGCAAGGCCACTCAAAGAAAGAAAGGGTTTGTGCGCTTTAATTCTGTTTGTTGAAGTGCTTATTATTAATTATGCACACAAATAAATATTTCAAAATGCGACATTTTTTACAATCCAACTGAATATTACTCGTTTTTTTCATGAATACCGCACAAGAGTCCCAACTGCTCTCGTCTGGAGCCAGTGGGACTATTGCATCCCCAATTTGGGGTATGTTGTAAGACTGAAGGTAGTGGGGAGGGAAAGGATATAGGGAAGAGGAAGGTGGGGAAGTACCTGGCTATTCAGATCTGGCCAATAAACACGGCTAAAGCCATTTCAAGCAACGTTTCAATTCTTAATGGTGGTCTTACACCAGGGCGATACTGAGAGTATCTTCCACTCTAATGGCCGTAAAATACAATTAAAAAACAAAAAACCAAAATATTAAAAAGAATATAACAAATTGTTTATTCATGTAGGTATCTACTTAATACCTACTGTGTTTACGCATTTCACTTGTATCTATTTATGTTTATGCACTTCGATATACAAATTACAAATAACTACTACTAATTAAAATTCTGGAAGCGAGAATAGTAATATAAAGTAGTAGGTAATAGTAGCGGGTAGCCCTAGCTCGCGTGAACAAAACCCTCAAAACTCGGATTGCCGCGGAACGAAATTTAGTTCTGAAAACGCCCGCTCGCGAGCCCTGATGTGTTAGCGCTAGTGTCGGAATCGAAGTTGTCATGTGCTGGTTATTCACTCTTAATACCTACTGTGTTTACGCATTTCACTTGTATCTATTTATGTTTATGCACTTCAATATACAAATTACAAATAACTACTACTAATTAAAATTCTGGAAGCGAGAATAGTAATATAAAGTAGTAATAGTAGCGGGTAGCCCTAGCTCGAGTGAACAAAACCCTCAAAACTCGGATTGCCGCGGAACGAAATTTAGTTCTGAAAACGCCCGCTCGCGAGCCCTGATGTGTTAGCGCTAGTGTCGGAATCGAAGTTGTCATGTGCTGGTTATTCACTCTTAACCATACACGACTGCTTATCTAAAGAAAACTGCCTATGCAACCCGCTAACACGGACTGAGATAATAAAATACTTAGGAATTTACGTTGACAACTATTTTAGGTGGACAGAACAAATACATAAAACAGCGAGTAAAGTCAGAAAACTTATATATTTTTTTAAGAACATACGAAACATAATGCCAATGAAGACCTTAAAAACTATATACTACGCTTTAGGCCAATCAATTATCACCCACGGTATGATCGGTTGGGGTGGTGCTGCGAAAACTAATATGGACCCTCTCAACAAAGCGCAAAAGGCCTTAATTAAAGTTATTACTAAAAAACCTTTTAGATTCTCGACAATACAGTTATTTAAAGACTTTGCTGTATTGAACATACAGCAACTGTACATCAAAATTATAGCTAAACATTACCAACAAGACAACTTAAACCATCATACTGCACAACACAATTACGACATAAGACATAGACATCAACACATGACTCCGAAGACAAATACTACATATGGACAAAGACATTATCATAATCTGGCTCCAAAAATTTTTAATTTAATTAAAAAATATGTTAAAGATATCCACATGACAAAAAATGCAAAACACAAAATCCATATGTGGATAATCGACAAAGGCATTATATACTGCGGTCAGATAACCTGAACAATACAAGAACACACTCAACGCCTGTATTTTCCTCTTTTCCTCTCAATTATTTTTATGACTCTAATTTGTTTCTATCATATTTTTTTTTATTTTACTCTTTTATTTTTCTTTTATTGTATTTATCTTTCTAAACTTAAATATTTATTTTTTTAATCTTATTTTTCTTCCAAGATTAAGATATCAAAATTAGTTTAAATTCCTGCCACCTCGGAACAGGCTCAGCCTAGTGAGGTGGTTTATACCAAAAAAAAAAAAAAAAAAAATGTACATTGTATTTTGTATATATGTATTCCAATATCTTGGTCAATAAATAATTAAAAATAATTAAAAAAAAAAAAAAAAAATTTCATCGTAACATCAATTCATTTCTTCATTTAATTTCATCATCTAATTTCATTTCTTAATTGCATTTCTTTATTTCATGTAGCTCACAAGCACGGACGTACAAAATACCATATGTCTGTGCTCACAAGAGATTCTTCACAACGATGAGCCTTTCTATGACGATAGTCATGTGTGAGGGATTTCCAGAATATTAGCCAGCTTTGACCTATTATATTCCTTTGGTGACCGGCAAACTCAGTACGAAACCAATTCAGAACCACCCCAGAAAGGTCACGATAAAAACATATAAAAAATTTAGTTAAATATACTAAGTTACCGGCTATTTTAAAATTATTTTTTCATAGCTTTTAATGACCTTTCTGAGGTGGTTCTGAGTTGGTATCTTTCTGAGTTGGCATGGAAACTATTCCTTTCCCAGGTGAGTTTTCAGCTAACAAGGGCACCTAGAGTCATCAAAATCAAATCAAACACAAACATCCTTACTAAAAAAAACACATTTCACAACCGTTAAACGGAATTTTAATACAACAACCGTGAAATAAAAAAACTCCGTTTCCTACCAATAAAAAAAAAAATTAATTTTTCAATCTAGCAACACCGAGTAATATTAAAATGGCGCGCTGGCATTGGCGTTGAGGATTTTGTAATCGAAATCTCTTCGTGGAATTCATGTTTTTATTCCATAAAACGGTGAATTTATTATTAGATTGGCGTAGTTTAAATTATTTTTAACTTATTTGTGCTTCGTTTCATTAGATTTGGTCAAGAACTTAAACATTAATTGCCTGTTATAAATTGTATTTTGTGCAGTCAAAATTAAGGGAATTTTCCGTTAAAATTTTCAATTCTATGGCGTAGTATTTCTTGAAAGTGATTTTTTTTTATAACATAAAATTTTAAATGCATTTGTTGGTAAACGTATCAAAGAAATTAACGTCTTTAGAGATACAATGTCAGTTTATTTTTAGGTTATTTTTTGGGAAATAAAAACAAACTTCAAAATTTTCATTTATTTTTATTGTATCAACGAGAAAAAGGAAAGCCACAGTTTCCTTCCAAATTCATTAAATAATTTTTTTATTCATTTCTCTACATTTAAATTTTTTTTCTCTACATTCAAAATTGTGGTAAGCTTTTTAAAAAAAATCGTGTTTAAATCTTAAAATACTGCAATTTTTAATAAGTATATTTCGAATACAAAATCTAAAAGGTAATGTTCTCTATTTTCTATAAAACTATTGTTTTTACAACATCTTAGAGACATTTAAAATACGTCGGAAAAAATTTAAAATTCGTTCAGAAATTGTATAAAAAAAACAAGCATATACAATAGATTAACTACTCACTCTGGCTGTGTAAGCAAGCAATGTATATATTTTTCCATGAATAATTTTTTAATTAGTAATGTTTTCACCTCCTCGGTTATTTCTGGATAAAATTTTAAGGACTTTTTTTTAGTAAGGCTGATGGTATTATTTGACAAGATAGATTTACCGACCGTGTGACTGACGTAAGTGCGAACGGTTGTGCAATGTCTCTTCGTCATATTTGTGGTACTATTGTATCAATTATTATTGATACTAAGTTTTAAATTTTATCGCCACTTCAGTATGTGATATTATTATCTAGTCATTCTTATGATGTTTGTGTATATTTCCCGTGCTGATTGTAAAAGGAACACGTTGTATTCAAAGAAGATCTGGAGGTATCCGGTGGAACTTAGTTCGGTCGGGAAATGGGGAACTTTCCTCTCGACTACTTCATTGTTCAAAAAAGTTCCACGTAGAGCATTCAAAGACAATGAAAGCTTTTGAATTGGTGGGCCGGAGCGACAAGCCTTGTAAAATATGAATTATTTTTGCAAACGGATATGGGTAAAGCACATAATAAACAATAACTACTGTATGTTTTAAACATGATATTCGGATAAACGCTGCTATTAAATTCCCTCTTAACCCTTCATTTGGAAGTATAGAGATGACTTTATTATGCAAATCATGACCGGGCACTTTTGTGTTCAAGGGATGGAAAGGTAAAGTTTTTCACGTTATTACAGTCTAGGCCAGTAGGTACTAAGAAATCATTTGCCTAGTTACAGATAATATTTATAGATAATATTTTATAGATAATAGATAATAAAAGAATAGGATGAAATTAAACCAAAAGATATATAAATATAATATAATAGTATGCGTGTGTGCGATATCTATAAATCCCACATGGGTATACTTGTGTTTTAAGGCAGTTAAAATTTAACATTATTATCTAACATAAAACATTTTCACAGAATTAAAATCAAAAAGACATGTTACAGCAGGTAAGATTTTACAGCAGGAAAATATTTATATTAAATGTCTCAATTATATAACCTTCAATGTGTGGGAGTATTAATTTATTTTATTTAAGAAACAAACTGATGCAAATGAAATGTATTAAGATCGTTAAAATTAAGCATTTAAAAAAAAATCAATGTCAAATATCATGATCTCCTTTAAGGGATAGTATTATATGAACTCAGTTTCAATATTTTCGGAGGTAATTTTACCTAGTATTTGAAAAGGATTTGCTTGAAAGGGTTCAAAACAGTCAAGAAAACTTTTGATGGAATATGTTGCCAACAGTTTGGCTTTGCATAAGGTTTTCAATATCACAGGCAGTGGTAGGTAGATACTATTCTTGAACCAAGTTTTGAAAGTTATGAATGAAAATTACATACCTGGAGCCATATTACTCAAAACCGCTAAAACTATTTTATAATATATCACATTTCTTATTTTCATTCAAATGATATGATAAAGGAAAATGAGAATTTGTGTTTATTTATTTGTAGCGACGCACTATTAAAATAATGCGGGGCATTCACAGCGCAACCTAGGATCTTCGAGATTCCTAGTACGCGCCGCGTGTTCTGCTATAATAACAGTCTAGAAGCTTCGAAGCTCGTGACGAAAGCGCGCCGGTCTGCCCGCTGCTTCTGGAACTCACCCGGCTCTACGAGACCCGTGCTTATATAAAACGCTGCGCTCACAGTGAGTCTAGTACAGCGTTGCCAACTCTACGTCTTTTTACGTAGATCTACGTATTTTAGGTCCTTCCTGAATATCTACTAACTTCAGTCCAGAATCTACGTATTTTTTGTCAAATTGTACAAATTTGCAAAAATAACTCATTAGGCTGAAGAAGCCTTTTTTCCGTTACTTTACGGTGGAGCCCCCGTCTGCGAGGCAACGTATGTGACGCGGACTCCAACAAACGTTCCGTTTCATACTGATACTAAAGTCCGCGCCGGAGTTGGGATGTCTAGGGAAATTACCCTAGATCTAGGGGAGAAAAATATTTTTTAGGCAAAAGGGAAATCAGCACAAATCTAGGAAAATATCGAACTATTACCATAATTTTTTTTTTATTGTAGTTGTAATCTTCTACTTCCCGGTAAAATACACAATTTCAGACACAGGCATCGCTAAGTTATTTATTGCTAGTATGAGTGAGAGGCAAGGTTGAGAACCTATGATAAATCATAAAAAAAAAAAATTAAAATTTGCAAAAAATGCGTTAAAAATAATAGATACATTTCAACTTAATTATTACAAGAAATAACTAATTAAGTTCACCTACCCTAACTTCTATATTTCAGTCAGAAAAAAAAATACGTAGATCTACTAACTTTTCATAATCCAAATTATACGATTCTACGTAATTTTCTAGTCCGATCTACGTCTTTTTCAAAAAACGGGTTGGCAACACTGGTCTAGTACTCAACACGGTGTCGGACATCGGCCTGGAGGATTTAACGCGACCGTTTATCGCTACCACCACGATGTCGAACATCGACCTGAAGCCATTGGCCCCATCTTTTCCAGCAACCACGGTGTCGAGCTTCTCACTGGAGGACCACGAAGATCAGTGTTCTCACTGCACTTTGAGCACAGATCCCGCTGTGACATGACCTACGTGTTATGCATCCCATCACGATACATTCACATTACTGTCTTCATAAGAAAGACACAGTACAAAATAACACCTTTCATCGTATCAATTATTGTAAGTAATAATTATTAGTCTGAAACGCTCATCTACATCGAAAAAATCTCCCGAGAAAAGATACATTCCGCTGACGGGACTCGAACCCGCGTCCTTCTGATTTCCGGTCAACTGTTCTTATCCACTGAGTTACGTCGGCTTATCTCATGCCGGCCAAATAATTTAATATATATTAGTATTTCATTCAAAAATTACTGCTTATTACATTTTTCCACCTGCAAACAACCAACTTTATTTAATATGAAAAAGGCATTGTAAGTGCAAATCTCCTAATAGGTGGCGTCGAGACAAATTACGTCAAGATTTTTTTATGTATCTGTTTTTGAGAAATTTCAGTGAAAATAATAGTAAAATAAAAAATATGCACATATCTATTTATATTACTCGTTTCCTATACTTTTTTAAGAGTAAACAAAATACAGGAAACTAGAAATTATAAATACGTTACATAAATTACATAATTTGCCAATATTCACCAAATCAACGTTAATATTAGGTAATAACAGAAATATATAGAATTGTTGATAGCAATAATATATTAATAAACTAGGTAGAAATAATTTGAATATCATACAGGCTTTTGAATTTTGCCAAGTTAAACTTATTGCAAAATATATTCAAATCGTTTAAATAATTGTTACACAGTATTGGGTATATGTAAACGTTGTATTGGGGAATGCAAACCATACGTAGAATGAGATATACATATATGTAAAATGTTAAAGCTTGTCTAGTCCTTCACTTAGGTACATGTCAATACAGTAGATTGATTAAATGCAGTAGTTCAGAACAATCAAATTTAGAATTTAACAATAGGCCACTGAGGCGTATGTGTGGAAAAACCGTGTGAGAAATGTGGAGATCCGCGAAGAATGCAAGGAAAGGGATGCTCAGATGGTTCGGGCATGTAGAGCGAATGAACGAGGAAAGGAGTGTAAGGAGAATATATGACACAAATGTGAATGGTAGAAGAAGTCGGGGACGCCCAAGGAAGAGATGGCATGACCAAGTGAATCAGATACTTGAGTCGGGCCATGTGAAGAGTCGGAATAATAGAAGAGCATGTATGAGACGATGTATGAATGTGAACGAGGCAAGGAGTGTGTACCAAGATCGAGTTGTTTGGCTGTCCGTCCTCTCTGCCTACCCCTGAGGGGAAACGGCGTGATGGTTAGTTAGTTAGCCACTTGCATGGATTTCATAACGACTTAGAAAAAATCGTGTGGATAGATTTTTTTACTAAGATTACGAAAACGTTAGTAAAATTTTTTAGAAATGAATAGTTTTTTATTTTTTTTTAATAAATCAATCCATTATTTGAGCACGTGACATCACTACATGAAAATGTCCTGTCTCCGATTATGTTCTATTAATTTTGTAAAATTCCATACTGATTTATTTTTTTATATGGCAACACTTTGATTTCAGGGGAATTTTTAAATGTGACGTTTAACATTCACTAGATTTATCATACCCCACCATATGAAAGAAGAAGAATTGTTTGTCCTCTGCGAACTTATCCTTTGGTTTGACTATTTTATAAAGATGGCGGTGTTTTGATAGATGTTACGAAGAGAACCCCGTACATTTTATTGCCATTCCTGTGGAAAACTTTTTTTTAAAAAATGATTTTCGGCTATGTAATTATCGTTTTTTTGCACTCATAAAATTATGTCCTGTCTTTCCGGTTTATAAAAAATGGTCTGATTTTTTGGATTTAAATTTTCAATAAATCGCCAGGGTTTCAGAAATACGATAAAAAAATGCGGTAATTGCAATATTTGCCTAAACCGGAAAAAATGTGTTGCAAGTGGCCTATTTTAATAAAAAAATAGGTCGTTTATTTTTGGTCTGGTTTCTAAATTTGGAAGATTATTTAAAATATTCATTAACGACAAGTTAAGGCGCCCTTGAGATGATTTTCTCACGAAACTGGCGCTATAAAAATCATCCAATAATTATTATTATTAAGTAATTTATGTAAACTGAAGGGATTTTAAGTTTAACATTTTTGAAAGAAGAATTTTGTTGGATTCTTTCTACATTGTGAATATGAATTTTGTAGAAGGGTGACCACTATGATTTTCCATAGGTTACATTAAGCTTCTAACTAGGGATATGCACAAACGTTTTATTATTTGTAACGATTCAAATAGTCAAATGTAATTGTTCTAAATATTTTTAATTTTGGAGGTGGCTATAAATTTGGGTTTATTGGATAATCAACACTGTTCGCAACGTTTAGTGTCTTGGCAGAGGTGACCGGGTTCATGAGGTGAGGTTTGTTTAGGTCTTGGCAGTGAATGCGTTTGCCAATCTACTGCATGGCGGGCCAGATCTGTAGAGACTGGTTGAGGGAGACCTAACCTAGACTGCTCTAGACGGACTATCTCGACTCATGACCCAGGAGTGATGGATTTATACGTCCATCACTTCTGGACACACTAACCCCTGATTCCTACCTACCCCTCATACGTTTTGCATTCCCAGAACTTCCTTTCCTTCCTTTCCCTAAAAATACCATCCACACGGGATCCCTAAATGTGAATGTTTTTTCCTCAGGTCTTTCTGTGTTGAGTAAAGTCAGTAAAGTCAAGATAAAGAAAACTAGTGTGATTTAGACTTTAGACCACACGACCCAGGAACCCAGGTATCCCTGCTAAGTTACCAAACGTAGCGAACGGGGTGACCTATGACCTAGGGATGACATGACATTGGGGTGTCATATGACCATGGGATGACCAATGACCCTGGGGTGATATAAGACCGTGGGGTGGCCTATGACCATAGACATATGAATATTAGTAGACCTGCCCTAAGTGATAAAAGCGTATTATTTCCCCCTCCCATTGGAACCATTGGAACCGGCTGGGATCGAGTATGGGTTCGCGTTAATCTAAAAAATGTGACGTCATCATTCTTCTTCGAGCCAGCGTCGAGCACTCATCGGTACATTTTACGAAATAACACTGTAAAAACAGTGCTTTGTGTTTTGAAAACGTGTAAAATAGAAGTGAAAAAGAGAATAAACCCAATTGTCGTATTACATTCCATAGGCAAGCATTATTTTAGACAATTTTAGGCTAATTCAGATCGCATAATATGATCGTTTTTCAAAATCCACTATCACTCGAGATACATGGCGTGTGCCCGTCGTTTTTTACTGGGGTAAGTAAATTATGAAACATTTGTAAAAGTGTCTTAACTGAATACCTCAGCAAAATATTGAACTCGACCTTTTAGGCGACCTTTCTTTGCTTATTTAGACTTCGCAAAATTGTTCATTGCGCGGCGTGCAATTCGCGCTCCCATGTGAAAAGGTCTATTCATTCAAAAGCAGAGTTTACTTTTAAGAACTAAATGGTGATATTATAGTGCGAGATGCCTGTATACTGTCAGATTGAGTTTAGACGAATCACATATCACCAAAGCCATCTTCCTGCTCTTCGTCCCGCTGCAGTTGGTTTCTACCCCTCACCTTTTTGTTCTGGTCTATTAATATTCATATGTCTATGCCTATGACCTTGAAATTCATTGTTCGCCTAGCCCGATCTCCGTTCGCCCGATCACTGTTCGCATCACACTTTTCATAACGCATTCACCAGCTTACCCCCCAAGTCAAGCGTGCATAAAGAAGTTTTACTTTAAAAAAAAAAACTAAACTTTTCTTTACACCCTTAATCACAATTTGTTGAATTATGGTCGTAAAATTTAATTTCTGATTCAATATTCTTTATACATATATAACGGAGCCAAAAGGAAACATTCTCCTTTCTTTTCAATTCTCTTTTCATATACAGAACCGGTGTATCAGCCAGTCCGTATCCTTGCTTGGCTCTTTTTTGTTTTTATTTTGACGAGAATTTATTTTATAAGATTGGTACTTCCGACAAATGTCATATTTGATTGTCTATTTCTATTAGCTAAAAAAGGAATATTCCGTATTATCCATGCATCAAACTTCGACAACATGAACGTTCCATATTATCCGGGAGGTGGACTGTATGCATATTTACCTAAATACTATTAAAAGTTAGTGTACTCGCATATACTGATTGAAGTGGGGATCTTTTTCAAAAAATAATTAAACTGATGTACGAAATCTTCCGATGAAGATGACAGTAGAGAGCATAGATATACCACTCATGTAGACAGTAGATTTTTTTCAAAGAAAAAGGAAAATATTATAAAATTCATAGACCATCTGTTATGGGTTGCCCATATTCCAACGAACGAACTATACAATTTAGCAAGCGGATATTGTCCACGCGCACATTGTGTGATCTGTTCACGCATGTCTAGGCTGACCTCAACAGGCTAGCGAAGCATTACCTTATATGGACACGTCGCTGGCTTCGGCACGGCCAATAGGAAGTCCTGCTGACAAGCATTACCTTATATGGGCATATGTATCGAGTTCTCCCCTCTCGCTCGACAGGAGCAAGGAGCTGTGGCCGCCGGACAAGCGAGAGACACGTTCGGAACGGGACCGCGAGAGGTGCTCCGTAAACAGAAGGGCAGTATGTCACACTTCGTCGCGACTAGTTAAGTCTCAGCCTACACCCCGGGTATGGCGATAACACCGCTGCCGCCTATTTAAACAACAGCCGCCCAATTAACTGCCGCCTATTTTAACCATGGCCGCCCTGGAAGCACACGGCTTCTAGTCCACCTTAGTTGCCGACGAGCCGCGTATTTCACAACTGCCGCCTATTTAACTGCCGTCCACTAACCGCCTACCGGTTGGGGAAGCTAGCTGTTTCCCTCCACCATGACGCTGAGGAGCCGCCCATCACCGCCTACCGCCAAGTGGCCATGGCCCGGTCTGTGAGCAAGGCTCCAGACCCCTCCACCACGTAGGGAAGCTGCCTGCCGCCGCCATCGCCACGTGAGGTTCTTAACTTTCGTATTAGTCTTTCCGAGCCTAGAATCAGTAGCCCTTTACTAGCTTGCCTCTCTCTCTCCAAGGCTAGGTCTTAAACTGCATACCTTCTGCCCTGTACTGTTCTACCCTTGCATATTGGAATAAATCTGAATTGTAACCAAGCACTGTTTCATTTGGAGTCAATAATCGATGAGCACGGAGGAACCCACTTCCCTGAGACGAGCCTTTCAAGCCCAGGCATATGACCCCCGGGGGGTCTGCTTAACACTTGTCCCCCCCCGGGAGTGACTTATATTACTGGGGCCCTTTTAATATGTCACTGGCTCCAACGAGGTAATATAACACTGGCGCGCCAACAGGAGCCCGAAGTCTTGTTGATTATTTTCTCCCTAGAAACATTACTATGTACCTTATGGCTATAAACATTTTTATGTTATGTGCTCCTATCAACAGCTGTGGTGTACTGTGTATTAATTATAGTGAAACGTCGCGAGTTCCGACGGCTAGTGCAATTCGAGTGTTAGGTATTTTAAACGTCGCTAATTACCGTAACGTTCTCACGCAATTACGATTCTATCGCGGCTTTCAGAACATTGTGTTTAAATAAAATAAAGTGTAGTATCAGTGGATTCGCCCTTTTTCTACAATTTAAAAAAAAACAGGTTTTAAAATCTCGAGTTAAACGGAAGTTCAGCAGTCAGAGTCGTTCGTCATTTCGCGCGGAAATTTTTTATTGAGTAATGAATTTCGTGTAATTTGAAACTCCAGTTTAGTGCTGCATAAAGTTGTGTTATTTCTTCCTTGAAGAGCAGTGGTTGTTCCCAATAAAAAGGAAATAACTGCTGTCGGGTCGTGCTCGCCCACCCGTTTCCCTGTGATAGGAAAAAGTAATAACGATTGCCGGCAACTGGTCTCGTCTCCTAATTATTCGTCCGGAATTTTGTTTTTGGTTTTGTTCATTAAAAAATTCTAAATCATGGAGGCCACCGTACCAATAATGGATAAAATATTAAATTTCGAGAAAGCAAACGCGTCCGTAATAAAAAAAATGTTGTTAGAAAGAGGCATAGTTCCCAAAAGAGCTTTGTTGTCTCTAAGAAAACAATGTGTCGCGTTTAACGAATCTCTTAGTAGGCGAGTTGAGTCTCCTGCAATTTATTTAAATTCTCCAAGTGTAGCAACAACTCCAAAAACTAGTAATTCGGGAAACCACGTTACTGTAGCATATCGCCTCCACAAAATTACTATGGAAGGACCACCACAAGATACGTTGAAAGAAAAGTAGTTAATTTAACGAATTGGAAAATTTCTTTTGACGGAAATTCGGATGTCCGCGCTTTTTTAGACAGAATCGAAGAATTACAATACGCTAGAGGCGTTGATTGTCAGGATTTGGCTAGGGGTTTTGTCGAACTACTCACTGGTTCAGCACTATTATTCTATAGAAAAATTTTCAAAACTAATCTAAAGTGGGAAGAAATTAAAATAGCCTTTTTGAAGAGGTTCGAGGACCCGACGTTTCAAATGACTGAGAAGTCGAGGTTATTTAACTTGTGTCAAAAAAATAACGAAAGAGCTGCGGATTTTATTTTGGAAGCTTTAGCTATCAATTCCAAGCTGAATTTGCCATTAGAGGAATCGGAACTTTTATCATTAGTCACAAAAGGTCTCACGCCAGATTACGCACAACTAAAGATCGGGAAAAATATCACCAACATTTCGGAGTTACAAACGTTATGTGAGGAAATGGACAAAATCAAATTCAGTCGCGCATCAAGTAAAAAGGCAGATGAGTTGGAGGTCGTCTCGAATTATAAGGAGGTTGATAGTGATTTTGGAATTAAATCTAAAATACACCGTTACAAGCAAATGTATAACGTACCGGTTCGGCAGTACGTAAATCTAATATCATCCCTGAATGATAAGTTATCATCACCATTGTCTGAATTAGACTTGGTTCTTATAATTAAAAATGGGTTGTTGCACAAATATAGTAAACTATTCTCGTACGATGTGCCCCGTACTTGCGCGGAGGTAATACAGAGGTGTGAGATCATAGAAGATACTCATTTTGATAATTCCCAACAGAATCACAAGGTTAGAACATTCGGCCGTAATAAAAACTCACAGCTCGCGGCGATTTCACAAAAAACCACGGATATCGCTAATCGTGCTTGTTTTAAATGCAATCAAAACGGTCACTTTGCAAAAAATTGCCATAAGATTAACAGCAACAGCAACAGCAACAGAAACAGCAACAGCAACAGCGTCCCGCGCCGTAGCCCACGATGGAAAAAGCCTGATTACAGCAGAGCGAACGGTTTTCCTGATCTCTCTAAACCACCCCCGACCCATTGTAATTCGAATCAAAAAAACTTCTAGGCGGTCATTTCAGTCCGAAGCCATCAGCAGAGACAATTGAAAAGGAATGGAATGACTGGTTAGGTTACGTAAAGGTTTTTCTGAATACCGATCCACTCGAGGCAGTGAATGTAAAATGCGGCGGAGATGGCCGGCCGCACGTGACATTCAAAGTTAAAAATCGTGTTTTATCAGGTTTATTAGACTCCGGTGCGTCCCTATCTTGCATAGGGGGGAATTTGCACAAACAATTCACGTCTCGTGCGCTGTCCCCCTGTGATCTGGCAATTACTACGGCAGATAACAAGAGACAGGAAGTTTCTGGCAAGCTGTCACTTCCAGTAGTTTATAACGATAAGTTGCAAACCATAGACTTTGTAGTGATACCTTCGCTCGGCCAGAAAATTATTTTAGGCGTCGATTTTTGGAAAAAATTCAACATAGCTCCAAATTTATTTACAGCAAATCAAAGTATTACGTATACTTCCATCTCAGAAGTTAACTTAGTAAGGTCAAAAAACGATCTCACACCCGCGCAACTAAAAACACACAGTGATGTGATAGAGGAATTTCAATCCATATCTTTTGCTAAACGCGGTTTGGGTAAAACAAATTTGATCGAACATGTTATCGAAACCGAAGGAACCCCAATAAAACAACGTTATTACCCCCTGTCACCAGTAAGGTTGAAACAGTTGGAATGTGAGGTAGATAAAATGTTGGAATTAGGCGTAATCGTTAAAAGTAAATCTCCTTGGTCAAACCCGGTTATTTTAGTCCCAAAAAGGACGGAACAGCTAGGTTCTGCCTGGATAGTAGGCGTCTCAACGCCGTTACAAGGGCACAAATTTACCCGTTACCGAACGTTCATCGTATTCTTGATAACTTACGGCACGCAAACTTTATTACCTCCCTAGACTTGCTCAAAGCTTTCTGGCAGATACCCTTGCACCCTTCGTCTTGAGAGAAAACTAGTTTCGTAGTTCCGGGTAGAGGTACCTTCATGTTCGTAAGGCTACCTTTCGGTTTACGTAATGCACCTAGCGAATTGCAACGCCTAGTGGACACCCTATTTGGTCCGGAATTCGAACCCAACCTTTTTGCATATCTGGATGATCTAATAATTATCTCACGTACTTTTGAAGAACATATTGAACTTCTTAAAAAGGTTTGTAGTATTTTAAAGGGCGCCGGTTTAACATTAAATATAGAAAAGTCGGAATTCTGTAAATCAAGACTCAAATACTTAGGTTTCGTAGTGGACAAGGAAGGTCTCCGAACAGACCCGGCAAAGATAGATACTATCAAAAATTTCCCCGGCCTCAAAATAAAAAACAGGTAAAATCATTCCTTGGGTTATGCAGTTATTATAGACGTTTTATCAACAACTTTTCAAACATTGCCGCCCCTTTAACTCACATAACTGGTGGTAAAAATAACCTACCTAGTTTACGTGGAATGATAATGTAGAAAAATCATTTTCCGCCTTGAAGGACGCCTTAATTTCAGCACCGGTACTAAGCTGCCCTGACTTTAAGTTACCCTTTATAATACAATGTGACAGTTCCAATTTTGCCATCGGAGCGTGCCTTTCACAACAATTTGAGGACGCAGAACACCCCGTCGCGTATTACTCCAGAGTACTCTCAAAAACGGAGAGAAACTATAGTACAACTGAACGCGAATTATTAGCCATTCTCGACGCCGTGCACAACTTTCGTTCGTACGTCGAAGGGTCAAAATTCACAGTAGTCACAGACCATTCAAGTTTAAAATGGCTTATGTCACTCGAGAATCCAACAGGTAGACTTGCCAGGTGGGGGACACGCTTGTCTCAGTTTGAATTTGACATAATTCACCGTAAAGGCTCTCTTCATGTAGTTCCAGACGTACTCTCTCGTATTGAAGTTACCCAGTTAGATTCATTACTTGGCACGCCTGGCTCTAAAGACAAATGGTACTCAGAGCTGTATAGAAAGTGCGTCGATAACCCACAAGCTAGTCCTAATTTCCTAATACAAGGTAATAGGTTGTATAAGCATTGTAAAGCTGATTTTTCCTTACATACAGACTACGAATGGAAATTAGTATCCCCTGTGGAGGATAGGCAGGCCTTAATCTCGGAATGTCATAACTCACCCACGGCAATACACCCAAGTGTGTTTAAAACCTTTAAAAAATTGTCGTTAAGAAATTTCTGGCCCGGAATGTATAATGATGTAAAAAAATTGGTGTCCAATTGCAATATTTGCAAGGCTTATAAACATTCAACTAAGCCAGCCTTAGGTCATATGTCCCACCCCAAAAACGTAGATCGCCCAATGCAAAGTCTTAGCGTAGATTTGATAGGTCCTTACCCGAAAGGTTATGACGGGAACTTTCATATTCTGAGCGTGGTAGACGTTTTTACTAAGTACTGTTGGTTATTCCCATTACGCCACGCGACGGCAAAAACCATAATAGAAGCTTTGGAATACAATATATTTTTACCTATCTCTGTACCTAGAACACTCATAGTTGATAACGGTCGCCAGTTCACATCAGGTGCTTTTAAAGCCTTCTTGTCTCAATACGGCGTTCCTGATGTATTTTATAATTCCTTCTATACTCCTATGAACAAAACGGTAGAACGCTATAACCAAACCATCGGAACCTCGTTGGCTATTTTGGTGGGCAACGATCACCGTCAGTGGTCAAAGCACGTCAGAACGGTACAAGCAGCAATAAATAATACGGTCAACCTTACAACTGGATACACCCCGTTTTTTCTCATGCACGGCTTTGAACAGACAGTGCATGGCACGTCACATTGGCGTATCTCCCCTGGTGCTAGTCAAAATAACACACAACCAGGTACGGTTGCGGATTACGCAAATAAACTACAGGAACTTGTAGCCATCTATGACAAGGTGAGCGATTCACTCACCGCCGCTTATAAACAAAGCGCTTTTCGTTATAACACTAGACACAAGTTGGAATCCTATAAAATCGGGGACAGAGTTTGGAGAAGGAACTTCCCACAATCTAAGGCAGGCATGTATTTTTCAGCGAAACTAGCACCCCGTTTTGTAGAAAACAGAATAAGGGAGAAGCTCTCTAGCACGGTATATGTGCTGGAGAATTTAAATGGAAAAATTGTCGGTAAATTCTACATTAAAGACATAGTAAAAAAAGGTATCGACACCACTATCGTTGCCGCCTTATAAGTGTTTTTATTTTATTTTTTTTGTTTTGTTATTTTCTCTAATTAATCCGGTTACTAGTTGAGATTATAATTATTACCCTTTATATATAACCCAAGGACGTCATGAACCCTTGTTGTTAGTACGAGGTTATAACGCATATAACTTAACTTTTGTTATTAGAGAAGTATACAATTCCTTTCTTACTGGATCGTCATCACAAGTGTTGACAATCCGGGACGCCGGTATGTCTCCACGTGAAGACTGATTATTTTATAAAAAAAAAAGCTAACTCACCTTACACTAGTGAAATTGCTAGTGCGATGTTTAGTTCATTTATTGTAATGACTATTATTGGTAGTAATAATGTATTACCTTCCCCATCCTAGTGCGTAGCCACTTGGTTTTAAATTTTTTTTTTGATATATATATGTATATGATTACATAGGTATATAAATTCGTCTAAGAAACATGACACGATACACTGATTGAGGGCGTAGTTCAAGGAACCCTAAAATAGGCTAGGATTTTCGTTAGAAAAAACTGCGTTAGGTATTCAATATCCTGGCCCGGGACCGGAAATGGAAACCTAATTTCTATTTTCGTGGAACAACTTGCATTCTAAAAATTACTTAATTTTAGATGCAATGAGAGAATATGCAAGCATATTCTCTTCTTTTCGTTGGTGTGAGAATGGTACTTGGTATGCAAGAGCGAGACGGGAGATGAACGTGTATAAAAGAAGATGCTCGCCCTTGCTCTGGCTCCTTTATCACCGATAGCGCCGTAAGCTAGGATTAGCTGTAGAACACATGATTGTGCAAATATAATTTATACTCGACACGCGCATTATTTCTAAACTATTCCCTGATCACGTAAAAGATCCCATTGGTAATTAACAGTTTTAACAGTGGCGCAGCCAATACGGAATCAATAATAACGATTGCGAGAATCGACGCGCAAAATTGCACGCTAAGCACGCGAGTTCAATAGATACGTGTTGTAACATTATTTTCGGGTCGGTAAAAAAGGCCGGACCGAAATTAAAATCTTCACTGGAAGGAGTGAAGAAGAAGGGGAACACTGGAGCCAGCCTAACTTCTCGGAAGGGGGAAGATTGCACGGGAGGGTCCAGGACTTCAAGAGCGGCAGCTGGGTGTCCAGGTCACTAGACGGGTCTGGAAGGAGCCATCGTCATCAAGGATCAAGAAGCGGTTTCCTGAGAGGGTCAACGGAGCAGTACAGATTGCGGAGGAATATCGTAGGGGAGTGTTTTTCTCTTTTTTCTTTTCTCGTCTCTTGTTGTATCATCTGGGTAGAGCAAACATGGAGTCAGGAGGATTGGGGTCCTTCAGTTTGCGTGACGGTAACTGGGAGAATTTCAAGGTCCGCCTCGAACAGTATCTCCTTGTGAATGATGACAAATACGCATCAGATGTGAAAAAAAGGGCTATTTTTCTTAATGCTTTGCAGGATGATTGTTTCTCACTTTTGGTAAATTTGTGTATTCCTAAAAAAGTAACCGATGTTAAATTAGAAGATTTAATTTCTAAACTCAATGAGTATTGTAGCATGACGAAATGTTTTTTTGAGGAGAGGTCACAGTTTTACACAGCTAAACAGAGGAGTGATGAGACAATTCGTGATTTCGCAGTTAGGTTAAAGGCTCTTTCGGTTAATTGTAAATTCGGGAATAATTTGTCGGAGAAATTAAGAGATTTCTTTGTGCTAGGATGTAAGCCCGGGAAAGTCAGGGAAAAATTATTTCTTGAAAGTGAATCGTATACTTTCGAAAAGTGTGTCCAAGTAGCAGAGTGCATCGAACTCGTAGCTTCAACGCAAGCCCAAGGTCGGGAGTTTAACTCTGTTTTAGCAAATAACAGTGTCAGCAGTGGTCGTGTTTCACCTAGTTCATATGAAAAGAAAAGAGTAAGTTTTTCAGTTCGTAAAAATGTGAATACCTTGTTTTCAGATATAAGTGTCGATAATATAAATAGTGTTGAACCATATTGTGTAGAAGTTTCTGTGGACGGCATTAGAAGTAAATTCATGTTAGATTCGGGTGCATCTTGTAGCGTGATTGGCAAGGATTGTTATTTCAATCAGTTTAATAGTAATAAGTTAGTGCATGAAAACATTAGTCTACGGGGTTTTGACAATACGCTCATCAAAGTAATAGGTGCATTTACTCCGCTGGTAGAGTATAACGGACAATGCCGCCAGTTAAAGATTATTGTTGTAGGTAGCTCTACGTTATCAATATTAGGACGAGACTTCATGGAACTGTTTAACTTAGGAATTACTGGGATCGTGAATTGTGTTAATCGAAATACATTAAAAGAGCGATTAGTAAAAAAATTTCCAGAAGTTTTTACGGATAAACTAGGCAAGTTTAATAAATATGAAGTTAATTTAAGATTGAAAGATACCGCTGTTCCGGTGTTTCGAAATAATAGAATCATTCCGTTCGCTTTGAAAGAAAAAGTCGAACGAGAGTTAAATACTTTAATCTCAGATGGAATAATAGAGCCGGTTCATTATAGTGAATTTGCGAGTCCCATCGTACCAGTGATTAAGAAAAATGGTAGTATTAGGTTATGTGGTGATTACAAGTCAACAGTGAATAATCAGCTGTTAATTGACAAGTACCCTTTACCTAGGATTGAAGAACTGTTAACCAAAGTCAATGGTGGGAAAGTTTTTGCAAAGATTGACCTCAAGTCGGCGTATAACCAGTTTGTTTTGAAAAAGGAATGTAGGCGTTTCACAACGATCAACACACATTTAGGGTTGTTTCAGTATAAACGGTTAGTGTATGGGTTAGCTTCTGCACCGGCTATGTTTGCAAAAGCAATGGCAAATTGTTTGTCAGGATTACAGAAGATGACATTCTATTTGGATGACATTATTGTGATCGGTGAAGACGAAGAAGATTTAGAGAAAAACGTGTGTGACGTTTTAGAAAGGTTAAAAAGTTGTAATTTAACGGTGAATAGTGAAAAGTGCGAATTTAATTTAAAAGTTATTAGTTTTTAGGTTATAAGATAAGTGAACAAGGGATTCAACCGTGTCAATGGAATAAGGAAGCTATTTTAAATGCACCGTCACCTAGTGATTTAAATCATTTGAGAAGTTTGTTAGGCATGATTAGCTATTATCGTAATTTTATCCCAAACATGGCAAATGTATTGTCACCGTTGTACGAGTTACTTAAAAAATATATCAAATTCCAATGGGGTACAGAACAGGAGAATAGTTTTGCGATTATAAAAAAAAATTTAACTTCGGATAGGATTTTAACTCATTTCGACGAAAATATTCCTGTGAAACTTGTCACCGACGGTAGTCTCAATGGTGTTGGAGCGACACTTATACATGTGTTTCAGAATGGGGTTGAAAGGCCAATAGGTTTCGCAAGCAGAACTTTAAGTAAAGCGGAAAAAAATTATTCAATTTTAGATATTGAAGCAACTGCTATTATTTTTGGGATTAAAAAGTTTTATCAATATTTGTACGGGAGAGAATTCACCTTAGCTGTGGATAACCAACCCTTAGTGAGAATCTTCGGTCAAAATAGAGAAATTCCTAAAATCGCAGCGTCTAGGTTACAACGTTATGCGGTTATGTTAGGGTCGTTCAATTTTAAGATTGAATATGTAAAGTCGAAAAACAATTGTTCAGACTTTCTGAGCAGGTGTCCGATTGAAAAGGGAAGCTGTGAGGATAAGATAGAGTCTGGTTACATTAATTACTTCGAAAACAACGGGTTTAATTTATCTCTAGACGTGATAAAAAGTGAGACCGAAAAGGACGATATGTTAAGTCAAGTTAAGAAATTTCTTATCGAGGGTTGGCCAGCATCAGTAAAAAAAGTTCAAAATAGTAATTTTAATAGAATTTTCTGGGAAAAAAGGTTAGAATTATCATTGATAAATGTGTGTATTTTATATCAACATAGAGTTGTGGTTCCGGAGTCTTTAAGACAAGAGGTTTTAAAAATGTTACACAGATCTCATTTAGGGGTTTTTAAGACTAAAGGTATTGCGAAAAGTTTCGTTTGGTGGCCAAAAATTAATCAAGATTTAGAGAAAATAACTGAAAATTGTAAGGATTGTTTAGAAATTAAACCAGAATCTCAAAAGAGTTCACTAGCAGTCTGGCCATATGAACCTGAAGTATGGTTCAGGGTGCATATTGACCATGGTAGCTTACATAACAAAAACTTTTTAGTTGTGGTAGACGCTTCTTCGAAGTGGATCGAATGCCTGGAAGTAAACAGTCTGTCTTCAAAAGAAAATATTGAGGTACTTCATAGGTTATTCTCACAATTTGGTTTTCCAGCAACTTTAGTTAGCGATAATGGTACGTGTTTTTGTTCTGAGGACTTTGAAATTTTCTGTAAAAAAAATGGTATGGTACATATAACTAGTCCAATTAATCACCCTAGCAGCAACGGACAAGCAGAGAGTGTGGTTAAAATATGTAAAAATTTTCTTAAAAAAATTTGTAAACGTAATAGATTTCCATCATACTATAAAGAGCAGCTTGGTAACTTTTTAACAGATTATAGGAATACCGTGCATGCAACTACAGGGTGTGAGCCATCGTTATTGTTAATGGGAAGGAAAATTAGGTCTGTCTTTGACTCTCTGATCCCTAGGAAAGTGGAGGAAAGAACCAGTAATTCAGGTTCTTCTCGACAAAACAAAGTAATGCAAAAGGTTATTCAGAGCCAAGGCAATCAGAAAAGGCAATATAGGGGTAGAACTAAGACAGGTTTTGATGTAGGTCAGAAAGTGATGGCCAGAGATTTCAGATCTCAGGGTAATAGATTATGGGTCCTTGGGGTTGTGGTTGAGAAAAAAGGCAGCAAAGTATATTTCATTAAAATTAACAATTCTAATATGGTATGGAAAAGACATTTAGACCAGATAAGGAAATTACATGTTTCATGGCGGGAGGAAGATGGTCCTGAATTCATCGCGTCTGACACACTAGAACTGTCGACGGACGAATTAGATCTCTCCGGTATGTTGCGCAGTAGAAGCGACTCTAATTCTGTTTCTACATGTTTCAGGTCTAAACCGTGGCATGGACGACTTCGCCCAAGATGAGACGGACGAACGAGAGAGAGAGAAGAAACGGAAGGGAAGAGGAGAAATTATACTTAATTTTAAGTTACTTGAATAATGTGTATTAAATTAAGAAAATGAAATATGTAGACTTATATTGTATTGTATGAAATTAAATTTATAGCAATAGGAAAATGAAATATGTAGTTAGGGAATTTTCAATTTTAAGTAGGGGAGGATGTGAGAATGGTACTTGGTATGCAAGAGCGAGACGGGAGATGAACGTGTATAAAAGAAGATGCTCGCCCTTGCTCTGGCTCCTTTATCACCGATAGCGCCGTAAGCTAGGATTAGCTGTAGAACACATGATTGTGCAAATATAATTTATACTCGACACGCGCATTATTTCTAAACTATTCCCTGATCACGTAAAAGATCCCATTGGTAATTAACAGTTTTAACAGTTGGCAAGAGACGGCATAAGAAAATTCTTGTATAAGTGGTAGGGTATGAAGGCACCTAGCTCTCATCATCCTTGGGTGAGTCGTTTAGTAGTAAGGAAACTTAAGGAACCTGATGGTTGTAAATAACCTTTGTGAATATAGAAGATAAGGTCATGTATAAATGGAAATATCATTTTTAATTTTAATTTTAGTTTTTGTCTTTTTTTTTCGGGTTTTCAATCTCTTTCATTGTTCGAATTATTCTCACATGTAGGTTAAATCGTTATAGTATTGGACATCTCACACGTTGCGATATAGGAGAAATTGGGGCAGTAAAACGTTCACAATCGGGTAGTTACCCACTCCTTGACGGTGTATGTCACGATTCTAGCATATGTTGGAGTAAATTCACGATAAAAAGGTAATGTAATGATAATATTACCACATTCTTGTTATCAGAATAGGCCTAATAGACAACACTATTCAGATCACATAGGTTGTAGTAGTTATCGAATTTAAATCTTCTTCCGCGATCATATAACAACGGATACTCGTTGTGTGGTATTATAGAGCTATTATAAGTTTCCGATAGAATGGGAACTTGGGAATCGACCTTACGTGTCATTCTGCAGGTAGCTATAATCCAAAGCGTGATAGGATGGCTAAACTCCTTAGAATTAGGGCGGAAGGATTGTTGGAAACGCGAATTTCCGAACAATTAAGGTATATATGATTCCGGAAGCAGGAAGAAATTCGTTACTCAATAAAAAAAAACTTTTCCCCTTCTAATAACGTTGTCGGTAGTATTAAATTTTCGTATTTTTTGTGTAGAAAATACGTGGCGTTGTTGTTATTTATTTTATTTTTTTTTTTTTTTCTCTTTTACGTAGTCAAACCCTGAGAGTTAAAGTTGAGTTGACACAGACTCGAATTGAAAGTTATGTAACAAAAATGTACACACACACATAGAGTTGTTGGTTGGTAAACAATTGTAAATTGTAAGTGTTTTTATTATGATAAATTTAATTAATTAAATTATTATATAAATATTTTTGTAAACACGTAATTGATTACTTCGGTATCAATATGGTAAGCCAGCGTGTAAAGTCCTTACCATATCAGGACACAATTAAACGATGTTATTTGTAACTTACTAAATCACTGTATTCAAATAAGGAATAGTACTTCTCACAGTAAGAAGATTTAAGAGTATGCACCCGGTTGAGTAAATTAGCTCTGTAATGTCATCATGTTATGTCATTTTGGGTCATATTGTTCTTATTAGAGGATAATGTAATTGCACTTATGGTCATTACGGTTCGTCTGGTTATTTTGGTGGGAACACCTAAGAGGTGTCCTGTGTGGTTTCGTCGTACGCAAGTTCACTGTGGGGATTCCACGGGATCTCTCCGGTTGTCTGTGTCGTTGCGGCAAGGGTGTTTCTTCTAGTGCACCAAGTACAGCGCTGTACGGTTCGCCAAGGGTGAATCGAGAAAACATGAGAGGATTCATATTAAGCCTGAAAATTAATATTCATGATAGGTTTTGTAGCGTTACTTTACAATTATATGCGAACATGAGAGGATGGTCGTTTATGCCTGATAATTAAATGCAAACCAGACAAACCATGACAAGCTGAGAGTGCGGGAATTAACATCTGGGATAGAATTGAATTATGAAAATAACATAAAGTGTATAAAAACCAGTTGTATAATTTTAAGAATTCTGTTGTAAGACGCGAATATGAGTTGATTTCGATCATTTCATGACATTGGTCAGCGTACAATATTCCATAACAGGAATAAAGTGTATAAAAACAAGTTGTATAATTTTAAGAATTCTGTTGTAAGACGCGAATATGAGTTGATTTCGATCATTTCATGACATTGGTCAGCGTACAATATTCCATAACAGGAATAAAGTGTATAAAAACAAGTTGTATAATTTTAAGAATTCTGTTGTAAGACGCGAATATGAGTTGATTTCGATCATTTCATGACATTGGTCAGCGTACAATATTCCATAACAGGAATAAAGTGTATAAAAACAAAGTTGTATAATTTTAAGAATTCTGTTGTAAGACGCGAATATGAGTTGATTTCGATCATTTCATGACATTTGTCAGCGTACAATATTCCATAACAGGAATAGTGTTGGATTTTTTTTTGTCTAGTTTTAAGAATTCTACATGGTAGAAATCCTTCTCTTAAGGGTCATGTTTTTCTTTATTTCATCATTCACCTTCGTTAGCGTGTCTTGTATCGCACTAGGTACGACATATTTTTATAATTCCTTGAGAGAGTTGGCAACCTTTGTTCAGATTACTTGCTAGTTTTTTTTAGCTTGGCTCACAGGTAGTTAAAAATTTTGTTGGGTAGGGAGTGTTTAAATCCTGGTGAAAGAGGTAGCTCTGTACCTCACATTGCGGCAACCAACGCATCACATGCTGTACTGAAGGACGTGGACCCCTGCATCAGCCTCGCTGCCTTTTCCCTTCATTTTTCAGGGGAAGGAGGGTAGTGTTATGGGTTGCCCATATTCCAACAAACGAACTATACAATTTAGTAAGCGGATATTGTCCACGCGCACATTGTGTGATCTGTTCACGCATGTCTAGGCTGACCTCAACAGGCTAGCGAAGCATTACCTTATATGGACACGTCGCTGGCTTCGGCACGGCCAATAGGAAGTCCTGCTGACAAGCATTACCTTATATGGGCATATGTATCGAGTTCTCCCCTCTCGCTCGACAGGAGCAAGGAGCTGTGGCCGCCGGACAAGCGAGAGACACGTTCGGAACGGGACCGCGAGAGGTGCTCCGTAAACAGAAGGGCAGTATGCCACACTTCGTCGCGACTAGTTAAGTCTCAGCCTACACCCCGGGTATGGCGATAACACCGCTGCCGCCTATTTAAACAACAGCCGCCCAATTAACTGCCGCCTATTTTAACCATGGCCGCCCTGGAAGCACACGGCTTCTAGTCCACCTTAGTTGCCGACGAGCCGCGTATTTCACAACTGCCGCCTATTTAACTGCCGTCCACTAACCGCCTACCGGTTGGGGAAGCTGGCCGTTTCCCTCCACCATGACGCTGAGGAGCCGCCCATCACCGCCTACCGCCAAGTGGCCATGGCCCGGTCTGTGAGCAAGGCTCCAGACCCCTCCACCACGTAGGGAAGCTGCCTGCCGCCGCCATCGCCACGTGAGGTTCTTAACTTTCGTATTAGTCTTTCCGAGCCTAGAATCAGTAGCCCTTTACTAGCTTGCCTCTCTCTCTCCAAGGCTAGGTCTTAAACTCCATACCTTCTGCCCTGTACTGTTCTACCCTTGCATATTGGAATAAATCTGAATTGTAACCAAGCACTGTTTCATTTGGAGTCAATAATCGATGAGCACGGAGGAACCCACTTCCCTGAGACGAGCCTTTCAAGCCCAGGCATATGACCCCCGGGGGGTCTGCTTAACACTTGTCCCCCCCGGGAGTGACTTATATTACTGGGGCCCTTTTAATATGTCACTGGCTCCAACGAGGTAATATAACACATCCACGTAATATTGATGACTTCGAGGCTTTCGACCTTTATACGGATTACGTTACAAGCCATCTTATAATAAACTGATATAGTACCGGACCGTACACATTCATTTAAAGGTAGGTACCTAATGTGAAAAGTGAAGTGCTTACGGATTAAAGAGCTATACCGTTTGATTTGGAGATATCTGTGAGATTTTAATGATCAATATTAAATAATTTCATACGATGCATGTTTAAACTAATGTTCATGCTAACACATCAATACCCAGAATTCATACTCATGTGGACAAATATATATTCCAATGATATATTAAATCCACTTAAATACATAACTGAACTAATTAATATTTTAGTGGATTCTGCAATATTTCTCGATTAGTTGGTAACGTTCTGTAAATTGATCTGCATGATTTCAGAAAGTCAATACCGAGATAATTATTTCAAGAATTAATTAAAAACTTTTTCGCTAAAGGTTATCAATTATCAAGTTTATAAATAAAGGTTTATCGATATCTTAATAATGAATGAGTTTTTTTGCATTAGTTCCACACAGAAGGCGATGAGAAAAATAAATTCTCTCGGAGTCTATGTCATCTTTGCGGATGCCTTATGGAAGGGTCTTTTTAGGGAAAGGAAGGGGAGGAAGTTCTGGGCATGAAAATTGTATGAGGGGTGTGTAGTAATCTGGGAGTCAGTGTTTCCAGGAGTGATGGACACATGAATCCATTACTCCCACTGCGGTGCAAAGCGATGGGTCAAGAAAATCCGGCTTGAGGTGAGGTGGGTGGGAAAACGCATCCGCTACTAAGACCTAGATAAACCTCATCTCATGAACGGGCATAACAAAGTCACCAAACGTAGCAAAACTCTTGGGGTGACATTTGGCAGGGGTGTTGGGGTCCCAATAAACGGTTTCCGTGGCGGCGGTACCCATACCCGGCTCCCAGATTTTAAAAGTGGGCCTTTAGTAGAGAAAAGCATTCTGGAAAAATTAAGGTTATAATTTCCCGATAAACCTAAGAGGCTATAGAGCCCTCTTTACCATCGCGTACCTCCATTTCAATTGTTGCTTCCGTTTGCACCTGCCATTATAATCATATGAGTATGTTATTTAAATTTACATAGAGGCACTACTGAAAACCAACTACATTCCAGGAGATATCCTGAAAGTATAGCTGAGCATTGACCCTTTTTGTTAATAAAATCAATGATAAATAAATAAAAAGTATAAAATTGTAAAAATCTAATAATGAATAAATGTTTTTATTTTTATTATTATTCTAATAAATTTCATCCTACCGATCAATTAGCAATTTTAAAATACGAGTGCGTACACAGTGATATAAGTGAGATTTTCAAAATTTTAAGCAACCCCCGACAAAAAAGAGCTGATAACCTTGAAACGCCTGAACAGATTTTCATGAATTGTAGCTAAGGACCATCGTGATCACGTCAGCTTTCAAACAAAAAAAACCGCTTCGTATTCGGTCCATTCGTTTAGGAGCTACGATTCCATAGATAGACACACAGAAAGTCAAACTTATAACACCGCTTCTTATAATGATTAGAGATAATACAATTTTAAATTGAAGGAATACTTTCTTGTGTTTTTGTTTTAGATTTGATTTGATTACATTATTTATTTTGATTTTTTTTGTACTTGATTTAATTCTATTTTTAATTTGATTTGAATTGATTATATTTTATTTGAAATTATTTTATTTTGTATTGGAGTTTTAATTTTAAGATTATTGGCTACAATTTGGTTAAACCTATTAATTTATTTTTAATTATAATTATTTTATTTTAAATTCTATTAATTGTGTTGTATTGTATTATATTGTGTGTGTTGAATTAGAGATTTGATTTATTTATTTTTAGGTAATTTAATTTAATTGTAGTTATTTTAATTATACATTAATTAAAATCAAGAAAATTTCATATCTGGGTAATATACTTTGAGGGGAGAAGTATCACTTGCTCCATTTAATATTGAAAGGCAAGATAGAGGGTCGCCGAGTGCCTGATAGGAGACAAATGTCTTGGCTGAGAAATATACGAGAGTGGACCGGCATTAGAAGTATGGAGGAGCTATTCCGGGCAGCGTAAGACAGAGAGACCTTTTCAAGAGTGATCGCCAACGTCGGGGGCACCTGATAAGGCACACAAAGAAGAAGAAGAGGTAGTTATTTTAATTTAACTGCTAAAAACCAGCTGCATTCCAGGAGAAATCCTGAACTGTAGCTGTGCTGTGACCTTTTCGTCAGTAGAATCAACGATAAAAGAACAAAATATGTAATATTGTAAAAAATATGTTGATTAATAAACGTTTTTATTATTATTATTAGTATATACAGAGTGTTAAGAGACATACCTTTCTTAACCAGAGATTTTATTTGTAGAAAAAAATGTAGATGGTACATATTTTAGTCTACGGTACTTTTTTAAAATTAAAAAACTAAGAAATCAGTTGGAATTGGACAGCTATGGTCGGAGAGGGAAAAGTTTTTTTGGTTTTGAAAACCAAAAAAAAGTGCCGTCATCGGTAACTTAAAATTTTATTAACATTTTTTCCTCCATGGCCAGGAATTTTTAAACTATGTCAGGTTGTTGTTTCTTAACAGTCTCTATATAATATGTAGGATTGTAATCCCTACCCCAATGGTAGAATACAACGTAATACTTAGGATGTATTGTTTGTTGGTGTGTAGGTCCTGTATACGAGGATCGCCATGGGTCTGTGGCGTAGCGCCCGCAGCATGGAGCGCCGAATCTCGCGCGCCCCCGCGGGCCCTGTCCCACACCCGCAGCACTTAGGGGAGGCGGAGAGCCACGTGAGTACCCCCCCCCCCATCATTTAACGTACCAGCCACCCTGACGTTTAGGATACTCTAACGACCACCCGAACGTATCCCAAACCCTAATGTACTAGTCACAGTACCCCAAAGCGCAGACTGACAAAAAATGCTGAAAAATGAAGTTGCTGCAAAAAATTTCATCAAAGGTAAAATAATGTAGCTTGGAAACGTTGCTCCAGGTGTACATTTTCACAATATTGTATAGTTGCACGATGTTAAGAATTTAGTTGCGGTTTCCGAAAGCAGAAGAAACTTATTATACTAAATGCTTCTAGAGCAAGATAATTACACGGTCAAGTTTTTAAAAATTATTTTTGATAAACATGTTTTATTTTTGGCATATATGTTTCAAGGAAATAAAAAAAAAAAAAGCTTGTGTACAAATGTTTGAGAAAATTTAAAACGTTAAAAATGAATTAAAGCCCACATATCCAAACGTAAGATTTCGGAGACATAACCATAATTATGAATAAACATAATTTATACACAACGCATAACTCGAGTAAGTGGTTCTTTAGAACAGGCAATCTGCATAGCGAGGAACTATTACATGCCTGACAAATTAACACTAATTCAATTAATTCAATACAAATTCAGTTAACATAAACTAAAACGCATTGCCCATGAGATTGAAAATTTGTTACTTTGGATTGAAACATTAGAAAGATTAATATATACTTGTTTTGTATATGTCTAGTCTTACCTTCATCGGGCTTACCTTTATCAAGCCAACCAGAAAATCTTATGCTATTGGAAAATGTATCACATTAGAACCTTGTTCGGAAATCTTATAGCTGATGTTATGTTTTGTGCAATTTTTCTTTGTAGTGGCTAGTTTGTAGGTATCAACCTTTTTCTTCTTTTATTTCTACCGTTTCTCAGTTAGTGTTACATGCTAAGTACTTTGCTATTATCACATAAATGAATAATTAACTTAGTTGTAATTAACAACATATGTACACGGTTGACACTTGTCACATGAGAACGGGTCGCTTCTGCGACTCGTTCTTGTGTTCAACAGTTCGGTCTCTGTGCTTCCTCCTACCTACAACATGGTCTCTTCAAGACCAATGTTCATTCCTTCCTCTACTCAAAAAGACCCTCCATCCACCAGCATCACAGATGACACAAGCCCTGAGGGAAATTATTTTCCCCAGGGTCTCCTGTGTGCAGTTAATGTTAAAAAAAGAAAAAAACGTTGTTTTGAAAAATTTTCAAAATTTCTACATTACATTATCAAACTGAACCTGCTACTGTTTACTACGCCGCACGCGCGCATGAGGGATTGCGTCCATTTAGGGGTGATTTTTCTTATCCATTTAGTAAAGGGTTCCATTTGGAAAATTAAGGACCTTGTGGTTTTTTTTTGAAACTTTGTTTTTGTCTTGTTTACCAACTGAGTTGGTAATTTAAATACTTCTAAATTGAACGCTACTGTATTGTAACTTTATTTTAGTTAGTAAACGAGTACTATTTACAAGTTATTCGCATACATTTATCACATCGAAAATTATTATAGTACCTATCCCTTTCGCATTGTTTCTAGCATCGAGGAATACTCGTGAAAGATATTGGCCTAATCCACTGAAAAGATAAACCGATATATGAGTTGTACTTGTAGTTGAACAATCTATTTTATTGGCCTAAGGTCATATATCATTCTTTCGAAAGATCTTATGTTAACTGATATCAGTTTTTTTTTTCAAATCTCCTCTTCAATTTTTGTGAACAAAAATTCGTTCAACATGGCCCGATAACGATCGCCATTGACTGTAACGGCCACTCCTTGCTCATTTTCAAAGAAAAATGGCCCAATTATGCCTCTGGACCAAAATCCGCACCAAACAGTGACTCGTTTTGGGTGTACCGGCTTTTGACGCTTTAAAGGACAATATTCGTGAAGTGGGCCAATTGACGCTTTAAAGGACAATATTCGTGAAGCCATTGGTGAAATACAGCTGCACACAATCGATAATGTGCTTAAAAATTGGACCGATCGTGTAGGCTACTGCATGGCCAGCCGAGGCAGCCATTTGAATGAAATTATTTTCCATTATTAACCGGAAGGATTGTACTTATAAATAAAAAAAGAAATTTGAGAAAATATTCAGTAGTTTTTTTTTTATAGCATTTTCAAAAAAAAAAAGTTATTTGGCGGACCCCGTAGTACAAATCGATATTGGAAGGATGGCGCTTTAGCCATTTTTCGTTTCCAATTTCGAAACAATAAGTTTAAAATTTTAATACTTTTTTTATTTGCGTACTAGGTAAGTACTATTTTTTACAAAACAATTACTTTTTTCCATTCTAAGTGATCTTCCAAAAAAAAAATCTATATTTCGTGGGACCACTAATCTCAGATTTTCCTCTTTTTTAATCTCTTTAATTTCCCAAGAATATATTTAATTCACACTTTGTTTTAATTTGAAATAAAGCGTTTACTTGGAAAACAATAAACTTAAAGTTTCTGTTTACTCATTGCTGTTTTATGTATAATGTTCTAATTGCTGAACATAAACTTACTCCTGTTTTATGACTTTCTTGATGTTATTTTGTCCTGTGCTATTGCTAATTTGTTCTCTCATCGCTTTGTATATACCTTATGTATATTTTGTTATTTTATTTTATATAATTTGTAAGGAGCACTGTAAATGTAATTCTAAAGATTGACCCTTTTAAAGTGGTTAAAAGTCATTATTTTAAAGCTTATCATAAAAAACGAACTTGAAGTGAAATAACCCAAAAAAAAACAAATGTTAAACGCGTTAAACAAATGTCATTATATTATGAAATCGCCGGTAAAATGAAAATAAAATAATGGTAGTAAATATTATTGATGAGAATGAAATATAGATATTTTAATATATAAAACAAAGTCGGGTTAATTACACTAATTATTACTCAAGAACGGCTGAACAGATTTTTATGATCTTTGATTTGTTAGATTTGTCTTTGCCCCGAATAGCAGAATAACTATTAAAACATTGGAAAAATTCACGAATAAATAAGTTATGAAGAAAATCCATTTCCTCATACATTTTGTATGGAACGAATTCTAATCGTTTGAAAGAGCGGCAGCAATATTGTGAAAATTATAATATTTAATGGTGAGTGAATTCCAAAAAATCAAAAACGTGAAATGTCAATGCGCTGATTGTTTTACTTTTGTTTTTAAACATATAATGCTGCACATTAAATATCAACAGTTGAAAATGAGACGAACGGTGAACGTATGTCTGTACTGCTGTACCCCTCCAAAGGAAAAATACAATAATTATAAAAAAATTTCCTCACATGTATAAAGAAAATGAAAGGCAATTCCCGTAAATAAGTTATATTGTTAAAATTATGATTAAAATTTTAGTAAGAAAATCGTTAAAATATAAATCCATAACAACGCCATCTCTGATACTGACAAAAACAAAACACGGACAGTTGCGCATCGATAATAATTGCTTCACAAATTTTTAACTTAGTTAAAAACTGAATTTAATTCAGCTTATAAGTTAACAATTGTTATTAATTCTGAGGCGGTACGAAATTCACCGGGTGAGCTAGTTGTAATACAAAAAAAAGCATAGATAACTTACAATTCGTCTATCAATTAAACAATGGTTAATGGTATATGGCGGGGCCTGTAAAATCTAGAGGAAGACCCTTTTATAATCTGTGGAGGATAGGGGTGGCTCGCCATTGTTCTTTTCCATTGTTGCCTTCTAAATTCTATTAGAGCTAGTTACGATGGGCCCTGAAAAGACCCGGCAGTTTGTTTTCACTGCAAAATTCTCAATAGATACTCCGTGTCTCTGGAACATCCAATATATTTCCAAAAGAAAGACCGCTTTCTATCAGAAAATGTTTCAAACCACATAATGGCAATAAGTTTCCCACGAGAAGTGATACAGAAGAAGAACTGAAAAAAAAACACTCATGCGTTTAAGTTTAAGTCTGTACTAGAAAGGTCTTTTCCCTTCGGTTAGTTCCCCTCTCGTATTCAAGCAGATTATTTTGTGCGTATATTGTGGAGTTGCTTCTGTTTATCGAAAGGGAATGTTAATTAGAAATAAATAATTTTTATTTTTTAATTAGAACAACTCTTTTTTTACAACTTTTGCAGGTTATTCCCATCAATGACCGTTTTCTTTTTATTTTTCTGTGTCTTATTTTCGTTTAGATAAATTAGTGTTATCTTTTTCTTCAAAATAAAAATTCAAGTAAACGCATGCGATGGGCGGGCTTCTTTGTCATACATGACAGAATCTGTCATTTACGACAAAGAAGTCCGCTCAATGTACTACTTTTTGTTACATCTGATGTAACAAAAAGAGAGGCCACAACGGAGCTCGAAGAGGTAGGACAATATCTGGGGGTTAATGCTAGAAGTGCCTGCATCAGCTTTCGGTTATTTGATTTTGGTAATGTAAGACGAACCGTACGTGCTCAAATAATTTCTCGCTCACGTCTAATGCTGCATCTCGTCTACAAACAGCGAGTAAGGTTGAAGGGTGCCTAAAGGAATTATTTATATTTCGTTCCCACTCCAGAGTTAGTGCGCCGTATCGCCTTTCCCGCGAGTAAAGACATAGTTTTATGTACGAGTATATAACTATTTATTATTTACTTTTCCTACAACATAATCTTTGTTCCGAACTAATTTCATGTTTACTATTATTAAATGTTTTACAATCCTTCTTTGAATGCTCACAATATTTATGTAAAGTGCTCCAGATTGATGAAATTGTGACTTATATAAATGCAGAAGTCAAAATATTGTTTCAGCGATTGTTACGCCAAGAAATCGATAAACAATATTCATTTCAGAGCAATTTGCAAATTTGAAACTTCTAGCATTGAGTCCCAGATATAAAAGGTGTTTTTTTAGAGGTACACAAATAAAAATGAATAAAAAAACACATTAAAATAATGTTAATGTCTGTGATTTTATTTACATAATTTAATGCTATTATTGTTTAAATATGATTTCGGGCGTATGAGCGCCACGGCTAGCTCGAATGAAGCGCAATCGTAAAATTCAATTTTCGACAACTTGTTTTTTATACAGACTGTCAATTTGACAGTTGACAGTTGATTTGTAGTTAGTACGTTTTGCCATTTCACCATGAATAGACTGACGTCAGAACAGCGCATGCAAATTGTGAAAATTTATTTTGAAAATCCAGTTATGGCCAGAATGTTACGGTCAATGGAGAGCGCTATAGAACCATTATTACTGACTTCTTCGTACCACCGTTGAACGGCATTGATGTGACAGAGCTATGGTTTCAACAAGATGGCGCAACATGCCACACGGCGGGTGCCACCATCAATTTATTGCGGGAAACATTTGGTGAGCGCATAGTTTCTCGTAATGGACCTGTGAACTGGCCTCCATGATCGTGTGATCTCACACTATTAGATTACTTTCTTTGAGGATATGTGAAGACACTAGTCTATACTGATAAACCAGAGACATTGGACAATATTCGCCGTGTAATTGCCGATATATGGCCCCAGTTGCTCGATAAAGTTATCGAAAATTGGAATTCACGATTGCGCTTCATTCCAGGTAACCGTGGCGATCATATGCCCGAAATCATATTTAAACAAAATGGAAAAAAAATATATCTATAAAGGCTCCGTTACCGGCCCCAAAAAGAAGAAGATGAAGAGATATGAAATTACGAATGTTAGAAGAGCGCGCTAACATTTAAAACGATAAAATCGATGCAAAAATCATGAAAATCTTTTATAAAACACGACTCGTTTAAAATAAAGCAAAAATCTTACGATAATTGTCTTAAACAGCATTTAAAAAAACGCTGTGATTTTTTTCATACATATAACTTCTAAAATAACTGAAATAAACGTGTTTATAAGAATTTTTGGAGCATACTTTGCAATTTTTTTCTATCGAGGGAATTTTATATAATTTGTGTTTGGGCGCGACTAATATCTACATATTATCTTCAAAAATAACATATATTTTTTTATTAAAAACTTCAAATGTTTGAAGGTTTGCAAGAAATCGGTAGAAACACGGATCGTCGAATACCGGCCCCTTAAATAAAGCTAATATTAGAGACATTAACATTATTTTAATGTGTTTTTTTTTTCATTTTGAATTTGTATAGGTACCTCTAAAAAAACACCTTTATAATAAAAAAGGATTGTGTGAGGTGCATATAATAGAGGTAGATATTTATTTCCATAGTGTTTTACCTTATCACGATTCAATATACCACTTAGCACTTTATACATAGACAAATTTGACCAGATTACTGATTAATCTCGTAAAATATTTAATTACCGTAGGATGTTCGTGACCACACATGAATACGGACTAATAAAGGACTAATAAAGAACTAATTGCGCGCCGTGCCAAGCCTTGCCGGGAAATCGGAATGTTCAGATCTTAGTAATATATCATCGGCTTAATCCACGTATCTAAGAATTTGCCAAGAGGAGGGAATGGGGTGAAGAAATTTGAATAACGTATAATTTCGATGTTTTATTTCATTATTAAAAAAAATAACTTTTTTTTAAATTTAGTTCACAAAATGTAAATTTCAAAGTTTAATGGTTAAGACGATGATATAAAGTATTTTACATATTTGTAAAAAGCATTAACTTTGTGGCTCGCCATAATTTACAATTAAAACACAAATAAATTTGTTGTAGACCACTTTTATTTTTAAAACACTCTACCGGTTTCGGAAGCACCCTTCCTTCGTCAGGAGAATATTATAATTAACCTATTATACAGAATACAAATTTTAGGTGTTCGAGTGAGGGGTAAGCAACGGGGTGGGGGTAATTGCGGGATTTCTGGGAAGAACAGAGCGGTTTATTGGAAAAATATTTAGAATGGGACTAAAAGATAAATTAATTTGGTTATTTACGGTACTCCAGATTTTATGTCCGGGTTGAATCTTTCCCAAATGAAAGACTAAACCCTTCCACACACTTTTCCACAAATGAATATCTAGTAAATTAACGCAATGTAAGTGCACTATATAAGAAATTAAAATTTAAAATAAATAAATAAATTTAATAAATTTATTTATTTATTTATTAATAAATTTAATAAATTAAAAATACTAGCATTATTATTTAGGGATTTTCTGATTTCAAGTGCTTCTAAGTTATCTAATTTTTTGCTTTTATTTTTACGGTGAAGAATTTTAACCCCCGTGTCCTTATTAACCCCTGTGTCTTTATTTGGTAGACCCGAAGATAATAATAAAATAATAATAAATCCCGTTCAATGGCGCCGAATCTTATATATATCCAAATTTTCCTCACTTAGTACAAAAAACTTGCCTGCCCATATTAAACCCGCGTTCTATACTGATAACAATTTAGGTAAATTATTAAAAAACACTAAAGATAGAGATCATAAATTTAGCCACTCAGGCATTTACCAACTATGTTGCAATGATTGTCCTTCGTTCTACATAGGTAAGACATCCAGAAATATAAATATTAGAGTCACAGAACATTTAAGATGCTTAAATAATAATAATTTTTCAGAGTTTGCTAATCACCTAATTTCCACAGATCACACTTTTAATAAGGACACAGGGGTTAAAATTCTTCACCGTAAAAATAAAAGCAAAAAATTAGATAACTTAGAAGCACTTGAAATCAGAAAATCCCTAAATAATAATGCTAGTATTTTAAATAACCAAATTAATTTATCTTTTAGTCCCATTCTAAAAATTTTTCCAATAAACCGCTCTGTTCTTCCCAGAAATCCCGCAATTACCCCCACCCCGTTGCTTACCCCTCACTCGAACACCTAAAATTTGTATTCTGTATAATAGGTTAGTTATAATATTCTCCTGACGAAGGAAGGGTGCTTCCGAAACCAGTAGAGTGTTTTAAAAATAAAAGTGGTCTACAACAAATTTATATGTGTTTTAATTGTAAAGTATTTTATTCTCGGAAATTCTAGAATTCTAGACTAATCCACTATTTAGAAAGTTCAAAGATGTCGTTGTAGGTACTAAGAGATAGAAAGCTCTCCAAAATGCCCTAACGGATATTTTTGATTAGCCTTTGTTCCGCAGAGTCCCTAAAGGGTAACGATGCATGCAACATTTGTTCCAGGCAAAGAGGGTTATTTCATCGGGTACAAAGTGCAACTGAGCAAATTCGTAACAGACGAAAATCAATATGTTACACATTTATCTATGTTGGGTCCTCCCAGTGAAAGGGAACTTATACAAAAATGGATTATTAATGGTCAAAGGGCTTGGAGTAGAATGGCAAGCCGATAGAAATTTATTAAATCATGTAAATGTGGTGGCTATGTAACGCCTCAGTATACCCTCTTAAACATTATCTATGTAAACACAGTCACTAACCAAAACAATTAATGAATGGACTGACCTAACAGACGAAGTGTTATTTTTATGCTACTCTAGATGCTAAGTTGGCCATTCATATTTAAATTTAAAATTAAAACAAAATGATATTTTCCCTGAACACTTATGTAACAATATTTATAAGAAAATCTTTCTTTTTATACTTTTTTGAAGGTTATTCCCATCAGTGAAATATATCATATTAGAATAAGTTAACAATAATAATCTAAACGAAAATATGAAAGAGAACAACAATATGATATATTTCACTGATGGCAATAACCTTAAAAAAAGTATAAAAAGAAAGTTTTTCTTATAAATATTGAATATTCATTTAGACTTTCATCAAAGTCAATTGTTCCATATAAATAAATTCGGATATATCTATCTGAGACGCTATCCAGGTCACAAACCAATTATTAGAATGATTGTTTCCAATAAAAAGGGTGGTTGCCCGTAATATGGAGAAAAATAATTAGTTGATAAAAATGTAATTCTGAAATTTGAAAATATGAGATTGACAATTATGACGTTTTGACAGAAGGTGGCAATAGCGAAATTGGTTAACGCACTAATCCCGGTTAGACGGAGAGGTCTGGGTTCGAGTCCCAGTTGCGACCATTGGCTTTTTCTGTTTTTCTGTGTCTTGTTCTCTTTAGATTATTATTGTTAACTTATTCTAATATGATATACTTATGTAACATGTTATTTATTTAATTTGATGAATGATTAATGATAGATATTAACTCCGCATTAAAAATATTCACAGCATGCGTAAATCAAGGTTGAGTTGTTACTAGATGGAGATTCCACTAGTGAAAAAACAGAAATAGTAATAAGTAAAATAAAATATAAAATATAATAAATACATTTTTTTACATGAACTCCACACAGGAGGCCCTGAGGAAAATACTTTCCCTCAGGGCCTATGCCATCGTTGGGGACAATATGTGGAGGATTTTTTTCTAAAAAAATCGAAACCAAAAACAGATAGATTAGAGGAAGAAAAGAAATATATATTTTTCATTACCGAAAACACGGGCGTTTATTGAATTTATTTTATTGATTCATAAAACATGCAAGAACGTTACCCGCTTCACTAGACGATGACTGTTCTGAGACGATGAAACACACTAGTTTAATAAATATAAAAAGAAAACAAAATCAAATTATATAAAATAAAATTAGAATTGCATACATGAAATCTTTAATAATAAATGAAAAAAGTACAAATAAAGTTGAGAACAGTAAGATCATAATAGTAACAAGTATGCCAATAATTTATCGATTATACAAGGTTTCCGAAGGGTAAAGTGGAGTAACTTCGGGAGGTGATTCTACATGAGCTCCACACAGGAGGCACTGAGGAAAATGATTTCCCTCTGGGCCTATGTAATTTCTGGGGATGCTGTGTGGAGGATTTTTTTAGGAAGAAGGAGAGGAGAGTTCTGGGAAGAAGAAGGGTTTAAGGGGTGGGTAGGAATCTGGGGTTCAATGTTTCCTGGTCATCCACCTCCAAGACCTAGAAAAATCTCACCCTATGAACCCTGGAACCTCTGATAAATCACCAATCGTAGCGAACCACTATGGGTGACATATGGCAGACATAGTACAGAGGAAGAGAAGAAAGAAAGAAAGAACAGATATCTACACTAATAAAGCAATTAATAAAATTATTAGTTCAAATACTTTTATTTGGCGTGCTGTCATATTAGCTTATAACTAATAAAATAAGCTCATTTTTAACAATGTAAGAAAATTAAAGAATTGAAGACGTTCCTCATAAGACGGCGTTTAATGCACATTAAGTATGTTAATTGAACTATTACGAAATATTATTTATTTGAGTTTATTTCCCAACAAATTCAAATAAAAATAACATACATGTAAACGTATTTTAATGTAAATATTACTTAGACAATGAGTGGTTTCTGATGAGAATAATATTTTACAAACATATTGGCACCCGTCTCGGAATAGACTTAGTCTAGTGAGGCGGGTAACTTACTTGTTTTGTATAAGTTATTATTATTTATTACAATAAACATCTACTTTTAAATCATAAGAGTAATGGGAACCCACAAAGGCATAGCCTGTGCGTGGGTAATATAGTTATATACGTTTTATTATTGTACCTTGTAGAAAAAACTGCCTTTGCCTAAAAAAAATATTTTCACCTCGAGAAACGACGAATTTCCTTTATAAAATAATATTTGTTTTGTTATATTTAACAGAAGACTGACTTCCTCCATTAGATCACGCTTGATAATCGAATTCTTCGTTAACTTTAATGTATTTCCTAGAATTTACGAGCTTTTGATCAAATCTCGTAGGGGAAATTGAATTGTTAAAATCGAAAACTTCCAAGGATGCTTTGAAATTCATATTGTGGGAGTCTTTTCACAGGAAGGTAGGATAAAAATAATTCAAAAAGATTTTCATTTGAACCAACTCATAAATTAACTAAATTGACAATACAGGGAATGTTATTTATAAAGCTTGCGACCCCCACTTTGAGAAGGTTTAAATAGATAACTCTCCAAGCACTTATCTTCTGCAGACCGTACTTAGCCTGAAAGCAAATTTATTTGCCATTTTAAGTCATTTGATTTGTAGCTCCCGAGGATAACATTATGTATCACCCAAAATGTCAAGATTTTTGAGTCCATTTCACATAATAAATTCACTCTCCCCCTTTGAACCTCGTGTTCCGATGTCAGCATTAATCACCATATATAATAATTAGCCCAGGGCTAAATAAATAATCGGCTAATAGAAGCATAAAGTGCTGTTATTCCGTGGAGGAAATTTTATTTTAATATTTTGTAATCCAATCTTCATAATATACAACTCATTTCGCTAATAGAGGTTTCAAAAATATTTTTCATGTGAAATTTATAATTTTATTTTCTCTTAAAATATTTATGTAAATTATTTACTATTAATAATAATAATAATATTTCCATGATTTGTATAACGTCATTTTTGTGAAAAATCACCTTAATGACGCTGTACAAATTTACAATATATTTATACAGTCTTATTTCTAACTACAGACTTGACAAATAATTTTAACAACTTATGCATCCACCTGTAAATTGCAACCACCCGTTCATCGATGACTGATTAAAAACTATATGTTTAATGCATTTGACCAATGAACGCGATGCTGCGTAAAAATGTACATATGTACATGTAGATTATTATCTCCTACTCGCGTTTTGTAAATTCCTTGCTTCCCAAAATGTGTTTAATACATTTTTATATGTTTCCTTTTTTATTTACCGGGATTGCTGGTAGCAACATTTAAACAATTAATATAAATGCAATTAAATATCTTTGAGAAATTAAATCAATTACGACATTGATAAATGATTTTCCAGGACTTCCAAACCATTTGTGTGGAACTCAATATATTTCCGCAAGGCAAAAATAATAATCGGATTGAACGTGCTATGTGAAAAGGAGACATCACATTCATCAAAGCTCTTACACGTTTTCCAAACACAACAACAATCCTTATCTCGTCATTCATCATTCTCTGTCCACCGAACTGACATCAGTCATTTGAAAAATGCGCCCTTTCATAAACAAAGGTATTGTCTTCGTAACTGATAAATCATACATTTCGTCTTTATTAATTTACGTTGAACAAAACAAATGAAGCTGCAGACCCGGAAATATACCCGTGAACCATACAACCATTGAATTTTATCAGATGTAAAATAAAATTTTCGCTCTGGTTTTTGTCTAAAAAATATTAGTAATATATTTGTGATTCTTATTTCCTAAGGTGACTGAAGCGAACAGCACGCCCGTGGTGGTGCCAGCTCCCGTGCCTGCAGTGGTAAGTACATGGCGCACTCGTCGGAGCCGCTCAAGAGGCCGTCAGCTCAGCCACTTGTCGCAAAACGTGCTCCGCGCTCGCCGCGGGGTCATTCGCATGCTCATCATCGTGGTGCTGACCTTTGCGCTGTGCAACCTGCCCTTCCACGCACGCAAGATGTGGCAGTACTGGTCCCCGAGCTACCAGGGCGGCAGCGACTTCAGCGCGCTTTTCACGCCGCTCACCTTCCTTGTCACCTACTTCAACTCCGGCATTAACCCGTTTCTCTATGCCTTCCTTTCGAGGAACTTCCGAAAGGGTATGAAAGAGCTGCTGTTCTGCAGCTGTGCGAAGGCGCACAAGAAGAAACAGCAGCTACAACTTAATCAGCAGTGCACTAACCAACAGCAATTCCTGTTGAGGAGGAGTTCTACGCGATCCACACGCGCCCCGTGCAGTACGGCCACTTTGCAAACGAGCGGTAATGACTCCTGAAAGTTAATCAAAAACCTCAAGACCCCGGTCTGCGCTATTGAGATGACTGAGTTGCACCCTGAGGTCAAAACAGAGTGAGCTTATTATCATGCCGCGATCCGATGCGAACGGGTGATGAAAATGAACAAGACAAATGATGACATTGTCAGGATAAACTGAGTATTAGAGGTCTTTTGCTCATAAATACATCAGAAGGGAAACATGTAAATATATTTATGGACATTATTTTATGATTATTCATAAGAATTTGTGTTACATTGTTTATTAGTAGAAAACATGAATTTCTCAAATATTATTTATAATGCTATTAATTATTTCATCGCAATGAAGGTGTTAGTGTCAGAAAATAGGGTTGGTACTAAATATATCATAATTTGAGTAGGAGGTGACACGAATATCATTAATTTGTTAAATGCTAAACTAAATCACATCAGCAGTAGTTTAGAAATACAGTTTAGCCAAGTATCACTTCACTTTATGAAGTGTTTGTAGGTCTATATGTCTATACAGTCGCCAGGATAGTTGGTGGGCGGGTGGCGAAACAGCTTATTAAATAATCATAGAAACAATCTTCCGATTTTAGAAGATATTATTATCATTTGAATTACGAGTACTTGATATTTATTGGGGAGATAATTTTCAAAAGTATTCATTATTCGCGTAATTCAACGCAGAAACTTTGAATTACTCGTATTAAAAAAAAAAATAAAAAATCGAAACCAAACTCATATAGAGGAAGAAACGAACTATTAGGCCAGAAATATATATTTTGTCATTTTTCATTACCGTAAACACGGGCGTTTATTGAATTTATTTTATTGATATATAAAACATGCAAGCACGTTATCCGCTTCACTAGACGATGTCTGTTCTGAGACGATGAAAAACACTCGTTTAATAAATATAATAAGAAAACAAAACCAAATTATATAAAATAAAATTAGAATTGTGTACATGAAATCTTTAATAATAAATAAAAAAGTACAAATAAAGTTGATAAAAGTAGGATCATAATAGTAACAAGTATGCCAATAATGAATCGATTATACAAGGTTTCCGAAGGGTAAAGTGGAGTAACTTCGGGAGGTGATTCTACACGAGCTCCACACAGGAGGTACTGAGGAAAATAATTTCCCTCTGGGCCTATGTCATCTTTGGGGATGCGGTATGGAGGGTTTTTTTAAGGAAAGGAAGGAGAGGAGAGTAATGGAAGGAAAATGATATAAGGGGTGGGTAGGAATCTGGAGTTCAGTGTGTCCTGGTCATCCGCCTCCAAGACCTAGACAAACCTCAACCAATGAACTCGGGCACCCCTGATAAATCACCAAACGTAGTGAACCACTTGGGGTGACCTATGACATAGGTGTTGGTTATCCAATACAGGTTCCCGTGGCAGTGGTACCCATTGCCGCCTCCCAAATTAATTTAAATAAATGGTATAAAAAAGTTAAATAACTATTTAGAAATTCGAAGGTTTAAGAATAATTTTTAATTATTTGGACGGAAACAAATATTCCGTGGATAAATATTTCTAAAAAAGTTGTTTACCTTTTTTACTTCTACCATCAGATATACAAGTAGATCACCCCCTCTTAAAGTTACTGCACTTTAACTAAAAATACCACGTATAATTTAGGGAACCATTCTGTTAAAAACCTGAAGGGCTTGTCAGATTCCATGAATTCCCAAAATAGATTCCCAATAGTGGTGTAGTGCTGAAAACGTACGTTAGCGAAGAAAGCTATAAATTAATATGATTAATTTAATACTCCGCTTCGCAGGAAAGGCATTACGTCAGTCAGACATTAAAATAGTCATACAATCCCTAATACAAAACAATAAGGCCTGATCGATGTGCGGTGCCGTATGATCTGTACAGCCATTCATTACACCCAACCAGACTTCTGACTTCAGCGCTGAAATAGAGAGGGGGGCCTAAATCTAAGCGCTTAGGAAATGGGCTACGCACCGAAACAATGATAGTTGGAAATGAGTATCATTTTGCAAAAAAATATATCTACCTTTCCCTCGCGTAACAGCCCCGTTAACGTATTCAAGACGTTCCCATTTAATGTAAAAATGCCATCAAATGTTAAGAGGCCCGATTTTTTTTAGAACTTATTTACTTACAATTTCACTCTATTTTCCCATATCCACTGCTGGCGGCTATTATATAAACGATAAACAAAACCTTTTCGTAGGAATCACAACAAAAACAATCTTCGTAGAGGTTTTGCGAACTTTATTTTTCGTTTCATAAAATCTAAAAATGTTACTCAAAACAATCACCATTAAAGAGACCTGTATTTTCCAGAACGAGCTCTTAATCTTCGCGTTGCCTTGAAGGGAGTGAGAAAAGGGGAGGGAGAGGTTGAATTGTGGATGTTATCAATCAAAAGGCATTTCATCAAATTGAATTTCATCAAATTCTTACTTTAGCTACATTCTTTCAAAATATTATATTGAATTAAGGTATCTACACCTTGTAACTTCTAACAAGGTTGGGAGAGATGACTAGCGATTTTATGGCAAACTAGCATTTAAATAGGATTACTAACGATGGGTAATTTGTCTTTGTAATATCAAAATCAACTTTAGAGGATATCATGAGAAGTTTTAAAACGCGCTTTTCATCAACTTGACGTCTAAAAATAAATGTTAAATAAATTAAATTAATGTATCTACAATGCGTTTAAAAATGTAAAATAAGGAAAAAATAAAAGTGTATACGAAGTGAATTTTAATTTATTTTGTGCTGTCTTTGCGATGACGAATAAAACATGTTTCATGATTTAAAATCTATGTTTGAACCAGTTAGAACAAATTAAGTTGAGAACCTTTGAAATTTGTTGTAGCATTTGAAAGCGGATAGCTTAATGTTCGAAAAGAAATATCGTATTTATTATACAGGGTTTTAAGGGATGTACTTGATATACTTTAAGTGATTCCTGACATTGGTGGAGTAAAAAAATGTTAATGAAATTTTTCACATTGGTGGAGTAAAAAAATGTTAATGAAATTTTGTTCTCTGTTGGTTAAAGTAAGTCAAGTATGTCCCTTAAAACCCTGTACAGATATCAAATAGAAGTTTACCATCACTAGGTAAGAATCATTCATCTATATCCTCAAATTGGAGAATTATTTTTTATCTCTATGTGATGACTATTGTATTCTCCGTGATGATGAAGAATTATTATGTAAGAAGGAAAACTAAAAATACCATACAACTGTGATAAATTAATAGTAGGTTTTATGAAATGTACGTATAGTTATATATTGGTTGTTGAAATGATGTAAGGGTGAATTATAGTAGGCAATAAAAATAAAATGTTGGAAACTAATAATTATTATTATCAGCCACCATTATTTTTACCTCGATGCTTTGTTTCAGAGAAGTTCTTGCTTTATTACTGTAAATAGTAGGTGATAATTTTAAAGTTCGCTCTTCTCAGTGTTGCCAGATAGTTTGATTTAATTGTTTTGTTAACTATTTCCAGTTGGCTTAGTAAATATAGGAATAATGATCATATTTCATGAAATTGTTCTATTAAACTGCTATGTAATGTTAATTCATTAATAATTGACATTTGGTGACCCCGCGGTTAGTGGCAGTTTGTGAGTTTGCAAACGAAGTGGTTTAATTATTATGTTTATGACACACATATTATACATGTATGTATAAAATAAATGTGCATGATATATTGCTAGGCTTCCTAGATTTAATATTATATTACGAGTTATATATTGCTTTTCAGTAGATACTGTGCTTCTGTTTTGTACTTCATGATACATATATTTTTTTTTATATCTTCAATCGTGCAAATAAAACAAGTAGGTACAAGTATTGACTCTCTAGGTCGTTTTTTTCAACACTTTTGCACTGTAATGTTTCAGATGAATTTTAAATGTTTTACTTACTTCTAGAAAAGTGTTTATGATTCGTAAAAACAAACACTTTTCCAGAAACTAAATTAAATTATCTTTCAGGTGTATTTAAGTATTTTAAATAAATATTGCTGTTTTTGTATAATAAAATTTTAAAATCATAAATAAAAAATATTGTCAAAAACGCTTTTAATTTGAAATCTGGATTATGGAATTTGTGCGAAATTTATGATTTCAATTTTCATCACGTCCGTAAGGTAAAAAACTTGTTTAATTAAACCGATTGTTATATTGACGCAAATTACAAATAAAGAACTCTAGTGAAAAATATTATGGCTTTAACAAAATATGTTCATATAGACCAATAAGCGATGATTCTGAATATATAAGTTTTATTAAAAATATTAAACGCAGAGTTTTTTAAAAACTATTTAAAAAGTCCGTTTTTAATCGTGTCATTAAAACATGCCGTCAAGCTGGTATTATTAAAATGTTTAGTGGTGACGTCACTGATCACTGTAAAGTCATTGTATGGGAATGTACGTATGACACAAGCCATCGTATTAACAACATTTCATCTTATTCGTTTACTTACATACTGTTTATATATATTTAGTTGTTGTGTTTATTGAAAAATTATTTAGGCTTAAATAATTCGGTTTCAAAAATAAATGTATCTCTTATTAGTTTATCTCTATTATTGAAAATATTCAAAAACAACTGTACAAAAAAAAATAGTAATGCTACTTCTAGGGAGCATACTTCGAACTCTGAATTTCAAAATGGCGTCAGTCGAACAGCTGATTGCGCGATCTTATACTAGGGGAGGCTAAGCCGCTAAATGGGTAGTTACTTGAGCGTTGTGGGGACCTATTGGATTGAGTAAATCCCCGCTTGGGCTCCCCTACTATTATCAGTTCGGGGCTTCGGTTTCCATTAATATTAATTTAGATTCTTAAAAGCCAAAAACTACTAACTTCAAACAATTTTTATACCACTCTCCCGTAATAATATTGAAAAAATAATAGTATAATAAAGATAATATAATAAATAAATAATTCCACCTAAATAATGTTTTAATTTATCGAAATACTATTCGATAAATTAAAACATTATTTAGGTGGAATTATTTATTTATTATATTATCTTTATTATACTATTATTTTTTCAATATTATTACGGGAGAGTGGTATAAAAATTGTTTGAAGTTAGTAGTTTTTGGCTTTTAAGAATCTAAATTAATATTAATGGAAACCGAAGCCCCGAACTGATAATAGTAGGGGAGCCCAAGCGGGGATTTATTTTCTTTCATATAACTGTCATAGTGGGTGGTTTGGTATATTTATGCTGTCATATAAAATAACAACACCTGTTGAAAATAAAAATTGCTTTTCGTGAGTGATGACGTCACACGATTCACTACACATATGGTGGATTTCGGGGGATCTTGAAAAAATAAAACTTTGACAATTATTTTAACTTTTAAAAGTAACTCTAAAAATAAAATAAAAAATATGAAGTTATTTAAGTAAGAAGGTCATTTTTAATTTTAAAAAATGGACTGTAGTTCCTTATTCTTCTCTTTGACCTTTTTAGATTGTTATTCATGTCAACCAGTGTATACATTTTACACAAACTGATAATTATTGTTTCAGAAAAAATCGTAAATTTCTACATGTAAGAAAAAATACAAAAAATGCTTTTATAATATATGGCCCAAAAAGTCTTGAAGGGTCTCACTCAAAATATTTATTCCAACCTTCGTGCTAGTCTAGTATCTTAACATATTTATTAAGTTGATTGTTTATTCATAGAATAATGTGATAAGATAATAGTGTTTAGAATATTATTTACTCTTGTCCAATGATATTTCAAAAAGACAAATAATTTATTATATGCATGTCGCAAAACTAAACATATGAAAAAACTTCTAATCGATACAAGAGACTTAAAGTAGAATAATATCAAACATCACATGGTAATAACATGAACACACAAATACGTAATGTTAAAGATTGTAAGCAACGATTATAAAATTTAATATATTTAAAAAATATTCTATCTTAATTTTGGTAATGTTGTAAAATAAAATTTTAATTTTAAAGTATTAAATAAATAATAATGATTGAATTCGATGGTTTGTTTTCCCATTCCTTATATTTTAAAGAACTGACATAATATGTTAATAACTAAAAGAGGGGCCTCAGCACAGGTAAGTTACCTAGTGAGGCCAACATTATTGGAATGTACTATGAAATGTAAAATGTTGAATCAAAATAAAAATAATAAAAATGATGATATAATATACCATCCATAAGAAATTCTAAAAAAAGAAGATTAATGGGGCCGATAGACTTAGCTATAAAAGCCCCTGCGTTATTTGGCTTGGCCTATTTCATATATTCCCCCATTGGGAATGCACGGCGAGCGATATGCCGAAATACGCCAAACCAAATAACAACGGCGCTTTTAAGCTGAGTCTGTCGCTAGCATAAGAGACATTACGAAAATGTAAGTACCTACTTATGCATTCTTAAAGTGAGTGTAATGGCCTTATTATGACAATATTTGGTTATAAATATTTTATCTCTGTTTTTTGTTTACAATTTTCGATATTATATTCATCCTGACGAAAAAATCATTGGTTTCGAAATGTGTTTTTGAAAAATGAAGCTGTAGATATATAAAGTATTCCGGTTTCATTAAATTTATGTCACGATACAACAAACACGCTGATAAAAAAATCTCTTTCAATGTGTAAAATTATAAAATAAATGAATTGTGGGTTTTTTGAATTCTGGAGCAAATTTCAAGTTTTTCATTTGTTTTCCATTTCTCGCTTCTCTTAATAAAATTGAATTCCATAAAACCCCACGAAGACAACAATAATTTCACTTATTTTCAACCACAAATGTTTATTCAGAGAATTGTATAATAAGGATTAATCTTTTGTTTGGGAATTTCCGAGATATTCGATTCTAAACTGCTTCTTACTGTTCGGCGTACAAAGAGACAATGCTCGGGGTTGGTAATGGTGTATGTAATACGAAGTCAAAAGCTAGGTAATGTATACAGGATCTGAAATTATGCGCTGTAAATATAGCTTAGCGCACGCGATCCAGTTGAAACTGTTATACTTTTTAAAACTGAGGTTAAAATAAGGTTTAAATGGTTCAATTAATCACCGTTGATGTAACGAGAGTGGGGAAGGTTTTCCTTAAAGGTTTACTTCGATATTCGAGACGTATAATCTACTTAATGTCATTCGGAAATAGACTGTTAAATTTGTTCGAGCGGAGGCGTTTTCTAATTTGGAAATAATTTAATATGTACATTTTGAGTTTATATAATTAACAAGAATAGAAAATAAGTGTGAAATTACTGTTAATACCTACTGAACAATAGGTATTAAACTGAATCTTTTTTTTTTTGAGTTTTATTTAGGGAAGTTCATTTTATTTCAAAGTTTTATTTGATATTATTATTTGATTAAAAAAGGTTTTTTTAGAAGTATTTCATTAAATACAAATTTAAATTAAAATAGAACAGCTATTATTAAAAAATAAACTTTTATTTAAACTGAATCAACATAAATTTTTTTTTTTTTATAAGAAAAACTCTCTTTTTATAACTTTTGAAGGTTATGCACATCAATGTAATATAACATTGAAAAAGAAGATAACAATAATAATCTGAGCGAAAATATGAAAGAGAACAAGACACAGAAAAACAGAAAAAGACAATGGGAATATAGAAAAAGATTTAGTTGAAGATAATATTGTTAATTCTAAAATTTGAAATATGAGATATGAGATTGATAAATATGACGGTTGCACAGAAGATGGCATTAGCGAAATTAGTTAACGCGCACGTCCCGGTTAGATGAGAGGTCTGAGTTCGAGTTCCAATTGCAACCAAAGTCTTTTTCTGTTTTTCTGTATCTTGTTCCCTTTCATTTTTTCTTTTAGATTATTATTGTTTCTTTTTATTCAATGATTAATTTATTTGTTACGACACGTTTCCATGAACCTTACAAGCATTGATTTGCTCATGATGGAGAGCTTATTGGATTCCAGCAGCTGTGATACCTTGAATATTTTGGTAAAAGCTTCTCTGAAGATGCTGAACCCGTGCCTGCAGAATCGTCTTAAAGTAGAGTACAAGCATTATAAAATATATCGGTATCAGGGATAGCCAGAAGTAAAAGCTTTTTTTACTTTAACTCCACACAGGAAGCCCGGAGGAAAATAATTTCCCACATGACCTATGACATCCGAGATGCTGTGTGGAGGGTTTTTTTGAAGAGAAGAAGGAATGAACATTGGTCTTGAAGAGACCCATGTTGTAGGAATGACGAAACACAAAGACTGGCAAATCGTTCCAAAGCCTAGCTGTTGAACACAAGAACGAATTGAAAAAGCGACCCGTTCTCATGTGACAAATGTCAACGTGTTTCCCGACTACGCACCGGTGCCGAAGGGATCAAAGACGCTAGTTCCTCGGAGCATGTTCCATTAAAGTACCGGTAGAAAAAAGGATAGCATTCCCACCCGACGTCTGTGCTCGAAATATTGCAATGCGATTGTTAAGATGGGAGAATCCATAAAACGGACGACCAGTTTCTGCGTCGGGGGTATTTTTCGGGTATTTTGGACCTCCAGACCAGAGGTAGCTGCCAAATTCAACCGTCGGGGGCTGTTGAGATTTGTACAGGGTTGGCAGTTGTGTACTATTAATGTATCTGCGGACCCTGTACAGCACACCTAGTTTTTGGAGGGCTAATTTAACTGGGCAGGGCTGCAGATCATTCGCTACCAGCCAAAAGGGCTTTCAATAAGCAGGAGAGGCTGATGTCTTCAGATGCCAATCATCCTTTTTGTAAATCCATCCTCATCCTTCATTCTCAATTTGGGAGTCGGGTATGGGTACCGCCGCCCTGGAAACCAATTATTGTATAACACACACCTCTGCCATAGGTCACCCCAAGTGGTTCGCTATGTTTGGTGACTTAGCGGGGGTTCCTGGGTTCATGGGGTGAGGTTTGTGCAGGATTGACGGCTGATGCGTCTGCCCACCTGCTGCGTGGTGGGAGGTCTTTTATCCTCTCCAATCATAATCTCTCGACCCATCGCCTTGCACTGCAGTTGGAGTGATTGATTCATACGTCCGTCACTCCTGGATACGTTGATCCCCAGATTCCTAACCACCCCTCATATCTATTTCCTTCCCAGAACTTCCTCTTCTTCCTTTCCTTAAAAAAATCCTCCACACCGTATCTCTTAAGATGACATTGGCTCTGAGGGAAAATATTTTCCGCAGGGTCTCCTGTAAGGAGTAAAAAAAATCCTACCAGAATGGTTTCCAGTCGGCTCTCGAGATGGCGAGAATCACTTCCAAGATCTATGATCACAATCATAGTGATTTTTAGTCGATTCATCGTATTTCAGTCCAGAGGATCTCCCAATGCTTTGGGCTGCCGCACAAAGAAAGAATAAACTTAGTTTTCAATTCGGCTGATTTGAATCCTGCCTGCAGGATTGACAACAGTTCAACTCCAAAATATTCCAGAGCTGGCAATCTGACTAATGCCCATTTGCAATGCGCAAGTATTGGAGGTGCCAAACACCGAGACCATAAATATCGTGTGTGTAAAAGGGTGCACACACCTTGTTGCAAATGCAAAGAGTCGTTAATATTATCTTCAAAGATTAAAAACGTTTCATTTTAATTCGTTTTTGTGAAATAAAATTGCTAAACTCGCTTCATATAATTATTTTGTGAAATTATTTTTAAATTTTAGGTTAATACCAGTACGTTCTATTTAAGAAGGACAAATCAGAGAAAACATTTATCCTTGCGGAAATTATATGTGTAGTAGGTACGCGAAGCAAATTATTTTAAACTTTTGAATGTAGCTATAACTATAAATAAATGTAGCTATAACTGTAGATAAATGAAACGATGTTACTTTGTTTGAACCACTTGTATATTTGTTTGAAGCCGACCGGTTTCGGAACGACCGTTCCTTCCTCAGGGCAAACATATACTGATTTGACAGTTACAAAATAGTGGATGGGTACAATATGTTATTACAAAGTGTTGTGCAAATTATTACAAAGGTGGAGGTGTGGCTAGGGATTATTTAAGAGTGGGGGTGGGGGAACATATCCATGATTGGGGTATAAGATTAAAAAATTTGTTTGTTTATAATGGATTCATTATTTTTAAGGAATTTTTCTATTTCCAAGGCTTCTAAGTTATCTAAGCGTTTTCCTTTAAGGTTGATATGAAGAATATTTATCCCCGTATTTTTAAATTATTTTAATGTTGCGGCTGACAGTGCACGTGTACACCTTTCTCTAGAATAAAATTATTTTCGAATTAATCTTCTTCCCTTCTGTTTATTAACCACTTGGACCCATCAGCTTGTTTTCAAGCTACCTGCAACATGACCAGACATATGTAATGACGTATGAGGCGTACCTGAGTTATTAAACTCAAATAAGTTTCGTAACACCAATTTCACAACACTATTCCTACACAACTCTTACCGATCTTTAATCCTAAAAGTTTGTCCTTCATAAATCCACCGGTCAGAAGCAAGAAAATACGTAAGGTGAGTAATTTTTTGAAAACTTATTAAAAAATGCATTAAAAATTTTTATTTTTTAAAATTTTGGTATCAATTAATTTAGTAATAAAATTAATTTTGTATTAATTTAGTAATAAAATTTGAAAGCGTACTTCATCACCTTTCAAACACAGTTTTTAGTTTTTGGATGCGTTCCCAAATATTTCATTAATTTGGATTTTATTGCAAAGCGGAAATATTCTGCCTACTGAGAGAATATGGTCGAGGCCTGAGGTGTTAAAAACGATTAATTTTTATTAATTTTGTGAAATAAAATTGCTCATTTCGATTCATATTCATAACATAATTATTCTGTGAAATAATTTTTTAATTTTAGGTTAATACCAGCACGTTCTTTTTACGAAGGACTTTTACGATTTATTCCTGCTGAAATTATATGTGTAGTACGCGAAACAAATTATTTTAATGTTGAGGGCTGACAGTACACGCTTCTGCAAAATAAAATTATTTTTCGAAGTAATCTTCTTTCCTCCTGTTTATTAAACTTAAATAAGTCTCGTAACACCAATTCCAAAATACTACTCCTACACAACTCCTACCGATCTTTAATTCCATAATTTTAATACTACAAATTGCGTTTATTTATCCTTCAAAAATCCACCTGTCAGAAGCAACTGCTTTGATTTTGTTTAACACTTGAAAAATGGAAAACATTAGAAAATATCCAAGAATATATTCTGAGGAAGTTCGCAATTTCGTTACAATGTAAAAATTCTCAAAGATTTCCAAGTTTTATTTGAGCATTCAGGAAGATTTATTAGGCCCGAGTTATGTTTCAACTTTCAGGCGTGAAAGAATTTTGCTGAAGCATTTCACATTGGTATCATAAAATCATAAGTCAGAGATGCTAAAGATAACAAAGCGGAAACAATGAGGCAAAGAATGCCAAAGGAAAACACCAAGTTGAGTATCCAAGTTTTAATAGTGTTTTGATTTTAACGATGTTTTCACAATAACAATTATAACTTTCGACGAGGTGTTTATAAAATATGACGCTTGTAAATTTTTAAGCGTAAATAATGTATCCTACACCTTATTTTTTGTTAGTTTTTTGGAAATATGTTCAAATTTTCGAAGGCCCACGTAATTGAGATAAAATCGTAATTTTACGGTCGATATTCTCCATGTTTTTGTTGGGGGTTCGCATTCAAAGTAGAAATAGCAAAGCATTTTACAACGGTCTTGCAAATTGTTTAATTTAAAAAAAATAGATATCCAATTTGTCCAGCATTTGAATTGGTTATTTCAGAAAAAACATTTACTCTACAATTTACAACCTGTGATCGAGTTTCGTACCAAAAAATAACCCTTTCCACGCTGTCTGTGTAAAGGGTATATTTATTGGGACCAAAACAGCGATGAAAAGGGTCAAGAATTTTTTTATTCCCCTAAATGCTTCGGGGAATTTTGGGGTGCGTAAAGCAATTCTAATAGTACGGTTACGGTATTTTATTGCGGTCGAACATTGAAATGTTCCAACATTGTTTATTTATGTAACTAAATTAGCATTCTTAAAGCATAGCTTTCACCGTCCCACAAATTTATAGCAACAGATAAAATTCACTAAACATAAGAAAACTGGAGATTCTAGATTACAATGACTAGAAAAAGCAATTAAATCTTTATCTTTACTCAAGTATAAAATGATGTCGCTTACGCTGTATGTGCGCTTAGATCTTTTAAAATACGCAACGGATTTTCATGCGGTTTTCACCAATAGATAGAATGATTCACGATGGAGGTTTTTAGGTTCGTAATTTGTCAAGGTTTTGTGTAAATTGGTTGAAGTACATAATATATCTGGCCAAGCGGCGATCAAGTGATTTGATTTATCAGATGGCGTTGGTTATAAAGGTTTAGTTAGCCACAGCAACGTGTTGCCGGGTCTGCTAGTTAATTATAATTTAAAAATATCTCTTCGGTGAAGTAATGGCATAGATAGTTTACAGAATATAAAATAAAACCAACCTACGAGTACCATGGATCTAGATTCTAGAACAACATAATCATCAGAATATAACACGTTTTTGTTTGTTCTAGGAGCAACACAAATTAAAATTAATTATTTATTTAAACTCCAAATAAGTTCATTGAATCCACCTTCCATAATTAAGAATATAAAAAACTTAAATAAATATTTTCTGGTTGGAAAAAGAACAACAGACTATTGTTTTGTCAATAGAAAAGATAAGGACTAGTTGCAGATTTCAATCGTATATTTGTCAATCTTTTGGGAAATTTAATAAACTTTATTCTTTCTCTATTGGCATCGTTACAGTTTATTTACTAACTTAAAACATCGTGTCACTTCATACGAGAACTTTAAACAAATAAAAGAAAAATAAGGGGTTTATGAAAGGCGCACTTGAGTAACTAATCATTTTATTCTTATTTTCACCAGAATTTTATTTAGAAAACTCGAATAACTAATTTGGTATATGCTATAAGCAAGAAACCAACAATCCAAATCAACCAACTATCTTAGGGCAAAACACAAAAAAAAACTAAAAATTGGGAATATTCGATCAGAAGCACAGATAAAAAAGAGTTCTCCTAGGATCTGTACTTTCACAAAGGGTAACAATTATTATAAGCAATAATTATTAGCCTGAAACACTTATCTACCTTGAAAAATCTCCCGAGAAAAGATTCATGCCGCCGGCCGACAGGACTTGAACCCTCGTCCTTCTAATTTCCGGTCAAAGACACGTCGGCTTATCTCCTACCCGCCAAATTATTCAATATATAACTAGTATTTCATTCAACAATTACTGCTTAATACATTTTTCCACCTGCAAACAGCCAACTTTATTTATATGAGAAAGGCATGGTAAGTGATAAATTTCTCACTAGGTGGCGTCGAGACAAATTATGTCTACATTTTTTGGTGAAATACTTATTGTCAAAGATTAATAATTATTTTTTAATTGATAAACTAATGTTTAAGACAAAATTTTTATGCATAGCACAAAGGGTAACAATAATAATTATAAGCAATAATTATTAGTCTGAAACACTCATCTACATTGAAAAAAAATAATAACTGTAATTTCATTAAAATGATTAAGAAATTTAATAATTCGGAAATTCTTTGATCATAACTTCTTCTAAGGCAACACATATTTCACGTGTTTCAAAATAGCTAAAATATAACGAACTAGTTTTAAACTACCAACACCCCTGCCATAGGTCACCCCGAGTGGTTTGCTGCATTTGGTGACTTAGTAGGGGTGTCGTGGTGTGGCAGGCCGGATTGAGGAGACTGGTTGAGGGAAACCTTTTAACCTTTCCACATGAACTCCCTCGACACATCACCTTGCATCCCAGTGGGGGGATGGATTTATACGGACACTCCTGGACATATTGACCCCCAGATTCCTACACACTCCTCACACCGTTTGCCTTCCCAGAACCTCCTGTCCCTCTTTTTACCCAAAAAGAGCCTCACAAAGCATCCCCAAAGATGGAATAGGCCCTGATGTATTGTTTTCTTCAGGGTCCCCTATGTGAAGCTAATGTGAAAAAGTGAAACATATAAAATGTAATAGTTTATTGAAAAAGTGGGTAAAACATCTGTATCATTAGGCCATAATTTAATTATTTTATATAATGCGTATTTTATTTATTTTTTGAATTATACATAAGTGATAAGCCTATACTATACCAATAAATAAAATATGACATGAAATAAAATACTTCTTCAAACTTAGCAAAATTACTTTGTGGCATCATTATTAATATAATGAATAATAAATACTTCGTTTAAACCAATATATAATTAACAATATCAACATGTTTCGATAACAATGTTATCTTCATCAGGACAAGATGTTAATTTAAAAAATAAATGACAAACAAGTATAGGCAAATTAGAATAAATTAGAACAAAGACAAAATTTTAAAAAGTAGAGGTGATTTGCAAATATTTATACAAAATTAAATTTAAAAATTATTTAGGGACCTTTAAAAACTTTTAAAAACAAACAATGAAAATTAGTAGTCTAAATAACAAAATAAATAATTAAAATTATTGTAAGTATTAATAAGAAAATAAATTTAAGAATTGGCTACTTTTAAAAAATGTTTGGATTTTTATAATATAAGATGTTTAAATAATAATTATTATTCTGAATTTGCCAACCATATTTTGGAAACAAGTCATTCTTTTGATATTAATAAAGGTCTTAAAACTTTACATACTAACACTACGGGCATACAATTAGACAAGATTTTGGTGACTTTGTATTATTTTTATGTTTTTGAAGTAAAACCATTCTACGACAGATAGATATACCTTCCCGTAAACTCAGTTAACTCATTAAGATCATTTTTGCACCCATGTTCTTAAATTGTAATATTTTGTAAAAACTTATTTCTTCTTCTGGCGCTAATTTTATTGTAAATATGTATATTAGTAAGTCATTAGTTTTAGATCAGCATTTATATGTGTTAGTCATATTCATAAGTCAATAACTACAAATCTTAGATGTAAGTCACTAGTTAAATGTAATTGTAAATCTTAGTTGTAAGCCAGTAATATAAGTAACTAGCTATAAGTATAAGTTGTAAGTCACTAGTTATAATTGTAAATATTAGTTGTAAGCCAGTAATATTAATTCTTTTATACATTTATATAAACAGCGCTCCTGAGGTGATTTTTCACAAAAATGGCGCTATGTAAATTAGCCAAATATTATTATTATTACGTGATGTAGATGTTTATTCAATCTTTAGATAAACGTGCTTTTATCTTCTTGTTTGTGGCTGAATGTTTTATGCATAACTACGTTCAATTAACAGACATTATATTATTAATGCCTCTTGATTCCTTCGAGGTTTATGTTGAAGGTATCGAGATACATGTTGTTTAGCAGCACCATATCCCGTGTCATGTTGTGCTGAGCCTATAGTGTGTTTTGTCTTGTGGTATATAATTTGCAATTCGGGAGGCGGGTACGGGTACCGCCGCCCCGGGAACCATTTATTGGATAACCAACACCTCTGCCATAGGTCACCCCAAGTGGTTCACTACGTTTGGTGACTTAGCAGGGGTGCCCGGCTTCATGGGGTGAGGTTAGTCCGGGTTTTGGCGGCGGATGCGTCTGACCACCAGCTGCATGGCAGGCCTGATTGGGAGAGAGTGGTTAAGGGAATTCTTTTGACTTATCCAGCCGTACTCTCTCGGAAGGATTACTCTGTATACTTTGCCTTGCACCGCAATGGATGGATTCATACGTCCGTCATTCCTGGACACACTGACCTCCAGATTCCAACCCACCTCTTAAACCTTTTTCCCCAGAACTTCCTCTCCTTCGTTTCATGAAAAGAAACCCACACAGCATCCCCAAAGATGAAACAGGCTCAGAGGGGGAATTATTTTCATCAGGGCCTCCTATGTGGAGCAAATGAAAAAAAAGTGGAATCGCCCCTAGCAGAAGTTGATTGGTACAAACTGCTTATAATATTCCAAGAGGAAAGGACTATGTATAAAATTATGCGCTATTACCACCAGGGCACATAATTTGTATGTATAAGGATGTCTAAAGGTTTTTTTTATTCAGCTTTACCATTATCCAAGCTTCGTGACAGCAAAACGATATCGCTGTCTTCATTGCGGTATATTGTAATTTTTCAAGATAAAGAATTAGCCGTTATATCTTCTTTCTACAGATATGATTCTTCCTCAAGTTTCTTCTCTTTGATAATAAACACAAAAGGTAAGATATTTCCTGGCTCAACGAATATAAAACAGAACACTTACTTTTACTGGAAAACATTGTTTATTTTTTTACCAAAGTATTTTTGGTTGCACTGCTAATATTTTCACACATTCACCGGGTGGTCAGAAAATATCTCGATAGCATTTATTACACAATATAATCTGCACGTACGCTTTTTGTATGGAAACCAGCAGCATTCATTCCTGTCTATCAAGCAAGTTTTATTATTGTCATTATTATCATATTACTTCAATTTAAAAGGCGGGTATAGGTACCGCCGCCCGGGAACCATTTATTGGATAACCAGCACCTATGCCATAGGTCACCCCACCCCTGCTAAGTCTCTACATTTAGTGACTTAGCAGGGGTGCCCGGGTTCGCGGGGGTGAGGTTTGTCCGGGTCTTGGCGGTAAATGCATCTGCCTACCAGCTGCATGGCAGGCCAGATCTGGAGAGAAAAATTGAGTCCTTTGGTCTTCTCCAGCCGTATTCTTTTTTATTTATTTTTTAAATCATTTATTTCATCCAAAAATATCATTAATTATAATATAACATCACATTACTACATGGTCAGCTTTTTACTATTTATTTTCGTCCTTTTCTTTTACACAGTAATAATAATGACATTTTTGAATGACAACAACAATTCAATTACAAAATTAACAACATAAATTAATAATTCATTAGTAAGTTAATAGCAATAACATTGTTATAATAATAGGAGAAAAAATAAATATGTATGTAAGAACGGTTATTTAGAAGTAGCATAATATATTTTTTTTATTGGTGCCCTTTTTTACTCATTTAAAGTACGCTCTTGCGTGTTTAAATCGCACTTTATGGAACGCGCGTTTTTTAAAGTTACCATGGCAACATCAACAAATCAACAAAATGTGAAGTCTAAATGTCAACTTTTAACTATAAATCTGACAGGAATATTTTAAATGTCAAATAAAACATTACAAATGTTTCAAAAATTTTATTCAAAGTTTACATTCTTTTTTACATCGTTTACATTCTAATTATTTAAATGGATGTGAAAAGAGCAGTTCGTATTATTTGAAATATTAATACCTCCGTTTTTTAAATCGGAGGAAATGCTGTTCAAATTAATAGTATTCTCGGAAGTCAATGAGGCTGCACTTCCATTAATGGCAGTTCTAATAATGTTTGAAACATTCTTCTTATTTCTAATGCTCTCTTCCACGTAACCAGTCGCCACAGCTGCCGATTTCCATCCTACTTGTCGTTGGATTTGATCAATTGTCATGCCACTATTTGCCATAATGATAGCGGATGTACGCGAAACGCATGTCCTGTATATTTCTCAGGATCGTTTAATTTAAGATAGCGTGCAATTTGTAAGGGGCATGATCCAAATGTGTTAATACCAACCACTTGATTGGTGCACTTACCCTTATCATACCGTAAAAAAAACCCTGTCTGTACTTACATTTTGGGGTCGCAATGATAAATATTGCTTCATCAAACGCACATAATTAATTGCACCACTGTCGGCAACGGTAAAACGTCGAGCCTTCACTGTTTTAGATGGTAGGATGGTAATTAGCAATACACTTCCTTATTCTTTGATATCACTTAAGCGTAAATCGCACAATTCACATCTTTTGCAAGAGTTAAAGATTCCGCAAATGGCTACCACCTTCAAAAATAAGTACGTTATGTCCGGTGCTTCCGTGAAAAACTTCCGCAAATCATCTTCTTTGAATACATACGCCTTCTTAGCAACGTCATCCTTGCTAATTGCCTTCATGAATGCATGCACTTTCACAAATGATTTTAAATCAACCCCTTTATTTATCCTCAACAGACATTGCAATTTCGAATGTATGGCCCACATAGCCGTCATAGCCGATGCTTTGTACTGTTCCGACATTTTCTGAAGGTAAGCAAGCACAACTCGTTCATCTACATCTACTACGTTTTGCTCATCCATCCATGTTATGAACCTTTCATATTATTTTTTATAAACGTCTTTGGATTTTTCAGGTATTAACCGCGATTCTGCTTTGGTATTTAAATTATCAATGTTAGAACTCATTTTACAACACACAATAACTAGTAAAAACTGTGATGTCAACTATTAATCTTATGTGACAGATTGCAAATTAATGTTTGTGTTTTTCATTTCCATGACAACAAGATATTGTGATGTCACATCACGAATTCATTAATAGTTCTTTTTTCCAAATTTTTAATAATAATATCAATATTTATGTTTTCAAAGTGTACCAATAAAAAAAAAAATAGCGTAAAGTATTCGTGGATAACTGGTCTTTAAAACACTTGCTTTATTTCGAGCACTCGGCTACGCCGTCGTGCTCGAAAAATGGCGCGTGTTTTAAAGACCTGTTTATCCACTTATATTTTAATATACTAATAGTTGTGCATAGCCTGCCTCACTAGGCGAACCTGTATTGAGGCAGAATTTTTAGTAAACTGTTTCTCGCATTTTGTCTATGGTTTACTTATAAATGTATAATATAGGTTCCTATACACATACAGCTATACTTTTTTTTCGTTTACATTTTTGCTTGCATATACATAATACAAAAACAGCAAGGTTATTACAACAATAACTGCAGAAAAAAACCTAACCAAGAAAATAAGTCCATCCTTGTACATCGGCAAAGTGTTGTCTTCATATAATAAGGACTTATTATGGAAAACTAAGAAGCGAGCGCAGGAACTAAACCACCAATACACGTGGTTTAAAAATGGTAAAGTTTTCACGCGGAAATCAACGGAATCTAAAATTATAAATATTAAACATGAAAGAGATCTTCTAACACTGTAAAATTTAATTTTATCGTTAAAAAAATTAATTAAATACATGAAATGGCTACTAATCTGAAAGAACTCACATGCCACCTATTTGAAAATGAAACTGTTACTACCAACACAGAAAACATAAAACTATGTCTAAAAAATAATTTGAAAATAATACACCAAAATATAAGAAGCATCAATAAAAACTTCGAAGAATTCCTCATAAACCTAAAACTAATAAACATCGAATTTGATATAATGATCCTAACAGAATGTTGGATTAAAAGTTCTTATACACCAAAAAATATTGAAGGCTACTATTGCATCAACACTTCATATAATACTAAACAAAATGACGGAATTGTAGTTTACATTAAAAACAATCTGAAAACTACTACCAAAGAAATCAAAATCAATGACTCCAATTGTCTACACATGCAAGTTAAGTCAGTAATTGATATACTGGCTATTTATAGATCCCCATCCGCAAACAATATTACAAACTTCCTTACTTCACTTGAAACTGTCTTACATAAACTAAAACACTGTAAAAATCTGTTTTTAATTGGAGACACAAAAATTAATATTTTAGAAAATGGACATCCTCAAAAAGACGATTCCCTCAACGCCATAAGCTACTACGGTCTTGTTAGCTACATCAACAAACCTACTAGAGTCACTGAAGAAACTCTTTCTTGTATTGACCATATAATAGGCAAAACGAAAAAACCTATCAACACAATAATATATGAATCCACAGTAACAGACCACTACTCTACAGTATTGGAAGTTGGAAATGAAAATAAAAGTAAAGATGATTCCGTAAATATATCTATTGTGAAAAATAAAATCGACTGGGATACAATTATTTTCAACATAAAAAACGAAAAATGGGAAAAATTGTACTCAATTACTGATAATGATAAGGCATGGAATTATTTTACCAATTTTATTCAAAAACAAATAAAACTACACACCAAACAGAAAGAGGTACCAAGTAAAAAAAATTCAATCACTAAACCTTGGATTACACCTGGATTATTAAAATGCATCAGGAAAAGAGATAATATTCACAAACAAATAAGGAAAGATCCAAATAATTACTTACTTACTACATTTTACAAAAAATACAGAAATATGTGTACAAAACTAATTAAACACGCAAAGAATAAATACTATTCAAGAAAAATTATTGAATGTAATAATGACTCCAGAAAGATTTGGCAAATTCTTAAAGAGATAACACATGCAAGGCAATTCAGAGATCAAATTGAGGAACTTACAATTGATGGTCAGAATGTGAATTTTAACTTGGACCCGAAGACTATTGCCGATCATGCAAATACTTTTTTTACAAACGTTGGATCAAATTTGGCCACTAAAATAAAAGAAAACATCAACTGCAATACTAAAACTCCACCACCAGATGATAATTTCCGAGAAGAAACTTACGCAAAATTTACTCTAAAAGATGTATCGATGGAGGATATCATCAAATAAATCGACTCACTGAAAGAGAGGACTTCACCTGGACATGACAAAATACCAAGTAAACTACTAAAATCACTGAAATCTCATATAGCCGTTCCCCTCAAATTCCTAATTAATAAGAGCTTCACTCTAGGTTGCTTCCCAAATGTATTAAAACAAGGTATTATCTCTCCAATTTTTAAAGGTGGGATCAAATCTGAAATTACCAATTACAGACCAATTTCTGTTCTAAGTGCACTCTCCAAAATTGTTGAAGGAATACTGAGAAATCAATTAACTACTTACCTTGACTCTAGTAAAATATTATCAGCAAATCAGTTTGGTTTTCGCCAAAACTTATCAACCTCAGACGCCATCGCTAACGTTACAAACTTCATAACAAGTAATGTTGACAAAGGAAATAAATGTATAGCAATTTTCCTTGATCTTGCAAAGGCGTTTGATACTGTGAACCACAAAATACTTTTAGATAAACTTAAGAGGGTAGGAATATCAGATACAGTTCTTCAATTACTTCATAGTTATCTAACTGATCGAACGCAATGTGTTAAAATAAGCAGTACCTGTAGTAGTTCCCAAAAAACAGTTTGTGGAGTTCCACAAGGTAGCATCCTAGGACCCTTATTATTCTTAGTATATATTAATGATCTATGTAACTTACAAATTTGTGGACAAATCACAACTTTTGCCGATGATACGGTTTTGCTATTTTATGCCAAATCTTGGGATGAAGTCTTTAAAATGGCGGAAAATGGCTTTCGTATTGTTGCTTAATTAGCTTAATTAATTGGCTTAATGCTCACATATTAACCCTGAATACAGACAAAACCAAATTTCTAACATTTCGAATATCAAATAAGCTCTTGCCTTCACAAAAAAGTCTTAAACTTCACAGCTGTAACCCCTCATTAACTCCATGTACCTGTCCTTCTATAAGTAGAGTTGACAGTATTAAATATCTTGGTATTCAAATAGATGATCTTCTTAAATGGAACGCACATGTTACAAACTTAACGACAAAACTGAGGAAATTCGTCTATTTCTTTAAAATGTTAGAGATATATTAAATATAAAACAACTGAAACAAGTTTACTGTGCTCTCATACAATCATCACTACAATATGGTATTATTAGCTGGGGAAGTGCCACAAATACTTGCCTGGAGCCTTTAGTAAAGATTCAAAAACTAATTTTGAAGGTTATTCTTAACCCAATAGCTGCCCAAACAAAAACATTATTTCTCTACCGTACGCCAGCTATTTAGGTGTTTCAATACAAATTCATACAGGCGATTTACATCGTATGGTGTAAATGGCAGTTCTGGCACAGATCGTTCGTACACCTATAGATGCTAATGGCAGCCGTTGGGTTAAAGTCCCGTTGAGAACGAGCACTGATTTTATTTTTAAGACACTAAGTGTTCCTAACCTGCAAAAACTGTATTCAAAAAATATTCTGCTTCACCAATTTAAAAATACACACATGTTTGAGGAACGAATAAACACTAGAGCCCTTAGAGAGTCAAATGTAAAATCTTTTAACATCCCAGTTTGTCAAACCTCTTATGGACAAAGAACTTTTAAATATAATGCAACAAAGCTATTCAATTCTCTACCTACTGAAATAAGAAACACTCAAAGCAAAAGTGCATTTAAAAGTAGAATCATTGATCACCTCAAATAAACATATCTATCAGGAGTATTTAATAACATTCTTACCTTTATGCCTACTGTGTGTAAATATGTAACCATGTACCTACTGCAATGTTCATATAACATACTTGAATTGTATATTACTTAGAAAAAAAAGATTTTATATCAAGCTGTCATGTTCATAATATTAATAAAACAAAATCATAGATTATAACCACTCTGTAAATTGCCATCTCAACACAGGTGTTTCACACCTAGTGAGATGGGCAATACGTCATTATTATAACCTAATGTAATATGAAAATAATTAAATAAATAAAAAAATAAATAAACTCTCAATGACGAGGCGTTTAGGCAAGAGCACCAGTAAAGGCTCGATCATTAGAACATATCCAAATTTTAACATTTTTTTAAAACTCTTTCTGTGTTTGACTCAGTTTGATGTTTTCTGGGATCATGTTGAATATTTTTGTGGCAAAGTATCTCTCTCGGAACATCGCTTTGCAACGCAGTGGGAGGGATGGATTCATACCTCCGCCATTCCTAGACACAATGACATCCAGATTCCTACCCATCTCTCATATCCTTTTCCTTCACAGAACTTCCTCTCCTTCCTTTCCTAAAAATACCCTCCACACAACATCCCCAAAGATGACACAAGCCCAGAGGGGATTTATTTTCCTCAGGGCCTCCTATGTGGAGATAAAGATTAAAAAAATAATCATGATATAAATTTTTTTTTTTAAATACCTACATTATCAATATTTTTTTTTAATCTATTAATCTTTTTTTATATCTATAATTACTAATTTTTATTTTTATTTGGCGAATTGTTTGAAAATAATGCATCTTTATCAATTATTATTAGAGCAAACAATGAAACTCACTCTAAGAGGAAGTTGAAAATCTTATTGAAGTTTTGCAGTACCTACTTACTTGATTAAAACTAATTCAAAGAAAGCAGGATTCCTCTAGGGATTTAACGTGCCGTAGGAACAGAACTAACTTTAAGCTGAATCCGATTTGCCGTAAAACGTGCAACCGGACAGGAAGGCGCTAAGCGATATATACAATATTTTAAACTACACATTTTATAAAATTAAAAAGATGTTTTATGGAAAAGCGCTTTGAATGAAAAAATATGGTATTGTGACCCAAGAGAATCTAAAAGATATGTACCATTAGTTTTTCAAATATTTTTCTTTAAATTTTCCTTTGCATTTTCTTTTCTCTACTTTCTTATTTTTATCCTTTTTTGATTCTCTAGTTTATTAGTACATCAAAATCAATATTAAAATTTCTTGTAATGGTTGAAAAGGATACAGGTTAATAATTTTTTTGGAATTTTCTTTTTATTTATCTTCTGTGCATTTATTTTATTCTTAAATACATAATATACACTCATTAGTAACTTCTTGTATCTACCATAAAAACCTTTATATATTATTTATCAAGTGTTATATTTAAGTAAAAGGCAATATTATAGTCAACACATTATAATGACATGTAAAAAACCTGCTCAATTTGACTGTTATAAACCGGGCAAATTGCCTAGTTGGATAGCCAAAGATCATTATAAAAATGCAATATGTAATGTTTCCAAAATAAATAAATTAATAAAAATAAATGTTGGTTCCGGGAGTTTGCATCCCCGATGAAATAACCTACGGACAAAAGATACTCCAACAAAATTTCTACTAAAACCTAACCTAACAAAAAAATGGGACTAAAGTAATACAGACATCGTATAAAGACAATAAATTATTTATTTTTAATTTTAACTTTACGAGTAAAATCTCTAATTATAATATTTAACTAAATGAAGACAATATCAGAGAAACTCAATCGAAAATTTAAACACAGAAAAATCCTGAAAAGATATTGGTACCTCTGGGACTCGAACCCAGGACCCTTTGCTTACATGGCAAGTGCTCTACCATATCAGTGCTTTATTTATAGAGTTAAAAATAAAATAAATATTCATCCTAGACTTGCAGAAAAGTCAATAGATGTCAATAAAAGTCAATCATGTATTAAAAGTAAAATGGATAAAAAAATTTACAGTCACTATCTAGATAGCATTAAGTTCGAGTTGAATCTTGCAATTATAGATATATAAAGATAGCAGCCAATAATATGTGCGTTAAGAAAATTAAGATAATGTTGGTAGTTCTAAGTCGAAGTATGATACAGTTAAAAGTGACCGAATTGAATATAGACACCTTAGCTCAGTTGATAGAGCACTTGCCATGTAAGCGAAGGGTCCTGGGTTCGAGTCCCAGAGGGGCCAATTTCTTTTTCTGATTTTTCTGTCTCCAGATTTTGATTGAGTTTCGCTAATATTGTCTTCATTCAATAAATTATTGTCCGAAAATAGTAAAATGTAAAATAAGGTTAGGTTAGTTTAGGTTTTAGTAGAGATTTTGTTGGGAGATGTTTTGTCCGTAGGATATATTGTCGGGGATATTTTGTCGCGGGATTAAAACGCGCAGTACCCTACTGGTTTGAGTCTGCAACTCGTGCATATTGTGTAACTTACTACTGAATTAATAATGTTTCTCAGAAATCGCGATGGCAAACATGTGTAGTACCTACTTTAAGTGCAATCCGCTTAGGGGGCATGTGCAACGCGGCATTGTGTGGAGGGAGGGAGACACAATTAGACGATGTCTCTTCAGGAATTAGTTTCCGCTTTTCCGCTTTCCCACGTATATGTATTTCGCATATAAACCTCTTTTATTCCCAAGCTAAGCAACATATAAAAATCACATAATAATATTCTACTTTTCTACAATAAAATTTGAATAATATTGTATTTTGATACGATTTTAGATTTTCACGGCTAAAATTATTTTCGTTATTTATTTTTGGAGTGTTATACCGTGTTGCGCTACCTCCTTCTTAAGTCAATATTTTGGACAGCGTTATAGTGTCCATCACGTAATGGCCTGTAATGCCATCAGGGCCTGTAATGCTGCCCGAAACGTTGGCTAAAGAAGGAGGTAGTGCAACACGGCAATACCCCGAAAATAAATCACAATAACACGCTAGGTGTTTCAAAATTGGAATATTAATTTGTAATTTACGTACTGGAAATTTTAGAATGTTTTGTTGAAATTATTTTAGCGACCAAAGTCAGAGTCAAAGTAAGCCATAGTTAAAGATACTTGTAGTGGGCGTTGATTGTGTCAAAACAGTTGTTGTTAAAACAGATAAAGCGGCAAACTACTTCTAGAACTTAATAATAAAAATTAAGTTTAATAACTAATTACTTTTTTTTAAATATAAACGGCATAAATATGCTATAAACACTAATGACATGTCACAAATATTAGTAATAATAAAAGAAGTTAATTGTGGTGTTAAATTGGGAATGTAGAGAGATGCATACATGTTAACATCTATAATACAAATAAAACTAATGTTGATTAAAAAAATGTGATAGCCTTCTTGTACCTGCCTTCCATGCAGTTAAATAGATCTGCCACATCTACATATCTATTAGTTACTTCATGCAACCTAGGGAAAAGCGAGTGTTTCGTATATTCAGTCCGGTTACTGTTGCATTTAAAAAGGATTTTAGAACGAGTGGTTCTCGTGGGAAAATGAAATTCAATGAGCCTATGAGACTGTCTATTCTACCATTTACAATTTTGAACATAAATATTAGGTCGGATATAATTCTTCGATCAAAGAGTAATAAATTTAATTCTTTCATCAAGTAATTATAATTTATATTTTCAATGGGAATACTGAGATTGAATTAATGTGTTTTAGGAATTTGTGTAGAATTTATTCGATTGAATCTGAATGTACCTATTTTGACATAAGGGGACCAGATCGGAGGAGTTATATTCGACTTGACTACGCTTTAAGGATGTATACATAATTTTTAAAGTTGAAATATTCCCAAAATCTCTGGAATTTCGAAGAATGAAGCCAAGTATTTTGATTCCTGACTCATTAGAAATGCCACAATAGCAGCTATGATTAAAGGGTGATTTAATTGACAGAGCGAAGTGAAGTCTCAAGAACAATAACGAAAAATATTGTACTTTTCTTACTCGTGATCTGTACATGAGTAGTATGAGTAGTATGAAGGTGAATAAATAATAAATTCATTTCATTTATGTTGTTTTAGTTTCTGAAAATTTACTTTTGTTTAATTTGAAATCAATTTAGTAGAAAGAGACGTCGTTAACTTCGTAAATCAATGTAAAATAATAAGCGCGCTATCCGGCAATAATTGAGCAGGTTGAAAAGTTTTCAATTACAAATTATCATTTTAATGAAACAAATTTCTAATGAAAAAGAGGATTTCCTTTCTAAAACCAATTTGAAACCTTGATACAATTCTCCGCGTAGGATGTTTAGGTCTTATCTACGTCCCACGAATCTGACAGTAGTTGTAATATTTCCCATTTCCTTATTAACTTCAGCCTGTTCTGACTTATTATTTGTCAACATAATTTTATCGCCTTCTGTGAAATGAAAAATATGTTAATTAATTCGTGTAGGTAGGTAGGTTTAAGACATTGAGTCCGATGTTTTTTGCGTAATACAGGTAAATAATTGTGCCGGTTTTCTATGTCTAGGTCTTTCCCGGCCTTTTTCAATGTTATTCGAGAGAAAACTCATAAAGATTTGTTTACGCATTATTAAATGGGATTGGTTAGGTATTGCATTCGCAGACTTGGTGGGTAGCATATGTCAAAATCCTGATTTTATCCCACCTACGTACTATTCCCATCCCAAAATGTCACCATTAAAAAGGCAATTGTTGCAAGAAGAAGAAGTGACAGTATTTGAAGATCAGTACAAAATAATATCTCAGACAGGGAGCACGTATTATAACTCTTGCAAAATTAATATTGCCATTTACGAAGCAACTAGTGAAGTGCACACCAATAACCTGGAGATCAGTGAGGCCCCATCTGCAACTGGTGAGTCCTATTTTCCTTTTCCGTTTTGCGGAATTCTCTCATTGTCCAAACGCCCAGATCTGAACCATCGACTGACTATCCATCAGGTTTTGCTAGTGTATGCTATTTAATCGTCCCGTATAACTTAGCGACCACGTAGTTTTCGGGACTGGTCCTTTGAGGGTTGCGTTAGGGCTTTGCTCTGCAGCACAACCGCCAATTTATAGTGGAGTCGCAGTTTCGCGACACCAGATTACGTTGTTGTGGACTGAGAAAAGAAAGGGAAATCTCGGTATTGTACGACTATTAACCACGTCTATCTTACCAATGCCTACAGCGCTCATTTTTCCATCACCAGGCAACATAATGGTACCTAATTTTATTAGAAATTATTCAATGAGGATTCATGATACACATTACAATAGTTTTTATTTTTATATGAATACCGCACAAGAGTCCCAACTGCTCCCGTCTGGAGCCAGTGAGACTATGGCATCCCCAATTGGGGTATATTGTGAGGCTGAAGGTAGTAAGGGGGGGGGGGGGGGAGGAGGAGATAGGAAAGAAGAAGGTGGGGAAGTACCTGGCTAATCAGATCTGGTCACCAAACACGGCTAATGCCATTTCAAGGAACGTTTCAATTCTGAATGGTGGTCTTACACCAGGGCGATACTGAGAGTGTCTTCCACAAATCTTTATCTTTACATAGTATAAAATGAAGTTGCTCCCGCTATATGTGCGCTTCGATCTTTTAAACTATGCAACAGATTTTCATGCGGTTTTCAACAAAAGATAGAGTGTTTCATGGGGAATGTTTTTAGGTATATAATTGGTTTGTGTAAATTGGTTGAAATATATAAATAAAGGGAGGGATTTGATTTAACAGATGGCGTGGTTATAAAGGTTGAGTAATAACGTGGCGATGTGTTTCGTTAGCCACAGCAAAGAGTAGCTTGTTATGCTAGTATACTATATATTATTTTAAATGAACAAATTGTTAAATTACACGAATTTATCAAATATAATTTATTTGCCACGCTGGGATTGGATGCCGCGACCTTCGGTTTGCGAGTCAAGAGCCTTTCCGCTGGACTACGCCGGCCGTACTAAATAACCGATTAAATAACCCTAAATACATCAGGAAGGAGAAACCAAGAACATTTGTGAAACATTCAAATGTGGTTCCACCACCTCACTGCGCTTTAGGAAGTGCTTTCTAACTATGATCCTCTTAGGTTAATGTCCATTTTCCAGATCAATTAGGCTTAAGACCACAGCGTCTAGGCCACATCGGTTAGGCTACAATTCTAAAGCTCCCCTAGTTAAAATGTGTCTTCTAAACTCAGATCATACATTACTATAACTGCCGTAATCGCCAGGAATTTGCAAACAGAAGCGTATATACCCCTACAAACCCCAGTGGTAGAGATATGCATGGATGTTTGCGACCAGCATTACATCAGCGCAAACATATTTTGTTAGCTCTTCTCCAATATTTGCAATTTTACAGTCTGCAATCCAATACTTGATATTACTTGGGCGACTATGCGAATATAATAGCTACCTACTTCGAGAAGAATCCCTGAATTGAATAATGCATATTATTCGAGTACTCCTTGCATTATAAATATGTACATATTTTATGGAGCACCTTACAATTCAAATCTAGAAATTGGAGCGGCAAGCTCCTGACTTTAGGTCTAGAGGTAGTAAGGTTAAAAATAAAAATATTATAAAATTAATTGGATTGTTCTGTGGTCTGGTGCTAATAGGGTCAATATCAATCATCACAACTTTCAGTAATGAACATTAGAAGAATGAACCCACATTGATAGTTATTATTTACGTGTTATATTATTATTACGACAAATTTTTTTAATGTTATTTGATAAATGTTTTTAAATTGATTCACGAATGAAATTCTAATGTAAGAAAAAATGGGTATCTTTGAAAAAATCTACTACTTAAGCCCTATCTATAGCACTGATGATAATTATTATGTTAGTTCCTAATTATGTACAAAATTAAAAAGGCCCATGTAAACTTTTTGATAAATTTAATCACAGTTTACAATATTTCTTCATCTGAAAATTCCATAACATCCTCCGTTTCGGGGCCAGTCTCCAGCGACGCATAAAAGGTCTAAGCTAAAAAGTCTAAGCAACATTGGTCTATTTTGTTTTATTAAAATAAAGCAGCAAGCTAAGATTCTGTCACAAAAAGGCCAATGTTAACTTTTATCGTTTTAGTTCTTACTCTGTTACTAGAAAATTGAAAAAATAATATTCCTTATTGGCTTAAGTACACTGCAGCCCTTTATCACATTTTTTTACTAAGCGGTATGAAAGCGCAGACTACATTGGCCTTTTTTTCATAGTAACTTTTGAAATATTGTAGATAAATTAACGCCCTTTTAGCACAAAAATATGTCATAATTTTTCAATAAACATGAATAACAATTCCATTTTATACAAAAACGTACTTTGGCCCTATTAGCACCAGTCCACAGAGTTTAATCATGCATAAAAGCGATATAATTATGATAATTCAAAATAGATTACTTAGTTTTAACAGCGTTTAAAAAAATTAAAAATAATACGTTTCGTGAGCAATGGTCACTTCCTCGGGGTCTACTTAAAACTAATTACAATAATAGATATAGACTTAAAGGTGTCAATGAAAAGATAGGAAGTAGAAGGGGGATAATAGGACATCATTTACAAAGGGGACAATTTTATGTTTCCCACCTTTCCATTGACACCTTTAAGTCTATGTCTATTGTTGTAATTACTAATAGTTTTAAGTAAACCCCGAGGAAGCATTGCTCACGAAATATGTTGGTTTTTTTAATAAAAAATAAACGTGGTTAAAACTAAGTAATCTATTAATTTTGAATTAAAATGGTGCCACAAAATAAGTTTGTTATGTTTGAAGAAATTATGATAGTGTTTTTTTGAACAACATTCCAGAGTTTTTGATTCTGTCGCTATTGGAAATTAACGGAAAATCGAAAAGTGGCACCCTTCTTCTCATTCATCAACTTTATCTCCTACATAGTCTCCTCTACATTCATCAACTTTAAAACATTCCAGTAACTGAAGCAGTCATATTCCACTTACGCAGTTAAATCCCTTGTGCCATTTAAAAATAGTTTGAATTACCAATGCCATTTCATTTTGAGCCACGAATTTTACCCCTCTGCCAAAATCTATAATTTATGAAATGCCTCTAGTCGTAAGAAGGCTTTTGCTGTTCTTTTATTGCGAGACTCTATACTCGAAATGGCGGTAACACAATATCAAAGGATGAAAATAAAAACAAGCTCTTCTATTTAACAACCCAACTCGGAACACCTCACTGAACAACCATCCACCGCCATACTTAATCACAGCCCAAAACAAGGGTTAGAACTTAACCCTACATTAAAACCACAAATAAAAAAATATGTATTGTAGAAAAGAAATAATACAATTGGATTTAAAATTTCGCCTTCACCTTTAATATACCAGAGGCAATTATAAATGAGAAATAATACTCTATTTTTATTTTTGTACGATTAATCGCGGATTAAGGGAAAAAACTGTGATGCGTCGAGCAGATACAACATTTCCTGAATCAGAAAATAATAACGGTAGTGTAGTAAAAATCACTGGTGAATTTTTTTACATAATACTAGATTTAGAACACTTTGCAAGAATATAAATCTATTTTATGGAAAAATATTTTGCGAACATGAAAATATAAGTTATCTGAAAATATAAGAATTGTATTTTTATTGACATCAAAAAATACTCTACGCTCTAAGACTTAACCACACGGGCTATAAAGTATACCTTATAAGCTTATAAGTCAACAGTACGATAATGAATCCGAGTAAAAAAGCTATTTTATTACTTTCTTGGAGCAATTTTATTAAAACTAAGCTATATTTTATTACATAAAAACCTTGATTGAAATAGGACATTAAAAAACCAAAAATATAAAGCCAATTTGTTTATACCTATGTAGGTATATCTTATTCACTTTACTTATGAAAAGTTGATTTCCAGGAGAATCATTTAATCTATGATAATCTATCTATTTCTAAACACTATTTATAGAGGAAATATTTGTTTGTTTGTTTGTTTGCATTGAATAGGCTCCGAAACTACGGAACCGATTTGAAAAATTCTTTCATCGTTGGGAAGCTACACTATCTCCGGGTGACATAGATTATATTATATTTTACATTCCATTTAGGGATCCTTACTAAAACTCCCAATGTAACCCAATGTGTAAAAAAATTACCTAAAATATTCTTTACATAGCGTGTGCTAAGAAAACTATTGATGATAGAATAAAATAATGTACTACGATTTTATAGAACACATCATTATTTACAAAAAGTGTCGCGACAGCATTATAGCTATGCCGCAATAAGTGTTCGTTTATTTTAAAATTTAATTAAAATGTCACCACTCGAAAAGGCTCTTTATTTGATTCTTGGGTTTAATCCTTATCGAAATAATTACATCATATTCAAGACTGCTTCAATACCTTCATTTAATTTTTTGAATTATTCAATTCGGACATTTTATTCGAAAGATATCAAGAGTTTAAAAATGTAAGTATTAGAGCCGCTCACCCGCTCGGCTACGGGCCGGGCGGGATCCGCGTGACAACACATTATCAGTCTCTTTCACTTTCTCTTCTTATTTTTAACAAAGTGAAGTCGGCTCCCTACACAACGGTAGTGTGCGGAATCGAATATAATTTAGTACTTTAATTTAATTTAAAATGCACAAAAGATCAAGATCTCAACTTTCTAGAAATAGTTCCCTGGCGAGGGCATTACCTATGAAAAGAATGTTTTACTCATGACCAACTGTATTTTGGCTTATCGCGGGTCGGAGCTCCTGAAAATCAATTTATTTTGCTGCCACAAAATACAACAACGTCAAATATCGTTTACAGGGAAGTTCTGACTCAATAAAATGAATGGCTTTTGTTTTGTACATATGATCTTTTTACAAAAACTAGAAAAAAAAAATCAAATACTTGTTAAAAAAAATCATAAAAATAATAGTTCATTAAAATAATAATATTCAAACTTTCTTCACAATTTTTTTTAGTAACCTGACGCAAATAAAAGGGTTTATTAATTACCCAAGCAAAGCCGGGGCGGGACCCTATACTAATATTATAAAGAGGAAAGCTTTGTATCTATGTAAAGAATAAACTTAAAAACTAATTTCATAAGCATTTAAAACCGATTTCAAAAATTCATTTACTATTATAATGCTCCATTATTCCAGATTAACATAGGCTCTAGAATATTTTGAAAAAGTTAGGGATCTGAATGAAAACTAAATTAATTTTTTAAATACCTATCTACCCGTGCGAAGCCGGGGCGGACCGCTATAAATAAAAATAAATCGCCGAAATGTATGTACGCCCATAACTTCCGAACGATGGCACCAAATTCGATAATTCTTTTCTTTTGTGTTCGTTATTGTCAGGACAAGGATTTTATAAAAGAAGCAGTGAGCTCTGGTAAAATGAAATTTGTATACAAAATTGATATAGGTGGCACGCAAGCTGTTTGAAAAACTGAACGTAATGTATGGGACTGAATGTATGGAATGCGTTAGGGGGGAGGGAAAATCGAGAGGGGGATCGCGAGGCAGAGGAAGCGGGAGAGGGGAGTGGGGAAAGGGAAGGCGGAGTGGGAACGCGTGAGGGGAAGGGAAGACGGAAGGGGAACGGGACGAATGGGAAAGGACACGCAGGGAGAAAAAAATTCTTTATTAAGTGGCATAGCAACGCGTGCCGGGAACTCGCTGGTATATTATATTTAAGATCATCGGGTCATTTCGCAAGCGCCCGCCCATTATTTAATCACTCGACACAAATTACACAAACTCTCTACCAGTTTGACGTTCAACATCATATCAAATTATTGACAAGTTTTTCTCTTTTCATTCTGAACTGAATGCTCCGACGAATTATCAAACAATAAAGCCTGCACGCATTTTATACAGCACAACAGAAAAACCAATAGTGTTGAACAGAATGTCCACAGTGAGTTAGCAACTTTTGGAAAATGAGAAAAATTTTCTGGAGATAAGTTTCCATTTTTGTTAGAACCGTGTTAAGTTACCGGCAATAATTTTTGAATTGCACTTTACGGAACTTTTGCATATCATTAACCCACAGAGGATAGGTGAAAATGTAAGACATTCCCCGTAGAATACCGCTTACAAGTTCGTTTTGCATGGAATTATTCCATTGGGTTTCAATGAACGTTGAACTCAACTCGAACAATGTCAATCAAGTAATAAAAATAAAAACTTTGAAAGTTGTACTTCTTTTAGTTTTACTGTTTTTTACTTCTTAAAAGTTTCTCCAAAAGAAAAATAGTGAACTTTATCGCCGTATTGTATTTATTATTCAAAGAATTGGATTATTGAGGCGATCCACTAGTACAGGAAAAAATCGAAATCGGAAATCATGCCCTTTTATGGGAGGAATTCATGCCCTTTTACTTGAGAAAAAGCTTTTGGAAAGGTTGGAAAATATATTTGAGAATTTTTTTTTACATGTTTTTTTCGTGAAGGCCTGTAAAAAACATTAATTCCTTTTTTATGCATTGTTTATTGTGATAAAGCGGAATTTTTTAATTGATTTCACGAAAATAAGCACCATGGAGCCTAAGACGTGTATTTTCCGCTCCGTCCGGAGGAGTAGTGACAGAAAATAGGGGCCGATGCCAGTCATTCTTCCGTGGACGGTATAAGGTTCACTTTGATATTACAAATTCGTCGACTGCCGTATTGTCGCCGTGATGTCAAAAATAACAACGCGAAAATGCATATTATATTTTATTTTGTGAGGTTCGGGCGTAAATTTCATATTTTTTTGCAATTATCATAAAAGAAACTAAATTTGCCACATTAAACAATAAAACCATATCCGAAAAGAGGTTCATAAATAGGAGAGTTTGGACTTCAAAGTGTTTTTTATAGACCTAATAATTAATTTTTTTTAGGCTTATTAAAATATTTTTAAGGCCAAGATATGTTCCACACGCAGTATTTAATTGAAGCATCCACATAAAATACTTCTAAGCGATCAAATTTTCAAAACAAAAACCTATGACTTTGTATGATTTTGCATTATTTAGTATGGCTTCATCTTAATCACAATAATTTCTGTGGTGTGTTTACGGGTAACTCGGGTTTAATGAACTGGGATTTCTTTGTTAGTTCCCTAAAACGTGAATTTGCTTTAATAGTCAAGTTTGTAATTTATTGTGGGAATGATTCAGACGATAATAATAATAGATAGATAGATACACTAGGTACTAACATTATTTACTTTTCATTAATTTATTAATATGTAAAACTTTGTGTTTGATTTGTTAAAATTTTAGACATTCGTAGTTTTACAAGTTTACTAACGATGTTTTATCGATAAATTTTGGAAGTCAAATATATTTTTTTATCAAAACTTTCTGCTTCACAAATTCTACAATTTTAATATTTAGTGATATTTCACGTGTGGGCGCTAGTAATATTTTAAAGCATATAACTTTTCAAAACTTTTAATTTCTTAAATTTATCGTACCAATAAGTGTCACATTGTCCAAAGTCACGAATCTACGGGTTGACTTTTTTTACATTAACTCCACGCAGGAGGCTGAGAGGAAAATAATTTCCCTCAGGGCCTACGTCATCTTTGGGGATGCTTGGTGGAGGATATTTTGTGGAAGGGAAGGAATGACCTGGGTCTTGAAGAGACTCTTGTTGTAGGAGGGGGGAAACGCAGAGGCCGTCAAATCGTTACACATCCGAGCTGCTGAACTCAAAACACAAGTCGAAGTAGCGACCCGTTTTTCGGTGCCTATACTTGTTATTAGCGAAAAGGGACAACAAGCCTATGCGATAATTTGTATTTTTTTTGTGAAAATTAGATAAGTTTTTGTCAAGTATCCTTTTTAATTATTCGTTTAAATAAAACTGAAACAACCAAAATCTTTTATAAATGTCTTTTTTGAATTCCAAAAACTTGTTAGAAATATGCTGTACGCAAACAATCAAACAATGCACCTGTCTGAGCACTATGTTAGACTCAACATTCGATGGGATGTACACATGTAGACGAAAATAACTGTCCAAGAAATGGGGTCATTGTTTTCCACTTCTTGAAAGTTTTATATCTACCTGCCTTGCCATGAAAAACTCTTCACTCCCCCTCACTATGTACAGCGAAAATGACAACGAAAATGTTTGGAAGACCATGTACGTCGTCTAAAATGAGTGTTTTCCTTTACAATTCTGCAGCACAGTTTTTTTAAGTTTCTGGGCTGGTTGGAAAACAGTGTCGATATGTGCCCGTCTTTGTTCACTAAAATGTAAAAAGTATGCATAGTTTTTATTTATCGTGTGCTCAGATTCAAATACCATTTCAATAAGGCCGTAAGTAAATATTTTTAGACACAATCTTTAATTACGCCATGCTTAGTAGAGAACAAAAAGTTCGATTCAAACTCTCAATTTTTTTGTTTATCCAAGTTTAACAGACGAGACAGACTTTTGAAATTAATCCGTCGCTACGAAGATGTTTCCAAAGGGTCGAGCTTTATATACTTTCTGTCGTTTGCTATTTTCTATAATTTGGACAACACTGTTGTTAAATTGTTCGAGGATTAAAACGTAACATCCTAAATTCTAAATCATCCTCGAACAATTTAACAATAGTGTTGTCCAAATTATTGAAAATAGCACCCAAAGAAATGCTTAAGATCGACTTTGCGAAGTACCTAGCTCATTCAAAACGTTTATTCCGGACGTAAAATTACGTCATTAACTCTGGCGATTGAAATTAATGATTTGAGTAAAGTGCTTGGGATGCCGGCAGAACGATAACTGGGGCTCGATTCTCCAGTCGAGGCCGCTCGCAATCGCCATCTAAAGTACATACATTGGTCGACTTGGTTATTCTCGAGTCGTAGAATAATAATAAAAAATACATATATAAAGTTGTTCTAAGGTTCCATATAATGGCTGATTTACCGGCAATATTGGCTGTGAGAGATTGTACTCCTGTATCGGTAGATGATATGAATAAAAGGCGAAAAGTTGGTGTTGTGAGAAGAGCCTTTATTGATAATAATAATAATAATTGGATAATTTGTAGAGCGCCGTTTTTTTGATAAATCACCTCAAGGGCGCTGTACAATTTATTAAGAATTCTTAGGTTCTATCTAATTTTACTATTCACAAATGGATACAGAAACATACTAACCTGGCAGTTCACTTCCGATAAACACACTTTAATTAGAAATTTTATGCTTGGAGAAAATACTGCATTATATTTAAAACACTGGACATGAATTTACATTTGCTTCTCCCATCACCATTAGTATTACATTTATGAAAAGATTACTGGCAAAAGTAGAGTTGATATTTATTGTTATCAATGTGGAGTGGAGAAACAGAGTGCGGACAGAAGCGACGTTGATGGTCTGACGTTGACGTCTTCAAGTCGCCAGCGAGTTGCTCGACACCGTGACGATGGAGAATGACCTGATCATCCAGGCTGTCGTTCGACGCCACGCGTGGCGGAGGTGACAACAATGACTCGATGAGTGGAGCCATCTGTGGTACAGGAGTCCTTATGAGGTAAATATGTGTGATGGTGCAAAACTGCCGGGCAGAAGGCACGGTGGGCCTGTAGTCACGGTAGCGGAGCTACTTCCTGGACTGAAGATGCGGTGGATCCTGTAGTCACATGCAGTAGCGGAATCATAGGTGAGCTGCTTGTACGGTGGACCACAGAATTGATGGAGAGTCCTCGAAAGAAAGCTGCCACATTGGAGATTCCATGCAACGGGCACTTGTATGAGTGGCTATTACTTCTAGGTTGACGTATTATTGACTGACTGTGTGTTATATTATGTGTTGCAGCCAGGGCCGGATTAATCATGTCGGGGCCACTAGGCAATGCACTTCTCGGGGCCCCTTTACCAATGGCGGACTAACGGGGGGGGGATTTTATGTGAAACCGTTTGAAATAGTTTGTATGTTGAATTATCCTTCGGCAAAACTATGAATGCGTTTTTATCGAAACTTCTTTAACACGTTTTTCAAACTATTTCCAACATATTAAAAAAAAATTACATCACATTTACATGCATCAAGTCTTATTAAAGTGGTCGAAAATCTAGTGTCTATGGCACCACGTAGGGGATTTTTTATATCTAAAAATAAAAATTGGGGACCATGGAATTTAATTTTAGATTTTTCCTGGAAATTTTTCATTTCATAAAAGAAAAATAGAGGGGGGCCCTTTCTGAAAAATCTTTAAGTGGTTCAGTCAAAAATCCCTAACAGTTTAAGACTTAGTGCGTGCAAATCGTATGTATGGTTTTTCTAATATGTTGCCAACCAGGTTGAAAAACGTAATTTCGAGAAAAACGCGTTCAAAGTTGTGCTGAAGGATAATTCAACATACAGACAAACTGTTTTTTTTTTTAAATTCCTTTTTTTTACAGTGTCCTGGTGCCTTAAAGCCTGGTTTAGGATTTGATTAAGGGAACATGGAGGCCTTCGGAGGCACCCCCAGACTCAGAGGCCCGTGTGAACTGAATAAAAAACTTGTAAAATTACATCAACTTCTTAAACTAGGGGGGGGCTCATTCTGCTTTGCCACCCCGGGCCTCTGACGGGCTTAGTCTGCCACTGCGCTTTACCCTTTTCTTACTTTTAAAATAATTTTTTTTTTACCATAACGTAATTTTATTCATAATTAATCTATTTTTCAACTACATCACGAAGGTATGCCATCATCCCATTCAATAAAAAAATGAATAAACTACAATACAATAACTCTTTATTGCACATAAAATGAAACATTCATAAAAACAAAAATATGTAAAAAAAAAAAAAACAGTACAACGAGCGGTCTTATTACTAATGGGATCTCTTCTAGATGCGAAGAGAAACAAAGAATTTTAGCAAAAAGATAGGTAGTGCCCACTAAAGCTTGCACAACATTTATATTTTAAACATATAATTAGAAATAAAAGCAAAAAAAAGCTCAAATAAAACAAACCACACACGGCACGTACAATCACATCCCCATTGATACCATAAATAATGCTGCTTAATGAATAGAAGGAAAGTAAAATACAACTACGTTTAAGTATTTATTTTATTCATTGACTTTTTTATTATTTATGCATGATGTGAACATTAGTTATTGGGTTATAACCTGATTTTTTGTTTTCTTTAATGCGTGTAATATTATTAACCTGTAAATGTTCCTAATAAAAAAAAAATTAAAACATCTTGAAAGCTGACTTTTTCCAAAATCGGTGCCGGAGTTGCCTACTAATAGGATAATCCGGTATTGGTTGCAGCCAATATTGCCGATAATTTAGCCATTATAATGAACTTTAAAAAAAACTTTGTGAAAGTTTGCGATGCTTGTCAATCAGTGTCAATAATACTAAATTTGGACGGTTATGGCGAAGACAACACCGTGTCGACTAGTTAGACCTACTCGTTGATCGAGTGAAATGACTTTTGACGTTTGACGAGACTCGAGAAAATATTTGTCGAGAAAAAATATACCTTTGACGAGACTCGAGAAAAACAATGTCGACCATTGTACATACTTTTTACGCCGATTGCGAACGACCTCGACTGGAGAATCGAGTTCCTGAAAAGTGTTCTGAAGAGAATAATAATAATTTTAAAAAAAATATATATATATTTTTTTAAAGTTTTATTTATTCATTGAAAATTTTTTTTATTACATAGATTGGGGATTTTACGACCACCATGCAAGGCACATGCCCGTGTTGTGGTGGTCGAACTTAATAAGTAAAAATCTTAATTAGTCATATTTAATCAATAAAGCTTCGAAAAGGCTAAGGACCTGGGTTCGATTCCTAGAAGTGAGCGTATCTTTGTCGGATTTTTCTATAAATTTTCTATTGACAGTCGCTAATTTTATCTTCATTATTAAATAATAAATTTGGTTGTCGCTGGCAATAGACAGATGCCGAAGCTATGAAATTAGAGACCGGGTAAAAAGATATGGACTCCTATTGGCCCTTCGCCGATTCATTGAGTAAATCATTTTATTATTTTTCCTAGTGACACCTTTCGCAAGTGAAAAATCACGGGACACCCACAGAGGAGCCATTGCGTACTTATCGAAATAGATACCACTATTATTAAGCGAGTAGCAGTGAAAGGGGAACGGATTGAGTAGATTCCACTCTTTCGGCGTTAGAGCGTTGGAGGTAAAAAGTGGATTTTTTAATGAATTTTTGAGTGTTGTAATTACAGATGAAACGGATAGGTTTTTGGCCGAATACCGGATACCGGATATCCGGCGGCCGGATATTTGGCCCATTGTCTCTATATATTTGAAATCGCTTGTTGCCTGCGAACGCTGAAAATTTAGTCTTTATTCACCATAATTTACCACTTATTCATTTTGAGTATTAATTCAAAATATTCTCTTTGATAAGAAGAAGAACAATAGGTATATTGGTGCTTCAATGTCAGTATTTAATCATTTTAATAATCTCTGTGTTTTTTACGATTTTGAGTTCACTATAATGGTGATTGTGATTAGTTAATCATGTTAATTTAAGTTTTCGCTACTCTGCGAGGTTTTTGTAAGTTTTTAGTTTAGATATTTATTATTTATGCATTGATCATAAGAGTCAATATCTTAGAAAAAAAAGTTTTTTGGAAGGCCTTATGGCTTTTTTGTAACTTTTTCGACTTTAAATAAGAGCCGTCATAATTATAAGACATTTTATTGATATTTACCGCACAAATATTAATGTATTGCATTTTATTATAGGAAATTGTTGTAGTTTTTGAGTATCCGGTATCCGGCCGGATAGTAAATTTAGGCCGGATAGGCCGGATACCGGATAGTTACCGGATATCCTTTTCATCTCTAGTTGTAATACATTAAGAGGGGTAAGTTTGAATTCTTGATAAATCAGTTCCTATTTTGTAAACGAAAATTAAAATAATTTCCCGTTAAAAGGTACATACCTACATAGCCTACTACATAATCATTTGCCTGATTTCTCAATTTGATTTTTTTAACAAATGATGACACTTTTATTGAAAACAAGTTCTTTGAACAGTTCGAAGAACAATTCGGAGTTATGGACATACAACCGAAATTAATTTATTTAGTAATATGCAAAATTTCACAAGTAGGTATGCTTTTTATTTACTACGCATACTATTACGTAGGAGAGACCTGTCCAAAACCGTATACGCGAGGCAGAATTTGGGAGGCGGGAATGGGTACCGCCACCCCGGGAAACTTTATTGGATAACCAACACCTCTGCCATAGGTCACTCTAAGTGGTTCGCTACGTTTGGTGATTTTGCAGGGATGCCCGGTTTCATGGGGTGAGGTTTGTCTAGGTCTTGGAGGTGGATGATCAGGACACACTGAACCCCAGATTACTACCCACCCCTTAAACCCCTTTCCTTCCCAGAACTCTCCTCTCTTTTCTTTAAAAAAACCCCCCCCGCACAGCATCCCCAAAGATGACATATGCCCTGAGGTAAATTATTTTCATCAGGGTCTTCTGTATGGAGCTTATGTAAAAAAAGCAGCTCTCTAGTTTAGTAAAATTAAATAAAATTCGGTTTACAATAATAATTTTTATTAACGAATTTACTCAGGAACAACATACAAAAGAAACATGTCAGAAAATCTTAGTCATAAATGTATTTAAAAAAAAAAAACCTCTAATATTTCCGATTTTTCCCCGTTGGGTGGGTAAAACCATACACCGGGCTTGTATTGTGTAATATGCAGGCTTAAAACGGCCTAGGCCTTTTGTCGTAGATAAAGCCAACTCTTGATTGTTTTCATATTTATTGACACGGTTTTGGTATGTGAATTTAGGCACTCCGTAGGTTCTCCTTCAACTACACTCAAAATTTCTGTCCTCATTTTTTCTCAAACTACCAGTCTTGTCTGGTTTGTAACACGTGTAAACAAATAAATAAAAATCTGTAATAAAAATATTCCGGGACAACGTACACTTGCCGGTTTTACCTCATATGGTCGGGGTTCGAGAAAAAAATACAGACATTCTTACACAAATGTAAAAAATGTTACGAAAATCATCCAAATTATTAAGTTATACGTAAAAAAAGGTAAAATAAACATATTTATAGTATTTGACATTTCACTCACCTGCAAAATAACTTCTATTAATCAATTCAAAAACTTAAAATATGTGAGATCTTTCCAGCGAGCAGACATGTACTGACAAGTTTCTGCTGATTTGGCTTAGGAGTCGTACATGGGGCGGATTGTATGGCGGGAATATTCAAAGTAATAAAGCTTTTTTAGACTAATACGGTTTTACCCCGGTGTACGGTTTTTACAGGTCTCACCTACTATATAACACGTGGAATGAATTACTTTTGACGATAAAATATGGTAGAGGCCTTTGATGGTGTTCAGTTTATAATATGAAAAAAAAGTTTTCTTATTAAAAAAATATATTAAAACGATTCTCTGAAATACAAGAATTAAAACAATAATATCATTTGGGAAAAATGTCATAGGAAATATTTGTTATATTATTATTCCCAGAAAAGAAATAAGACAACATTAATTTTGGAGAAGACATTTTTAATTGACGCTTCAGAGATAAAAATAAGTTATTTAGAAGATATTAAATAATAAAATTTAAAATATATATATATGTTACAGGTTTGCAGATTTAGTTTGGGTTACAATACAGCATATTAATAACATAAATCAGGCTCTCATGATTTTTTTAAATTTTATTTTCATAAAAAAAAAATCAATGCCTTACAAACTTTGAAAAAAAAATCAATGGCGTTGGACTCCTGCAAATTAATCAAAGAATAAATTATTCTAGAAAAATAGCCATAACTGGATAATTTCTGTAAAGAGATCAAGCCACGCATATGAAAAACAGTAATACAACATATACAATTTGGGAGGTGAGCATGGGTACCGCTGCCTCGGGAACCGTTTATTGGATAACTAACACTCCTACCGTAGGTCACCCTAGGTGGTTTTCTACGTTTCACGACTTAGCATGGGTGCTCAGGTTTATGGGATGAAGTTGTCTAAGTTTTGGCGACGGATTCGTTTGCCCACCTACTGCGTGGGCTGGATCGAGAGAGACTGGTTGAGGGAAACCTTTTGACCTTTCCAGTCAGACTCTCTCGACCGATCGCCATGGACCGCAGAGGAGGGATGGATTCCCACGTCCGTCATTCCTAGGCATAATGACCTCCAGATTCCTATCCACCCCTCACCTTTCTCAGAATCTTTCTTAGAATTTCGCCTTTTTTCTGTCCCTAACTCTCCTTCTTCACACAACATCCCCAAACGAGACAGATTATGTAAATTTCAACGTAGCATATTTTTGGGAACTTTATTTAAATTTATTTATTTAAAAACGGAATCACTATCTATGAGTGGCGGATCGATCGTCGTTAAATATTAAAGCGATTGAAAAAAAAGTCAATCGGCTTTTTGTGAGCAGCTTTTCTTCTTCACGTTATTTTAAAAGACTGCAGATATTTGAGACCATTTAAAAAAAAGCTCAATTATTTATATAAGAAGTTTAAAATTAACCGTAAAAAACACAGACTAGACTAGCAACTTGAAATAATCCGTCTATTGACAAATACATTTGTGGTTTGAAAATATGCCTAATAAGTGGCAACACAGTAATTTAATAATATATAATTTAATAGTGTCTAATATTAATATTATATATTAATATTATCTATCATAAGGTCTAAGCTATACGAGCGGTTCTCCCACCGCGGGTGCTCGCGGGTCACAGGCGGGAGAAATTCGACCGCCACATGCAGCGATTCTCCCGCCGCGGGAAACCACCACGTTCAAACTACACGGGCGGTTTCCCGCGTTAACAGCCCGTATAGTTTAAACGTGGGGGTTTCCCGCGATTACATCATTTCGTGCGCGGCGGTAGAACCACTCGTGTAGTTTGAACGTGGCGGTTTCCCGCGATTACATCATTTCGTGCGCGGCGGTAGAACCACTCGTGTAGTTTGAAGGTGGCGGTTTCCCGCGATTACATCATTTCGTGCGCGGCGGTAGAACCACTCGTGTAGTTTGAACGTGGCGGTTTCCCGCGATTACATCATTTCGTGCGCGGCGGTAGAACCACTCGTGTAGTTTGAACGTGGCGGTTTCCCGCGGCGGGAAACCACCACTCGTGTAGATGGTTTGCGGGAGCTCTCTCAGGCGGTTTCCCGCGGCGGGAGAAAGCCCACATACGCAGAACAGATCGATCAAGAAATTTTGTATAGACCTTTAATTATGAAATTTTATTATAAAATAAGATTCAATAGATTTTTCAGAATACTTAATTTATTTGTAAATTGCTTTAATAAAAGGATTTAATTTATTTTCAATTTTTCCGAAAAAAAAACTCTTTAAAAGCACATCTTAAAAGACTCGCTTACTTTTATAGAAATATTTCGACGACGCAAATCGAAAAAGAAAAAAAAAACGGAGAAAAGTGGCACATTTAACTCGTTTTTGGATTTATTATTCCTTTACAGCATTTCAAATTTCAACTACCGAGATATATCATGTCACCTGAATGCTTTCGGTAATGTTAGGTCCCGAGTCCAACAAGCCACCGTGGTGCACATACTTGTCGGCCTCCGTGATGTAGGGGTAATCGAATTCCGGAGTGCGCAAATAAATTTTATTTGATTAATTTGTGTTTTTTCATAATTAATTAATGAAAAAATATAATTTGCGACACGTTACGTTAAAATATACTTTCAGCATCGCCCTGGAATAAGACCACCTTTCAAAATTGAAACGTTGCTTGAAATGGCTTTAGCAGTGTTTGGTGACCAGATCTGAATAGCTTCCCTGCCTTCCTTCCACTTCTCCTTCCGGTCTCCTTCCACTCCCCACTACCTTCAGCCTCACAACATAACCCAATTGGGGATGCCATAGTCTCACTCGCTCCAGGCGGGAGAAGCTGGGACTCTTGGGGGTGAGGTATTCATAAAAAAATACTTAAGTGAGAATTAAAAAATTGTTTTCATTAGTCAAACTAAAGAGAATAAAGTTTTATTAAGTCTTTGAAACTTAATTACATTATCACATTGGAAAACATTTCTTTACAGATTTAGAGATAATTTTTTTATTTGTATTTAAAGGAAGTTTGGAATCAGAAGGTGGCTTTAATAATAATTACGATAATAAATGAGCAGAACTTTCAAGGCGATAATGGAATTATAACTCTGAGTAGCAAACTCGGTGGAACAGAGGGAATGGGTGGGGTAGTGAGGGTGGGGATTGGGATTGTTTTTTTTACTGAAGTCCTACGTGCATATTTCCCAAGGAGACAAATTTTGTAATGGTGACATCTGTAAAACAGTCCTGCTGCCTTGGCAAGCGAATCCTGAAAAAAACGACATCGTACCCGTAAACTTCAGCATTTTAGACCAAATTTACATGTTATAATCCCTGAACAAAATACATCTCTTATATTCAGTTCCCACCAGCCACAAAACGAATTTTATAGCTTCTCAATTTAAATAATATATTAACACGCGTATACGAACTTTTACGAGGCCATCGCAGGGCGGGGTAATTTCGAAAAACAGGATATTTTTATAGAGCTTTGAAAAAAGCAATTTTTTATCATATGATTATTTTTACTTGAATTTAAAATTTCTTATGTGCAGATAATTAGACAGGTTGTATAATATTATACCGTATGTAGATTAACGGTGGTAGAGATAAATCAAAGATTATTTCGTAAATCGACTAAGACTGAGTTATTTACGGGTATTTATTAACAGGTTACACAAAGTTACTTAATAATTGGTACAATGATAATGAGTAACACACCGAGTTCATACTCGAAGTGTTGCTCGAAAAGAGGAGGAGTCTTGCCGAACTCTAACTCACTCGTATGTTGTCATCTGGAGGTGAAGATCTCGGATCGTCCAACCTTCCTCAAGGCTGATGCTCGATGCTATGCGGGCGGAGGCTTCTGACGGTACGCGAGGTCTGAAATGTAAGTTTGTTTTGGAAGGCCAGCGATAAGTTGTTGAGTACAAGGCTTGTCTTTTTATATAATGGCATACAGAGCTCCGGGCTAAAAAGGCTCCTTCCTCTTTCATCATGAGTTCATAATATATGATTTTTGAAAAAAAAGGTTTCTTTTGTTAAAAATATGGAGACATGGCTGCAATACGGGGAGGTTGATCTTTACGGAGGATTTGTTTTGGTATGTGTGGTATGTAAGTTTTTATCGTAACGGGTGAGGCAGTTTGTAGACGCGTTATCATGGGTGGGAATTTTTCGCAATGCTTGAGATGTGTTTTTATTTTATAGGGGGATTTCAAAATCTTTGTGGAGTTGGGTTACCCTTATCCATTGGGTACCAACGGCTATGCGTATGGCTTTATTCTTGAATGTTTGAAGTTTTTTCAAGTGAGAATCTAAAGTCTAAAGCGTGAGCCCAGATGGGGCTTACGCAAGTTAGTGTTGGCCTTATCGTTGATTTGTAAATTGGGAGGTTATTTTTCATTGATAGTTTTTTTTTATTTCTTCGGGCATGGGGAAAAAGGCTGTAAGGATTTTATTTGTTGAGGCTAGGGTTTCATTGATGTGCTTTTTCCAAGTTAATCAAGGGTAACTTCTAAATATTTAATACTCTTTTCCAAGGATGAGTAGAAGACTGACTGATGGACGGCATACGTAGCGCTTATATGCATAGGTGCTTCCGCTGTGTGATATTTTGTAGAACTTACCCAAAAAATCTACAGGTCCTTGAAGTTCAGCGCGTTATCGCTGCACGTAAAGAAATTGCGAGCTTGGTATTTTTATGAAAAAGTGTAAAGAATGCTGAAATTCGAAACGAGGATGACAAAACTGACAATGCGGTCAAATTGGCGGTTGTTTGAGATATTATACCCGTAAATGTCAAATTCTGATTAACCACTGAATCCAATACAAAATATCTCTTAATAACAATATTTTTGTCAAGTTGTTGATAATAACTTTTTGTTCAGAAAGAGGATCTAGAAATCTTTTATACAAAAAAAAGTTCTTCCTTTCGATGGTCTAGTTTTACTATCATGGAGATTTAGGCTTTTTGCTGGTATTATTCTAGTTCTGCCAACATCATTCCTTTTTGTGGACTAAGCATGACAAAGTTCTGTTTTAATTCGACCTTTTGGCATTAAATTTGTCAATTCATTTGTTACGTTCCGGTTCCGGTTCAAAATTGGTGCCGTGTTGGACTCTACCATTTTATCCCACTATAGTCCACATGATCGTGTTTCCTACTACGAGCGACCAAATCGGATAAATCAATGTTATACATGGTACCAATCGGGCCTGCAAAATTTTTGAAAAAAAAGTTTTCATTGAAATGGTGAGGTTCAAGATTCCTAAAATTATTGTAAGATCATTGGGCAACGTTTCTTTGGACAAATTGTATAATTACTTACTTGATTTTTTTAAGGAGTTACTGATGGTCTGTACTTAAGTAGGTAGATATTTTGTATATAGGAACCTAGATCTCAAAGGTTTTATAATTGAGTCGTTTCTTAGGGTTCCGTGACAATTCAACAAAGGGGCATTAAACCCGTTTCGAAGTCATTAAAATTTTTGATTTTTTTTCTAAATAACCCGTAACCTAACCTAATGTAAGGAGGTAACTCAAAGGAGATGAAGAAGTTGAATATTGTTGAGTGGTCCGATCACCGTTTCGTAGGTGTTTTTTTGACAGCAGCGGCGGATTCAATGGCAAGGACAGATATTTTTATGTGAACTGAAAACTCCCTCACAAGAGAATATATTATATATCTTAAACAAATAAATTCTAAAACAAATAAAAATCTTGACAGATATAAATACATTTTTTATACCATAATAAAAATTGAATTTGTATCGATTTCCAGTCCAATAATTTGTCAAACTGATTGAGTGGGGACTTTCGCGCCACTTTATGTTAATGGAAATATTAATTGCTTTTATGTTTGAAGAATGCATTAATTTTGACGAAGAGAGAGAGAGCTTCAACTACTTTTTCTTTTAGCAGTTTTCGGGAATACCACGAGTGGGAGTAATTTGAATACTTCATATCGATAATTATGAATAAATTTGTATTTGCGATTTAATGAACATGGTACTAAAACTTTTTGATCAAGGTGGTATCTGTTGGGGATCATCTCCACTGTCCCTGTGAAGAACCGCCACTTTTCGATTTAGCTATTAAAACTATTCTTAACTTTAATATAATCACTTGTTACGTTAACCCGAGATTAGTACCAACAGGTAAATTTTTACACTGGTTCGGTGTTATCTTCTCCTATCTGTAGGTCCAACGTAATGCATTATATGTATTTTCACTGGAAACACTATTTCTTTTATCTTATCGGTATTTACATTCAAGCCAATTTTTACTACCGACTATTTAAATCGGAGTACCTACATTATTACACTTGTAACCTGGTGCGGAGAGTGTCAGATCAGAGTGGAATCCAAAAATGTCATATTTCTTCTAATATTTGTATGGAACAGTAGCTGTTGAAAATCTTAAAAATTAATGGCCATACTCCTATCAAATTAATAGCGTATTATTTTATATACATATGTATTAATTATTTACATCTTAATCTTAAAAAAAAAAACAATTTTTTTATTTCAAATCACATAAACACTATGGTTACCCTGGAAGTAGTTTACATTATATTATACTTACTAGCGCCCTAAACTTAATAGGTACCCATAATCTCAGTCTGTAAGAAACATGCAATAATATTGTTGTTTAAATACCCGTATAGTTTTCTGTTATTTTGTAGAATTATTAGCCTCAACACAGGCTTGTACTTTTTAAAAATTATTATTTATTGTTATTAAGTTTATTTTGTAGAACTCCATTTTAATTTTAATTTATTTTATAAATTCAATACTATTATTATCTAATGTATAAAAAAAGTTCATTATAAACGAGTTCTGCTTCGTAATTATTATTATGTGTTACAGCTGTTTCGCCCTCTGAAGGCATTATCAAACAGGCTTGTCCTATTGAGGTTATAAATTTCATTGTAAACATTATACCTACTGTGTAAATAAATAAATAAAATGGAGGTAGTTAGTTAGTGCTGCCTTGCCTCAAGCTGGTATTCATAACATAAATTCCAAAATTTGCTCTTCACTTTTACCTCCGCAAATAACCGCGAACGCGTGGCTCGAATGAGTTTGTCTGGATTAGCAGATTATTTATTAAAAGTGTTTCGTACTCTGTGCGTAATAATTCTATTGTCGTTACTTGCTAATAATCTATAAATACTTTTTGAACGTTTTTACATATTTGTTGAAAACGAAGATAACACTAATAAACTTAACGAAAATATGAAAGAAAACAATACACATAAAAATAAAAAGATAACGGTCGCAACCGGGACACGAACCCAGAACCTCTCGTCTGGTGAAGGCTCCAATTCATAGCAGTAATATTATTATCTGAAATATATTTTGTGACAAGAAAAATAAAAATAATGTTTATAAAACGAATTTCTTCGTCGAATTTGTAATTATTTTTTACCAAATCATAAATTAGAGGAGGAGAATAAAATATGAACACTTCTAGTGTTTTATTATTAATCCATGAGGCCAAAGAATTGAATACAAAAGAATCAACCGTATGATTAATGAAGTTTTCTGAAAGGGAGTTCTTATTATTGTTTTTTTTTTCATTCGAGGAGCTTTTAAAAAATAAATGTAAAAACGTTCAAAATGTATTTTGAGATTATTAACAACGACAATGTACTTATTCCACACAGAATACGAAATACTTTTAAATAATCTGCTAATCCAGCGAAACTCATCCCAGACACGCGACCGCTCTTATTTGCAGCGGTAAGGGTAAGTGAAGAGCAAATATGGTCTAAACCTAAACGAAAGAAAAAAACCCACGCTTCATATTCAATTCTAAAAGTTAACCACAGAAGAATTAAAATGTATCCTTATATGAAACCAAAATTTCCGACCTCAACCGACCTTTTTTACAAGAACCTTAATAAAATGAGGTGTGAATAACATTTATAATGCAGTAGTCTAATAATAATGTGAATGTGTTATTTTCGTTATCAGTAATTTTAGTTTACGTAAAGTGAGCCATTTTTACGCTTTTTTATGTTTGCTTTCAAAATTTTCAAACTTCAAAATTTTTTTTTTCTTCTAATATTAAAAATCGAAAGTGTATTTCATCACCTTTCAAATATATTTTGGTTTTCGGATACGTTCAGAAACATTCCATTTATTTGTATTTTATTGCAAACCGGAAATACTTTTACCTTACGGAATATATCAGAGACCTGAGAGGAATTTAAAATGATGTGTCGACTTGTGCAGAACCTCATATAGCTTGTAACCCCATATAGGGTGGCGCAAAATGACCTTTATGGCTTATATTCGTTATATATATTTTTAATATTTTTAAATTACACCCACTTAGTACTGTTTGGTAGGTGTATCGTCCGAAAGGATCATTGCCTAATTCGGGAGGTGGATGTGGTTACCGCCGCCATTTTGGGAACCATTTATTGGATAACCAATACCTCTGCCATAGGTCACCTCAAGCGGTTCGCTACGTTTTGTCTTTGTCTTGAGAGAATGGTTGAGGGAGCCCCTTTCTCCAGCCATATTCTCTTGGAACATCGCCTTACTCCGCAGTAGGAAGAATGGATTCATACGTCCGTCACTCCTGGACACACTGACCCCCAGAATCCTACCCACCTCTAATACCCTTTTCCTTCCTCTCATTTCTTTCCTAAAAAGACCCTCCACACAGCATCCCCATAGATGACATAGGGGAAATAAACGAGCGAAATTACGATAAATTTAAATACAAGACAGTGCTTAGTCTCTCAACGGAATTGGTTATTATATAATCAAAATTGATTAAGCAATGTTTTAAAGAGGGAACCTTTCCAGACAGCTGTAAAATTGCCAAGGTGATACCAATTCACAAATGTGGGTCCAAAACAAATACCTCAAACTACAGACCAATCTCAATCTTACCAATCTTGTGAAAAATTTTTGAACGTGTAATCTACGAAAGATTAAACAATTTTCTGTTAAAAAAATCATTCTTTTATAAAAACAATATGGCTTTAGGAAAAAATCGAACACACTTGCGGCAATAAACGACTTAATCAGTAAACTTAGGAGTGGTATTGATGGTGGACATTATATTTTATCTATACTAGTTGACCTTCAAAAAGCCTTTGATACAGAAAGCCATGATATACTTCTCAAGAAACTCGAGAAACTTGGTGTAGTGGTCCTGCTCTTAATCTATTAAAATCATATCTTAGCAATAGAAAGCAATTCGTAAGCATTAACAATCGAAATAGTAAGCACCTTCCAATAAACTATGGAGTTCCGCAAGGATCCATACTAGGGCCACTACTGTTCCAAATTTATATCAATGATATTTCGCAATTAGAATTAAACGGAGAAATTTTTTTATACGCAGATGATACTGCAATATTCTACTGGGGTAAAGATCAAAACATACTACTAGAAAATGCACAAAGTGACCTAGAAAGAATTTGCAGTTGGCTCAAATCAAATATTCTAACAATGAATATTAAAAAAAACAGGATACATGATTTTAAGCTCAAACCGTAAAATAATTCCTCCTCATGTACCTTTAAAAATTGAAAATAACGATTTGCAAATCCTGATACAGGAAAAATATCTTGGGCTGTGCATCGACAAGCATTTAACTTTTAAATAACACATACAAGTTGTAAAAGATAAAATCACACCCTTAATTAGAGTTTTTAGCCGGTTATCATATCTATTACCAATTAAATTTAAAAAAAGTTTATATTATAGTCTCGTACACTCACACCGAAATTACCTGATTGAAATCTGGGGAAATGCGTATGAAACATACATCAATGAATTACAGGTAATTCAAAATAAGCTAATCAAAAAACTATTTCACTACGAATCCAAAACATCCACAAAAAAATTATATTTGGAAACAAAACTGCTAACATTAAGAAAACTATACGAGTACAATATATGTCTCCTTATATACGAAATAAATAATAAACTCATACATACAAACACAGAATTCATTAAAACGTCCCAAGTACACAAACATTTTACACGACAACACGATAACACACGTTTAAACACCATTCATACTAACTACGGTAAGCAATCAATTAGTCACGAGGGGGGCAATTTATGTAATTGCCTTCCAGATGATATCAAAAACGAAAAAAGTATGTGCAAATTCAAAAAAAAATTATTCATGTTTATTCACAAAATCAAATTAGTGAAAGTGAATAATATCGTATGGTAATATAATGTTATGTAAATGTTAGTACTGCAATCTAATGTAATTTAAGGTTATGAAATGTAAAAGCTATGTATGAATTCAATATTCTAGTTAAGTAAGTGAAAATGTTATTTTTTTTTTACTGGAATAAAAACTTATAAAAAAAAAAAAATATTCCTCAGGGCCTCCTGTGTGGGAGCTAATGTAAAAAAAATGACCCCTTTTCTTTGAAAATGAAGCCGGTGCCACTGTAGCCGACGTGTTCACACCCTCGAAATATTTTTCATCAAAGCTCATCGCTTGGCTCGGTCCTCTACAGTTTTGTGATCATTTTTGGGAATCAGGAAAAAATGGCCTGCCCTCACAATACTGGAGTACCGTGCCGCCGGCGACGCTTTGATGGAAAATATTCGTTCTAATTAGAAAATGTCATTTTTATTAATTACTTATTATTTTCTTATTGGTTTTAAAATATTTAAGTTTTTTAATTTTCATGTACATCTCCCCGGTGCGATCAATAAATAATACTTTGAGAAATCGCTACTGGGGAGATTATAAACTCGTTTTAAATATGTTTTATTTTTGTACCTATTTTTAAATGTTTATGTCTTAATTTTTATACACACGGGCCTTGTAGGACAAATGTAATAATCAGTTTTCATTTGAAATCCTACAAGGTCTCGAGTAAAGCCAAGATTTATCACACAACATATTTGGTAGCAAAGATAAAGTCATTTTTGCCTACCAAAAAACACTTAGAAAATTTCGAAGGTGTAAATTTTATGTTTTTCCAAATAACAAAACCTGCGGGCCTTGTAGGACAATGAAATAATCAGTTTTCATTCTTGATCCTACAAGGCCTCCAGTCAAACTGAGACTTTGCTCTCAAAATACTTAGAGCCGAAATTAGAGCTCAATTTGCCATGTCAAAAAGACTTGGAAAATTTCGGTCATGACATTTTTACATTTTTACCTCTACAAAATTCTAGGGTACCTGTGAGATGGTGAAATAAACAGATTTCGTTAACTTATCTCACAGGGAACCTAGGAAAAATAATTATAACTTGATAAATCATAAAACATTTCCTTAAAAATCAAAAATTCTTAAAATCACGGTAAATTCACCAAACTAAAATTCTTGTCATAAATCTTGGCTTTATTTATATGTTTTTTCTATTTAATATGTATTTTGATTGTTAATAAAGGCTACAAAATCCGTAAAAGTTGCCAAATTTAGACGAGCACTTTTACGGATTAAGCCGGCAAAATAGATACTAAGCAGTTTCTTGCCCTTTATAAAGGAAAAGTGCCTGGGTTCCGTTTCCCCCTCCACTTTCCGTGAGCCACCTACCGATTGGTATAAATACGACAAATTTTTCGATAATAAATCAGTTCGATATTTGATTGATATTTTGAGGCAAACAAAACGAGATCGAGTGATTGATTCGCTGAGTGACTGCCGTCCGCGACAGTCGCTTCTGGAGACGCCACCGTTTTTCTCCCCCGAATCGCTCTGTCTGGCTTGTGCTCGCACGGCCAGACACCTGCTTTTTGCACAGGCGCCCGCGCCACCAACTGCCTTTTTCAAGGCACGAAGAAGAAGGACGACCTGGCCCCCCCACCGAGACCCGACGACCATAACACCAGCGCAACCATTTTAAAGCGAAAATACAGATCACCTGCCGTGCGGATGTTTCCCGCGCGGCGTATTCACACGAGCACGGAGGATTTTCCCGCCCTCCAGTTTAGAACCAAGACCGGGACCATCAAGACCCCCCCCCCCAAGACAGAACAGACGATCCCAAGCCACCCCGCTGACCCGAGGACCAAGCCGGCAGCCGCAGCCCTGCCGATCCCCGAGATGCCCATGACCACCCCCGCACCCGGACCCAGCCGCACCCCAGTAGGACCAGCTTCGGGCTACGTACCGCCCCCAAGACCCCAGCAGCCCCCCCAGGATATGGAGATGTCCCGACAGGAGGAGGGTTGGACGAGGCCGTCCAACCCCGTCAAACGGCCCCTGTCCCCACAGGGCCCCAAGGCGGTTGTTGTCGGCAACCGCTTTGGCGACCTCAAGGAGGTCATCGAGGGCGGCGGCGCGCCGCAAGCAAAACGCGCCAATCAATTTACTAATGCGAATTATACACGTACTAATAACAATACTAATCATGCCTCTTCTTCCGCAGGTACCAGCGGCCATGCAGCGAGGCAAGATCGAGTTCCCCCGGTAGTGATGACCCTGGGGAACCTCACGCATGCGCAGATTACCTCTGCGGTGCAGGGCCACATCGGCCACGCTAATTTCACCTTCCGGTACAACCGGGGCGGGACAGCAAATATATTTGTACGAAGCATGGCAGACCACCGTACCCTCACCAACGGGCTGCGAGCGGAAGCACGCGGCTTCCACACCTTCACGGCGGAGGCGGAAAAGATGAAAAAGGCGGTGATCAAGGGCCTGCCCAACGTCGACACAGACGAAATCACTGCGGACCTCACTGAGCAGGGCTACCCCCCAGTAAAGGTCATAAGGATGACGACCACCTCGGCCGAGTACACCATGTACTTGGCTCACTTCAACAAGGAAGTGAACATGGGCCAGCTGAGAGCGGTCGTCAAATACCTCTGCCACTGCAGGATCCGCCTGCAGAAACACCGCAGCAACCACCTGCAGCACGGGACGCAGTGCTACCGCTGCCAGAACTTCGGGCATGGATCCCGAAACTGCGCCCACACAGCAAGGTGTGTGAAGTGCCTAGTCGAGCACGCCTCCGCCGAATGCTCCAAGACCACCAGGGACGAGCCTGCCGCGTGCTGCAACTGCGGAGGCCCCCATCCCGCCAACTTCAGAGGCTGCCCGAAGAGGGTAGCCTATGTCGCCTCGCTCCAGCAGCACCAGCGACAGCCCCAACGTCAGGCCCCAGGAGCCAGCAGGCCACATCCTCAGGCGCAGCAGGCGCCGAGGACAGATGGACGCAGCTGGGCCAACGTAGCCGGCGGTAGGAGCGAGGAGCGACACGAGGAGCAGCCCCGCTCGCAGCCCCGCCCGCAGCCCCGCCCGCAACAGCCCACAGGAGAGGCTTACACCGGAGGAGACGACGCCGCACTGATGATGGCCCTGCTCCATGGATTGAGACGCGTGCGACCGCAGCTGGCCGCTGCCGGCTCAGACGAACTTCAAAGAGCAATGATCCTGATGGATCTAATCACGTCCACCATCAATGTCTGATCCCAAGATGGTGAACGTCCTCCTGTGGAATGCCCACAGCATCCGCCCCAAGATCGACGAACTGCTCGCCCTGGCAAACAATACTGACATTGACATTATTCTAATTACAGAGACCTACCTGAGACCTGACACACCCCTGAGAGTGCCCGGCTTCGAAGTACACCGAGACGACCGACCGGAGGGTAAAGGCGGAGGCACCGCCATATTCGTTCGTCAAACCATCACATCTACGAGAATCCCTACTCCGAAGCTGAAACATACTGAAGCCACAGTTATCGAAGTCATCATAGAGGATAGAGCGCATACCATTATCGCCGCCTACTGCAATAATCCCAACCTTCTGGTAAGAGAAGATTTAGATAAATTACTTAATTTGCGCCCCATTGTTGTTTTAGGAGGAGATCTGAATGCTAAACACAACTTTTGGAACAACCACCGAGGCAACGCGAATGGGAAAACGCTCTTTTCACATATGCAAACACACAATTACTCGATAATGGCACCGGACAAACCGACTCACCACTCAGCACGCGCAATATATCCAAGTACACTAGATATCGTACTTGAGAAAAACGCTAAGACCATCTCGCCACTGCGTACGCTGGATGAGTTATCATCAGATCACCTGCCCGTGAGCTTCAGTATTGGAGGGACGACTTCAAGGAGCCCCAGAAAACGGCGAAATTACAAGGAGGCCGACTGGGAAGGATTCAAGAAAGAGATTAACGAACGAATATACCTATCGTCGGCAACCCTGCGCTCGAAGGAAGAAATCGACGAAGCCGCAAGCACTCTGACCGAAATCATCCAACTTGCACAAGACAACTACATACCATACAAAGACGAACAGACTTTTACGATCAAGCTTCCCGAGTATGTCCTTTCGCTCATCAAGGAGAAAAATCGCCTGCGGCGCATCTACCATCAAACGCGCGACGGCTACTTCAAAACCGCCTACAACACCCTGCAGCGGGAGATCAAACAAGAAATCACCGATCTCAGACGCGAACTTTGGACGAAGAAAGTTACGTCACTCACGCCCAAAGATAACAGCCTATGGAAAATGGCAAAAGCACTGAGACACGAAGATCACACGATCCCCCCGCTTGAGAAGTTAGACGGCTCAGGGCTGGCACTCTCACTTGAAGAAAAGGCAAACGCGCTCGCTGACGGATTCGAGAGAGCCTACGCAGCCACGGACGGCCTATCCGACCCGGAAACGGATCGACTAGTAGATGAGTCTCTACAAAATCTTGATCAAGCAGAGCAGACGGACACCGCCAATATACATTTCTGCACGCCGAGCGAAGTAGCCGTCATTATCAGGCGATTAAAGACAAACAAGGCGCCGGGAAGCGACCAAATACATAACATACTACTGAAACATCTACCACAGAAAGCCATCATCTTCATTACAAAGCTGTTCAATGCCTGCCTCATCACCGGACATTTCCCTCAGATCTGGAAAACGGCAACCGTGCTGCCCTTCTCGAAGCCTAACAAAGATAAGAGGCAGCCGACGAACTACCGGCCGATAAGTTTACTATCCACACTGAGCAAGGTATTTGAACAGGTGATCCTCAACAGACTTCTACCACACCACGAAGACACATTGCCAGACGAGCAGTTCGGTTTCAGGAAAAGGCATTCCACTACCCACCAGCTCTCCAGAGTAGCGGAATTCATCGCTAGAAGATTCAACGAAAATCGCTTCACCGCCGCTGCACTGCTAGACTTGGAGAAGGCATTTGATACCGTCTGGATCAGAGGGCTGCTGCACAAGCTTCACATGCTTAACACGCCCATTTACCTAACGAGAGTGATACAAGAGTACCTCAAGAACAGATCCTTCAGAGTCTTCATCAGGAACGCGCTCTCAACACTACGTGAGATTCCAAAAGGCGTGCCGCAAGGAAGTCTACTGGGACCTCATCTCTTCAACATCTTCACGCACGACATCCCCCGAGACGAGAGATGCAACCTATCAATTTATGCAGACGACGTCAAACTCTATGTTTCCTCGATGAAAGCGGATATGGCGGCCATGTACCTACAAAGGGCGCTCGACACCCTCGTAGAGTTCTACAAAAAATGGCGCCTCAAACTAAATGAGGCCAAGACCGAAGTCATAATGTACACGAGGAAACAAACCAGAACACCAGACGTCAACATCGAAATGGGAGGACATGTCTTAGAATGGAAGGATGAGGTCGTCTACCTGGGCCTGACGATGGACTCACGACTCAACTGGAAATCTCACGTAGCCAAGATGAATGCGAAAGCCAGAAAGGCAGTCGGCGCGATGAAGCCAATCTTCAACAGAAGAAGTCCGCTACTTCCCAGAACCAAACTCCTGATCTACTACTCGCTCATTCGACCGGTACTGACTTACGCTATTCCCGTGTGGGGCAGCATCTCATACTCTGACCATACTAAACTACAGACCTTACAAAATCTCTGCATTAAAATCACTTACAACACTAGAATCAGAACAAATTTGAAAAGACTACATGCCAGAGAAAACATTCCGACCCTATTTGAATACACGCACAGACTGACAGACCGATTTTACAAGTCATTAAAACACAGTAAAAATAAACTCATCAAGGAAATCGGTCAATACGATGCACCTAGTGACCTTCCCTTCAGATACAAACACAGACTACCTAAACATATCCTGATGGACCTAAATCACATTTGGCACAACCCTTTTTCAGACACGGATGACTGAACGAGCAGTAGGTATTCCTAACCACCAGACCCCTCCCCCAACTTATGTTTATATATCTATTTATATATTTATATAATAATATTTATTTTTATATATGTCTATGTATGTTTATCCTAAATCTCCCATAAAGTATGTATTTCACATAAAAACAGACACTCACACCCCTCACCACAGAATGCAGGATTTCATACACTGAAATCACTGAAGGCCGGCAAGTTTCATGTTGACTTTCGGCCGACTCTTCCCGGATGAGGTTTTTCATGGTTTCCTCATTCCCGAAGGCAAATGCGGAAGAGCTCCAAACAAAAGGACATGACCGACTCCTTCCCACTCCCAACATAACACAAATACACACGTATGTATATATTCCCCCCGAGCTTGGCTGCAATCCTGCTTGTTGGGCTGTGCCAAACATGCAATTTTAGTTGGGTTTTTTACATAACACTTTTTCCCAACCGACAAAACACAAGACCTTTAAGCCTATAATAGCCAGGTAACATTTTAAATACCCACAAGCGGTAAAAATTGCAAGGCGCATATGACGCCGTTCTATTTGTATAAAGAACATTAACTTTAAATTCAGTAAATTTAAATGATTCATCTCCTCAAGAACATAAGAATCTAGTGAATTAAAAAAAAAAAAAATAAATCAGTTCAACGTTTTCTTTAAATCTTCGTGTTTTACTCCTTCCTCTGGAAGAAACCTCTCTCCGACCTGCCTCCTGCTGAAGCTCTGCCTGAACACAAGTCTGGTGCCTACCTCCTCAAGACTAGCCGGCCCAACTACTGGACACCGCAAGGCGCCAGGCTCAGGCAGAGACCAAGGACATCCAGGGCTACCACTCACCAGCTCTGGGTGCAGGGAGGCAGATCAAGGGTTACCACCCTCCAGTACAGCAGGGCTGTCACCTTCAAGGAAGGCCAGCCAGTACTGCATTTCAAAACAATATTACAATAGTCGACATCCACGTGCACAGCCACCGGTGCCCTTTTCTACAGTCTTGTAGCACACGTCTGTTACAAGTGGTCCTTCGAGCCGGATCAGCTGCACCAGGATGTCACCACCAACTCTAAGATCGAAGAGGACGGCTCAGGACGATGAGTCGCCTCCACCCCCGCCTGCTGAGCTACCAACTGCCCAGGAAGCCGAGCCTAGGGCCGTGGCCACACATGACGTCACGCCCCTACCAACGTCCAGCTCCACACCGGCAGGCTCTGCAGACGAAAGCGAAGAATCACCGGCCTCTACATCTACTGAGGACACGGTGCGCCTGCTGCGCCGACAACTGCGCAGTCAGAAGAAACAAATTGAACAGCTGATGGCAGCACTTCAATTGCAACCCGGTGCGACAGGGCCTGCATACCTCGACGGAGCAGGGCTGGCACCAACTACCAGTGCGACAGGGCCTGCACACCTCAATGGAACAGGGCCGGCACAACCCGATGCGACAGGGCCTGCACAACCCAGTGGGACAGGGCCTGCACCACACAACGCAACAGGGCCTGCACAACCCAGCGGGGCAGGGCCTGCACAGTGGCATGCATCATCGGCGCAACCTGGATCAAGGGGTCAAGGGGTGCCACTGCCCTCTCACTACCATGGGGGCCAAACCTGGATGCAGCCTGGTCCTTCTGCGGGACCCGAGCCTCAGCAAGCATCATCGGCGCAACCTGGACCAAGGGGTCAAGGGGTGCCACTGCCCTCTCACTACCATGGGGGCCAAACCTGGATGTAGCCTGGTCCTTCTGCGGGACCCGAGCCTCAGCAAGCATCATCGGCGCAACCTGGACCAAGGGGTCAAGGGGTGCCACTGCCCTCTCACTACCATGGGGGCCAAACCTGGATGCAGCCTGGTCCTTCTGCGGGACCCGAGCCTCAGCATGCCTCATCGGCGCAACCTGGACCAAGGGGTCAAGGGGTGCCACTGCCCTCTCACTACCATGGGGGCCAAACCTGGATGCAGCTTGGTCCTTCTGCGGGACCCGAGCCTCAGCAAGCATCATCGGCGCAACCTGGACCAAGGGGTCAAGGGGTGCCACTGCCCTCTCACTACCATGGGGGCCAAACCTGGATGCAGCCTGGACCATCTGGCCCCGTACCGCCCTTGCCTCTGTACATTACAAGGCAACCAGAGGCCGTACGTGAGATGCCCGCTGGACCTGTGCCTCTGATAAACCAGAGGTACGCATCACCGGCGCAGCCAGGGCCTGGAGGCCCCGCGCCGCAGCCCCCTCACTCTGATGGGGGCCCCGGATGGATGCAGCCTGGACCTTCCGACCCCGTACCGCCCTTGCCTCTGTACATTACAAGGCAACCAGAAGCCGTACGCGAGATGCCTGTTGGACCTGTACCTCTGGAGAACCAGAGGTACGCATCACCGGCGCAGCCTCCTCACTCTGATAGGGGCCCCGCATGGCTGCAACCTGGACCTTCCGGCCCCGTACCGCCCTTGCCTCTGTATATTACAAGGCAACGAGAAGCCGTACGAGAGATGCCTGTTGGACCTGTACCTCTGGAGAACCAGAGGTACGCATCACCGGCGCAGCCTCCTCACTCTGATGGGGGCCCCGCATGGCTGCAACCTGGACCTTCCGGCCCCGTACCGCCCTTGCCTCTGTATATTACAAGGCAACGAGAAGCCGTACGCGAGATGCCTGTTGGACCTGTACTTACCTCTGGAGAACCAGAGGTACGCATCACCGGCGCAGCCTCCTCACTCTGATGGGGGCCCCGCATGGCTGCAACCTGGACCTTCCGGCCCCGTACCGCCCTTGCCTCTGTATATTACAAGGCAACGAGAAGCCGTACGAGAGATGCCTGTTGGACCTGTACCTCTGGAGAACCAGAGGTACGCATCACCGGCGCAGCCTCCTCACTCTGATGGGGGCCCCGAATGGCTGCAACCTGGACCTTCCGGCCCCGTACCGCCCTTGCCTCTGTATATTACAAGGCAACGAGAAGCCGTACGAGAGATGCCTGCTGGACCTGTGCCTCTGGTAAACCAGAGGTACGCATCACCGGCGCAGCCTCCACACTCTGATGGGGGCCCCGCATGGATACAACCTGGACCTTCCGGCCCCGTACCGCCCTTGCCTCTGTATATTACAAGGCAGCGAGAAGCCGTACGTGAGATGCCCGTTGGACCTGTACCTCTAGAGAACCAGAGGTACGCATCACCAGAAGCCGCAACTGCAGCGCCTTCCAAACCTGATGCAATCCTGGAGTCAACTGGCCACACAGACCCGGGCCAAGAAGAAGCTTGGCGACTCCAGGGAAGATGGATGCAGCCTGGACCTTCCAGCCCCGTGCCGCCCGTACCTCTGCTCAACCTGAGGCAACGAGAAGCCGTATGCGATGAGCTTGTTGGACCTGTACCTCTGATGGACCAGAGGTACGCATCACCAGCGCAGAAAGGGCCAGGAGGCCCTGTGCCACCAGCCCCTTACTACAGGAGGGACCCAACCACGACGCCGCCTGAACCTTCTGGTCCCGTGCCGCCCTTACCTCTGCTCCACCAGAGGCAGCCAGCCGACCTGCAGAGAACAGCTGCCGGATCCGCTCCGCTGCCAGAGCATTGGTCCTCATTGCCGCCTGGGCCTTCTGGTCCCCGGCCGCCCTCACTTCTGCTCCACCAGAGGCAGCCAGCCGACCTGCAGAGAACAGCTGCCGGATCCGCTCCGCTGCCAGAGCAGTGGTCCTCACTGCCGCCTGGACCTTCTGGTCCCGGGCCGCCCTCACCTCTGCTCCATCAAAGGCAGCCAGCCGATCAGCAGAGAATAGCTGCTGGATCCGCTCCACTGCTTGGACATAGGTACCAAGCGCCAGCACAGATGGATGACCAATCACATCCCGCAGCAAAGATGAGCCCATCCTGCCCCAGCAGTGCCACTGTCAATGACGTGGTGCTCCTCATCGGCGCAGCGAAGACGAGCCCGTCCTGCCCCAGCAGTACCACTGTCAAAGACGTGGTGCTCCTCATCGGCGCAGTGAAGACGAGCCCGCTCTGCCCCAGCAGTACCACCGTCAAGGACGTGGTGCTCCTCATCGGTGCAGCGAAGACGAGCCCGTCCAGCCCCAGCAGTACCACTGTGAAAGACGTGGTGCTCCTCATCGGCGCAGTGAAGACGAGCCCGCCCTGCCCCAGCAGTGCCACTGTCAAAGACGTGGTGCTCCTCAACGGCGCAGTGAAGACGAGCCCGTCCAGCCCCAGCAGTACCACTGTGAAAGACGTGGTGCTCCTCATCGGCGCAGTGAAGACGAGCCCGTCCAGCCCCAGCAGTACCACTGTGAAAGACTGTATGGTAATATAATGTTATGTAAATGTTAGTACTGCAATCTAATGTAATTTAAGGTTATGAAATGTAAAAGCTATGTATGAATTCAATATTCTAGTTAAGTAAGTGAAAATGTTATTTTTTTTTTACTGGAATAAAAACTTATAAAAAAAAAAAAATATTCCTCAGGGCCTCCTGTGTGGGAGCTAATGTAAAAAAAATGACCCCTTTTCTTTGAAAATGAAGCCGGTGCCACTGTAGCCGACGTGTTCACACCCTCGAAATATTTTTCATCAAAGCTCATCGCTTGGCTCGGTCCTCTACAGTTTTGTGATCATTTTTGGGAATCAGGAAAAAATGGCCTGCCCTCACAATACTGGAGTACCGTGCCGCCGGCGACGCTTTGATGGAAAATATTCGTTCTAATTAGAAAATGTCATTTTTATTAATTACTTATTATTTTCTTATTGGTTTTAAAATATTTAAGTTTTTTAATTTTCATGTACATCTCCCCGGTGCGATCAATAAATAATACTTTGAGAAATCGCTACTGGGGAGATTATAAACTCGTTTTAAATATGTTTTATTTTTGTACCTATTTTTAAATGTTTATGTCTTAATTTTTATACACACGGGCCTTGTAGGACAAATGTAATAATCAGTTTTCATTTGAAATCCTACAAGGTCTCGAGTAAAGCCAAGATTTATCACACAACATATTTGGTAGCAAAGATAAAGTCATTTTTGCCTACCAAAAAACACTTAGAAAATTTCGAAGGTGTAAATTTTATGTTTTTCCAAATAACAAAACCTGCGGGCCTTGTAGGACAATGAAATAATCAGTTTTCATTCTTGATCCTACAAGGCCTCCAGTCAAACTGAGACTTTGCTCTCAAAATACTTAGAGCCGAAATTAGAGCTCAATTTGCCATGTCAAAAAGACTTGGAAAATTTCGGTCATGACATTTTTACATTTTTACCTCTACAAAATTCTAGGGTCCCTGTGAGATGGTGAAATAAACAGATTTCGTTAACTTATCTCACAGGGAACCTAGGAAAAATAATTATAACTTGATAAATCATAAAACATTTCCTTAAAAATCAAAAATTCTTAAAATCACGGTAAATTCACCAAACTAAAATTCTTGTCATAAATCTTGGCTTTATTTATATGTTTTTTCTATTTAATATGTATTTTGATTGTTAATAAAGGCTACAAAATCCGTAAAAGTTGCCAAATTTAGACGAGCACTTTTACGGATTAAGCCGGCAAAATAGATACTAAGCAGTTTCTTGCCCTTTATAAAGGAAAAGTGCCTGGGTTCCGTTTCCCCCTCCACTTTCCGTGAGCCACCTACCGATTGGTATAAATACGACAAATTTTTCGATAATAAATCAGTTCAACGTTTTCTTTAAATCTTCGTGTTTTACTCCTTCCTCTGGAAGAAACCTCTCTCCGACCTGCCTCCTGCTGAAGCTCTGCCTGAACACAAGTCTGGTGCCTACCTCCTCAAGACTAGCCGGCCCAACTACTGGACACCGCAAGGCGCCAGGCTCAGGCAGAGACCAAGGACATCCAGGGCTACCACTCACCAGCTCTGGGTGCAGGGAGGCAGATCAAGGGTTACCACCCTCCAGTACAGCAGGGCTGTCACCTTCAAGGAAGGCCAGCCAGTACTGCATTTCAAAACAATATTACAATAGTCGACATCCACGTGCACAGCCACCGGTGCCCTTTTCTACAGTCTTGTAGCACACGTCTGTTACAGCCACAGTTACCATAAATGCTGCTCAATATTGGATGATGTTAGAAAATTATTTAAAGCCGATTTCCAAAACAAATATAACTGTGGTTCCAACACGATGGAGCTACCATGCACACCATGGTTTTGTTACGGAACTTCTGACACACTGGCCGGAGGGTTTTACGGGATTTAACCTCTTCCGACTGTTTTCTTTGAACCATTTGAACGAATGAGTGTCCGTCAATAAACCATTGATCATTCCCCAACCGAAAACCAATATCCAAAATAAAATACATGCCTTACATTGAAAGGTTATGGAAAATGTGTTGGAAAGAGCAGAAAAATGAGACACAGAGAATGGCTACCATTTGCGAGATGTAATCTTTCACGTTCAGGTCATTAAAATTCTCCATTAATTTGAATACCACTCGTATATGTAATTTAAAAAAATGTAATTTACTGTGCATTAAAAAAAATTATAAAGTTATTTAAAAACAAAAAACGGATTCAAACACGAGAACGGGTTGTTTCTACGACTCGTTCTTGAATTAAAGAGCTCGGCTCTGGAATGATTTGCTTCTGTTTTTCCACCCACCGAGGGAAATTATTTTCCCCAGGGCCTTCTGTGTGGAGGTAATATGAAAAAAAACCCTAAAGGTCATTTTGCGCCACCTTGTGGAGATAAAATTTGCACTAAAAAATAATGGTCGTAATTTATATGTTGCGACTAGATTCAACACAGTATATTTTCTACGATGTAAAAATGAAAGATGAAAATTGAATGCATTCCGGCTGCGCCTGTGCTGAGACCGATGAGGGGGAATGTAAAGACCACGTCGGGTGTCACGCGCTAAACCACTCCAACGGATTAGTAAACCGTCTTCTAACGCCAAAAGCCGGTCTTTTACTAGGAAACTTCCCTGTTACTTCGCTTCCTAACCAATTTACTTCTAACAGGTGTTTACTAGGTTTCTGTTGTGGTATAACTCCAAATTTCCAACCCTTTGAGCTCCTTTCACAAACACTTTATTTCAGAACCATTATGAAATACTCTATATATTATGCACAATGTGTCGGTGTATCAAAAATGTATGAATTTCCTTACCATTGTGAGCTATGTTCCTTTAATATTTTCATTTGAAAAACAAAAATTTGCCATGATATCCCGGCACATATGTTTCCCCCCACCTAAAACATTGATCCCTTCAAAAAACAGATTCAATATTTATTTTTCTCTAGATTCAGCCTTCCTTAAGGCAAAGATGACAGGCTCTGAGTTCACTGTGATCTAAGTTGCTCGGATATCATCAACGTGACATTAAAGTGAATGCTCTACTTAGAAAAAAGAAAATTAAAAATTATGCAATTTAAAAACACATAAAATCAAAGTAAGTACAATAGAGTGAGCATATAAGAAAATACTGTTACAATGATGATATCGAGCATCCCCAAAGATGACATAGGCCCTGAGGGAAGTTGTTTTCCTAAGGACCTCTCGTGTGGAGTTAATGTAAAATAAAGTCTCTCTAAGGGCCCTACGGAGGCGGGAGACGGTCAAATAGTCTCCATAAACGACTATTCGCAAAATAATATCTAATTATTATTTTTTCACTTTTCTATTTTTATTCTATGTAATGTTTTTTTGTTTATTTTATATCTCTAAATTATGGAATGTTTTAAATAAAAAATAATAAGTAAAATGAAATCGGAAAATACACTATTTTGTAGTTGTAAGCAAACATTCAGGTAGGACTTAGTTTTTACTTACTTATTGTTAGCCTTTTGTCAGCTATTTAAATTGCATTGCAAACAAATCTCAGAACAGTTTCAACAATGCGGAATAGTTTCAACTTATTTGAATTCCTGATTTTGCAAGCCAATCAATTTCAGTCTAGAGCAAAATTAAATTCACTGTACAAACACAAAATTCAAATGAAGGCTAAAAATTAGTTAGAATATTTCCCGCTCTCTAATCAGATTCTTTAATGGATTGAATATTTTCCCCTGAAAACTTTTAAGCAGAAATGATATTCATTTTCGTACTAATATCTACCAGCAAAATAAAATATACGAAATATTTATTTAATGTGAGAAACTCATTAGGTTAGGGTTCCTAACATCCGCAAGGTATTCAGAGACAAGGAAACGCAAAAGTTTATTTTGTCTTTCGGTGCGGAACAACATAAACAGCGAACAAAGCAGAACGTATGTAGAGAGATAATCGTACTTATAACAATACTTATCTTTTACGGAAGGCACTGATAACATATAGGTAAGTATTTTGTTACATCAACATATAATTTGGAGGGATTATTGTTGAAACGGTTCCAGAACTAAAGAGGACAGTGTAACAAAACAGAAAACCTTTAAAAAGTGATATAAAGTCATTAAAAATTAAAAAAAACCTAATCTTACCTAACATAACATAGTTAACCTATTTTTTCATCATTTTTCATGACTTTTCAATTTTTCTGTTCTCTTACCGTTCTGCTTGGTTCGGCTACCGTTGAACCAGTTTATAGATCGCCATGAGGTTTATTTATGTATCACTTGCATGAGAATAATACACTTATAAAAACTCAGTTAATGAACATGTAATTGTACAAATAATTACAAAAATCTAATCTAATCTGAGGCAGTGCTGCATTGTTCTTTGTTCCATGTTTACAAAAGACACCTACGTAGTACGTAGGTACCTGTGTGTTATATGTATATTATATGACTATTACTTTGAATGAAGTTGAGCGAAATTACAGACGTATAACCGGTGACCGGTCAGTGGCTGAGTTGGCATCGCGTCTGGGTCCCACCCAGGCTTCTTGAGTTCAACTCCTCGGCTGACAAAATCCTTCATCACGATATAAGCAACAGTATATTTTCAAAGTATTGTCCGGTTATTACTCGGGAATGTTTGTCTTTTATTTTTATTTTTAAAGAATAACTTATCTTACAGACACACCCTTTCGCCATTATCTGAAGGCTTAGGCAGAGAGGATGGAAATCCACACAAAACTTCAACCCTATAACATACTTCAATTGAAATAGTCTCATTGGTTTCCGTTAGCCGGAAGCAGTTGGGACTCTTATGCGATATTCACAAAAAACTTCATTCTACTCACTCTTGCTCTATCCACATACACACTATACACATTATTTAAGGGCCTTTAACCAGCCAGTGGCCGATAATTCAAAATTCGTCGAAAGATGTTCTTACGATCGTACAGGGCGGTTCCAATGAGAAAGATTAGTTATTTCTCGTACCAGCGTTTTAAAATATAACCCAATATCGATTTTATTTCAATCAAAATTTGCTTTAATTTATACCTACATTCAAAAATGCTGAAAGGCGTGATGATAAAACTATTAAAATCATAAACTTTTTGTAATTATTTTTGGATCATAAGCATTTATAATTTTTCAATAATGTCTAAAAGCAAAATAAGAATGTAAAAAATCTTAAATATATTAGATAAGTTTTTAGATTTTCACGGCCAAAAGCATTTTTGTTGTCAGTTTTTGGGGTGTTATGCCGTGTTGCGCTACCTCCTTCTATAGCCTTCTGGTATCGCTTACAAGTAAATAATCACACACTCTACAGTAACAATTACACATCGTCGGATCTACCGGATCTGCCCTGATGATGGACACTGCAACGCTGTCTGAAACGTAGGCTATAGAAGGAGGTAGCGCAACACGGCATAACACCCCAAAAACTAATAACATTAAATATATTAGTTTGTAAGACCGTAAATAAATAGACAAACTGAAATATATTCATCACAAAACACGTGCACGGATCGTATTTTTAATGATTTTATTTAAACTAAAATTAAAATTCTGAAACAAAGCTTTCCCAGATTATTTATTGATTTATTTTACTGCATGATTGAAATGTGTGTTGTATAATACAAAATTTGGTTAGAAAATGTAACAAATCGGCCAACGATCATTATAAAAATTGACATGTTTTATCATAATTTAAAACATAACTTTACCAGATAAAAGAACAATCTTTCGAAATCAATTTATACTTTTTTTTTGAAAAGAGTCAATACGGCTTAAATTTGATTGAAAAATGTCTGGTTATTTCATCTTAATCCGAAATTTTATGTTAGTGTGTCTCTTTAAATTACACAACTCAAGAGTTTTAAGTTAGAGACTTATTACTTTTAAAAGTTACTTATTTATTTTTCTCATAAGTCATTTGTTCTCATAAAACTTTTTTCTCCGCCCATCGGTGTGTCCAACACAAGCAAGGAATTTGCTTAGTCTTGTTTATTATTCATTACTACACCGGCCTAGCATTATTATTCAATCAACTCCTTTGGAATTCGGTCACACATGATTTTACTCATACGTGGGCGCCTTATTTCGTCCTCATTCGTTTTACCTTCATCTCCCGGTTTAGCGCCTCACAGCAAAACTTATTAACAGAATTCCACTTTGGACTGTTGCCTCGTTTCTTTTGAAAGGAATTATTTTGAAAGCATTCAAACATTATGAGTTTTTGACTGACGAAGCATGTACTTTAAACTTTACCGAATATAATTTATTAATACTCAAAAATTACCTACTCAAAAACATAAAAATTAGTTAGATATAATTCAAATCGCATTGCATTAACAGTGTCAAAAACTTTCGTGATATCAATGTAGATTAATTTTTTTTATTATTATTTTTGTTTGAATACCGCACAAGAGGCCCAACTGCTTCCAACCGCCTGGAGCCAATGAGACTATGGCATCCCAAATTGGAATATGTTGTGAGGTTAAAGGTGGGTAGGTTAATGTGGGGAGGGGAAGTAGATGGATAGTATGAAAGTGGGGAAGTACCTGGCTATTCAGATCTGGTAACCAACACGGCTACAGCCATTTCAAGTTATGTTTCGTTCTGAATTGTGGTCTTACACCTGGGCGATACTGAGAGTATGTTCCTATGTCTATGATCTTCTAAGCAACCCCCTCCCCCTCCCTCATGTCTATCTTCTAAGCTCCTCCTCTTTCCCCCCCTCTTCCCCCCCATCCCCCTCCAACTACTTCCATTTCCACCCACGCCTGTCTTTCTATGCTTGATAATTTAGTTTTTAGTACATATAATGTCCTGATGAAGAGAACATCGTTCTCGAAACATGTCGACTTTTTAAATAAAGATTTTTGTGGTAAAAACAAAGTGTTTTTAATTATTTAATTGATAAAATGGTGCCACAAAGTGAATTTGCAAATTTCAAAAAAATCTTATATTATTTCAATGATTAAATCTTAAAATAATATATTTCAATAAAATTAAATTTACTTGCTCATGCTGAGATTTGAACCCATGATCTTCGGATTTCTAGTCAAGAGCCTTACTCCCCAACCACGTTTGTTTTCCTTATAAACGACAACTAAACAAAATACAAAACAAATAATGTAAAATAAGATGAACAGACGATAAATGTTTTATGGAGTTTAATATTAATTAAAACGAAGTTACAAGTAAACAACTTAAGCCTTTCTGAAATAATTAAAATTTGCGTTCAATTTACATTAAGTACACGTAGTTTGTCTGAAAAATTATTGCTCTATAAAAGACATCTTTAGCTATACTTAGAAAAGTATAAACACTTTTTAAACACCGTTAACATCTCTTTCGTTACGAAATTGTGGTTCTGATTAATTAAAAGTAGCAACATGCTTACACCAATATTGTATTAAGGTATTAAACATTGATGAGATGTGGGTAACGTGACCATTTATTTTTTCCCCCAAACCGGGACACCGAAAAAAATTTAAGTACTTAATAATAAAAATAAATTTGGACAGCTTATATAGCGCTGTTTTCGCGAATAATCGCCTCAAGAACGCTGTATAAAAGAGGCTAAATTATACCGCTAGGATTCTTACTTGAGAGCTTTATTTATATTTTTTTAAATTATATTTTTCGAAATTTCTTTCTTTTCGAAAACGGGACATTTTGGCGTCTCGGAACTGTGTTCGGGGACACCGGGACACGCTGCCTGAAAACGGGACTGTCCCGGTGAAAACAGGACGTCTGGTCACGATAGATATGGGTACACTGCTACACACGCAATATATCTGTATAAAATACACACACACACACCCTATCACACACACACACACACACCCTTACATATATATAATCATGATCCAAAGAAGTTCCGAAAATTTGTCGATTATGAAGCATTTTCATTGAAATTCCTGTGGTTATCTTCATAAATTGATTCGTCTTCGAACTTATAACGAACGGTAATAAAGAACCGCTTTATAAAAAATATTTATCCAATATATTTTCTGCTAAAAGTGCAGTGTGAAGCACATATCCCCTCTTTTTTTTTAAATATCGTCCAGTGCAATTCATCGCCAGCACAATGCAATAGCGATCTACGTTATCGAGAGTGATGACAGTAACATAACCGTCATTTTTTACGAATGTTTGTTTTGAGCGGCGCACGTGTATGTTGGACAGGACAGAAAAACCAACTTTTTCAATGCATTTAACGATTGATGTACGAGTATGTTTATTGTCATTAATAATTCAATACTTTGATAGGTAAATATATATAAATTTAACAAAAAAAAATTGGAATACTTATCAGTACGAATCAATGTAAATTGAAAATATATTCTTGTGGTGATTGTTTTGTAAGAATTTAAATAATTAGAAAATATATTTTGATTTTTTTATGTTTGTTTAAGAATTTCAAAAACCCTGAAAACATGTAAGTAGCATATAATGAACATATTTTTAAACTTTTATGTTTAATTTTATTATCATTTTTCAATAGAAAAACGTGTTTTAGTTTGTTTTTACTTTCGCGCCACAAAAAGGTTCGTGGGAAGTGTACTTCCCACTCCTGTTACTACGTATTCAAAATTAATATTAATGAAATAAAATTTTCTTTTGCCTTATGTTACTATTTTTGATCAAAATTTGCCCCGAAATGGGTTAAATTAGTATATCTAAGCCCTTTGAAAACCGGCTGAAATATTTTGGTGTGCTATATTTTTATTGAATAAAATCAAAGCATTGAAACTAATAATATCGAATTTAACCGAAGGACTTTCTGGAATTTTCATTCAGAAGTGAGTGATTTTCGACAGCTTTTCCAACTGGCACAGAAACCAACAAAAGAAAGAAAACTCTTTCCTCTCTCGGAAACCCTAATCGTTAACTGATTTTCTTAACGAAGGCGAAACTTTAGTGACTGGTTACTCGTTAGAAAGAAATTGCTTCCCGATAAAGCCTTAATTTTTTCTGATCGATTTTAAATGAGTCGAGAACCCGCAAAGAGCCCACTTTTTTGCAGATTTTCACGTTATTAGACGTGGAAAATGAACCACAAATTAAAAAAAAAAACGTATGTTATATTGATTTCCAAAGTGACGACGACGAGTGGTGTGTTTTAGATACAAAACATCGTCGAACGTATTGTACTATGTAATATATGAACACTTCAATCAAAATTGATTGAATAAAAAAATAACAGATCGGCGAAATTATAAAGTATTATTATGAAGATATTAATATTCTAAAATGTTTGATTATAAATATGAAGTTATTAATATTCAACGTCATTCCTTAAGAGTAGCGTATGCGCGGCCTATTTTGCCCCGTTTCATACAAATCTAAAATTTGGATTAGAGGTCAAAATACCGAACCAAACTGAAAAATTATGTTTGTAATCAAAAGGTATATCAAATATCTAATGCGGATATGAGCTACTTTATTTAAAAATAATCTTTTTGATGGGTGTAAATTTAAAATACAAATTACCTATTTACGGCAGAATTTTTTTTCGTTTAGATATTAAAATTACTACCCAAAAAATGCATTTTTAATAAAAAAAAAATTATTTTTCATTGTATTTTTAAAATAAATAAAGAAAAATAATTTTTTTAATGTTTTTCATTTACTTACAAATAATTGGGGAGTTTACCTCCAAAATAATGAACACTTAAATCTTTAATGGCCTTCTTCTTCTTTGTGTGCCTTATCAGGTCCCCCCGACGTTAGCGATCACTCTTCAAAAGGTCTCTCTGTCTTGCGCTACCCGGAATAGCTCCTCCACACTTCTAATGCCGGTCCACTCTCGTATATTTGGCAGCCAAGATATTTGTCTTCTACCAGGTCCTCGGTGACCCTCTATCTTGCCTTTCAATATTAAATGGAGCAAGTGATACTTCTCCCCTCGAAGTATATGACCCAGATATGAAATTTTCTTGATTTTATTTAATGTAAGCAGTTCTCTATCTGCTCTAGCCCGCCTGAGAATTTCTGTGTTGGGGATTGTAATGTTCTTTAATATACTTTGTAAATTACAACGCAAGTTCGTCTTGTATCTTATTTATTTAATTGGATTACAGCGGAATTAGTATTGTTGGTAGCGTGTAATTATTAGAGCTCTCAGTTTCAGAATGAATTAACGATAGCGCCCGAGCGCCCAGCGGCTGTAAGTTCGGCAGCATTCGGCTACGCCCGAATGTCTCCGAACGAACGATAGACATATACCACACCTTCCTCCCTCTAATTAAGCGCTACCAACACAAATACAATTATTCTTAATTATTAGATATTTCATTTACAAAATCATATGTCTCCTTATTTACATGCTAATACATATTATACACACATTTATATATTATTTTAACCACACATTTAAATATTATTTTAACCACACATTTATATATTGTTTATTCACAATTTAACACTCAATAGTTTTTGTTTCTTTCCTGGAGAGGATTTATCTAGGTCGGAGCCTTCCCGCCCATGAAACTGGTTGACACGATGTACTAGGAATTGCCTCATCCACCGTACTTGGTCTCGTCGTGTCTGCACTTTCCAGTGCCGTCTCCTCTCCTCTCGCCAGGCTGAAATCAGGAGAACAAACCGTTAGCTCACTCCACAGATTGGACAACTCCTTCTCAGACTGTTCAGTCCTCGAATCATCAGACGCGAAATTTGGCAAATCTGAGACATTATCGCTCCAGCTAACCGACAAGCCCCTCATCTGGTCAACATGACGTTTCCATATAAAATGTGACTTACAAATTTTAATCAAATACAATTTTTTTCCAAGTTTCTGTGTAATTATTCCCTTTACCCATGTAAATTTATTATTTTGCCTGAAATCCTTAACAAAACATTTTTGTCCCACAATAAAATTTCTAGTCTTGACACCACCATAATTTTTTGCCTGTTTACGTTGATTGGTCTCAATATTTTTATTCGCCAATTCATGTTGTTTAGACACAAATTGCTCATTATCTCTTGGAATGAGACTGTCAAATGTAGATCTCAGTTTTCTACCAAAAAGCAAAACTGCTGGCTCGACTCCAGTCGTACAATGTGGTGTATTTCTATAATCTGACAAAAATTGTAACAATTTATCCCTGTAATCAAACCGAAATTTATTTCCAACCATAAGTTTTTTAAGAAAACCTTTCGTATTTTTAACAGAGTTCTCAGCGGCTCCGTTGCTTTTTGGATGCATGACAGGAGATGTCATGAATTTGATATTGTTTTCCCGTAGGAATTGTCTGAAAATCTCGCTTGTAAAAGATGTACCGTTATCCGAAACAATGAGTTCAGGGTTGCCAAAATTTGCAAATAATTTTCTTAACTCAAAAATTGTATTAACTGAATCTGCCCTTTGAACTTCAATACAGTCGACCCATTTAGTAAATGAATCGCAGACAACCAAAAACATTTTTCCTGCCAGAGGCCCACTGTAGTCTATATGTAACCTACTCCAGGCCTTTCCTGAATTTGGCCATACAGATAATTGACTCTTTGGGGGTGACTGTTTCGTCGAAACGCAGTCTGGACATTCCTGAACAATTTTCTCTAAATCCTTGCTCAGCGATATCCACCAAAAATAACCCCTTGCTAATCCTTTCATCTTTACGATGCCTAAGTGTGAACGGTGTATAAGCTCTAAAACTTTTTTATGCAACGAACTTGGAACAATAATCCTATGTTGCCAAAATAAACAATCCTTTACAATCGAAAGCTCATTACGCTTTATCCAATATTTCCACAAATTACCTTCGCGACTTATCCGTTTGGGCCAACCCTGCCTCAAACAAGTCATTACGCTCTGAATTTCCGTGTCAACTTTAGTGGCTTCCGTGATTGAATTTACGTCTAGATGTTCGCAATTACTAACAAAGTTAACGAAATCTGACCCGTAGTCCTCTTTGAATTCTACATTAGAATTCTCAACTCTGTTCTTCAACGGTAACCGAGACAGAAAATCTGCCTGGTTCCCCCTTGATACCATCGGTTCCCCAGAAAATAATCTTAGCAATTGAACTACCGTATTCTTTAAATAAGGTTTTACGTTCCTATTATTTGCACATGAACTACCATGCTCCGTAAACATGGTTTTATGTTCCCTAAGATTAGAACTTCCATACCCTGAAAAATATGGTTTTACATTCCCCATTTTCTGAAATTTGTTCTTATTCGCGAACGAAACCGAATTAATAGTATTTTGTCCCGGAATAATATTGAGGTTGAAGGTTTCCATGAAATCTCTCCCAACTATTAGTTCTGATCCGTTGTTTACAATAATAAAGGTTACAAACCTAACAATATTATTGTACTCGACCTTGAAATTTATCTTACCTACAACATTCAATATACTACCATCATAACCTGAAATCTTTCGTGTTTCGGGTGACAATTCTAAATTACTGAAATGTTTACAAAACAAAATTTCTGGAATAACACAGACTGATGAGCCCGAATCAATCATAGCATTGAAATTTTTACCATTTAATTTCAACTGAGCTGTGATTGCTTTCATAAATGCTACAGTATCAATATTATTATCATTACAGTTCATAACTGATTTCACTGATCCGTACCTGCAATTTTTCCTTAAATGCCCTATTTTTCCACAATTATAGCACTTTGCATCCTTCAATCTACAATTACGCGTGTCATGATTTAATTTCCCGCAAATACTGCATTTCTTTTGAGATGAAACGGTATTAAACTGTTTAAACGATCCGCGCCCGTCGCTACTGTATGAACGTTTATTCGGCGTACGAGCTGGTGAAGGTGATCTTGCACACTTTCTCACAGTATTTACTTCCAATTTAAGTTTAGTTGACTCGATTTCAGGACCTTTCGCGGTAACTGCCAGTTCAACTAACTGATTAAAATTTAACTTAGGGCCTTCAATAAACAATTTTACACGCACAGGACCCGGAAGTAAACCAATCGCAAAAACATCTACCAGATTAGCTTCTAATTTAGCCCAAAATTGACAATAAGTACTTAACCCTCTAAGTCTTGCTGCAAACTCCTTAATCGACTCGTTTTGATCCTGTTTAGCAAGAAAAAACAATTCGCGCTCCCGAAAGATAGATCTGCATTTTACACAATGTTTTTCGAGCAACTCAATTAATTTATCAAATGTAACATCAGTGAATTAAAACATAAATTAGTCAGAAGGGTCAACGATTCTGCTTCAAGCGAGTTTATCAGATAAGCCTTTTTCTTAATCTCCGTGATATCATCATGCAATAAGAGGAACTGTTCTAATCTGAGCCGAAATACATTCCAATCTCCATTTATGTGAGAAAACGGTGGAATTCTCCCGGATTCCATTCTCACGAGAGGAAAAAAAAATGACACTAGCCGTACAAGTACACGAACGACAACAATAACTTAACAAGCAAAAAAAAAATACACAAATCGATAAATCCTCTACAAGAAAGAAACAAAAAACCTTAACTTCTGATATTGCGGCTGTTGACTTCCTTCTCGTACTGTGAGAGAGCCCTTTCCTCGGCTTCTCTCGGACTTCAACTTCCGTGGATAGACTCGACTGGTCAATCTGCCAAGCCCCAAAAACGACCACTGCCTCCTTGTGTTTTTTCCGGGTGCCCTTTCCTCGACAACCCAACAACCCAGACTGTGGCTCCAGGGATAGTATAACTAGGATTTCCTTCCTCGGCTGTAGGTAGCCTTAAAAATCGGGATGACTTAGCCCTCCTTGCTTCGTGTAACAAAAAAAATATTTTTTTTGTGTATGCTCCCACAATCCAATTAATTTTTATCCTACCGGCTGCGCCAGGGATCATGTCGGTCCATGGAACCTTAAGCATTCTCCGGTGAAGCCCAATTTCGAAAGCCTCTAACCTGTTCATGGTATTTATTTTCAAGGTCCATGTTTCACAACCATACAGCATGACCGACCACACATAACATTTTAGCATTCTCTGCCTTAGTTTTAAGCTGATATTGTCATTGCAGAAGAGGGATTTCATTTTTATGAACGCAGTTCTTGCTGCTTCAATTCTGCACCTAATCTGGGTCAAGAATCTCCCTGAGGAAACTGCCGAGGTATCTAAATCTCTCCACCTTTTCGACATTACAACCATTTAACTGTATCATTGATCCAGAGTGATCTAGTCGTCCAAAAGTCATCCATTTAGTTTTATTGACGTTGATTGTTAGACCCAGTTGCTCACCAGCATTATTAACAAGATTTAATAGGTCTTGGAGGTCACTGATAGTGTCAGCTAGTAATACAGTATCATCTGCATATCTTTTGTTATTAATGACAACTCTGTTGATCTTAATGGCCTATATCTTATAATTTAAAGCAAAAATAAATAAAGTAACTCCTATAAGTACTGGATATTTGATATACCTTTTTATAACAAAAATAATTTTTTTGTTTGGTTGGGTATTTTGATCTCAAATCCAAATTTAACATTTGTATGAAACGGGCAGAAATGGGCCGCGCATACGTTCCCCTTATTGTTATCATGCTAGTACTTTCATTAGTAAATTTTTTTGAAAACAGAAAAACATTTGTCAAAGTTAGAAATAAAATAAGACATAACTCCCCATCGGTATTTCTTATATGAAACTTTATTGATATTGACATATTCCTACAGATACCCATGCCATTGCGATATTGTAGAAAAAAATCCACTTTGTGACCAAGAAATGAGAAGTAAATATTTAATTTGGTTCTTGTCTGATTGGTAGACTTTTGAGTTTCTCCCGCAGAGCTTTTAATCGTGTTTGCCAAGGAATTGCAAAATATTTAATATTTTTTCCGGAAAATTTTAATAGCTGAGTTAATATCTAATAGTTCGATGAAGAGTTAAGTAAAACTCGGGTTAAAAAAATAATTTTTCTAATTTTCTTATATTCGATCAATAAAACCTAATTTTCCTCTGAATCATAAGATTTGTTAACTGCTAACTGATATTGACGTTTGTTAAATTACAGTCGACTATAAGTTTGTCCAATTTGATTTTATTAATTATTTAAAATTATATTAATTAAATTAAAAATATGAGTTTTTTTAACGTTAGTTCTGTTTACACACCCAGTGTGTAAACAGAAATTACGTTAAAAAACAGTGTGTCAATTGTTATTTTCAAATTTTTTTTTGTTAGTTACGTCCTCTCTCGGATCAGATTTAACCTTTGTATACCTCGAGTGTAACCCATTCCCTAAAAAAGGGCACAAACACTAAAATTATGCGCACAAAATGTGAAAGATTATACAATATATGCAAAATTGTTTGTATCTTTCATTTTTTTCCGTTAGAGCTCACTTCAACGAATATTTTCTTATATCGTGTATAAAAAATCACGATGATAGAATGCATTGTAATCTGCCAAGTTCTAAATCGATCGGAAGTCGAGAAGTAAGTAAGGGCCCGGTTCCCGCATTTTTACCGATTTATTACATATTTTCCTTAAATACTGTAAGTTTTAGAGCTCTTAAAAAATTATAATTATTATTCTTGAAGATAATATTTATACATTCCCCACGCCGAAACAGCAATTAGTGAATTTTTCTCGATAAAAAAAATAGCAAAGTAAGCTCCGAAAACCATTATAAACACGTTTTTTCAGTTATTTTACAAGTTATAGGTATGTTTGAAGAGTCCCAACTGCTCCCGTCTGAAGCAAGTGAGACTATAGCATCCCCAATTGGGGTATGGTGTGAGGTTGAGGGTAGTGGAGAGGGGAAGAATATAGGGAAGAGGAAGGTGGGGAAGTACCTGGCTATTCAGATCTGGTCACCAAACACGGCTAATGCCATTTCAAGCAACGTTTCAATTCTAAATGGTGGTCTTACACCAGGGCGATACAGAGAGTATTTTCCATTCTGGAACGTGCCGCAAATATGCTAGGTATATATTATTTTTAATAAATAAATTATGAAATAACACAAATTAATCAAATAAAATTTATTTGCCATGCCGGGATTCGATCCCGCGACCTTCGGTGTGCGAGTCAAGCGCCTTACCACTGCGCTACGCCGGCCGTCTTCTATTACAGTCAACACAGAATTGCTTCAAAAATATAGTTGTAAACTTGATCTCCCTAAATTTAGAGGATATACCTAAAATACCTACTATCTTCCGTGTTTCCCATCGTTTTTTGGAGCTATTAGTTTAGTTTTCGTAAAAACCATATTCACGAATAATCTCATGTCTAGTACCGCAAAAGACCTTCTGTGCTTTCACAACAGAGCGAACGGTGAACGTCAGTACTACTCATTTCATTAGCCTCGGACACGCGCGGAGATGACTAGAATTTTCATTCTGGATAACAATGTTGCGCACAAAGTGAGTAGATTGCATATTATTATTTATCTCCTGCTTTTTACCCAGAGTAAACAGTGCCCACTTCAGTTCGACCTAGGCCGGGCCCACGCGTAGTAATATACTCAACATATGAGTAGCAAGGACTCACACTCACAGGGTCACCACAATTTACATGAATTTATTATAAAACATAGCAATAATACAGATGTGCTTTTCATTAATGTATAACAGCATACATTGACTGAGTTGTGTTTTACACACAACATTCATTTTTCCGAAGGACGTGCACAAAATACAATGATATGTTTTACGAAGCTGATATGTCCTCAGACCAATTTATTTAATTCATAACTGAAAAAATTAAAACCAATTGTTAATTACGAACCCTCCACCACTGCTGTATGTTATTTTTTTTTCTAATTATTTTGTTTTTCCTTCTTTTCATGAAAATAATAATATTTGGATTATTTATATAGCGCCGTTTTTTTTTTGGTGAAAAATCCCCTCAAGGGCGCTGGCAAATGGCTAATCATTCATCCTAGAACGTTTTCTTATGATGTGAAAATGTATTAATTTTATATAGTTTCACTGTCTAACTTCATCTTTTCTTTCTCACATGCTTTAATTTTTGCTTTTTCATTTCTGTTGTAGGTATACAAATATATTTTTTCTTTTTTTTTACCACTTTATGTTTTCTTTAATGTTTTAATCCATGTTTTTTATACTATATTTTTTTTGCGGAAACTTCACTGATTAATGCAACCATGTAATATGTAATTACATTATAATATGTATAACTGTATGTAAATTTGTTTTGCACATTCCTTCTCCGTTTCAAGATGGTAGCTGCAAAAATGTTTCAATAATGTTTCTTTTTACAATTATGAAATCGTGAAATTCTGTAGTGTACAGGAATTTGTACCTAGTTGCAATGTCCTTCAACAGATGTCATTAGTGTAGGTAGTAATAGGTTTTGAAGTGCCTCAACAGATTTAAGTAAAGTAGTAATATGTTTTTTTCCTTGCTTCAAAAGTACACAGAAGATCCATTAGAAATTATGTTTGGTCCAGTTAATTTATTCATCGTAAACCACATGAAGATTTCCGAACATACTCCCAAAAGCAATCGCAATCACTGGAAATGAAGAAAATTACAGTCGCACGCATTTATTTGGGCTTATGATGCTCGAAGAAAGTTTGAAAAAATAATTGTCATTGTGAGTGGTGGTGAGGTTTCTTTGGACAAATTGTATAAGTAATTATTAGAAATTAATAAAAATTACACGAACAAATTAAATAAGTAGGTTCCAAGTAACTACTTACAAATCTAAAGGTCGATCTCCTGCTACCGTTTCCACAAACGTTACCGCAAACATGGGGCAGGGCTACAACGTTTTTGGTTTTCTATCGGTCACGGAACATTGTGTCCTTGACTTAATCGAAATGTGTACGTGTTTTTGTCGGAGGAGACCGGCCTTTATGATATCAGAGGAGATTTTGGTTTTGACATATGTATTAAATATGAGAAAATTATAGGAAAAAAAAATTTGGACGTAAGGTTCTGTTCACTGAACCACTAGTAGAAGATATTGAAGTTGTCGATTAAATCAACTGAGTAGAAGTAAAACAAAAGTATATATATATATATATATATGTTATGGTTAAGGTTTTCACGGGTGTAAGATGTAGAACAATTTTCTCGGTTTACCCGCGTAACGTAGTCCTTAAAAGGACTTTTTAAATCCTGACGTTTCGGACAGATCACACTGTCCATCTTCAGAGGCCTTATGTCTTGAGTTTTTGTCTCAAACTGATAGCTTTCGCATATCTGTTCGGTCCAGAAGCTAAGACTTAAGTGAGTGCAAGTCACTTCTTATGTCTAGAACGAAGTACCCGGGTTGAAGGTGATTGATAGTGGAGGGGGTTGGGGGCGGGGCCGGCAGTAGATACCTGATTGGTTAAGCTAATTGGAGATACTACTGGTAATTTTGGAAATGCCATTTTTGGGGGATTTTCATCGATTATAACTTTCCAGGTGTTGGGAATTCTGACTGAGTCATTTCTAGCATTCATATTATTTACCAGTAGTATCTCCAATTAGCTTAACCAATCAGGTATCTACTGCCGGCCCCGCCCCCAACCCCCTCCACTATCAATCACCTTCAACCCGGGTACTTCGTTCTAGACATAAGAAGTGACTTGCACTCACTTAAGTCTTAGCTTCTGGACCGAACAGATATGCGAAAGCTATCAGTTTGAGACAAAAACTCAAGACATAAGGCCTCTGAAGATGGACAGTGTGATCTGTCCGAAACGTCAGGATTTAAAAAGTCCTTTTAAGGACTACGTTACGCGGGTAAACCGAGAAAATTGTTCTACATATATATATATAAAAGGTAATGGACTTGATTTTTTCAAAGAATTTTTTTCGGGTATCGAAAGACAAACACTATTTGCTTGAAGGACAGAAAAAAATATTGAGTAAAGTGAAATTTGCTAAAAAGTTGAAAGACAGCACGTCAAACTAAATCCATACCGAAGCTCGAAGATTGATGAGTATTATTTTTAAACTAATTGATTTAATTAACTAATGGCGACCTCCGCCTCAGTTTCAAAGGCTTTGAAACTCGGTGAGTGGTTGAATTGAATTTTATTACTTATACATATATATACTTGTGCTGTTCACTAAACAGAGGCTTACACATAAAAATTACAGGTGTGGAACACAGTGCAGATATACGGTTAATTATTGAAATAAAATAATACATATTGAAGAAGATAATACTAATAAATCTGAAATATAAAACGGAACAAGACATAGAAAAAGAAAAAGGTAGGTATTGGTTGGAACTGGGAATCGAATCTCTTTTCTTACCGGGACACAGCGGCCTCAAACAACTCGGCCATTCTATTTATTTTATATCATTTTTGTCAATGATATATAACATTGATAGTTAGGTACAACCTTCAAAAAGTTATTAAAAGTAATTCTAAAAAAATCATAATATTAGCAGTTTGTAAATTCTTTCTCTATCCCTCTATTGCCAGAGCACCATTCAGAATAGAATGTCATTTGTCATATTTTGTAGCATGATATGAATATGCAGGTACATCACGGAATTCCTATTTCCTATCTCCTTCTATTTCCCATATCTTTTAAACTCATATGTACCAAAATCTTAGATGCCATAGTCCCACCGATTCTTGACATTTCGGATTTTTCCGAAATCTGATTACATGCAAAAATAAATAATATTAAAACATTAATTTCGTTAAGGCGAGACATAACCATGTTTATCGTGTATTTGCCCGAGGCTCACATTTTAATTTATTTCGGCGAATTCGTAATTGAATCATTTCTATTTCCATTCCTCACAAGGGATGCGAGTTATTTATATTTTAGATTAATAAAAACAGTACGTTGCCATAATTTATTTTAAATGTAAAACGCCTTTAAAATTTGTAATACGGTATAAAGTTAGCGGTGAGCACCAGATTTCATTTTCTAGATGAATAATTAATAATTTCTGGAGGCATTGATTGAGAAACATATTAAATATTAGTAAAACGTTCTTCAGAATTAATTAAAATGAACCCGGCGGAAAGATTGAATCTCCAGGCCTGCTATGGTGAATTTGACCGTACGTCCGTCCAATACGCCGTGCCGTGGGCGCATATTTGTTTGCACGCTTTCTTCACTTACGTCGTTAAGATTCCACATTATTTTTCTTCTTCTTCTTTTCTTTGATAGGGAAAATTCGACAGTAGGTCCGTCCAATAAACGGCTTCTTTACTTACGTCGTTAAGATTCTGAATATATTTTAGGGTATAGTGTCGCCTTAAAAACAATTCCGCGTGCTCAGTCAGTTCTCAAAGGTGTGAGATTTTTTTGCTTTCCTGAAAGTAATATTTTTTGTTCACTTTCTCCCTTAGGCAGTCGGATTAGATTAGCGGGAGATTGCCCAAATTTTAAACAGCGTAGAGATGATGGCTTAAAATTGTAATTTTTTTACCCGAAACAATTTTTTAATCCATAAATCTCGAGAACATTCTCCAGACAACGTCTCAGGCAGATGTTCCATGTCTGCTAATGCTACAATCATTAATCAAAATAATTTAAACATGCAATAGATACTGCACAACAAACGAGGTAAGTCCTTTAATTTTGAATGTGAATAATGATGATGAAGTAGTAGCTTGGTGGTGGCAGATAGTTATATTATTTAATTTTTAATTTCAATGCCAGCAACCCGTGCGTGTACGTATATTTACAGATGCATACACTTACACACATATATATTTATAAACATATATATACACACATATATATGTTCATGCTTACATATATGTGCATGAACCTGTGTTCTTGATGACTATCGAAAACAACGTTCGTCTGGAGTATTTTGTACCAAACTGCCAATTACTGGCTGGTAGGATGGGGTGTTGTTGCTGAATGGGATGGAAAGATATATTTTTTTTTATATTTTACGTCAGTAAAAAGAAATTCGAAAGGAAAATCTTTTTGATTCTAAAGAATTTTTCCTCTTGGACGCGACCTTAACAGCTGTCTGCAAAGATTCCATAGATTGTTTAGTCGTTTTGTAGCTGTAAGACATATTTGTGTAGGCTTCATAAAGTTTTCGGTTTTGAGAAAGGAATTTGAAGCATTGTTTTGGAAAATCCGAAGATGGACAAAATTGTGATGCACTGTGTTAAAAATGTAGAAAGATTTGTGATTATTTATGTTTGCTATAGTAAACTCAAGAATATTTCAAAAGTTCTGACTTTGCAAATGGAAAATTAATATATCGTATAAATTAATCTTCTTAATATATAAAACAAAGTTGCGTTAGTTACACCATTTATAACGCAAAAACGGCTGGACCGATTTTTATAATCTTTGATTTGTTGGATTTGTCTCCACCCCGAATAGCAGAATAGCTATTAAAAATCGGAAAAAATCACGAAAACAAGAAGAAAATCCTTTTCCTCATACATTTTGTAAGGAGCGAATTCTCATATTTTGAAAGAGCTGCTGCAATATTGTGATAAATATAATATTGAATAGTGAGTGAATTCCGAAAATTCCAAAACGTTAAATGTCATTGCGCTGGTTGTTTTGCTTTTGTTCTTAAACATAAAAAGCTTCCCCTCTTTCTTATACACTAAATGTCAATAGTGTACAAGAAAATGAAACGCAATTCTCGTAAGTAAGAAGAAAAGTAAGCAACGCCATTTCTAATAATGACAAAAACAAACAGTTGCGCATCGGTAATTGCTTCATTATATAATTTTTAACTTATGTAATAAAAAAAACTGAATTTAATTCAGCTAATAAGTTTACCGAAAATTTATTGATTCTGAGGCGGTACGAAGTTCGCCGGGTCAACTAGTAAAAATATAAAAATCAACAGATTATTTTTTATGTCAGGAGTCAGGATCGTACAAGACTCCGAAATGCTGCCAACCGTCTGGAATCAGTGAGAATATGGCATCCCCAATTGGGACGTATTGTGAGGATGAAACTAGTGGAGAGATAGAGCAGAAGGTGGGCAAATACCTGACTATTAATATCTGATCTCCAAAGACGGTTAAAATCCCATTTCAACCATCGTTTTATTCTAGATAGTCGTCTTCTACTAGTCGATACTGAAAGTGTCTACCACTCTGGAACGTGGCGCATTATATTATTAGGTGATATTCTTTTTTAAAGAGCTGTTTAAAATTTGCCGCAAGAACTAATGATTTTTTAAATGTTCTAATTTTTATTGCATTCCCACTATTTATTTATTTATTTAAACGCCATAGAATGGATAGTGATAGGTACATGATATTATAAGTATACAGTGGTACAGAGGAGGTTATTAGTATTACAATAATAACAAAATATGAATGAAGTTTAGGATACTAGTACGTGTTATTTAACTAAAATCAATGTTATAATAACAGAGAACATATAATTTAGGATTATTTAGAATAAAAAAGATGTAAACAAAAGGGACTTGTCAGAAAAGTGGTCAACTGTATTTATAGACACAAAGTAGTAGAGTAAATTTGTTTTTTGTTTATTGTTACCTTCAAAGTTATCATTGTTTGGAATTACTAAGCAGGTGTTGTTAATTAGCTAACTAGCTGTCAATTAAAGATTTAATAATAGTTTTGGTTTAAAAAAAAACATTTTTAATAAAATAATACATTTAAAAGCATCTCTCTTCAGTCTAACAGAAAAGATCTGAAGTAAGTAGTTGAGAATCTATAATAAAACATTTATTTATTGTGAATTTCAAGCCCGGCTGGGCTTTTACATGTTATTTTTTTATTTATTACAAAGAACATCTAAGGAAGCATAACAAAATCAAAAACAAAATAGAAGACAAAATCAAAGACAACATCTAAAGCAAAAACAAACTAAAAAAACGAAGTAACATCGAAACTAAATACTCCACCATGCAAGATGGAAAAATGTAATACTAGGAAAATTACAATACATTGGTAAGATCTCGTAAGTCGATGCTGATTACGTAACCCATTAACATTTTCATGAATAATTGTGTTTTGTGGTATTTTCAAACAAACGCGTAAATACGTTTTCCATGGATGAAACATAAAATAAACAAAATTGCTCTAATATTTATTGTGTGTTAAAACTTCCACTCTTTGATATGTGTAAAATTTTTTAACACAAAAAATATTCGCTGAGTGAGAAAAATTTAAAACGAACCCTGCTTTATAATGCTTTGACCGAAATTAGAATAAAATGGTGTTAAAAAAACAATGTCGTTAAAATGAGCAGTGTTTCCCGCGGCGACCCTTACTCTGATTAACAGGCGCAATGGGAGCCGAGACATGCGGGGCTTGAACTTGAGGGATTTAACTGACTCTCTGTGACGGAAAAGGCCTTTAATGAGTTTTTTTAAAGCGGACATGTGTACATTTTTACTTAATTATTGTGTTGTACTGTTAATTCCTCTGATTAACAATACAATTCTGTTGATCGGGAGTTTTCAATAATGCTTCGGTTCATCAGAGATTAAGAATCTTGTTTATTATCGTGTCGTATTTTCAATTAATACCTAACTTGGCTTGACGTCTGTTTTAAAAGATGCTTTCTTTTAATTTGCGCTCACTGAAGACACTTGCCTGTAGATCGGATGTGATCGGCTATCTTCGTTTTCGGTTGGATAATAGATCCAATCATCCGACAGCTGTCTCTGTCCTGTCTGACAGCTGTCTCTAACTTGTATCAATGACATCTATTGAGACATCTTAAAACTACGTATAACTACATATACTTATCATCCGTTGAGAGAAATTGAAACTACGTACTCTAACAACATCTGTTGAGAGGCATTCAAACCATATATATATATAAATATATATATATATATTTACACACACCACCTGGAGAAAGTTTTGGTTTTGGTTGATTATTCCGATTTGACAGTTCGTAGAAGGATTCACGCTCAATATCCAACATGGTCACTATCGGAAACGGAACGCACAAACAAGTTTAAAGATAGACCAAATGCCAAACGGTCGAGTTAAAACGGGACTTCGTTTTGCTCAGTCATTAAAGACAAAGTATTATGCGAAATGTGTCATTTAGTTCATAACATGGCTACCACATGCAGACTTGCTGTTTACAAAAATAGCTAACCAATAGGACATTTATTTATTTATTTGACGCCTGTAGAGCTTTCACAAACATCATAAAAGTCGAAATTTTACATAATGCAGAATACCTTGATAAAAAATTTATGGGACTTTAAATAAAATCTAAAATACAAGTTCATTCGTCCGCGCTTGATTCAATTTTCAAAACACCGTTGGTATTCAATTTTCGGCATGTCCATCAGATCCGTTTTAGATTTTTTCATGACATCTTCTCGGGTGCAACGCGTCCCGGTTTTTTTATATTTGTAGATCAGGAAGAAGTCGAACGGAGCCAGATCACGTGAATTTGAAGGCTGCTGGATAGCATTCATGTTGTTTCTTGGTCAAAAACTCACGGATGAGGAGAACATTGTGTGACGGTACATTATCGTGGTGCAAATCCACGAGTTGTAAAAAATCGAAAGATAGAAGTACTTAGTACAGCGCAAGTCTTACAAATATCAAGCTATGACGCTGAAATTTGGAAGGAAGTGTCAATGAGAGTTGGAGCGCCTATTACTACTCGCTTTATCTTCATTCATACATTGCCTCATATATTATCTTATTTGACGTGGCCCAATTAAATAATTTGCGTAACGTCCTATGGTTCTCAAAAACTTTTTCTTACCACTATTCCATTCACATATTTTCCTAGTACTACTTTATCCGTGGATCTGCCGTGGACATTAGCATAAATTCAACCAGCAGCTAAAAATTCTGCATTAATACTTTAATTGCGACCATAGGTACTTTCCCACCTTCCTCTTCCCGTCTCCTTTTCCTCCCTACTTCAGTCTCATGACGTACCCATAATTGAAGATACCATAGCATCTGGCTCCTGACGCGAGCAGTTGGGACTCATATGTACCGTATTCACATTTTTTACGTTATCTCCACACAGGAGGCCCCCGAGGAGAAAAATCCTTAGCACTGTCATCTTTGGGGATGCTGTATGGAAGGATTTTTTAGGGAAGGGAAGGAGATGAAGTTCTGGTAAGGAAAACTGTATGAGGGATGGGTAGGAATCTGGGGATCAAAGTGTTCAGAAGTGACGAATGTATAATTCCTAGATGGGAAAAAACTCCGCCACCAAGACCTACATAAACTTCACCCAAGAACCCGAGCACCCCTGCTAAGACACTGAACATAGCGAACCACTTTTGGTGACCTATAGTAGGGGTTTTGATTATCCAATAAATGATTCCCCGGGCGGCGGTTCCCTTACCCACCTCCCAAATTGAATAACATAAAAAAGATAAAATAAAAAAAAAAAAACATGTAAATAAATCTTTTATCATGCAGATTTTATGTTTATTTTGTTCTGGCGCATAAAAACTTCATAATATTTTTCTTGAGCACGCACCAAGACACGTTTATTTGTTTATTTTGTGCAATCTGGCAAAATGCTTCCAGAAAAGAAAAAAAATACCAGAATACTTGTGTACAGTGACGGAATATCCAAAAGATTACCAATGCTAAAATAAACATCCAGTTCAACAATATCACGTACGCATAATAAATTCTGTAATGAATCGGTTCGACTTTACCAACAGAAGCTTCTCGATGAGGTGGATTAGAGAGGCGGCAAAAATTAATAATCGATATCAGCAGTCGTTTTATACGGTGGGCAATAAAACCGATAAAGTTAAATGGTTTTCCATGATTACGTGAGTATTCATTTGGAGCAGGTGTTCTTTCTACATAGGATGCCCGGGTTAAAGTGAAGTAACTTCGGGAGATAAGTTGTAATGATTAAAAACATCTTTAATTTTTTTTATAGGTCTTTTAATAAGCCTAGAAAAAAATAAAGTATAAGGTGTATAAAAACACTTTCAAGTCCAAACTCTCCTATTTATGAACCCCTTTTAAGATATGGTTTTTTTGTTTAATGTGGCAAATTCAGTTTATTTTATAATAATCGCAAAAAAAACGATATTTACATCCGAACTTCACAAAATAAAATAAAATATACATTTTCGCGTTGTTATTTTACAATACGGCTGCATTCGATGAATTTGGATTTTAAAAGTGAACCCTATGCCTTCCACCCAAGGACTACAGACTGGCCACACCCATTTTTATCAGTTCAGCCCCGACCGGGACGGGGAATAGGGGACGGGTCGCTTGGTTCCGTGAAGTCAATTTTAAATGTCGTTGTTATTACAATAAACAATGCTTAAAAAATGAGTTAATGTTTTTACAGGCATTTACGAAATCAACATCTACAAAAAAATCTCTAAAACCTTTTCCAATCTTAATGAGACAAGGACATGAAAATAAATGTCAATCAATAAGAAATCAAGCTATTTATTGAATCAATTGAATTTACAATAATAAATTAAGCGAATCGATTTTACTACTCTATTAACCGACTCACTACTTTTAATATTCTCAGGGGTGAATGAAAGCTGAAATCTTTCATCAGTCCAATAAAAATGTCACATGATAATCAATGAATTCTAGTGTGGATTAGTTAAAACGAAGTAATTAAGGGCAACAGAACGTTTGATCGTAACGAACAAGATGTAGGAATAAGTTAAATAGTAGACCAAAGAGATAACTAATAATTAAAGTTGAGGATTTACAGTCTCGCATCGTGAATAAACGTGCTCCCTTGCTGCTGTCCATAAATATACCAAAACCACCCACCTGCTGTCAGAATTACAACATTTACTTTGGTACGAGCTCCCGCAGTTTTGTCAAGCTCTATTGATGTAAGATGTAACGCCGCTGAAGAATAGAGATGTTTTGAAGCTGAACGCAATTTATCGTAGCGTAGTATGGAACCGGGGCAAGTAGATGCATATGGCATAGTAAACTGCGAAAAATATCAACATTCAAATCCATTTCTTTTCCATGCAAAAAGTTTTACCTATTATACTTGTAGTGTACGGTCGAATTTATCTGAAGCAAGGTAGTTGGCAAAATCGCACAGTGCTTCGTTTTATACATACAAGCTAGTTGGTAAAAAACTTTAACACAGCAATTAATCACTTGCCACCTACCTAAGCGATGTATTTAATCATAATATGAAGAAAATATATGATAAACGATACATTTATTTTTTAATGTTCAAATTTCGTATTTTTTTTATTGACATGTTTGTATATAAATTACCCTTTGTATAAGAGTCTAAACAAAATTAATTTATGCGTATTTTTGTTTATGTACCTGCAGTATTTACAAGTTATCAGAGCAATAAATATTTTCAGATTAAAGTAAGCCAACCTAAGTAAGTTATTCTATTTTTATTATTTCTTTCTTTTGTTATTTATTCACTTATGTCAAAGTTATTCTGCCTACATTTGGGCGTAAAATAAATAAATTTCCTTAAGCCTTTCTTCGGGAAACTGGGTAAATTCCACCATGTTACGAACTTGCTTCATAGAAATCTCGAATGAGCTGTCTGCAAAATAACAAAATAAGCTTGATGCAGGTTCGTGCCTGAAAATATCGAAACTGACGTGGATAATAATTTGTTGGCTACTAAAAATATGAAAATTTTCGTGCGATTTTGATTTACTCTCTGATATAAATTCTCGGTAAGTTAGACATATTATACATTATAGACCACATTAAACACACAAGTTATTTATTATTATCTATAAACAAATCTCAAATGGTTAACAATAAAATAATTCAGAAACAAACAAATATTACACACCTTCCAAACATGTTCAATTTTTTTTCAGAACCACAGAAACGAAGAGAAGAAATGCATCTGAAAATTTCATATCTGAATAATTAAAAATTTCGGTCTCGTGTATTAGTCAATTCGCGAATTAATCACCAAAATTAAGAACGCATTTTTCAATTTAAAATGATTTAAATACCTTTCAGTTTGTAAGGGGCGAAACACTGTGCGTAACCGGATACAAACAATAAGAAACACGTTCTACGAATATTCTTCGTATATAAAATATATAAAATAAAATGTCTGAATGGTGCTAAGGGCAGTTTGTATTACATTATTAGTAACGAGAGAACCTAACCTAACCGAACTGCTGTTTGCTTTTACTTTTAATAACTTTACTCTGATTTACTTTATGTTGGAAAAATATTTCAGTAAAACAGAAAATTCCTGAAAGTGGCAAATAATTTTCCCAGCGGTGAATGCTCGGCGGTTAATTTCCACGGTGATTTGTAATAAATTTCCCGGATACCAAGAAACAGTGAGATTTTGAGATTTGCAAAATGAAAAAGTTTTACCTTTCACCTTTCACGTCAAGTCAACCTTAAAACGTTGGAATTTCGAACAAACTTTTAAAAAACTTTTGTGTAAAAGTGCCCCCTGAAGTTACTGCACTTTACCCCTGGACACATTGTAAAATAGATTACATTCTGAACTGAAAACGAAAAGTTTAACAGCGCGCTAAGAGAACGAATAGTAAAATCATCATGTTAGGGTGATAGGTATAAATATATGAAGAGATACGCTTGCAAGAAGTTTAGTAACTCAAGTCGTTGGAACTGTTATATTTTCTTATAGTTATATATGGAAGCTTAATCATGGTTAAAACGAATACTTAGAAATGACTTTGTTGAAATCAACCAGCCAAATTCTAAATTTCCAAGTGAAAGTCGAAATACTATAATTTCTAAGAAATCTTTCTACCGCATATTATAAAGGTAACAAATTAGAGATCTACTCTCAAGGATGGTGGATATAGATTAATGACTTGACTTGCTCATAATGCAATTAAACAACAAAATAAAAATAGATTTTAAATTTTTATTTATTTTATTTATTTATTTTATACACTTTACAAATACAAGACAAAAAGTCCCGATAAACTACTTTTTAGCAGTTTGTCTAACGGGTTCTCTACGTTAAAGATCTTATAATAGTGATTTAATAGTTACATTTTTACAATTATATAAAATAAAATTTAATTTTTTACAGAAATATAGATAAAAATAAATTTTTGAAAACATAAATAACATTTTTAAAGTCTTTAGAATAATATGTCATTGTAAGCTAATACAAGTGCATTAAGGAGTATGTAGTAAGATATACTGTAGTCAAAATTAGGTGTACATTTAAACGAGGTAAATCAGAATAGTGCAATGAGTATAAACTTACCCCGTGACCGATATTTTCATTAGTTAATACATTTCAATTTTTATTTATTTTATATATTCAATAATTTTATTATTAAATTAATAAAAACAGTTTATTTTTAAACAAGTTCTGCTGGTAATTATTATTACGCGTGACAGCTGTTTCGCCTTCTGAGGGCATTATCAAACTGTTTAAAAACTTGTTTAAAAATAAACTGTTTTTATTAATTTAATAATAAAATTATTGAATATATAAAATAAATAAAAATTAAAATGGAGTTCTACAAATTAAACTTGATAACAATAAATAATACATTTCAGACAGTTGCTGACGGTTTCACCTCTTCCTCGCATTCGATAAATGCTGGCATCCCATAGGAATCGGTTCTGTCTCCGACTTAATTTTTATTGCACATCGACGACCTTTTGTCGTGTGCACCAATTCGTTGTTACGCGGATGACAGTACAGTCCATGATAGCTTTGTTTGACAAGTCCCCAAGGAGTAGACAAACTCCAACCGCTCGGAGGGCTTTGAAGCAGAGAATGGACTATTACCTCGAGAGTGTTTCCTGTAGAGGTAAGAATAACTTCGACGATTTTAATTTTTCAAAGACCCATTCACGTCTAATTACGATACGTTTTTAGATTTTCACTGCCAGAAGTATTTTCGTTATTTGTTTTTGGGCAGCTCCGTCATTTCGATCACTTTTAGACATTTTTTCGTTATTTGTTTTTCGGGTGTTATACCGTGTTGTGCTATCTCCTTCTTTAGCCAATGTTTCGGAGAGCGTTGCAGTGTCCAAAACGTTGGCTAAGAAGGAGGTAGCCAAACACGGCATAACACCCGAAAAATAAATACCGAAAAAACGTCTAATTACGTCTAAAAGGGATCGAAATGAAAATTTAGTCTCCTTTAACGGAATCAATCTTCCCAACAGGCCTCCCAGATATGCTCAATAACTCTAAGCGAGTATGAGCAGGTTTGGTATATAGGCTTCACCGAATCTGGAGTTAAGGTAGCTTTTCAGAAGTTGGGAGTATTGTACTAGGCCCGCAGATAATTTGATAGTACATAACTTCTAACCCTGTACAACTCGCAAGTGCGTCCAACAGTTGAATTGGCAGCCACCTCTGGGCTGGAACCTAAAATACCTGAAAGAAAACCTTCGATTCCGGGCGTTCGTCCGATAGATTATCCTATCTTAACAAACGGCTTGTAAACTTTAGAGCACAGGCGTAGAATGGGAATGCAGTCTCAAGACCCAATCTCAATACTTTCTTTCCATAAAAAGACACAGCATCCCCAAAATTGACATAGGCCCCGAGGGAAATTATTTTCTTCAGGGCTTCCTGATTGGAGTAAGAGCGAAAAAAGTTTTCTTGCTAAATAAACACGTAGAATGAAATTTCACCAGATGACGGATCATTCCATCAACGAGGTAGTAACTTCAGAAGTGGGTATGTAAGCCAGGCCCAGTCGTCACCCCCAGAGACATCCTCTATCCATCAAGATAGAAAGTCAAATGGTAAGGTGACTTCCGCGTCAGGTTCGGTATTGGATGACATTAATTCCCAAAGCGACGACCGTGTTTTGATATCGGACGCGTCCAGGTGGCGTTAAAACCTTCCTGAAAGCTTAGGAGCAAATGTGATTAACTATTCATTATTAACGATTAACGCACCGATTACTACGATGTATAATGCTTATTTTTGTCAACACGAAACCGCGTGACGCTATTTTATTTTTTTTAGACCCCTACTTTCCCGACTCATTTTCGAATATATTCAGCAAGAAAACCATGTGGGCAACGCGACCCTCCCCGGACTTTGAGGTTAATATTATAACATACATAATTTTTGTGATTGTCGCGAAGACAACGGCGCTCAACCCGATGTACAAGTAAGAGTAAACGGAAACCGGAAACCAAACCGGAAATTATCGCTCATCCTTTCTTTTTTTTACATTAATCCCGCACAGGAGGCCTGCAGGAAGAAAATTCCCCTTAGAGCCTATGTCATCTTCGGGGATGGTGTGTGGAGAGTATTTTAAGAAAAGGAAGGATTATGAAGTTCTGCAAAGGGGAGAGGTATGAGGGGAATCTGGGGTCAGTGTCTCCAAGAGTGACTGACATATGAATCTATCCCTCACAATGCGGTTAAAGGCGCATTCCGAAAGAGTTCTGCTGAAGAGGTCAAAAGCTCTCTTTCAACCAGTCTCCCCCGATTCGGCCTGTAATACAGCTGGTGGGCAGATGCATACACCACCAAGGCTCGGACAAACCTCACCCTATGAACCCGGGCACCTCTGCTATGTCACCAAACGTAGCGAACCACTTGGGATGACCTATGGCAGAGGTGTTGGTTATCCAATAAATGGTTCTTGGTGTGGCGGTACTCAAAACCGCCAACCGCAAATCGCCTACCTTTTATAAAGGCAGTTTTTTTTAGATTAACTCCACACAGGAGGCCCTGAGGAAAATAATTCCCCTCAGGGCCTACGTCATCTATGGGGATGCTGTGTGGGGGTATTTTGATGAAAGGAAGGAGAGGAAGATCTGGGAAGGAAAAGGGTGTTAGGGGTGGGTAGGAATCTGGTGATCAGTGTGTCCAGGAGTGTCGGACGTATGAATCCATCCTTTCCACTGCGGTGCAAAGTGATGTTCTGAGAGACTACGCCTGGAGAAGTCAGAGAGACTCCCTCAACCCTTCTCTCCCGATCCGGACTGCCATGCAGCCGGTGGGCAGACGCATCCGCCATCAAGATCCGGAAAACCTCACCTCATGAACCCGGGCACCCCTGCTAAGTCACCAAACGTATCAAACCACTTGGGGTGACCTATGGCAAAGGTGTTGCTTAAAAATAAAGAAGAAATATATTCAAACACTACATGCGGCATCCGCGTGACAACCTATTAAATTATTTACGTACATAAATGAGACAGAATTTTATGTTTATGGAATATTATTTTACAATAAACAAGTCAGAATAAATAGCACGTTTAAACTGTAAACTGTTAACGAGACAACAATTTGTTTACTGAAAATAATCCGATTTTCAGCAGCAAACATTCTGAAACCTTTTTTATCAGTCCGATACAAGCCTCGTTCAATTACTTTTATAGATTCTCGCAGCTGCCATACTTGCCACGATTAATTTATTATTGTTAATGGCACGCAATTAATAATTAATTTATTATTGTTAATACCCATTAGAACAAAGAACCAAAAATTTACGTAATAAACTAACAATTGCATAAAGAATTTATTTATTTTGTAAGTTTCACTTTAAGAAAGTATTCAATACTAATATTTAAATAAAAAATAAAAAAAATCATTATAAGAAACTCGAAACTTGCCAAAACTCCATGGATAGAAGTATGATAGGGAAAAGACTGTCCGATAGAATAAAAATTGAAACCATTTAGAGACAAACAAGAACAAAATATATCATAAAAACAATAAAAAAGCTAAGTGGAAGTGGTCAGGCCGCGTATTCCCAATCCCTAACGCGGTTCAGTCGCTCTACCGACTGAAATGCGTTAGGGATTGGAATGCATAAATCACCTTCCAAACACTACCGCGTTTCAGTCGCCTTCGCGCTTTGTGGCACTCTGTTTCTGTTAGTGTCAACGACCATAATTATAAAAGGGTAAGCAGAGAGGATGGACCACGTTTTTTTTACTTACGAAATCTTTTTTTACATTGAAAAAAATTATTTTTTTCAATGTAAAAAAAGATTTCGTAAGTAAAAAAAAACGCGGTCCATCCTCTCTGCTTACCCTTCTATAATTATGGTCGTCACCCTAACAGAAACGGAGAGCCACAGAGCGCGAAGGCGACTGAAACGCGGTAGTGTTTGGAAGGTGATTTACGCATTCCAATCCCTAACTCGTTTCAGTCTATAGCGCGACTGAAACGCGTTAGGGTTTGGGAATACGCGGTCAGGCCACACAATCAAAGGAAGTGAAAAATGGTCAAAATTAGTCATGAATTGGTTCACAAGTGACAAGAAGAGAAAACGAGGTAGACCATTTAGACGGTGGGACATCAAAGCCATAGCAGGTGGTACATGGACAAGAGTAGCTAATGATAGAGAGAAATGGCTACAGTTGGAGGAGGCCTTTGTCAACTAGTGACATACAGACAGGGAGTCGATGCATGATAAGTGTTATAAATATTATAAATTATGTAATGTAATTTACTGTCTGAATAAAGGCTATTATGTAATACTTAAATAAACACATTCCTTAGCCAGATAAACATTTTCACACGTACACAATGAAGAAATATCATCGTGTGAGCATATAGCGCATGTTTAAGAAAATGCATTGATTCATCATTATAATTGTATAAGATCCATGGGGTGAGGTTCATCTGGATCTGGTTTGACGGATGCGTCTGCCAACCAACTGCGTTGTTGCCATCATATTGGTTGTGGGAGACCTTTAGACCTTTCTAGCAGGACTCTCTTGGAACAACACCACAATGGGAGGGATAGATCATACTACCGTCACTCGTGGACACACTGACCTCTAGATTCCTAACCACCCCTCTTATATTTTTTCTTTCCTAAAACTTTATTTGTTTCCTTTCCTTAAAAGACCCTCCACACAGCATCCCCAAAGATGAAGAAGGTCCTAAGGAGAATTATTTTCATCAGGATCTCAGGTGAGGAGGTAAGGTAATAAAATTTTATTTATGTATAAATGAAAACAAATATATTACATATTATAGAGATAATATTAAAAACACATATCGAGATAGGTTGTAGGCGGGTTGTTCAGGAAAATAACTCATGTTATTATAATTAAGAGTATAAACCTAACATGTAAATTGGATTGTCCTAAAACCGGAAAATCTTGTAATGAATGTTCTAAATAAATCATCACATGTACTAATTTCGATTGTCTGCTTTGATGATGTGTGCGTTGTGAAATATTCGTCCGCAATGTAATGTACTTTAATGTAACTTAATGTAATTTAATGTATTTTAATGTAATTTGATGAAATTTAATGTAATTTAATGTAATTTAATATAATTTAATGTAATTTAATATAATTTTAAAATTCAATGTAATTTTAAAATTCAATGTAATTAACAAATTTCCAAATTGGTGATAATTGTGGAAACTAAGGGATAAAGTAGGTGTCAAAATTATTTTATCAAAATAATAATTCTAAATTTGAGCTGTGCATCAATCAAAATCTGACAGATCTAACTAACTACATCTGAATAACTAATATATTTTTAAGTATAATAATGGTGTTAATTCGAAATGTAAATTTCTGATTGTCTCTTTATTATTTTTTTTGATGAGGATTTTGAAGTAAATAAAAAACACCTTCTGCTTCATAAAACCTACAATAAATTATAACGTTTGAATTTTTACGGGCCTGCACTAATGAGCAAATAAAAACAATGACAAAAAATTATAAATCATATTCAGGTTTCACAGAGTTAAGAAGATAGTTATTCGTATTAAATGATTCAATATTTTTTCTTTACAAAGTTTTGGGGGAAAGTTTTTTTTACTACGTGAAATTTCCCTGCTGCGAACAATGAAGTTAACAGGTGGGTCCAACGTCTGCCATGCTTCTGTCCGCGTGCGTCGCCGAGGACCGGGCAATCCGGGCATCTTGCACAGCGGACATCGGGTAGGCAGCGGCTCTTCAGCGTGAGGCAAAGGTGTCAGGCTTCAGGCGTCAGGCGACAGGCGTCAGTACCCAGCAGGCGGCGGCGCCCTGAACACGCGACGCGACGCTCTTTCTGCGTTCCTCTCGGCGCTCTCGCAAGGACACGTCAGTCCTTTGTTTACAAGTGACACTAGTTCAAATTAACGTCTGTCAGATGAGATGTGAAAAAAGTTATTTAATTAATGATATAGACGTACAACTTTTTAGCTTGTAATATTATGTTCTTTCCAAGAAAATGTTTGATCCTCGTTTTTTATGTAAGTTATTATAGTTTTAACTTTTTTTAATATCTCTGAAACTTTGCTGTAAGGAAATTTATTTTATAGACTTGTTTTAATAACGAATTGATTTCCATGATGATTTAAAATACTACCCATATTTATAAATTTATTAGTTGACTTGAGTAAAACCTCAAATTAAAAATACGTTTTAAGAAAATGCAGACAATGTTAAACGAAGTTCCTATGATACATTTAAATATGATCAAAGTTGATATGTTCGAATTAGATCATTGGTAGAGCAAAGCCTCAGCAAGGCTGAGATCCATGGTTTAATTCCTAGATGCGACCGAATTTCTTCAGATTTTTCTGTTACGCAGTTTTCGTTTAGGGGTCGTTAATATTATCTTCAATCATTATATATATATATGTTTTTATACCACGTGCACAAGAAAATTATAGAGGTAATATGATTTTGCGGTTTTGGAATTTGAGCTCGAAACCTTAGCTATCCGAGGCTACATAATATACTGGCGGCGTCACTGACCCCCACCCTAACGGCTTTTCTGTGACTGTAAACATTGTTTCAACACTTAAAAGAACCCTTATTACTTAATTTCCTTTGGAATTTAAATCAATTAAATTTTGATTTATTGATAAAATTATTTGAATGCTTATAAAATTCTTTCTATTTCACCTAATCTTAATACATAAAACAAAGTCAGGGACAACCATTTATAACTCGAGACCAGCTGGACCGAATTTTATGATATTTGATTTGTTGGATTTTTTTCTGCCCCGAATAGCAGATAAGCTATTAAAACATTGAAAAAATCACGAAAAAAAATTAAGAAGAAATTTCTTTTCCTCATATATTTTGTATGGAATGAATTGTCATCTTTCGAAAGAGCTGCAGGAATATTGTGATAAGTATAATATTGAGTAATGAGTGAATTCCAAAAATTCAAAAACGTCAAATGTCAATGCGCTAATTGTTTAGTTTTTGTTATTAAACATATAATGCTGCCCCTCTTTCTAACGCACTAAATGTCTACAGTTGAAAATGGGACAAACGGTGAACGTATATCTGCACCCCTTCAAAAGAAAAATACAATGTATCTATCTATCTATCTGAATTAAAAAAATGAATCCCCTAAATGCATGTACGCGCATAACTTTCGAACAATTTTATCTAATTCATTCAAACTTTGAGGATTTGGTGTGTGTATGCCCGCGAAGGTTTCTATGCATACTGGTGAGCTCTGGCATTAATAAGTTTGCATAAAAAATTACTATAGGTGGCACGCGAGCTGTTTGAAAACTGAATCTACCGGGACTGAATGAATGGAATGCGGGAAGAGGGAGGGGAACCCGGAAGGGGGGGGGGGAAATCTAGAGGGGGATTCGCGCGACGGGGAAGCCGGTGAGGGGAGTGGGGTGAGGGAAGTTGGAGCGGGAACGCGAGAAGGAAGGGGACGCGGGAGAGGAAGGGGAGGCGGAAGGGGAATGGGACGAATGTGAAAGGACAAGAAGGGAGAAACTATTTATTTATTAAGTGGCATAGCAACGCACACCGGGAACTCGCTATAATAATATAAACGGAGCAACTGATCGTTTTGATTTGTATGCAAATTAACAGATGGCTGTGTGAGTTAAAAGATTAGTTAACATCCAGTAGATGGCGTTGTGTTTCGTTAGCCACAGCAACGCGTGGCCGGGTCAGCTTGTAACAAAATAAAAATAACGATCATTTACGTTGAACAGGAAAATGAATAAATTTAAAAACGAAGACTTCCATTCCTAAAAAAACAAATCTTTTCACGGTAACAAAAATCGAATAATTTGAAAATTATCTTGAATTTCTTTCAAAAAAGGATATACGAGGGGCATTTGTAAAGGTCGATCCCTCAGAGGCGTAGAAAAGGCTTTCCTTGTATATTTTTGATAACAAAAATGTTTATTTTATCTTAATCTCTGAAAAGGATTCAGAATCTTTCTGTTGAGATGAATAAAGTTTTCTTAAAAATCGTTGCGAAATTCTAAAGCGGAAATTTACAGTGTTTTTTTTTTTTAAATATGTTTCAAAAGCTTAAGGACAACAAAATAAATCTCAAGGAATAAATACTATATTTATTTATTTTGCGCCAGTTATAAAGTTTATATGTTCGGTAAGCTCGGTTTTGGTGGACGTAAAAAATCTAAACGGTGCCGACTAGGTGTTTTATATCAAATAGCAACTTTTAAAATAAACAAATTTAATGTTATGTTTAACACATTTATGTAAAATAGGCCTATGTTTTTATAGTTGTCGACTGAACCGCTTATCCATCAAAACTGCAATAAGATCATCTCTCACCAGTTAACTTTATTTATAAATTTTGATAAACAATCGTGCCACTTGTCGAAAGAATAATAGAGCGACTGATAAATTCAAAGTAAACTTTTCAGTCAACTTTTTGAAATTATGTATTTATTGACTGAGCATAGAGAAGACCTGTTTTATCTGAAGAGTTAAGCATTCCGCCTGTTTGTAATTTTTTTGTAACTCCCGTGTCCGCTCAATCCTGTCAAGATGTTAGCTATGTTCGATAGTTCTTTTTTACTCCGCCAGAGTTTGCACCAGCTTTTCCATCTGTCCAATCAGAATAATCAACATTACGCGAGTTCCAATATCTAGTAGTTTTGTGAACATTAGACCGCTCTATCAAAAATATTTTTTTTTTCATAAGAAGCAAACACATTGAGACTTGATATTTCAAATAAATGAAAAAAAAACTTGGTTTTAAGTCACTTTATTGATATATTTCTTTTATATCAATTTTTTTCTTATTTAATCAATCAAAATCAAAATTTCTTTTGAAATTATAAGGTTTGGAAGTAAGCCTTAATTTTAACCTAATACCTACCTACTTTATTATACGATATCTATAAAAATACCTAATTATAAAATACCCCAAAAGAAAGACTTGGATACTGATAAAACGTTGTGTCCAAACGACTACAAAAATGGCGGCCAAGATGGCCGCAACGCCAGACCGTTTCCATGGTTATTTTTCAGTGGCTTGACATTTGGGGGCATTAACAGTTATTTATTTCATGTCTTATAACAAGTACTGTATTTAATCATTATAATTAATTTTTCGAACAACTTTTGTAATGTGTAGTAAATATTAAGGAAATTTTAATCAATTTTCTAAAAGAAGATACATAATTTTTCATAAAACGTATTTTTTATTTGTTCTTTAACTCCATGACCTATTAAACATAACCCTAACTAATTAAATAGAATGTTGTGGGCACCGCTTTATTCATCATGTTAAATTCAATGTAAAATGTTCTTCTAATGTTTTGAAGACAGAAAAGTTCTAGGTTGGCTTACAACCCTCAGGTACGAAAGCCTGTAAAGTGTATTAATATCATCATCATGATCACTCTTGGCTCTACAATCCCTTGTGGGTCTAGGCCTCCTCAAGAGTCTTCCTCCATTCATCTCGGCTTTGTACCCGCTCTCTCCAGTTTAGAAGCTCCAAGGCAGATATTTCTTGTCGCTCCATCCTAATCTTGGCCTTCCCAGGCTCCTTCGCCCTATTGGTCTTGAGTTCAGCAGGGCCTTTGATGTTTGATGCTCGGTCATTCTTTCAACATGACCCAGTCACCGAAGATATCCACGATTTATATCACAAACATGTCATTCAATACACCTATGAAAAAGGATGGATATAAATAAAACAAACCGTATACCAAAACTGTTGGAGCTTTCGACAATAATTTAGTAATAAAGAAAAGAAAATGATTTTGTTCGTAAAACTTAACCTTTTTCACAACGTTCTTAAATATGATATGCAGATGAATGACGCGTAATTGTAATTTTTAAGTAGATATTGTAATCAATATTATCATTGATATAATTAAAAATAAATCATTAAAGCACTATATAGCCCCTGGCCGCGCGACATTTCCGCAGAGCCTCTGTGTTTATATCGTACAGTGCAAATATTTGTAGAACTTGCACATTTAATTGAAAAAATATAAAATTTTGCAGTGTTCATTGTCATAAAGAATAAGAGCATAGGTGAATACGATATTAAATAATAACATTGAATACGATATTAGAGCTCGTATGCTAAAGCATATCTGAATAATAAAATAAATTGCAATAATGTTTGGCAGGAATGGTTTTGTAAACTTTAATTTTCTTGTTAAAAGATGTCCCAACTATTTTTTTATACGTAACATCTCTATACTTGTTGACTGAAGACTAAAACGGCATCTTGACTGTTTATGTGATGAACTTTATATTGGTTTTGATACAATATTTTATAATTAGCCAACTGATAGTTCAAAAGAAATGGTTTGTTAATAATGGAGACAAACGTAAAACTGGGTAGACGATTGAAAATTGACAATGAAGTTTTAAAAAATAACTATTAAGCTATTTTCGTCTCCGGCTAACAAAGGATACGCGATTGCAAGAGAAGGGTACTGAATAAGTCATTTATTTGTTTTCTCTATCCGTATTATTAGGGCACTTCTTCTGTCTTTTTCCTTTCAAAGAGCGCTTTTATTATTACCGTTACAATCCACGATTACGGTACCGTGACGGCACAAAAAAAAACAATAATGTACGTTGATTATCACAGTAATGCTGCAGTTTTTTTAAAAATATGAGATACACAATATACGTATGTAGGTCTGTTTCCTCTAAAAGAAAAAAGTAATCATTTTCTTGCAACTCTCACACACACTGCACCGTGACGTCTCAGTAGATCCCTACAATACTACTAACCATGACGATAATTTTGAAAGTATGGAATAAAAATAAATGGAATTACAAAAATTCAAAAACGTCAAAGGTCGATGCACTGATTGTTTTGCTTATGTTCTTAACATACAATGTTGCAGCTCTTTCTTACATTCTAAATAACAACAGTAAAAAATGAGACAATTGGTAAACTAATGTCTGCACTCCCCCAATGGAAATATACAATCATTATCATACATCTCCCTTTCACTTGTAAATAATATGAACCGCATTATATAATATCTCTTTGTTCTCTCGGCCATGTTCTTATTTTTTTTTCAAATATAAATATTTCTTTTATTTTTTTGGTTTGATTTGGTATAGCATTGTACAAGATTTTCGTAGAACAGAATTTAATTTTTCGCGGTCCAAAAGATATTTTCAAAGTGGCAGTAACCAGTATATATCTATTGGCTTATTGCCCTGGTCGAGTATTTATGTTGGGAAACAAAACGAGACTTTAAAATAAGACTTCGCTTCACTCAGTTAATTAAATCAACTTTTAATCATGACTGCTATGGTAGCATTTCTAATGAGTCATTAGTTATTAAATTAAGTTTCATTTTGATACTTTAGTTCTAAAAGTAGTTTGCACCTTTATTTGTTTTAACAACAATTGTTTTCACAATTATCGCCCACCACATGTATCTTTAACAATAGATTATTTTGACTCTGAATTTGGTATCCAAAATAATTTCAACCAAACTTTAAAATTTTTTTAGCGCGTTTATTAGAAATTAATATACCAATTTACAAACACCTAACGTGTTTTCATTTTTTTTTCGGGGTATTGCCGTATTGCGCTACCTCCTTCTTTTTTTGACATCGTTTCAGTGTCCATCATCAGGGCGGATGTGTAATCGAAAATTGTGATTGCATATGTATGTAGATGTGATACCATTTTATTAGCTCCAATCATTTGCCAGCTGATATTACAATGGTTTTCTGCGTTTAGTTTTGGTGTAGCCGTCAATTATTAGATACCAAGAACTATTGAGCTGAGCCCCGTACTTATTGATATTGTGAGATTTTTGTGAATTTCAATTGCCTGCGTAATTACACGTGCTCTACGCGTTTTGGATCTTTTCGGGACTTCATGACTGATGGTACCTTTTTCCGGATAGATGTATAGAATGTAGAAGGGACCGTCGTGCGTCGGTCTTGAAATACGTCGAGTAATAGTTAATATAGTTTTATTATTATTTATATTGAAAATATTATAGTTTAGGACACCTTCGCTTCGGTTTAATTGTATTGCAATGGGGTATTTCCACAAACGAGGGAATCTGTTGAAAATGTACGGAATATTTAAAAAATATTTTTATGATTTTGACTAAATCATAAAAATGTTTGTTTTTTATGTTTTCATTCAATATAATTGATTTTAAAAACGATCTAAAATTGACAAGATTAAAACGGCCCGTGGTTGGCAAATGAGATTGTGACGTTACAAGCGTCGCTCAGCTGGGCCAGCATAAATAAACACTGTCAGTGAGCGTCCACGCTCATGACGTCACACTATAGCCCCGCCCCGGAATATCGTTTTAGCGATAATTCAAAAATGGGAAACTTTGACTCGATGTAGAAAGTTTATTCGTCAACATAAAAATAAAATAAAAATACTATGAACATCGAAATTTTTTGCTTAATTTTTTAAGCAATAAAAAACGTGGAAATACCCCCATTGGGTTCAAAACATTGTAAACATATATGTGTGCTTTTATTATTGAGTGAAACATTAAAAAACAGTCCAAAAGATTCTGAAAATCCCGATGTTTCATTTTATTTCACACTAGCTGGGTTACCCGGCTTCGCTCAGGAAAACATTTGAGAGTGTTATGGAATGTTTAACAATGATGATCCCGATTCCTTATTCACGAACATTCCACGACATACACCGCCACCCCTTCCAGAACTTTTTAGAGTTCTATAGAACCTACTTGAACTTTCAGAAATTTCAAGAGGGCGAAACTTCCAGCCCTTATATCTTCAAAAGCAAGCCCTTTAGGTAAAAACGGGTACCTTTTTTCCCGAGAGGGGACAGAGATCTACCACACCTTATAACTCCCTTGATCGTACCGGGACTCGTTTCTGAGTTTTTGCGGTCCGCGCTTTTTTTTGGATTTTCTTTTATAATATATAGCTGTTTCCCGGCATGCGTTGCAATACCATATTCAAATAAATAAAATGTTACTCCTTGCATATTCTTTCCCGTGCGTTCCCCTCCAGCGTTCCACTTCCACCTTCCCCGCTACCGCTCTCCCGCTCTCCCGTCCCGCCAACCCACCTGGCACTTCATTTCTTGACTCCTCTCCCGCCCGGCCCGTAGCCGAAACTTTTTTCTAATACTAACATTATTAAACTCGTGATATCTTTCTAATTAAATATCCGAATTGAAACATTCAAAAAGTTAAATAAAGGTATTGAAGCTGTCTTGAATAAAAAGTAATTTATTTTGATAAGGATTAACACCAAGATACAAATAAAGAGCCTTTTCAAGCGGCGAAATATTAATTAAATTTTTAAAATAAAAGAATACTTATTGTGGCATAACCATAATAGTTAGACATATGCTGTCTCGACCTTTTTTGTAAATAATGATGTGTTCTATAAAGTCGTAGTACATTATTTTATTCTATCATCAATAGTTTTCGCAGCGCACGCGATGTAAACAATATTTTAGGTAATTTTTTTACACCTTGGGTTGCATTATTGGAGTTTTAGTAAGGATCCCTAATTTTTTTGAAAATATAATATAGCCTATGTCACTTGGGGATAGTGTAGCTTCCCAATAGCGATAGAATTTTTCAAATCGGTTCAGTAGTTTCGGAGCCTATTCGATGCAAACAAACAAACAAACAAACAAATCTTACCTCTTTATATAGTGTAGTAGAAGTAGATAGATAAGAAGATTATTTTATTTTAGACAGACAGATATTTTCTTCAAGAAGTTTCTCAAAGGGCAACACAATTTTCAGGCTATATTCTTTAGATTTTTTTATTTGCATAACGGACTTGAATAAAAATAAAAATGTAAATTATGACAGTGATTTTTTTTAAAGTGAAAACTTCTTTAGCACCGTTGTGATTTGAAAGTCGATGAAACGAAAAATAGCGACACTAAAAAGAGACAAGCACATAAATCTTCAGGATTTAGCATGTGAGAAAATGAGATAGTACGACTATATTCGGACTCCTCTTTGTGGAGTGCTTTGTAGCCCCTGCACTCTTGTCTGCTTTAATTTTCTGAAGGTTTCACTTCTAAAGCGTGTGAAATGCACACTCTATTTTTTTACAATAGCTCCACTTAGGAGGCCATGAGAAAATATCTTCACTATGGGGCGAGGAGTCTTTTAAAGGAAAGGAAGAAGATGAAATTTTAGGTATGTAGGAATCTGAAGTCAGTGGGTCCAGGAGTGACGGACATATGAATACACCCCTCCCACAGCCGTGCAAGGCGATATTCCAAAAGAGTTCTGCTTGAGAGATCACAAGGTCTCCTTCAATCAGTCTCCCTCGATCCGGCCTGCCATGCAGCTGGTGGGCAGATGCATCCAACACCAAGGCCGGCAAACCACAACCTATGAACCCTAGCACCCCTGCTAAGTCACCAAATGTAGCGCATCGCATACCCGCCTCCAAAATTTTAATAGTGATGGGTGGTATATGAGAACAGAGACAAAGCTGGAAGTGATAACAGATTAACGATGGTTAACTATAATGCTAAGATCGGAAATTACCGCGTCCCCTATAAACTAATCTAAAAATAAATAGCAGTTGTTTGGAGGCACAATAAAACGATTAAATTAAAGTTTAAACGCCCTACCTTTGTGGGATCAATAAGTTTTACTTAAAGAAATAGTGTGAGTGATTTTTACACAAAACCAAAAAGTTATCAAAATTCAAAACACCAACTGTCAATTTTAGTGACTTTGTCTATGCCACAGTCTATGCAATAAAATAAATAAAGAGTGATTGCTACAAACAATTTTCCATCAAGCATACTTTGTGAGGGGCATTTGTGAACTAACTAAAATAGTGATGACTACACGTAGCAAAACCCCAATAATTTCCGAAGATAAAATAAAAATGGATAAAATTATTGAGTACATCGATAAAAAATTTGAAACCCTTAAAAAATATATATTTACAAAAAATTGATTTACAAACTTCATAAACTCCTAAAAGCATCGATTTTATCAGTGCTCAATACGATGAGATATCAAAAAAAAATTGAGGTCTCAAGTAATCTAAATCGGGTGATTCAAACAGATTTTGAGAATATGAAAAAATACCAAACAGAAAAAAAAAAATAATAATAAAAAAACTTGAAATCAGACTGTCTGATATGGAGACCTTAACAAAATCAAATAGTTTGGAAATAGCAGGAATTCCACAACAAAACCGAGAACAACCTTTGGAAATTTAAAAAAAAGGTGCTGCTGCAGCAGGAATCCACCTTCTACATACAGATATAACTGACGTCACGAGAGTCTCGGACAGACAAAATGGAGCCCCTCTAAAACTTCTTGCGATCTTTTCCGATAAAAGAAAAAGAGATTCCTTCCTTGAAAAGAAAAAAGAAATAAATTATAATGAAATAAAGGATTTGATGACAGCTCCAATCTACATCGGGGAAGAATTGAGCCCGTACCACAAAGAAATAGTATGGAAAACGAAACAAGTAGCCAGGGAAAAAAAATTATCAATACATTTGGTACAAACAAGGCAAAATTATGATCAGTAAAAAACAAGATGATAAAATTATTTACATAAAGCACCTAGATGATATGGTAAAAATAATTTAGCAAATTATATTTAAAAAAACATTACTAAATCCACTCAATAATTTATATTGTGAAAATGAATACCACAATAATTACTTCTGAACCAAAGGCTTTAACAACTTTAAATAATTATTTCAAAATTCTACATACAAATATAAGAAACATAAATAAAAAATTTGATGAATTGCAAATACAATTAAAACATATCGGAATCCGATTTGACATCATAATTCTAACTGAATGTTGGATAAACAATAAATCTTCACCGATGGAAATTGCTGGATATACTACCTACTCTACCGTAACTAGCAATAAACAAAATTATGGCGTAATCGTATATTTAAAAAATGAAATAAAAGCCGAAGTGAACCAAACTACAATAATAAATGCCTTAAAATTAAAATTGGAAAGAAATAAACTCTATTAGCAATCTTTCGATCATCTTCAATTTGGATCCTTTTATTAAATCCTTGGATGATGAACTCACTCTATAAAAAGAAACTAAAAATATCTTTCTTATCGGACATCTAAACATCAATATTCTGGGAAATGATCATCCCCAAAAAAATGAATATCTGCAGATATTTGCCTCACATGGTCTTAAAATTCTTATAAATGAACCCACTAGAAAAGTTGACAATTCCAAAACCTGCATTGACCATATTATGAGTAAAACTAAAAAACATACTTAATCTGTCGTATACGAATCAACAACAACTGACCATTTTACAACAATCCTAGATATAAATCAAAACAAAGAAAGAAATACTCAAAATAGACCGACGATAATAGAAAAATCTGAAACAAACTGGAATGCCGTTAAGCAAAACTTGCAATGTACTGATTGGAAAAAAATACAAAATATTGACCATACAAATGATGCGTGGAACACCTTCATTGATATAATCCAACATAATATAGTGTCAAATACCAAAAAAACTGTGAAGAAAATTTCACATAAGAATATACACATCAAGCCTTGGATCTCACAAAATATTATAAACTGTATACGAAAAAGAGACAAATTACATAAAAAACTTAAACAAAATCCTTATGATATACACAAGCTACGATACTACAAAATATACAGAAACATTTGCAAGAATATCATAAACACCACAAAAATCCTACTATAAAAATAAAATAGACGAAAGTAACGACGATCCCAGAAAAATGTGGCAAATTATAAATGAAGTGACCAATTCTAAATCCACCAATAAGACATCTAAGATAGATGAACTGAACATAAACAAGGTTCCCACTCTATATGCCAAAAATCCTGACAAAATTCTAGATCACGTTAATCACTTTTTTACAAATATTGGAATCAAACTTAGCAAAAAAAATAACACTGTGTGCTAATGATGCAGTTGAACCAAATGAAGCTCGCAATCTGGAAAGGGAACTTGATTTCAAAAAAATAACCGTTGACGAAATCAAAAATATAATTACTTCCTTAAAACCAAATGTTTCATCAGGCGATGAAATAATCTCAACAAATGCAATAAAACATCTCGGTGAAGAAATTGCTTTCCCACTGACACACCTTATCAATCTATCTATAACTAAAAGTATATTTCCCATGTCCCTTGAAGAAGCTTCTGTTATACCTATATGTAAACAGGGATGTAAAAATGATATCAATAACTATCGACCGATGAGCCTTCTAAGTACATTTTCTAAAATATTGGAAAAAGTACTAAAAAAACAACTTATAGAAAATATAAATATTATTAACTTAGAAGAAAATAACCTAATATTGAAATCCGAGTAGGGTTTTAGACAAAACTTGAGTACTGCCGATGCCATAGACGATGTCATAAATACGATCACAAAAATCTTAGACTAGGGAAATAAATCTTTGTCAATTTTTATAAACCTTCCAAAGGCCTTTGATACGATAGACCGTAAAATCCTTTTCAAGAAACTTTAAAAAATTGGGATGTCAAACACAATTTTAAATCTGCTTATAAGCTACATGTCAGAATGTTCACAGTGTGTTTAAATTAAAAAAGCGTAAAAGTAAGCCTCTTCCAATCAATTACGGTGTACCGCAAGGAAGTGTCTTAGGACCTTTATTATTTTTGATATATATAAATGATATCTGCAACCTACGCACCAAAGGAAAAATCATTAGTTTTGCCGATGTCACCATTATTTTATTTAATGAAAGTGATTGGTTAACCACTTTCAAAGATGCTGAACACGGGCTTATACTTCTGCAAAATTGGCTTAAGCAAAACTCACTTACACTTAATGTTAACAAAACTAAATATTTAAATTTTTCTATAACAGCCAGAGGACAACCAGCTGAGGATTACGCTCTTAAATTACACGATTGTCAAGGAAAAAACTTAACCCAATCATGCCACTGCCCCACCATAACACATTCTAAAAACATAAAATATCTCGGCATTGAAATCGATCAAAATCTAAGGACTCCCATATAAATAGCATCACAAAGAAACTTACAAAGCTTATATACAAGGTCATTTCAGTAACATTCTCCAGCCCTAAAGAGTTCTAAATTCTCCAGTCCTTTAAAATACATATTTTGATATTATCAACTCCACTTTTGCCACTAATCTTTTGAAATGTAATACTTATAGTGATGGGGTAGCAATGCAATGTCCAGTGTTTTAAATATAATACCCTCCGCGTGCAAAGCCGCATCTTCTCCAAGCACAAACTTTCTAATTAAAGTGTTTATCGGAAGTGACCTGCAGGTAAGTATGCTTCTGTATCCATTTGTAAATATTAAAAATTAGATAGAACCTAAGAATTATGAATAAATTGTACAGCGCACTTGAGGTGATTTTTCACAAAAACGGCGCTCTATAAATTATCCAATTATTATTATTATTATTATACTACTTTAGAAACATACGCAATATACTTGAAAATGATCTATATAAAGTATACTTTGCTCTTTGCCAATCACGCATAGAATATGGAATTATAGGATGGGGAACTCCCTCAAACATTCACATGAAGCAGCTAGCTAAAAAGCAAGAGGCAATAATAAAAAAACAATCATAAAAGTACTAATAAAAACTCCATCAAAAGAAATCTTTAAAAATTTTAATGTGTTCAGAATTATTAAATTATACTCGAAAAATGCACCACTCAAATTTAAAGAAAAATATGAATACCCTGCTGACCAACATACCTACACTACAAGGTCAAAATCCTCAAATCTACTTAACATCCGCAATTAAATACATCTTTTGGCCAGAAAAACCATAATTTCCATGCTATGAAATTATATAATACCCTTTCAATTGAAATTAAGAACACCATGGAGATACAAAATTATAAAAAAGACATCAAAATATGGTTAAGTAAACAGGAAGATGAGGAAATCATTAAAATTATGAAGTAACCCCAATGCAACCTGCAGACAACAAACATAAATACTTTTATTTTATTTATTGTTTATTTTGTGGTAATCAAGAAACTAGAAGACGAGGAAATAAAGATCAGCACCCATTTAGCAACATATAGTCCGCCTCGGAACAGGAATACCTAGTGAGGAGGACTGTAAACAAACCACACAACTTGTACTTATTTTATAATTTTACTTTATCTTATGTTGTCATTAAATAAAAATAAAAATATATGTATATATACCATAATAATAATTACATATTTTGGTTTGATTCCACAGATTCTTTCGTAATCCTCTAACTAACTAGGGCTATGCAATACCCTTTCATGTTTCTAACTAACTAGTATTACGGCTCATTTGGCCTTTTTACTATTACCTTCTGAAGGTTGTATTTTGACTGAAATTATGTTACATTAATGTCATCGTGAGGAAAAAGTCTTTACAAGTCTTTAAAAATCTTACGCAAATTACAAAGAAAAAGGGAACATAAGTTCTGAACTTTTTTCTAGAAATTTACCTTTACTGAATGTGAGTATTTTATTTTCTTCTGGTCTGCGTCTAGTCCTTGGAAATAATTATAATATTTCTTGTCTTGAACTTAAATAAAAAAAATCTCGGTAACCAGACTGTTCGCAGACGATTCTCGGTAATCAGAACGTTTAAGTTTGTATAATTTGGTGAGGGTACAATCCGTTAAAACTTTAGTGGCCGCCAACAGTTGCTTAAAATATTTAAATTTCGTTTTGTGCCATAATTCTAGATAAAACGTGATTTCCACAATTTGAATCTTTAAGTGGGTGAATTTGTGGGAGCTCACGTCCCCAAGGTTCCCCACGAAACATATTCATAAAAAAATAACCTCAAAGGTGGAAGCTCTTGTTTTCACACCAACAAACCATTATTCACAATCGAAAAGTTGGTTGAAATTACTTAAATTCGTGACCAAATATGAATAGCTAGGTTATAACCAATCTTCTTCTTTCAGCTCCAATTTTAGAGGCGGTATGGGTACAGTCTCCCGGGAACCATTTATTGGATTACCAATACCTCTGCCATAGGTCACGCTAAGTGGTTCGCTATGTTTGGTGACTTAGCAAGGGTTCCCGGGTTCATAAAGTCAGGTTTTCCGGACCTTGGCAGCGGATGCGTCCGTCGAACAACTAGCCGAGTGAGACCTTTTGACTTTTCCGACACGATTCTCTCGGAAAATCGCCTTGTACCACAGTGAGAGGGATAGATTCCTAGCTCTGTCACTCCCGAACACACTGACTCCCAGATTTCTACCCTAATCTCTACACATCATCCCTAAAGATGACAAAGCATACATGTTCCGGACGATTGGGAGTAGCTTAGGTCACATGTCTTATTCACAAAAAGAAACGATTATATTTTCTTCCCTGACAAATCCACGTTTTATTAAGAAAATCCCCTTTATACGGGAGTTCGCTTTCTGGAGTATACATCTTGGTACTCTTTTGTCATATCATAAAAAATGTTTCCTACGGGTAGGTACTATACCTTTTATAAGGTAGGATTATGTTTATCCGTACCGAAAATTTATCGCAAAAGCTAACAGTATCATAAATTTTTTATAACATTTCATGGAATTCTAATAACAACGTCATTATTCATCACAAAATATAGGATTTCTGTCATCAAATTGTTTATTATTATTATTAATCGCGGATTTTATAACAAGTCGTTACTTTCCTTCTAGACAAGAGCTTTCAGGGCTGGGGGTGGAGAACTCCGGTTTCCGTGACGGCAACACTATGTCACCACTCGCCGGTTGACCACAGAGACGAATTGAAGCTAGGCCACACACCATTAGCAATTGTGAAACCCAAAACCAAGACACCGTCGATATAACACGTGGAAGATAGGACGTACGGTATTGACAATGACATGACCACATGTTGATCAAATTTTGGTCAAATTGTGGTATTGTGTAAGAATTCTTAAAATATAACTCCATCTTCGCATCAAAACACCGTGTCCGTTATTTAGACAAAAAAACTCATATAATCGGAAATAAGTATATAGGCCCGTAGATCAATGTTTCCTCTATTATGAAACCTCACGGTTCCCCGTATGTTGGTATTCGCCTTAGAGGGGCGACCTTATTTACTACAGACACCTATCGGATAACTCTATAACGTCTATGATCTCTCTATGTTTTGTATCTCTATTATAGCCATGTTGTGAAATGTGAAATGTGAAGGGGAAATGGAAAAGGCTGAAAGTGCCAAAAAATAAAAAAATCGTTTTTTTGCATGGAATATGTTGTAAGCGACATCGCCACATCGCCAATAACCTAGAGAAAGTTAAAAGTGTCAGAAAAATTCCTACTATGTAGTTCCTAGTGCAGTCGTAAGGAGCAGCACTTTGAAAGCCCGCTGACCGTCAGTGGAAAAGGCTGAAAGTGCCACCCGCTAAGATAAATTTTACTTGCAACTATACTTTTCAATCGATCGCTACGTTTTTTCGTAATTCAAAAAAATTTCTTTACCTCATCGGAAATTTAAATATTAATTATTAATTAAGCACGAAAGCTGACGCAATTGTTGCACACGGCACCCGGTTAACTCGAGGAATCATTTCGTAGAATTAAAAAAATAAATCTGAATCTAATCTGTTAAATATTACAACACAAAAAAGAGGACACCTGGAAGTTAATAAAAAAATTGTGTGCCTACATCCGAGGTTATTTTTATTTTTTATTTTACGAGGGGTATCATCTAGCCATTTTGCGTAAATAAATTAATACTTCCTCTCGAGTCCAGGAATGGACCCCTCCGCAGGCACACGATCGTGCTTCCAAACAATCGGAAAGGATTTAGGCCCAATTAAGTACAAACTAATGACCACTTTCAAGAACCTCTGAAGACGTTTTCTTCAAATTACTTGGAAGTTCTGTTAGAAAAGGAAAACCCCGAGAAACCTTTATTAAGTTGAATCTATTTTTTTTTGGAACTTAACGTGAAATGAATTCGCAATCAAATTCAGTAATTGGAAGAACTTGTTAAATTCGAACCCACCTTATTTTTAAATGCTTATATATTATACCACAAGTACCAAACTTTTTTAATACATTTTATTATTAAGAGTACCTATGTAGCGAGTACCCAAAAAATATGAACATGATACATTATTACCTGAATGTTAACTTCAAGTGTAGGCGGAGTGGTCAGTTCAGTGGTCGGAGCATGTTGTCTTTATTTGGCCTATCCTATATCTTAGGGCCGGTTTAATAAATTAAGTACAAAAATTCTATTATGTAACGAACCGTTTTTCGTTAACGGACCGCTATCCGTTCGTTATCTTATTTAGCGTACTAAAAACAAACGTGCATTACTAGCGGTCATCGGTTACGTTTGGTCCGAAGGTTTAATTACTTGGTTTTATTACTTTTATTACTTCGTATAACAACGCACGCCGTCGACAATCCTGTAAAATCGCCAGCTGCTTGCAGCATTGCTCCCAGAGCTTAAAAACGTAGTGTTAATAATGTGGTAATAACTTATTTATTGTTTTTAAGTTTTATTTATGGATTTCCATTTTCATTTTTCTTTCTTTCAAGTAGTCTAATATTATTATTCAATTTCGAAAAACCGTTTATTTATAAACAAGTTCTTCTATGTAATTATTTTTAAGCGAGACAGCTATTTCGCCTTCTGAAGGCATTATGAAACTAGGCGAAACAGCTGTCATGCGAAATAATAATTACATAGCAGAACTTGTTTATAAATAAACTGTTTTTATAAATTGAATAATAATATTATTGAATAAAGGTAAAATAAAATAAAGCTGGGCTGAAGTAATATTATCTCTTAAAAATAGTGCACGGGTCCGAATAACAGAGCGCCAGGAACATCTTCATACCTACAACAAACTGTCAAAAAACATCCGCAAACGGATCGTCGTTATCCATTTAACTGACTAAAATCGGTCCGTAAAGCGTTAACCGCTTCTTAACCGACCGGAAACCTAGCGAATGTTTATAAAACGGGGAAATCGGGCGGTAGACCAAATATTGGTTGAAAATGGTATCAAGTGTGACGAACGGATTGTTATTAAACCGGCCCTAAATGTGTTAGAAACACACTTGTCCCCACATAACGCCGATCTGCGCTGTCCAGCTCGGCATGGACGTATGAAAGAAAGTTGGCGGTGCGATGCTGAAAGGCCTTCTAACGAGTTAATTTGACGTGTTAGGTGGTTTGTTTTGGCCTTTGACATTTATTGCTCGTTTTGTTTGGTAAGATGTTACAAAGTGATTCATATCGTAAAACACATTGAATATCGTGATACTACAATTCAAACATACGCCGCGCTATTGCCAATGACCAGCGCCCCCTGCCAGCTTTGGAATAATGGCTCCCCAGAAAGCGATTTGAACTCCGTATTGAAAAACTTCATCGTATAGCTAGCTACGCACAATACAACGTCTTCATTAGCCCGCTAGCACAACATAGGCGGTTCTTCTGATTACAATCTGCATGGTAATTAGTACCACATCTTTGCACAGACCAAAAGTAAACATGCGGAATCTGCTTTACAAGAAGTATCAAGATATCGTTAGACTGAGAACGCTGTGATTGCTTAAATGGTTTTCAATGACAACACAAAGAAGGTTGAAATGAAATATAATATAACTTAAATCAATATTTTTCACAACATGATTGTTTTTTCATTTTATATTGAAACATTAAATGGTGGTATTTTTTATAAAAAGTTATGTAGTAATGTAAGCCTCACTGGGAGTACCGGTGTTGAAACCACGCTGAAATTATCAAACGGTGTGATGTCAATTAGAGGTAATTCAATTTATCTTATTTTTTTCATTTAACGGGATAATTGCAGGGTAATATTTTTGTGTGTTTTATTAAAATGTATTTGCTTATCAAATAAACCATTTATTAGAAGTAATAAAAAATATTTTTGTTCTAAAATCAATGTTACCATTTTATTAAATTCCTAGTATAATTTGACACCCTACCAAAAATTCTCTTGTTATTCTCTTTATACAAATTTTAAATACAAAAAATCTAAAATAATTCTCGGCACGCTTGAAATCCTGTCCCAAGTTGCAGAATAGTTTATAATTTATGTAATTTTTCAATTTGGGAGGCGGGTATGGCCACTGCGTCCTGGGAACTATTTATTGGATAACCAATACCTCTACCATAGTTTACCCCGAATTCTGCGCACGGGGTGAGGTTTGTCCGTATCTTGGCGATGGATGTACTCGTAACTGCTCCTTAGCTGCGTGAAAGGCTGGATCGGGAGCGATTGGTTGAGGGTGACCTTTTGATCTCTACAGAAGGACTCTCTCGGAACATCATTTTTCACCGCAATGGGAGGGATGAATTCATAAGTCTGCCACTCCCCCGATTCCAACCCACCCCTCATAGCTTTTTCCTTCCCAGCACTTCATATCCTTCCATTAATCAAAAGACCCCACTACACAGCGTCCCCAAAAATGAAACTTTGGGCAATTTGAATTGGGCCATTGGGCAATCACTGGGCGATCACTGATGACAAAAGTGGGCTATTTTCCCGGAAAGCGAGAGGTCCTGGGTTCGAGTCCCAGAGGTGCACATATCTTTTTCTGATTTTTTCTGATTTTTTCTGAGTTTCGCTAATATTGTCTTCATTTAATTAAATATTACAATTTGAGGTTTTACTCATAAAGTAAAAAAAAAATAAAAATAATAATAATATATTCATTCCAGATTGGCAGAAAAGTCAATAGATGTCGCATATCAAATAAAATGGATAAAGATTTATCCAAACACTATCTTAAAAGCATTTAGTTCGGGTTTGAATCTTGCCATCATATATACCTGAAGATAGCAGTCAATAAAATATGCATTAAGAAAATGAAGATAATGTAAGTGGTACAGTTAAAAATGACTGAATCGGATATCGATACCTTCGCGCAGTGTTTAGCGCATTTGCCGGAAAGCGAAAATTCTTGGGTTCGAGGCCCAGAGGTGCAAATATCTTTTTCAGATTATTCTATTTCCAATTTAAAATTGAACCATCTGAACCCGCTATTAAAGTCAGTAAACTCATGTTTAGCAACTCTGAACATAAATAATATCCAAATCCAAATTCAGTGTAAAGTGACACAATTCCCCCGACTACAACGCAAAGCAGCCATAAAATATCTCCTGCCAGATAAAAATGCCTCATAAAAAACCGCCTACTGATCTCGTGAAGATGCCACAAGGAATAACATTCTTCAAACATTTTTGAAATATTTTGTTCTTTAAAGAACATTGTCTGGGAATACTTTGAGCCCTTGACCCTAAGCGGCTGCCAAATTCATTGACCCTTCATGTTTTTATTAACACATTTTCAACTTCGTTCCTTGAGAAATTGATCGGAAAATAGCTTTCTCAAAATCTACCTTCCTTTTTACATTATTGAATCATCTTATCCCTGTCTTGGAAACTCAAGAATTACATTTAGAATTCTGGAAATCACGTTGTAAAATGTAGAGGAAAGAACCATATAATAAAGATAGGCTTTATTCTATTCGTTATTTATACGTTAAGGTTTTGAGTTTATGTTTTCTGTGTGTTTTTTGGTGAAGTTTGAAAAATTGAAAATTAATAGTTGTATTTCTGATACGGAGAAAAATGTATTGCTAATTTATTAAGAATTTTCCTCAAATCATTTACAAAAATGGGATTGCAGGCCTTGCGAATGAATTGACAGGAAGAAATGGCCATTATTAGGATGCGAATTTTCAGGATTTCCTGATACATTTGATTAAATCAGTATTTTGTCATGACGTTGAAACACATCTGCATGAAAATCCTAATAATTTTGCAATACGAATCTTCATAATAATTCTACAGTAAACAACTCACATTTGATTCGCTTTCATGATGTTTTATCAGTAGTAGTGATGGATATAGCGCCGTTTGTGTGAAAAATCCCTCAAAGAATATACCCTAAATGGACTTCCTCAAATTGTTTCAGTATTTACAAATACCAACATTACCTGCTATACATTAATTTAGAAACAATATTTAATTATAGGTTATATCAAATTATATCACAATCATAATAATTTAAAGCTAATAACGGCATATTCACCTTAGTCAACAGGCCGAGAAACCCACATTTTCATTCCCAGACCGGAGAGATTATGCAAATACAAATCCGAAAGTATTTACACCTGCCAACCGCTGTTTCATACGCCAGCTATGAACAGCAGTAGCGCCATATTTTGGCATTATTGGCTACTAATTTTCGTTAGATTTTTCAGGAATTCAGCATCATATTATATAAGAAACAACGTTACCATAACATTACAGATCTGCATTAATAATTTCACAGGAAGCCCAAATAATGTAGGACTATTTTCTTGCTATCTTATATAATAATGTATATCTTTATAATATTCTTGATAACTTCATTGAAGAAAAAGAAAATGAATTTTACAAGCACAAATTATCAGGTCATTTTGTTAAAAAACAGAGTGACAGAATAAAATATAATGTTATGTTTGTGACTTAGGAAATTGTAAAAATAAATGATTAATCATCAAATTTTTACGTTTATAACGTTGTTGTATTGTATTTTCCTTCGTATCGTCATGATACTACGAAAAATTAATATTATTATCAAGGCAAATCGACAAAATTCCATTGAAGTTTTTTGATAGAGGATTGAATTTCTCGTGAGGGCCAAAATCGATTTCTCTCCGAGTGGTATTGTATTAAATAACTTTACTCCGAGATATTTATAATTGAATTGCTTTATTATTTTTTTACGCTTTCGAGTAACGCTATCTACACATTACTTGAAATGTTTTGTAAAGTTCAAGACCGGTAATCAATAATGCCCTTGTTTTGAGTTCCGGGCTAACCACCAAGTTCTCCGGTTACCTCATTTCTTGAAAGCTTATATAAACATTATTTTGCCAAGCTGGATTGTCCTTTAATGTTTTACTGCTTGTGTTATTTCCCCTTAGTGATTTAAGTTGGCTTTTTATGTTCAGGAAAATTGTAAACCGTAAAACTAATAGTGAATAGCAAGGACGTAGCCTGAATTGTTTGATGTTTTTTACAGTTATTTGCTTCCGTTACGATGAAAATATTCACAAAATATCGTAAAACAGGGTTTTAATAAGTAAACAAACCGGAATATTTTGTTGATTGTTTTTGTTTTATTACGAAATTTAGTTTTTACATATTCATTTGGCATTTCATCTCTCTGTAAATTTGTTTGTTACGTTCCGGTTCCAGTTCATAATGGTAGAAGTATTGGAAACTACGTTTTACGTGGTTCCTACTTGTGATGAATCGCAGTGGATACGAAAAATATAGTAGCTTCCACCTTACGAATGAATAAATAATAATTCAGAATTATAACGAAATCAACACACTAGCGACACCTAGCTGATTAAGTTTGATTGGGCCATGGAGACTGCAGAGATCTATAATTATTAAATTAATGTCAAGTTTTGATAAATAGAACACAGAGGGATCCAATTATAAACACTTAAGATTGATCTACCAATCAGAGAAGGGGGAGGTTACCTTTTTTCAAGACAAAGAGATGGACTTTGGACTAGACCATTAGTCTGAGATTTATGGGGTAAAAATCATCATCAACCCGAGAGATCAATACGCTTTAAGATAAACACAATCCCACGTTCGGTGCATTTGGTACAATGACCCTAATTTTAAAGGTAAATATTGAGTGCAACAGAGGAATCGACAACCGCAGTTAACGAACAAATAAATCCATATTATGTTGAACAAATGATGCAATAAAATAGCAAGGAAATATAATGAACGGAAGATTAAAGAAAAGACCTGGAAAACGTGGGAAAAGCTACTGTAGGGATACTCAATTGCATAACGAGAACGTGAAGAACAAAAGGAGGCCAGATTCAGAGGAAAACGTACGTTTGATATTTAAAAGAAAGAAAAACGATGGAAATTAGGAATGTCACTTTTAAATGAAGCAATACGGTCAGGGAAAACGATTTGAAAAGAAAATCTAATAAAAAAAACGGACATTTAAACGGAAGTATTTATTGAACAATATAAGATTTCGACTTAATTTTGCGTTTTCAGACGAGTTTAAATAGATATCGTTATATATTTGAAATAGGATGGTTATTCTAGTTATATTACGTTAGATTAATTCAAAGGAAGGGATCGTTTTTACGTCATTTGCTATGAGAAAATACTATAGACGATAGAACAAATTGCTGAGGCAATTGATGTAAAAAAAGGTTGTCGAGCTCACACACGATTTTGTTGTTTAAACAATAATATTTCCGACATGGTTTTGGGTGATTATGATAGTCTTTATTGCTTTTGGGGCAATAAAAGTTAACATGGAACTTATGCAATATTTGGATAAGATAAAAGAGATTAAATTTAACGAGTTAATATTAATTTATTATTTACGACCAAGTACGTAGAAATCGAAAACATCAACATATGTCAGCGATGATACTTTATGGGGTTTTGGGATGAAACGAGACACAATTTTATACGTTTTTATACGAAGCAATTAACCGGACACATATCCCAGAGTCAAATTGGAATTTTCTTCTATGAAAATTATGAAAAAATAGCAGATTGAATATTTATGACTAGAAGGTGAAGTTTTCTAAGAGAAGATAAGCATTGGAAATTATGCAAATGATGGTAAAAAATGAAGTAAAGACAGTTTAAAGACGATTCCGTAAGGAAAACTCATGAAAATTCAGAAGTATTGATGAAAACAGTAAATTTGGCTTGGAATATAACTAATCATATAGTTATGGACAATGACATAAGAATGAAGCAGAGAAATCATAAAAATAACGTCGTATATAAAATATAATTGAAGAAAATAAGAAAATTCAAGTCTACGACATAAGTAGAGACAATACAGCTTAAAATTGAATTGATTCATATAGGAAACATGAAAATGTGGGGAAATTTAGGGAAATGAAAATTGGAAAATGCGTAATGAAGATTTCGACATGAGTTTGTTCGTGTTCTGGTAGCGATAAACCAAATTGAGAATTACATACAGTTTATTGAAGACGTACCTATTATATATTGAGAGAAAAAAGGACACGAAAATCATGATATTTTAGTTAAATTTGTAAGACCTGAAGACAAAGGAACGACGGGGCAAAATTTGACATAATGGTAGGTTCGACACTGGAACAATTTACGTAAGAGACAGAAGATTTCTAAAATCAGGGGGGCCGGACTTAACACGTTGATACGAAATTAACAGAATTGATATATGAAATCTCGAGTTGTTAGAGTTTGAATTAGAAAATCAATGAACGCGTAATTAAGATGTTCTAATCCTGGAGGTACATATAAAACCTAGGACTTAGAAGAATCGAGATCAGTTTTCGGTGTTAGTTGTCGTGAAGGAGTCGTCGGGGACCAATCGTCGGGTTAAAACGTGGAAGTTACGTGACGTAGCGTCTAAAACGGTTATTAGTTGAAAATTTCTTAAGTGTTGTAAAATTTTGAGACTTAGAAAAATTCGGAGTGGGAATTCTGGGACTTATAAAAATTACGGTCGTGATTAAATCTGTGGAGTGTTGAAAATTAAATAAAGTGTTTTATATAGTTTTACAATAAATTCAACTTGTCATTAAAATAAAAAGTTTATATAGTGTAGCGAATTTAAAAAGAAACAACAGTGTTTAAAGAATTTTATAACAGCAGTGAATAATAATATATTTATTTATAAATTCAACTTGTCATTAAAATAAAAAGTTTATATAGTGTAGCGAATTTAAAGAAAATCAACAGTGTTTAAAGAATTTTATAACAGCAGTGAATAATAATATATTTATTTATAAATTCAACTTGTCATTAAAATAAAAAAGTTTATATAGTGTAGCGAATTTAAAAAGAAACAACAGTGTTTAAAGAATTTTATAACAGCAGTGAATAATAATATATTTATTTATAAATTCAACTTGTCATTAAAATAAAAAGTTTATATAGTGTAGCGAATTTAAAGAAAATCAACAGTGTTTAAAGAATTTTATAACAGCAGTGAATAATAATATATTTATTTATAAATTCAACTTGTCATTAAAATAAAAAGTTATATAGTGTAGCTAATTTAAAAAGAAACAACAGTGTTTAAAGAATTTTATAACAGCATTGAATAATAATATATCTATTTATAAATTCAACTTATCATTAAAATAAAAAAGGGGTCCTTCGACAACTGGCAAGGTTGATTAAAACGTCGCGCATGTTGTGAGAATTACCCTGGTAATTAATTAATAGAATCTAGAATCAGTTTTTATACTTAAAAAATTCAGTGGTAAAATAGAGTCTACAATCAGTTTTATACTTTGATAAAACAGGGAGTGAAGTGCCCGGATAGGGTTAATCGTGCAATTTAACGGAGTGTATGATCTTATAATAAATCTAAAATCAGTGTTTGCAATAATTTCCGATTCAATAAAATCTAATAATTAATTAATTAATTACAAATTCAATGCGGGAGGAGTTTAATATAGTGTGTTTGAATTGCTTTAAATTTGTTCTATGAAGGTTAAAATAGAGTTATTTAGTCCGAGGTTATATAAAGAAAATTACAGTCTAATAAGTTTCATTAAATAAAAAATTTACGTTTAGGTCGAAAGTTGGAAATTTATTTACGAGATATTAATTATCGTTAGGTGACAACGCAATAATAATAATTGATCCGAAATCTGGAAAATACTTAACACATAATTAGATAGGATCGTTCTTCTTCAATAATAACGGCAGATATTAAAGGAAAACGTGAGGATTTTTTACATCAGAGATCTATTCAAAGGAGGAAGGAAGGAGATGAGTTCCGGATCTTGTAGGATTAAATCGTTAAAAGTGGGAAGTCGAAATAAAAGTGCGAAAATTTACACAGGTAGTCTGGATGCTCTAATAAGTTTCTCGCCGATGATAGTAACCCGGTGGAGCTGAAATTAAGACATTAGAGCTTGGTGAGTCCTTACAATATTTAAGCTTTTACAGGTTCCTGTGGATATCCTGACACTGATGGACGTAACGCCAAGTAAGGGTAAATAAATAACTAACCAATTTATTAGCAATCGCATGTCACACCTCCCATACGGAATGAAATGTTGCTAAACAAATACTTAACACATAATTAGATAGAAACGCATCACTAAATCAATTTTGGTATCTTAGCGTATTTGTAAGATAAATACCTATCATTTCTTTTCACTAGCACGATTAGGGTATGGCTATATGACCTTCGATAGTGTACCAAAATTTCGATTTGAGTTCAAGGCCATCCATTGACCCAGTCACCTAAATTCATTAACGAATAAACAAAACAAAACTTAACGTCAGGGACAAGTTTATCAATTATAGCTTGAGATGAAATCTGCGGTCAATATGTGAAGGCGACATTGACGTTAAATTCACTCAATTCTAAACGACTTGATTTTACTAGAGCGATCGCCAATAGGTAGCATTGATTCAGCATGCAAAAATTTCGCAAAGTAAAGTACTGCGACTAGCTTCAAACTCTAAGAGAGCACATCACAATTATTCAGGAGGTCATTGATTCAATGTCGACTTGATTTATCTCATTTTTAAATCTTTCTTATAGGAAGTAGGTATCCAAGAACCCATAAATACCCATTATCCTAAATAGCTAACACACGAGGAGCTAGTGACCTCATTTAAACAACACTGGTGTTCAAATACTCATACAGTCCTGAATCCTAACTTGTCTTCGAACGTAAACTTCAAGGCTTCTGTATGTAGGTATGAGCCATCTGGAAATGTAAGTGTCAACCTTTCTCGAACGGACGGCTTTGATCTTGTGGCGGTATTGTCGAGGTGGGCATGCGGGGAAGAGGAAGGACGTATGCGGACAGTACGCTGACGCGGCATTAAAGCCACAGGTTATTTGCATACCGTGAGTCTTGTCGAACCTGAAAGCAAACATAAGGTTCACGAGGTGAGTTTTATGTCAGCTAGTCAGAGGTGGAATGTAACGCTGGGTCGGTTACGTGGGAGGAAGGATCTGCCCGTCACAAGCTTACGCCACATTTAACGGATAGAGGCATGATAAGGGAAGACATGAAATACCCCTTCTAGACTCAGTAGAGTTAAATTCAATCCGGCGGAGATGGAAGTCGGAGTGAGGCAGAAAAACGGCATGAAGACTTGGTATTCCCCCATCTGGCGTGAAGAGTCCCTTTCGTAACAAGAGACGCTCGTCGAAGAGAGTAAAACTCGGACTTAAGGATAAGCTTAGCAAACGTACTTGGGAGAATCCGGTTTGGAATTGTTGTTCATCGGTTTTCACTTGGTTAGCGGAGGTGCCGACTTTTTAAGCAAACATATTATCCCCTCCCCATATCCCTCCATTCCTGCTCTTTCAACAATTTTGCGAATACTAACCAATAGCACTAACTATGACTACAAACACATTATGTTAGGAGAAATTGCAGACAAGGACTTCAATTGAGAAAACTGGACCTTCGAGTTCGATCATCCTAAGGTAAGGTTTGCTTTCTTGAAATGTTTAATTTATTAACTGTTGTTTATGTTATCGATGTATCAGCGGTGATAGGAAGAATTAAATAAACACACTAAATTCCTATGGAAATCAAATAGACACAAGGTTTAGGGCGGGGGGTAGTTTATCAAACTCGGTTAAATATTCTAAAATAATAATAAATAAATTGATCGGAAAATTCTCACCCTTTCTCTAAAAGAATCTATGGGTTACCACACGTAATACATTATCTTCTCTACATATGTGTGCATATTAAGTATGCAAACAGATGTAAAATCTAAAACAAAAAAAATTACACAACGCAGATTATAGAAATAATGTGAACTAAAATCTTAAGTCTTGATTACTGTGAGAAAATCGCAGGGATTTAAGAAGATAGGGTAGGTTTAGCTAGATTATAAGGTATAGGGGTTTAGAAATCACGAGCCTGAGGTAGAAATAAACCGAAAGGAGGGTTGAGTCAGGCCATCATACCTAGTGGTGTGATCAGTAGGACATAAGGGTAGAATTATGAGCGTGGCTACGAGACAGGAGCTACGAGATTTAAACTACGAGGTAGAAGCTTAGAAAAGTAAATCAGCTAGGTAGGGTTCATCACAATTGGAGTCGAAAGCCAAGAGTGGCGAGCCATTACAACTGTTGCCGCGTGACCAGGAGAGTAAAGGTTACAAGTTGAGAGAATTCTGAGATATTATAAAAATAAAATAGAATGAACAAATAAATGAAATTATAATTAATTGGAAAAAAAAAAGTGAATATTTTAAACGAAAAGTGAAAAACGTGCCATTAAAACAACTTCAGATTACATAAAACAAGTGGAATAAAAAATTCGCATCATTAAATTATACAGTAGAAATATAACAATAAATCAAAAAAATAATTTGAACGAAAAGTGAAAAACGTGCCTTTAAAACATCTTCATTAAACGTGATACAAGTGGAAAAAAAAAACGTACCATTAAATAAAACAGTCGAAAAAAAAAAATAATAACTCAAAAACCAAATATTTTAAAACGAAAAGTGAAAAACGTGCCTTATACCAGATAAAAATCATAAATCACATAACGCCTAGGAATGTTGACCCAGATTTAGAAGGGTGGTGCGTATTGAAAAAAAAAAAGCCGTTATATAAATAAAAGCGCATTCCTTCGGTGATCAATAAAATTATCATTCAAATTGGTTCATTGACTGAAGCCCGAATGTAAACAAGCGATTGAATAGACACCGTCGCGAGGGTATGTTTGTGTTGCCACAAACATAAGTGGTCTTACTGATAAATATGTTCGTAACAGAATAGATAAATCTTTGTTATGTTCGCATTGGAACATCTCGAGATATTACTTTAAATAATAAAGAGATACTTAGATAGTTAATCAAATGACGTTGTTTATGTTAATAGTGGTCGAGGGTATTATTGGTTCCTTCGAGTTGAAGGATTTTATAAATAAATACTTCTTTTGACACGGCGACATAAAAATAAATAAAATCAACATAACATACAAAGCAAAGGACGGATAAAAATAAAATAAAATATTACACATAAAACATAAAAGTGAGCTTTTCAAATCGTTGCATTCAAACATTTAACAGGGGTGGATTGGACCTTTAGATACACCATTACATAGATGTCAGCTGAATAAATTAGAAATTTAGCCTTACTGGGGGTTGGCATATTTCTCGGGTGACCGGTTTATTTCCGATTTGCAATAAAGAGCAAATAAGCGGAGTGGTTTAAAACGCATACGAATTTAGGAGGGGGGGGCTTGTTTAAAACGGGGTTTAGGTACATTATACAATTGTGTATACGTGCAAATAAATAAATAAACAAACAAAGCCGGTGTGGAAAAAAAAAAAAATAAGATAGTAAACGTTATGGAGTGCATTCGGATGAGTAAACATACAACATAGGTCAAATAAACCTCAGATAAAAGATAAATAAGAACAGCATATGAAGGGATTACATAAAAGTTGGTTCCCTCAAGAGGTTTCTAGTAAACATTTTGAAACGAATAAACATCTCGAATCAATATTTGATTCTAGTGTGTACAGTTGGGTTAGATGCATTTAGCATTATCCTTTCAGATGTTCAGATGTTTGTCGTATTGTCGATTGTCTCAAACTAATATCGCTGCAGTTGAATGCAGATAAATGATATGTCAATTAACGTATTCAGAACTTGGAAGGCTGTCTTAAATGAAAAAAAAAAATTGCGCAATTATATTTAGTATTTCGAAGTGGAAATAGTTAGTTTGGGTACAAGTGTTTTAGGAGCGGGGATTAAATCACCTGCGGTTAAACAAGTTAAATTATACCTAAACTGTTTTGAAGTGAAAGAATAAGTGTATAGGGATGCTTATGCATATGTGTATGTGTATGTGTGTATATATATATGTATATATATATATATATATGCGTATGTGTGTGTGTATGTATATATATACATGTGGATATGTAAATTTTTCAGAAAAAAAAAAAAATAAGTGTAAGCAAACGAAAATTGGAAATTTAAATAAGTCAATCTCTGTCATCGGGTTTTAAAGGAAAAAAGGAATATGCCTAGGAATAAACGTTGTCCTGAGGCAAGGCAGGAGAGGGAACGCATAGAATTTGTGGCCGCCGTCGAGAATGCTGCGAGTAACAATGTTCAGATGGATGTAGGGCAAATTACCCTAATCATACAGCAGGCCTTGGGTCCGTTGGTCAGTAAGATACAAGAAATGGAGAAACAAAGGGAGGTTATGCCGGTGACAACCACGACAGGGGAGGGAAGTACGGCGCGAAACGTACTTCAACTCGTAGAAATGATGCCCACGCAGGAAAAGCCCACTTTCAGCGGGGGGACTCAGAACCCAATAGCTTTTCTAGAGGACCTTAAGGATTATGCAAAACGTACGAATCGCACTGACATCATGATGGTAGTTAAGGAGAGTTTAAAAGGAGGTGCTAAAAGCTGGATGAAGCTCTATTCTAAACGTTGGAATAATATGGAAGATTTCGAAAGGGATTTTATTGCCAATTATTGGGGTGATATATGTCAGAAAAACATGAGACGGAGGCTATCAGATGCAGTATGGGAGCCAAAAAGGGGAATCACCATGCTGGCACACTTTGCGAAGTACTGGGAGCTCGCCAAAGCACTAAAAATCACCGACACACCATTAGGAGTAATTAATGAGATAATGAGGCATTTCCCGAAAGAAACCCAGGCATTGTGGTTTTCACGCGAGCAAGGAGATGAGTTGGACGCGGCGGAATTCCTGAGAAAACTGGATAATATGGTCTGCGCCCCGCAGGACAAAACTACAGAGAAGAGGGGTAGGGATGACAGGAATGGACACGACAACAGAGACCGTCGACACGCGATACGCCCGAAGGTTGGGGTTATTGAGGGAGCACCACAGGCAACGGGATGCAGGACGTGCTGCGGGCCAAGTACGCAACCAGCAGCTAGCAGTAAAACAGCACCAATCAGCGGGAAGGAGGTATGCAGAGTTGAAGATGCGGGAAACGACAGCGAGTCGGTCCAGGAGCTCTGAGGATTACGACTCCAGAAGAAATAAGAGCAGCGACGCCAAGACACAACGTAGCTTTAAAAATAATGTTGAAATATAATTGGGATGTTACAAAGGGTTTAGGGAAAAACGAACAAGGAATAACAGCACCAATAAAAGCATGCAAGGCGGTACGCAGAGACGAGAGTGCAGATGATGAAAAGACGTATGAAAGGGAGGAAGTGACTGCGTGTGTGAACTCTTTGCAACAATTAAGCGACGTGTGGAACGCGGTGGAGATGTATGAAAATGACATAGGAAGAGAATGCATCGGATTTAACACCGTATTTGAAGACGAGGATTATGAAGAGATAGGACGGGGAAGTACATTACCGCAATTACCAGAGGCTAGGGCTTACATAGATGAATTAAAGGTAAATTGTTTGATAGATACGGGTAGCCAAATAACGTGTATTGCACAAGAATTTTGGGAATGTCATTTGAGCGATCAATCGCTATATCCAATCATGCCGGTAGCTACAGTACAAATTAAGGGGGCTATGGGACAGAAAAGTCAGAAAATTTCACGGTTAGTACTAGTACCATTACGTTTTGGGGATATCCAAATCAACACATCATGTCTCATAGTATCAGGGTTAATAAGATCTATAATACTAGGGGTAAACTGGCTAGATAATTACTCGGCAGAAGTAAAGTGTGGGAAAAGGCGGGAATTGATAGTCACTACTGAGCGGGGAAGAAAAAAAATTAAATTAATAGATTCCGGGGTTGTGAGAAGTGAATTAGGAAAGCAGTTGAGTGAGGAAAACACAAATAGTGCAACCCAGTCGATAAACGTCATAGAGAATAACCAACTTTCGGATTTTGCGGAGGAGACTAAACAGCGAATTGCGGCAATGGTAGCTGGTTTGGAACTGGATGACGTCAAGAAGGAAAAATTAAAGAAGGTACTGGACAAACATAATCGAGTGTTCCTTGGTAAACCGGGGCTAACAAATATGTATATCCATGAAATTAAAATGATAGACGAGACGCCATTTGTAAAGAGGTCGTATCCGGTCCCCTTCGCGTATAGGAATAAGGTGGATGAGAAAATTGACGAATTAGAAGCTTTAGGCATAATCAGCCGGCGGGCGACTCCTTTCGCGAGTCCCTTAACCTATACAATGAAGAAGGACGGTACTGTGCGTATATTACTTGATGCTCGCGAATTAAATACGAGGATGTCCGGGGAAACGGAGAGACCACCACTTACATCGGAAATATTGCAGCAATTCCACGGGGTTAAGCACGTGACTACTCTAGATTTGGACTCGGCGTATTTCCAGGTACCCTTATGTGAAAGTAGTCGTAAATACACCGGTTTCGTCTATAATGGCAAGTCATACGTCTACAACGTATTACCGCAAGGACTGAAGACATCGGTTGGGAGCTTCTCCCGCGCCATGAATAAAATTCTGGGTAGTGAGATGAAAGCGTTTTGCACTAACTATTTAGACGACCTAGTCGTGTTCTCATCTGGAGATTTTGACGAGCACCTAAACCATTTAGATGCAGTTTTGGGAAGGTTACAAACAGCCAATATGACCTGCAAATTGGAAAAATGCCAATTTTTGTTCACGGAAGTAAAAATGTTAGGCCACATTATAACGCCTTATGGGATACTCATGGACCCAGGGAAAGTTTCGGCGATTAAGAACTTCCCAGCGCCTAAAAAAGTGAAGCAGGTAAGAGCATTTCTGGGGTTGTGCAATTATTACAGGAGATTTGCAGATAGATATGGGGCTTCAACACAGGTATTATGCAATTTATTAAAGAAAAATAAGCCTTGGAGGTGGACTGCTGTAGAGCAGGAAGCATTTGAAAACGTAAAAACTTTATTCCTTGAGTCTGTGATATTAACTCATCACAACCCCAACAAAAATTATTACCTACAAACTGACAGTTCGGGGTTCGCCATCGGGTCGGAATTATATCAATTAGATGACGAGAATAATCATCATGTGATCGGTTTTGTTAGCAAATCACTAACCGGGGCCGAGTTAAAATGGACCGTTTCCGAACAGGAGTTATATGCAATAATCTATTCGTTACGCAAATTCGAAACCTATCTGCGAGGCGCACAGCTAATCATACGTACGGATCATCAGGCGTTATCGTTCTTAAAGACTTGGAAATTATACAGCGCTAGGGTGACACGGTGGATTTTATATTTAAACCAATTCAATTTTAAAGTCGAGTATGTAAAAGGCAAGGAAAACGTCGGACCCGATATCTTGTCTCGCTATTCTCAGGATGCGGTAAATGTGCAGGAGGAAAAAGTAGTATGCCCTGAAGTGGCCGCATTTGCAGTGAGTGGGAAACAGTTAATAAAATCGCACTTAGAAAATCTAGAACAATTACAAAATCAAGATGAGTTTTTGGGAGAGGTGATAGAACATTTGGGAGGTAAGTCTCACAAGACACCCACAAAAGGAGTGGCTAGGTATTTGAAAAATTACAAGTTAGACGGTAAGACATTATATTACAAAACGAGAAATGACGGTACGGTATTAGCTATACCTAGTAATTTATCCGGAGATCTTATCAAACTGGTACATCAGGAAATTGGTCATGCGGGCGGGTTAAAGACAGTTCAAGCGTTGAAAAGTAGGTACTTCTGGCCGAAGATGTATAAACAAGTTAAATGGGTTGTGAAAGCTTGTCATCTCTGCCAATTAGCAAAGCGCGAAATTCGGCCAACGGTAGGACCGGGTAGGTCAATCATAACGAAGAGGGTAGGAGAATTGGCCATGGCTGATTTATACGGGCCGTTGCCTAGGAGCATAGGGGGGGTGAGGTTTATTTTTGTGGTCCAAGACTCTTTCAGTAGATTTATTCAGTTGTATAAATTAAAGGTTGCCAACACTAGTACCGTATTGAAGTGCGTAGAGCTTTTCATAAAACAGGTAAAGGTTGAGGCTATGTTAACGGACAACGGGTCTCAATTTTCCTCAAAGAAATGGAACCAAGGTCTGGAAAGGATGGGGATAAGGGTCATGCATACGTCGGTGCGAAATCCTGGACCAAACATCACGGAAAGGGTGAACAAGGAGTTGGGACGGATTTTTAGAATATACTGCCATGAAAAGCACACTAAGTGGCCAATGTTTCTAAAGGACATTCAAAGAACATATAATAACACAGTACATTGTACGACTGGATTTTCACCTAATGAGGTAGTATTTGGAAAACAGCCACAGTATAGCTTAGATAAATATATGCGTCAAAGTAACATACCTAAATTAACAGAAGAAGAGATTAGGAACGCGGTTCAAAAGAATCTAATAAGAAACGCCGAAAAAAGACAGCAATTCTACAATATAAAGAAAAGGCTAGAGACATATGAGGTAGGAACATTTGTGAAACTCAAAAAGTACACTCAGTCAAATTTACTCAGGAAGCATACAAAAAAATTCGCCCTTTTGTTTGACGGTCCGTTTGTTATAGCAGCTGTGCCCTATTCCAACAATTACACGCTGATGGATCCAAAAACAAGAGAGATACGAGGCGATTACAGTGCGATCCACCTGGCTAGATATTATTTTAATGAAACGGAAAAACAGCAGAAGGAAATACAGGTGATAGAAATTGACTAGAAAAAAAAGGCGAGGTTAGGATAGGTTAGGTTAGGTTAGGTGTAGAATAAGAAGAAGTGGGGATAGTTATTTTGCGAGATTTCGAAATTTTGTGTGATCATTTTGGATAAGGAAAAAATAGACAAGTATAAGAAAAAAAAAATGTAATTTAGAAAAATTCGAAAAATAAAAACGTTTTATTTAATCTATAATACCGTCTTTTAGGGATATTAGGAGGGATTTCACCATATTATGTTATGTTAGAAAAAAAAGGGGAAAGATAGCGAGTTTAGAGAATAAAATAATATGTTATGCTTAGGAGGGGGGGGGGAGAGACGGGAAAACAAAGGTTATTTTAAGAAATGTTAAAATACAGATTATGGCAAGGAGAGAAATACATATTAAGATGTTTCAGCTAAATGGCAACTCAGTAACTAATTTTAGGCTTAGGAAACTATAAAATTAAGAATTCAACATTAGGTTTAGGAAAACGGAAACATAGAAAATGAAGAATCTAACCTTTGATTTAGTTTGTGTGACATTAGATTTTAGGAAATTACAAAAAAAAAAAAAATGTTACTTGAGATTTAGGAGAATAAAAGATTAAGATTGCAACGAAATTTTAAATAGCTTTAGGGTTTTCAAAGGAAAAAGGGGGGAGGAAGGAGACGTTCGAGTGGAGAAGCATGCTTGGATGATAAAAGGGTAACCCACTGAACGAAGGGGATGAATTCGGACAGAGAGAGAGAGAGAAAAAAAAAAAAATAATAACACAGATAGGATAAGAAAAAAAAAGAAAAAAAAAAAAAAAATTCTTGAAAAAAAAAATATCTCTACATATAGTAACATGTAAACCAAATGAGGCACGGGCAAATTGCGAAGGAGTATAATAAATAAGGGTGCTCACATGAGTACAGTCAAAAAAAAAAAAAACAACATCTAAAGGGAAATTTTTTTTTAACAACTGAATAACTTTCTGCAATTCACCGTAAATCATATGGTCAATAGGACCGCGAGATTGATTCAATCTTTGATTTGACCATGTACAGGAGGCTCTGGTCCAACAGGTTGGGGGTCACTGGGACACGCGAGTCGAGGGGCGTGCCCATTCAAAAAAAAAAAAAGGGTGTGTATGTGTGCATATATGTGTAATACGTGTATGTTCATATGCGCATTGTTGCCATTAAAACGTTCCTGCGAGAAAAATTCGTGTGGAATTCTAGAATCGCGAAAAAAAAAAAAAAATATATATATGAATAAGGAAAATCAAAGGTTGGAAACCGTCTCGATGAAGAAGAGGGAGTAAGGGTCATAGGGGGGAAGGTATAGGGGTAAGAATCTTAGGGGGGTAGGACAAAGAGTAGGGACAGCAACTGACGTAAGTTAGCCGACTTAAATAGGCCATTGGGTAGACAAGAGTAAATTGAAAAATGGTTTCAGCTCAGAGGAACACCGAACAGGATTCTACGATATGAAATAGTGAAAGGTAGGGGCGCGCAACCAGTTAGAATTTCGAAAAAAAAAAAATGCAAATAAGAATAAAGAAGACTTAAAGAAAATTGTAGAAAATTAGATCGCCTATGTTTAGTTTTAATTCCATCAACTAACACTAGGAGGCGTGTTTACCGCTGGAATTATAACTATAGGGGGGCTGTGATGAATCGCAGTGGATACGAAAAATATAGTAGCTTCCACCTTACGAATGAATAAATAATAATTCAGAATTATAACGAAATCAACACACTAGCGACACCTAGCTGATTAAGTTTGATTGGGCCATGGAGACTGCAGAGATCTATAATTATTAAATTAATGTCAAGTTTTGATAAATAGAACACAGAGGGATCCAATTATAAACACTTAAGATTGATCTACCAATCAGAGAAGGGGGAGGTTACCTTTTTTCAAGACAAAGAGATGGACTTTGGACTAGACCATTAGTCTGAGATTTATGGGGTAAAAATCATCATCAACCCGAGAGATCAATACGCTTTAAGATAAACACAATCCCACGTTCGGTGCATTTGGTACAATGACCCTAATTTTAAAGGTAAATATTGAGTGCAACAGAGGAATCGACAACCGCAGTTAACGAACAAATAAATCCATATTATGTTGAAAAAATGATGCAATAAAATAGCAAGGAAATATAATGAACGGAAGATTAAAGAAAAGACCTGGAAAACGTGGGAAAAGCTACTGTAGGGATACTCAATTGCATAACGAGAACGTGAAGAACAAAAGGAGGCCAGATTCAGAGGAAAACGTACGTTTGATATTTAAAAGAAAGAAAAACGATGGAAATTAGGAATGTCACTTTTAAATGAAGCAATACGGTCAGGGAAAACGATTTGAAAAGAAAATCTAATAAAAAAAACGGACATTTAAACGGAAGTATTTATTGAACAATATAAGATTTCGACTTAATTTTGCGTTTTCAGACGAGTTTAAATAGATATCGTTATATATTTGAAATAGGATGGTTATTCTAGTTATATTACGTTAGATTAATTCAAAGGAAGGGATCGTTTTTACGTCATTTGCTATGAGAAAATACTATAGACGATAGAACAAATTGCTGAGGCAATTGATGTAAAAAAAGGTTGTCGAGCTCACACACGATTTTGTTGTTTAAACAATAATATTTCCGACATGGTTTTGGGTGATTATGATAGTCTTTATTGCTTTTGGGGCAATAAAAGTTAACATGGAACTTATGCAATATTTGGATAAGATAAAAGAGATTAAATTTAACGAGTTAATATTAATTTATTATTTACGACCAAGTACGTAGAAATCGAAAACATCAACATATGTCAGCGATGATACTTTATGGGGTTTTGGGATGAAACGAGACACAATTTTATACGTTTTTATACGAAGCAATTAACCGGACACATATCCCAGAGTCAAATTGGAATTTTCTTCTATGAAAATTATGAAAAAATAGCAGATTGAATATTTATGACTAGAAGGTGAAGTTTTCTAAGAGAAGATAAGCATTGGAAATTATGCAAATGATGGTAAAGAATGAAGTAAAGACAGTTTAAAGACGATTCCGTAAGGAAAACTCATGAAAATTCAGAAGTATTGATGAAAACAGTAAATTTGGCTTGGAATATAACTAATCATATAGTTATGGACAATGACATAAGAATGAAGCAGAGAAATCATAAAAATAACGTCGTATATAAAATATAATTGAAGAAAATAAGAAAATTCAAGTCTACGACATAAGTAGAGACAATACAGCTTAAAATTGAATTGATTCATATAGGAAACATGAAAATGTGGGGAAATTTAGGGAAATGAAAATTGGAAAATGCGTAATGAAGATTTCGACATGAGTTTGTTCGTGTTCTGGTAGCGATAAACCAAATTGAGAATTACATACAGTTTATTGAAGACGTACCTATTATATATTGAGAGAAAAAAGGACACGAAAATCATGATATTTTAGTTAAATTTGTAAGACCTGAAGACAAAGGAACGACGGGGCAAAATTTGACATAATGGTAGGTTCGACACTGGAACAATTTACGTAAGAGACAGAAGATTTCTAAAATCAGGGGGGCCGGACTTAACACGTTGATACGAAATTAACAGAATTGATATATGAAATCTCGAGTTGTTAGAGTTTGAATTAGAAAATCAATGAACGCGTAATTAAGATGTTCTAATCCTGGAGGTACATATAAAACCTAGGACTTAGAAGAATCGAGATCAGTTTTCGGTGTTAGTTGTCGTGAAGGAGTCGTCGGGGACCAATCGTCGGGTTAAAACGTGGAAGTTACGTGACGTAGCGTCTAAAACGGTTATTAGTTGAAAATTTCTTAAGTGTTGTAAAATTTTGAGACTTAGAAAAATTCGGAGTGGGAATTCTGGGACTTATAAAAATTACGGTCGTGATTAAATCTGTGGAGTGTTGAAAATTAAATAAAGTGTTTTATATAGTTTTACAATAAATTCAACTTGTCATTAAAATAAAAAGTTTATATAGTGTAGCGAATTTAAAAAGAAACAACAGTGTTTAAAGAATTTTATAACAGCAGTGAATAATAATATATTTATTTATAAATTCAACTTGTCATTAAAATAAAAAGTTTATATAGTGTAGCGAATTTAAAGAAAATCAACAGTGTTTAAAGAATTTTATAACAGCAGTGAATAATAATATATTTATTTATAAATTCAACTTGTCATTAAAATAAAAAAGTTTATATAGTGTAGCGAATTTAAAAAGAAACAACAGTGTTTAAAGAATTTTATAACAGCAGTGAATAATAATATATTTATTTATAAATTCAACTTGTCATTAAAATAAAAAGTTTATATAGTGTAGCGAATTTAAAGAAAATCAACAGTGTTTAAAGAATTTTATAACAGCAGTGAATAATAATATATTTATTTATAAATTCAACTTGTCATTAAAATAAAAAGTTATATAGTGTAGCTAATTTAAAAAGAAACAACAGTGTTTAAAGAATTTTATAACAGCATTGAATAATAATATATCTATTTATAAATTCAACTTATCATTAAAATAAAAAAGGGGTCCTTCGACAACTGGCAAGGTTGATTAAAACGTCGCGCATGTTGTGAGAATTACCCTGGTAATTAATTAATAGAATCTAGAATCAGTTTTTATACTTAAAAAATTCAGTGGTAAAATAGAGTCTACAATCAGTTTTATACTTTGATAAAACAGGGAGTGAAGTGCCCGGATAGGGTTAATCGTGCAATTTAACGGAGTGTATGATCTTATAATAAATCTAAAATCAGTGTTTGCAATAATTTCCGATTCAATAAAATCTAATAATTAATTAATTAATTACAAATTCAATGCGGGAGGAGTTTAATATAGTGTGTTTGAATTGCTTTAAATTTGTTCTATGAAGGTTAAAATAGAGTTATTTAGTCCGAGGTTATATAAAGAAAATTACAGTCTAATAAGTTTCATTAAATACAAAATTTACGTTTAGGTCGAAAGTTGGAAATTTATTTACGAGATATTAATTATCGTTAGGTGACAACGCAATTATAATAATTGATCCGAAATCTGGAAAATACTTAACACATAATTAGATAGGATCGTTCTTCTTCAATAATTATGAAGGAAGGAGATGAGTTCCGGATCTTGTAGGATTAAATCGTTAAAAGTGGGAAGTCGAAATAAAAGTGCGAAAATTTACACAGGTAGTCTGGATGCTCTAATAAGTTTCTCGCCGATGATAGTAACCCGGTGGAGCTGAAATTAAGACATTAGAGCTTGGTGAGTCCTTACAATATTTAAGCTTTTACAGGTTCCTGTGGATATCCTGACACTGATGGACGTAACGCCAAGTAAGGGTAAATAAATAACTAACCAATTTATTAGCAATCGCATGTCACACCTCCCATACGGAATGAAATGTTGCTAAACAAATACTTAACACATAATTAGATAGAAACGCATCACTAAATCAATTTTGGTATCTTAGCGTATTTGTAAGATAAATACCTATCATTTCTTTTCACTAGCACGATTAGGGTATGGCTATATGACCTTCGATAGTGTACCAAAATTTCGATTTGAGTTCAAGGCCATCCATTGACCCAGTCACCTAAATTCATTAACGAATAAACAAAACAAAACTTAACGTCAGGGACAAGTTTATCAATTATAGCTTGAGATGAAATCTGCGGTCAATATGTGAAGGCGACATTGACGTTAAATTCACTCAATTCTAAACGACTTGATTTTACTAGAGCGATCGCCAATAGGTAGCATTGATTCAGCATGCAAAAATTTCGCAAAGTAAAGTACTGCGACTAGCTTCAAACTCTAAGAGAGCACATCACAATTATTCAGGAGGTCATTGATTCAATGTCGACTTGATTTATCTCATTTTTAAATCTTTCTTATAGGAAGTAGGTATCCAAGAACCCATAAATACCCATTATCCTAAATAGCTAACACACGAGGAGCTAGTGACCTCATTTAAACAACACTGGTGTTCAAATACTCATACAGTCCTGAATCCTAACTTGTCTTCGAACGTAAACTTCAAGGCTTCTGTATGTAGGTATGAGCCATCTGGAAATGTAAGTGTCAACCTTTCTCGAACGGACGGCTTTGATCTTGTGGCGGTATTGTCGAGGTGGGCATGCGGGGAAGAGGAAGGACGTATGCGGACAGTACGCTGACGCGGCATTAAAGCCACAGGTTATTTGCATACCGTGAGTCTTGTCGAACCTGAAAGCAAACATAAGGTTCACGAGGTGAGTTTTATGTCAGCTAGTCAGAGGTGGAATGTAACGCTGGGTCGGTTACGTGGGAGGAAGGATCTGCCCGTCACAAGCTTACGCCACATTTAACGGATAGAGGCATGATAAGGGAAGACATGAAATACCCCTTCTAGACTCAGTAGAGTTAAATTCAATCCGGCGGAGATGGAAGTCGGAGTGAGGCAGAAAAACGGCATGAAGACTTGGTATTCCCCCATCTGGCGTGAAGAGTCCCTTTCGTAACAAGAGACGCTCGTCGAAGAGAGTAAAACTCGGACTTAAGGATAAGCTTAGCAAACGTACTTGGGAGAATCCGGTTTGGAATTGTTGTTCATCGGTTTTCACTTGGTTAGCGGAGGTGCCGACTTTTTAAGCAAACATATTATCCCCTCCCCATATCCCTCCATTCCTGCTCTTTCAACAATTTTGCGAATACTAACCAATAGCACTAACTATGACTACAAACACATTATGTTAGGAGAAATTGCAGACAAGGACTTCAATTGAGAAAACTGGACCTTCGAGTTCGATCATCCTAAGGTAAGGTTTGCTTTCTTGAAATGTTTAATTTATTAACTGTTGTTTATGTTATCGATGTATCAGCGGTGATAGGAAGAATTAAATAAACACACTAAATTCCTATGGAAATCAAATAGACACAAGGTTTAGGGCGGGGGGTAGTTTATCAAACTCGGTTAAATATTCTAAAATAATAATAAATAAATTGATCGGAAAATTCTCACCCTTTCTCTAAAAGAATCTATGGGTTACCACACGTAATACATTATCTTCTCTACATATGTGTGCATATTAAGTATGCAAACAGATGTAAAATCTAAAACAAAAAAATTACACAACGCAGATTATAGAAATAATGTGAACTAAAATCTTAAGTCTTGATTACTGTGAGAAAATCGCAGGGATTTAAGAAGATAGGGTAGGTTTAGCTAGATTATAAGGTATAGGGGTTTAGAAATCACGAGCCTGAGGTAGAAATAAACCGAAAGGAGGGTTGAGTCAGGCCATCATACCTAGTGGTGTGATCAGTAGGACATAAGGGTAGAATTATGAGCGTGGCTACGAGACAGGAGCTACGAGATTTAAACTACGAGGTAGAAGCTTAGAAAAGTAAATCAGCTAGGTAGGGTTCATCACAATTGGAGTCGAAAGCCAAGAGTGGCGAGCCATCACATACTGTAAACTATCAAATATATACTATATATTAATGCTCAGTTTTTCAAAAAACTCACTTTTCGCTTGACGGGAAAATCGACCGCACCGCCCCTCGCGTTTCACCAACCTCAAGGTTCACTTTGGCTTGGCGACGCAAAAATGCCGCTGGCACGCCAAAACGACCTCTCCGATCCTCGAGTTTCGCACAACTCAAGGTTCAATTTTGTTCGAAGGAAATTGTCCCGACGGCTGACACGCGAGAATGGACATTAGCGTTCGGTATTTTAAAACACTTCAAGGTTCACAATCCTTCAAAGAGTCGATTATTTTCCAGCCACTAGCAGTTGTTTTTTTTTGATAGGGGAAACATTTTTCGTCGTTATCAATATGTTTGCCAAAACTTTACGGGAGACTTCTAGCGGTGCGGAATACAAGTATGGATTATTCACATTAGAAAAAATCAAATGTCTATCGAATACTGTTGTAGTTCTATTTTCATCCGTTCGAAATGGCAGCTTCGTCTGAATTTAAATAAATACGCTAGCTTCACGATTTTCACAAAAAAATAGACTAGACAGGAAACTCACATAAAATTGAACTGACACATTTTAAGAGCGAAAATTATATAAATTTGCGGCGAAAACTGGAACTACTCATTAAATCAACCAATTCGGCTCAGTTATAGTTCCCGCCGACAGGTTCGCATTAAAAAAAAAAACCACAAATTAGGCCTTAGTTTCAATGCAATGGAAAATACTAGAGAGAATGTTGAGACAGGTCAGTTATCCGAGATGTCAAAACAAAACGGATCTCTCAGCGGTTTGGGTTGTTGTTTTTCGGGTTAGATGTTTTTGAAAAATTCGGTACCCGGCAATATAAGGCAACTTTTAACACCAAAATTTTTTGTCCGTTCCATGTAAAAAATTTCAGGGTCGCCGAAAAACCTATAAAATTTTCCAAAAAAAACAAGAAAATTGGTGTCCATAGATTCACTTCAGTAGGGTGGATATTTACCGGCCAGTAGGTACAAATTGAAATGTTATTAATTCAGGGTAGGTACCTACTTATCTCGGTAGTATTGCAAATATTATGAGAAAAGCAAACACATTTTTTAAGGAAAGGAATTTTGTAAGGAAATGCGCCGGTACCTGCCGGAATAGGTAGTTGGACAATTATTTAGGTTTTTGATGCAATTTATTTTACTAAGGTAATGTTGTTTCCACGATACTGAATAATTTAACAATTTTTTAAAGTTCATTTTCACGTTCTGTGTAAGTTCTGTTTTTTTATCAGTAAATGCCAGTTGCATCATAAAACTGAAATAATTACAGAACTTGAATAGAATTCGAACCGAACTTTTACAGAACGTTAAAATTGACTTGAAAAATTGAAGAATTTTTAATTTTGTTAAACAACCCAGCCTAAATATGTGTTTTTTTTACTCACTCTTTTTTCACTCGGAATTTAGGTAGGTACCCATCTGCACATAACAACTCGATATCATCCAACTATATTGCATACGTATTAGTTTTCTAATTTTACAATGAAATTACTCGAAGTTGAACGGAATATTTTTTTAAAACTATTAAATTCATATAGCGCTTTATTTTAAGCAGTAAAACTACTGGTGAGTTCTGGCATTATAAAATTTGTATGAAAATGTACGTACGCTCATAACTTCCGAAGGACTGCAACAAATTGAAAAATTCTTTTTGTGTTGTGTTCGTTATTGTTAGTACAAGGTTTGTATAAAATTACTGGTGAGTTCTGGCATTACGAAATTTGTAAAAAAAAAATTTATAGGTTGCGCGCGAGCTGTTTGAAAAATAAATGTACCGGGAATTAGTGTATGTAATGCGGCAGGTGGGGGGGGGGTGGAAACAGGAAGGGGGGGAGGGGGACCTGGGAGGGGGGAGGGGAACTCGGGAGGGGGTTTACGATACGGAGAAGCCTAGGAGTGAAGTGGGGTGAGGGAAGGTGAGGGAGGCGGAGTGGAAAGGGGAAGAGGACGCTGGTGAGGAAGGGGGGGGGAAAGGGGGGGGGGGGGGGGAGGTGGGGGAAGGGGGGGGGGGAAGGTGGGGGAGGAAGGGGATCGGAACAAATGAGAAAGGACACGCAGGTAGAAAATTTTTCTTTATTAAATGGTATCGCAACGCATGCCGGGTACCAGCTATCTTCTATATATATATCAAAAAAATGTTTGGCTGTATGTGTGTCCGCTATGCGTTGCTAAACCATTCATCCGATTGCGATGAAACTTTGTGGATTTGATGTGTGCATGTCTAAAATGGTGTTTATTTACTAAAGTATGGCAGGTTTTTGCTGCTAGGTCCTGCGGGCGGCTTTATACATAGTTGAGTGTTTAACCGCTTAGCGTTGCTAAACCATTCATTCGATTGCGATGAAAATTTGTAGATTTGATGTGTGCATGCCCACGACGGTTTCTGTATACAAAAGTGAGCTCTGGCATCATGAAATTACGCATTGCTAAACCGTTCATCCGATTGCGATGAAACTTTGGGGATTTGATGTGTGCATGCCTACAATGGTGTCTATATACTAACGGATGGCAGATTTTTGCTGCTAGGCCCTGTGGGCAGCTTTATATATACTTGTATGTTTAACCGTAGGTACCTACCCGCTTACAATGAATTTTTTTTCTGTTAGTTAGTAAGTCAAGTTAGTTTTAACCCGTTAGTTGCATTTGCAATGGGCATAAGCTAGTTATATAGTATTGTCTGGTTTCGATCGACCGCTCACTTTTCAGTCAGTGCGAAAATCGACCGTACCGCCCCTCAAGTTTCACCAACCTCAAGGTTCACTTTCGGATGAACCATTTTAATCTTTTTTATGGATCCGAAAATGACCTCTCCGCTCCTCGAGTTTCAAAGACCGCAGAGACCATTATCGGATCCAGGAGAGTTCACCTAAATCGTGTCCCGATTAAGGACCATTTTTCATACAAAAAAACCGATGCACGGTTAACAGCGCACCAAACGGCGAAAACTATAATTAAATCTATCACCTTCGAAGAAATTCGGCCTTAGTTCTATTTCCTGCCGACAGGTTCGCCCATTAAAAACCGTCGCGTTTTTCACGGAAAGTAATTAAGACTTTTTTCCATACAAAACTGATTTTGCTCGGAATTTATACTAAATAATTAAACGGCTTCGAGAAAATTCTTGAGAAAAATTGACATTTTACAGGGGCATTACGGAATTAAAGATTACGTTAAAAAAACACCTTCCGGCGGACATGTTTTTGATTAAACATAAGCAATACAAGTTTTATAAACTTTTAAATCCACGACATGACCGCATGTCATTCAAAATGTTTGACAATTTTGCATCAAAGATTGAAATAATTCTGACATTTGTTGAAATTAATCTGTCCTCGACAATGAACAATTTTGCGGCCAGTTAAAATGAATTCTTGGTAGGTACCTACCGGCGTTGAAAGGCGAATAATTTATATGCAGAAAATAAATAGTACCAAGGTATATGAAACCAAATCGTACTACTACGAAGGTATTAAATTCCATAGAAAACTAAATAAAACGATAAAGATTTTATAATGCTGCATTCACATTTAATTCGCCAGTACGTACTTATCAGTGGGAACTGATTTATCGCAAAAAAATGAATAAAACGCGTGGCCATAGAACATTCTGAAGTGGAAATTTTTACTTAAGGCAGCATCACAATAGGTTTTACTTGAGACAAATTCACAATAGGTTTAAATGCAATACTGAGGTTGTGTTGTTTCCACGACACTAAATAATTCAACAACATTTTTTTAAAGTTCATTTTCACGTTCTGTGTAAGTTCTATTCAAGTTCTGTTATTTTATCTGTACATGCCAGTTGCAACATAAAACTGAAATAATTATAGAACTTGAATAGAATTTGAACAGAACTTTTACAGAACGTTAAAATTGAAGGATTTTTTTTTTTTTTAATTTTTTTTTTTGCCAAAATGAGTAGGTACTTATGCAAATTATGGGTTGTTATGGCTGCTTATGACTTCTTATGGGTTCTTATAAGTTCTTATGGGTTCTTATGGGTTCTTTTCGGTTCTTATAGGTTCTTAAAAGCTTTTATGGGTTCTTATCGGTTCTTATGGGTTCTTATGGGTTCTTATAAGTTCTAATGAGTTCTTATGGGTTCTTATAGGTTCTTATCGGTTGTTATGGGTTCTTATGGGTTCCTATGGTTTCTTATGGGTTCTCATGGAAACTTATCAGTTCTTATGGGTTTTTATAAGTTCGTATGGGTTTTTATGAGTTCTTTTGGGTTTTTATGGGTTCTTATGTGTTCTTATGAGTTCTTATGAGTTATTATGTGTTCTAATGGGTTCCTATGGGTACTTATGGGTTCTTATGGGTTCTTATGAGTTCTTATGAGTTCTTATGAGTTGTTATGAGTTTTTGTGAGTTGTTATGAAATACTATGAATAATAATTTTTTTCTGTAATTTTTTTAACTGCAGTTAATCAAAGTTTCTTGGAAATTCTGATTTACACATTTTTATAATGTTTTTTGTAAAAAAATACAATAAGGGCAGTAGGTACCTACCCGCTTACTATGAAATATATTTTTTCTATTATTATTTAACTCCGATAAATTAAATTTTATTTTGTAAGAAATTAAAAACAATACCTACTAAACACGTACCCGCTTACTATAAAATAATATTTATTCTGTAATGTTTTTCGTCCCGATAAATCAAAGTTTTAGTTTTTATGAAATTCTGAATAATACATTTTTATAGCGTCGATTTTGTGGAAAAGCACAATAAGGGCAGTAGGTACCTAGCCGCTTACTATGAAATAATATTTTATCTGTTAGTTAGTAAGTAAAGTTAGTTTTAACCCGTTAGTTGTTTTGCAACGGGCAAAAGCTGTCTCAAAATAAATTGATGTACTCAGTGAGTATGTACTGAAAGTAGGAACTATTTTTTGATTTATCCACATTCAAACATAGTTTTTATCTTTATATATTCAATATAACACCCGCTCCTCGCTTTATGTTATAACCCGTTAGATGCTTGCAACGGGAAAAAGCTGTCTCAAAATAAATTGGTGCAGTCAGTGAGTAGGTACTGAAAGTATGAATTAATTTTTCGCCTTATCCACATTCAAACGTCGTTTTTTCTCAATATATTTAATTAAACACCCGCTCCTCGCTTCATCCACATTCACATGTCAAATCGCATAGTGTTTTAACCCATAAGTTGCATTTGCAACAGGCATAAGCTAGTTATATAGTATTGTTTGGTTTTTCAAAAAACTCACTTTTCGCTTGACGGGAAAATCGACCTCACCGCCCCTCGCGTTTCACCAACCTCAAGGTTTAATTTGGCTTGGCGACGCAAAAATGCCGCTGGCACGCCAAAACGACCTCTCCGATCCTCGAGTTTCGCACACCTCAAGGTTCAATTTTGTTCGAAGGAAATTGTCCCGACGGCTGACACGCGAGAATGGACATTAGCGCTCGCTATTTTGGAACGCTTCAAAGTTCACAATCCTTCGAAGAGTCGATTATTTTCCAGCCACTAGCAGTTGTTTTTTTTTTTGATAGGGGAAACATTTTTCATCGTTATCAATATGTTTGCCAAAACTTTACGGGAGACTTCTAGCGGTGCGGAATACAAGTATGGATTATTCACATTAGAAAAAATCAAATGTCTATCGAATACCGTTGTAGTTCTATTTTCATCCGTTCGAAATGGCAGCTTCGTCTGAATTTAAATAAATACGCTAGCTTCACGATTTTCACAAAAAAAATAGACCAGACAGGAAACTCACATAAAATTGAACTGACACATTTTAAGAGCGAAAATTATATAAATTTGCGGCGAAAACTGGAACTACTCATTAAATCAACCAATTCGGCTCAGTTATAGTTCCCGCCGACAGGTTCGCATTAAAAAAAAACAACCACAAATTAAGCCTTAGTTTCAATGCAATGGAAAATACTAGAGAGAATGTTGAGACAGGTCAGTTATCAGTTATCCGAGATGTCAAAACAAAACGGATCTCTCAGCGGTTTGGGTTGTTGTTTTTTGGAAAATGGCATTGCAGCCGAAAAAACGATCCCCGGTTAGATGTTTTTGAAAAATTCGGTACCCGGCAATATTAGGCAACTTTTAACACCAAAATTATGTTTCCGTTCCATGTAAAAAATTTCAGGATCGCCGAAAAACCTAAAAAATTTTCCAAAAAAAACAAGAAAATCCATAGATTCACTTCAGTAGGGTGGATATTTACCTGCCAGTACAAATTATGTTATGAATTCAGGGTAGGTACCTACTTATCTCGGTAGTATTGCAAATATAATGAGAAAAGCAAAAACCTTGCCGGAATTTTGTAAGGAAATGCGCCGGTACCTGCCGGAATAGGTAGTTGGACAATTATTTAGGTTTTTGATGCAATTTAATTTACTAAGGTAATGTTGTTTCCACGATACTGAATAATTTAACAATTTTTTAAAGTTCATTTTCACGTTCTGTGTAAGTTCTGTTTTTTTATCAGTAAATGCCAGTTGCATCATAAAACTGAAATAATTACAGAACTTGAATAGAATTCGAACCGAACTTTTACAGAACGTTAAAATTGACTTGAAAAATTGAAGAATTTTTAATTTTGTTAAACAACCCAGCCTAAATATGTGTTTTCTTACTCACTCTTTTTGCACTCGGAATTTAGGTAGGTACCCATCTGCACATAAAAACTCGATATCATCCAACTATATTGCATACCTATTAGTTTTCTAATTTTACAATTAAATTACTCGAAGTTGAACGGAATATTTTTTTAAAAGTATTAAATTCATATAGCGCTTTATTTTAAGCAGTAAAACTACTGGTGAGTTCTGGCATTATAAAATTTGTATGAAAATGTACGTACGCTCATAACTTCCGAAGGACTGCAACAAATTGAAAAATTCTTTTTGTGTTGTGTTCGTTATTGTTAGTACAAGGTTTGTATAAAATTACTGGTGAGTTCTGGCATTACGAAATTTGTAAAAAAAAAATTTAAAGGTGGCGCGCGAGCTGTTTGAAAAATAAATATACCGGGAATTAGTGTATGTAATGCGGCAGGTGGGGGGGGGTGGAAATAGGAAGGGGGGGTAGGGGGACCTGGGAGGGGGAGGGGAACTCGGGAGGGGGTTTACGATACGGAGAAGCCTAGGAGTGAAGTGGGGTGAGGGAAGGTGAGGGAGGTGGAGTAGAAAGGGGGAGAGGACGCTGGTGAGGAAGGGGGGGGGGGGAAGGGGATCGGAACAAATGAGAAAGGACACGCAGGTAGAAACATTTTCTTTATTAAATGGTATAGCAACGCATGCCGGGTACCAGCTATCTTCTATATATATAAAAATCAAAAAAATGTTTGCATGTATGTACGTCCGCTATGCGTTGCTAAACCATTCATCCGATTGCGATAAAACATTGGGAATTTGATGTGCGCATGACTGCTATGGTTCCTGTATACAATAGTGAGCTCTGGCAACACGAAATTACGCATTGCTCAACCGTTCATCCGATTGTGATGAAACTTTGGGGATTTCAAGTGTGCATTTCTACAATGGTGTTTACATACTAACGTATAGCAGGTTTTTGCTTTACGGCTTTATACATGGTTGTATGTTTAACCGCTAAGCGTTTCTAAACCATTCATCCGATTGCGATGAAAATTTGAGGATTTGATATGTGCATGCCCACAACGGTTTCTGTATACAAAAGTGAGCTCTGACATCATGAAATTACGCATTGCTAAACCGTTCATCCGATTGCGATGAAACTTTGGGGATTTGATGTGTGCATGCCTACAATGGTGTCTATATACTAACGGATGGCAGATTTTTGCTGCTAGGCCCTGTGGGCGGCTTTATATATATTTGTATGTTTAATCGTAGGTACCTACCCGCTTACTATGAATTTTTTTCTGTTAGTAAGTCAAGTTAGTTTTAACCCGTTAGTTGCATTTGCAACAGGCATAAGCTAGTACTATATAGTATTGTTTGGTTTTTTGAAAAACTCACTTTTGCCTTGATGCGAAAAACGACCGCACCGCCCCTAGCGTTTCACCAACCTCAAGGTTCAAATCGGCTTGGCGACGCAAAAATGCCGCTGGCACGCCAAAAAGACCTCTAGCCTGTTTTAATTTCGCACACTTAAAGGTTCACTCTCCCTCAAAGGCCCGCGGCCCACCCTTTGTATGGGAAAAATTCAGCCAAAAAATATGTCGATCATCTCAAGCCAGAATGGACCTCGGCGGTCGGTATTTCGGAACAATTTAAAGTTCACAATCCTTTGAATTTGTTTGACACTAGCTTTTGTTTCTGAGAGACCGTTTACTGAGGAGGTGAAATTCAATCGCGGAAATAGAGTTTTTTTGTAGACAAAATTAACGTCGCTAGCGATTTATTTTCTCATACGAATAAACGGCGAAAACTGGAACTTCTCATTAAATCAACCAATTCGGCTCAGTTATAGTTCCCGCCGACAGGTTCGCATTAAAAAAAAGAACCACAAATTAGGCCTTAGTTTCAATGCAATGGTAAATACTAGAGAGAATGTTGAGACAGGTCAGTTATCAGTTATCCGAGATGTCAAAACAAAACGGATCTCTCAGCGGTTTGGGTTGTTGTTTTTTGGAAAATGGCATTGCAACCGATAAAACGATCCCCGGTTAGATGTTTTTGAAAAATTCGGTACCCGGCAATATAAGGCAACTTTTGATAACGATATAAAGTGTCCGTCCCATGTAAAAAAGTTCATGGTCGCCGAAAAACCTATAAAATTTTCCAAAAAAAACAAGAAAATTGGTGTCCATAGATTCACTTCAGTAGGGTGGATATTTACCGGCCAGTACATTGAAATGTAATTAATTCAGGGTAGGTACCTACTTATCTCGGTAGTATTGCAAATATGATGAGAAAAGCAAAAACATTGCCGAAATTTTGTAAGGAAATGCGCCGGTACCTGCCGGAATGGGTAGTTGGACAATTATTTAGGTTTTTGATGCAATTTAATTTACTAAGGTAATGTTGTTTCCACGATACTGAATAATTTAACAATTTTTTAAAGTTCATTTTCACTTTCTGTGTAAGTTCTGTTTTTTTATCAGTAAATGCCAGTTGCATCATAAAACTGAAATAATTACAGAACTTGAATAGAATTCGAACCGAACTTTTACAGAACGTTAAAATTGACTTGAAAAATTGAAGAATTTTTAATTTCGTTAAGCAACCCAGCCTAAATATGAGTTCTTTTTTACGTATGTATGCAAGTACCTATACTCAGAATATAAGTAGGTTCCTACCTGCACATAAACACTCGATATCATCCGACGATATTGCATAAATATGTATTAGTTTTCTAATTTTACAATGAAATTACTCGAAGTTGAATGGGATATTTTTTAAGTATTAAATTAATATAGCGCTTATTTTTAAGCAGTAAAACTACTGGTGAGTTCTGGAATTATAAAATTTGTATGAAAATGTACGTACGCTCATAACTTCTGAAGGACTGCAACAAATTGAAAAATTCTTTTTCTGTTGTGTTCGTTATTGTTAGTTCAAGGTTTGTATAAAACTACTGGTGAGTTCTGGCTTGACGAAATTTGTAAAAAAAAATTGAATAGGTGGCGCGCGAGCTGTTTGAAAACTTAATGTACCGGGAATTAGTGAATGTAATGAGGCAGGGGGGGGGTGGAAACAGGAAGGGGGAACCTGGGAGGGGGAAGGGGAACTCGGGAGGGGGTTTACGAGACGGAGAAGCGTAGGAGTGAAGTGGGGGAAAGGGGATGCGGACGCTGGTGAGGAAAAGGGGGGGGGGAAGGGGATTGGAACAAATGAGAAAAGACACGCAGGTAGAAACATTTTCTTTATTAAATGGTATAGCAACGCATGCCGGATACCAGCTATCTTCTCTATATATATAAAAATCAAAAAAATATTTGCAAGTAAGTATGTATGTATGTCCGCTATGCGTTGCTAAACCATTTATCCGATTGCGATGAAACTTTGGGGATTTGATGTGCGCATGCCCGCGATGGTTTCTGCATACAATGGTGAGCTCTGGCATAATGAAATTACGCATTGCTGACCCGTTCATCCGATTGCGATGAAAATTTGGGGATTTGATGTGTGCATGCCTAAAATGAGGTCTATATACTAACGTATGACATGTTTTTGCTGCTAGGCCCTGCGGCCGGCTTTGTATGTATTTGTATGTTTAACCGCTAAGCGTTGCTAAACCTTTCATCCGATTGCGATGAAAATTTGAAGATTTGATGTGTGCATGCCCACGACGGTTTTTGTATACAAAAGTGAGCTCTGGCATCATGAAATTACGCATTGCTAAACCATTCATACGATTGCGATTAAACTTTGGGCATTTGATGTGTGCGTGTCTACAATGGTGTTTATTTACTAACGTATGGCAGGTTTTTGCTGCTAGGTCCTGCGGGCGGCTTTATACATAGTTTTGTGTTTAACCGCTAAGCGTTGCTAAACCATTCATCCGATTGCGATGAAAATTTGTAGATTTAATGTGTGCATGCCCACGACGGTTTCTGTATACAAAAGTGAGATCTGGCATTTTGAAATTACGCATTGCTAAACCTTTCATCCGATTGCGATGAAACTTTGGGGATTTGATGTGTGCATGCCTACAATGGTGTCTTTATACTAACGTATGGCAGGTTTTTGCTGCTAGGCCATGTGGGCGGCTTTATGTATTGTATGTTTAACCGTAGTTACCTACCCGCTTACTATGAATTTTTTTTTTCTGTTAGTAAGTCAAGTTAGTTTTAACCCGTTAGTTGCATTTGCAACAGGCATAAGCTAGTTATATAGTATTGTTTGGTTTTTCAAAAAACTCACTTTTCGCTTGACGGGAAAATCGACCGCACCGCCCCTCGCGTTTCACCAACCTCAAGGTTCACTTTGGCTTGGCGACGCAAAAATGCCGCTGGCACGCCAAAACGACCTCTCCGATCCTCGAGTTTCGCACAACTCAAGGTTCAATTTTGTTCGAAGGAAATTGTCCCGACGGCTGACACGCGAGAATGGACATTAGCGCTCGCTATTTTGGAACGCTTCAAAGTTCACAATCCTTCGAAGAGTCGATTATTTTCCAGCCACTAGCAGTTGTTTTTTTTTTGATAAGGGAAACATTTTTCATCGTTATCAATATGTTTGCCAAAACTTTACGGGAGACTTCTAGCGGTGCGGAATACAAGTATGGATTATTCACATTAGAAAAAATCAAATGTCTATCGAATACTGTTGTAGTTCTATTTTCATCCGTTCGAAATGGCAGCTTCGTCTGAATTTAAATAAATACGCTAGCTTCACGATTTTCACAAAAAAAATAGACCAGACAGGAAACTCACATAAAATTGACACATTTTAAGAGCGAAAATTATATAAATTTGCGGCGAAAACTGGAACTACTCATTAAATCAACCAATTCGGCTCAGTTATAGTTCCCGCCGACAGGTTCGCATTAAAAAAAACAACCACAAATTAGGCCTTAGTTTCAATGCAATGGAAAATACTAGAGAGAATGTTGAGACAGGTCAGTTATCAGTTATCCGAGATGTCAAAACAAAACGGATCTCTCAGCGGTTTGGGTTGTTGTTTTTTGGAAAATGGCATTGCAGCCGAAAAAACGATCCCCGGTTAGATGTTTTTGAAAAATTCGGTACCCGGCAATATTAGGCAACTTTTAACACCAAAATTTTGTTTCCGTTCCATGTAAAAAATTTCAGGATCGCCGAAAAACCTATAAAATTTTCCAAAAAAAACAAGAAAATCCATATATTCACTTCAGTAGAGTGGATATTTACCTGCCAGTACAAATTATGTTATGAATTCAGGGTAGGTACCTACTTATCTCGGTAGTATTGCAAATATGATGAAAAAAGCAAAACCATTGCCGGAATTTTGTAAGGAGATGCGCCGGTACCTACCGGAATGGGTAGTTAGACAATTATTTAGGTTTTAATGCAATTTAATTTACTAAGGTAATGTTGTTTCACCGATACTGAATAATTTAATAATTTTTTAAAGTTCATTTTCATGTTCTGTGAAAGTTCGGTTTTTTTATCAGTTAATGCCAGTTGCATCATAAAACTGAAATAATTACAGAACTTGAATAGAATTCGAACCGAACTTTTACAGAACGTTAAAATTGACTTGAAAAATTGAAGAATTTTTAATTTTGTTAAACAACCCAGCCTAAATATGTGTTTTTTTAATCACTCTTTTTGCACTCGGAATTTAGGTAGGTACCCATCTGCACATAACGACTCGATATCATCCAACTATATTGCATACGTATTAGTTTTCTAATTTTACAATGAAATTATTCGAAGTTGAACGAAATATTTTTTAAAAGTATTAAATTCATAGAGCGCTTTATTTTAAGCAGTAAAACTACTGGTGAGTTCTGGCATTATAAAATTTGTATGAAAATGTACGTAGGCTCATATCTTCCGAACTACTGCAAAAAATCGAAAAATTCTTTTTTTGTTGTGTTCGTTATTGTTAGTACAAGGTTTGTAAAAAACTACTGGTGAGTTCTGGCAATACGAAATTTGTATAAAAAAATTAATAGGTGACGCATGAGCTGTTTGAAAACTAAATGTACCGGGAATTAGTGTATGTAGTGTGGCAGCTTTTTGCTGCTAGGTCCTGCGGGCGGCTTTATACATAATTCTGTGTTTAACCGCTAAGCGTTGCTAAACCTTTCATCCGATTGCGATAAAAAATTGTATATTTGATGTGTGCATGCCCAAGACGGTTTCTGTATACAAAAGTGAGCTCTGGCATCATGAAATTACGCATTCCTAAACCATTCATCCGATTGCGCTGAAACTTTAGAGTTTTGATGTGTGCATGTCTACAATGGTGTTTATATACTAACGTATGGCAGGTTTTGCTGCTAGGCCCTGCGGGCGGCTTTATTTGTGTTTGTATGTTTAACCGCTAAGCGTTGCTAAACCATTCATCTGATTGCGATGAAAATTTGAGGATTTGATGTGTGCATGCAAACGACGGTTTCTGTATACAAAAGTGAGCTCTGGCACCATGAAATTACGCATTGCTAAACCGTTCATCCGATTGCGATAAAACTTTGGGGATTTGATGTGTGCATGCCGACAATGGTGTCTATATACTAACGTATGGCAGGTTTTTGCAGCTAGGCCCTGCAGGCGGCTTTATATATATTTGTACGTATAACCGCTAAGCGTTGCTAAACCATTCATCCGATTGCGATGAAACTTTGGGTTTTGATGTGCGCATGCCTACCATGCCTGGAGGGCAGCAGGTACCTACCCGCTTACTATGAAATTTTATTTTTTTTCTGTAAATAAGTAAGTCAAGTTAGTTTTAACCCGTTTTTTGCATTTGCAATAGGCATAAGCTAGTTATATAGTATTGTTTGGTTTTTTGAAAAACTCACTTTTGCCTTGATGCGAAAAACGACCGCACCGCCCCTTGCGTTTCACCAACCTCAAGGTTCAAATCGGCTTGGCGACGCAAAAATGCCGCTGGCACGCCAAAAAGACCTCTAGCCTGTTTTAATTTCGCACACTTAAAGGTTCACTCTCCCTCAAAGGCCCGCGGCCCACCCTTTGTATGGGAAAAATTCAGCCGAAAAATGTGTCGATCATCTCAAGCCAGAATGGACCTCGGCGGTCGGTATTTCGGAACAATTTAAAGTTCACAATCCTTTGAATTCGTTTGGCACTAGCAATTGTTTCTGAGAGACCGTTTACTGAGGAGGTGAAATTCAATCGGGGAAATAGAGTTTTTTTGTAGACAAAATTAACGTCGCTAGCGATTTATTCCCTCATACGAATTAACGGCGAAAACTGGAACTTCTCATTAAATCAACCAATTCGGCTCAGTTATAGTTCCCGCCGACAGGTTCGCATTAAAAAAACAACCACAAATTAGGCGTTAATTTCAATGCAATGGAAAATACTAGAGAGAATGTTGATACATTGAAGCTTTCACCCACCTATTCCCACCCCGGTATAGGCGACTTATGGTCGCCCCTTCGGAGTTCTCGCAAGAATCTAATTTTTTTGAATGAACGACTCTACATTTAAAATATGTAACGATTCTAGAACTTCAATGTCCCCGCATACGTTGTTAGAGGGCGGTATGCAGGCGCACCTACAGGAATGTACTGTGATGGTCAATTCTACAATTCTAAAGCCCATGAAGGTAATCACTGCTAAAGCAGTGAGCCCCATGGACAGTCAAACAAGGTGTTAGTAACAAAACTAGGTAATAGAGAAAATATAAGGAAAAAAACAAAATGAACGACAACCGTCATGAGTGGGAAGCTCATGGCGGCGAAGGACCACACAATGATCCAGCAGGCAGCACCGTGCACTGTAAATAAAAAATGGAAGAAAAAATAAACATATTTACAATGTAGAACTGGTGATACCGAAATCCAGCCACCGGCAGTCCCAGAGACAGTGAAGAAGGCTGGTTGTCAGGCCTCCCGATAACCGGCAGCGTCGTCCGTAAGCCAGCTACCCGGTGGTGCCTAGACGAGGAGTGTGTGGAAATCAAAAAGAAGACCCTAGGGAGAGAAGCGTCGGGTCGCTGGAGGCGGGACGGACAGCTTTCGGATGACGTTTAGCCCTCTCCCCAACCTCTTCATGTCACGGGGGGTAGCGCGGTGGCCGGGTGAAGCCCCACCAGTTCCAAGAGATCGGCCATGGCACGTACACGGGGACACGTTCTAGGGTCCGATCCCTTAAATGGGGATAAGGACGATACAAAACGGGCAACGGAGTTCAGTTCTCTCTCGTTAAACAAAACTAAAAGAAATGGAAAAAAAAAAACAGTAAAGCAACCAAGAAAACCAAAATAATATGAAATAGGCATGTGCGTTTAATTACGCTATATGTATCCGGAACCAAAATACCTAAAGTATAAAAAAAAAAATGGCAAAAAAATAAGTGTAAAAAAAAAAAAAAAAAAAAGAAGACATGAGCGTAAAATCACGCGGACATGAATGAACATGATAAAAGATAAAAATCAAGATGTAAAAAATAAAAACAGCATAAAATTACATATGTAAAAAAAAAGCAAACTGTAAAAAAAACATAAAAAATATACATACTGTACAGTATTCAATTATAAAAGTCGAGTAGTCGATAGTCCGTGGTAAAACAGGAACAAGTACACCTGGTGTCAAAGTCAACTAGTCAGCGACTCTAAGCTCAGGCCATCTCTCAACCCAGATCCTTGCAAATTTCTTCAGACACTCGAAGTTCTTCTTATTCGAAACCAGATCAGTATTCCATACTGGTCTGATAGGTACATCCAAACCATCGAGCATTTCCTCTCTCGCATCCGTCAAGATCTCACAGTGCCACAGAATGTGCTCGGCTGACTGGTTCGTCGATCCGCATGCGCAGTTGGGATGGGGAGACAGGGCGAGGGTGTGAAGTCTCCCCCTGAATTCCCCATGCCCGGACAGAAGCTGGGTGATGTGGTGGTCCAGTTGTAGATATGCCCCTTCCATTCTGATTTTAACTGATGGGAAGAAGGAGAAGGTCCATCTTCCCATATTCGACCTATCCCAACGGACCTGCCACTCTTGGAGCGACAGATCCCTCATTTGACGGAGCAGTCCAGGGAGAGTCCCCGGCCCACCCGGTGTCAGAACAACACCTAGGTGAGTGGCCGGGGTTCCTCTGGTTAATTTCTGCTTAGTGAGCACTTCCCTAATTTCCAGATCGATTGGCAATATGCCAGCCAAAACGGGTAAAGCGTCCGAAGCAACGGTTCTATACGCACCAGAGAGTGCCAGCAAGGGGGTTCGTTGGCCACGCTTGAGAGCTAAGAGAATCAGCGAGTTGTCCAGGCGGTGCTCCCACACAGAGGCGGCATACGAGACTTGCGCCACGTACACACACCTATATAGCGTTCGCAGAGCCGGATTTCGCAATCCCCACTCAGCTGTGGAGAGTCTCCTCAGCTTCAAGAAGAGAGCCTGGGCCTTGCTGGATACTTCTTTAACGTGAGCCAGGAAAGAGGACGATCGATCTAGTGTAACACCTAAATATTTAACAGTTTCGCAAAATCGGACAGTAGAGTCCCCCATTTTGATGACAGGATTTCTTTTTCTGCTGAGAAAGCCCTTCATCAGGAGGCCCTGGGTCTTGTGGGGAGCGAAGGTCATCTTGTTTCTTTTCCCCCAATCGAGGAACATGTTCAAACCTTCACTGCCTTTGCTCTCAACTTCCTTTCTGCTGTCCCCAGCGACCAGATACGTTTTGTCATCAGCGTAGTCGACAGCGATACATCCTTCAGGCAAGGGTAACCTGGAGGAGTCGTCAAAGTTGATGTTCCACAGGTCAGGTCCAAGAATAGAGCCCTGCGGGCATCCTATGTCAGCTTCCCTCTGGATCAAAAAGTCTCCGAAGCAAATCGTGATAGTACGATTGGAAAGGTAATCGTCGATTGCTTGGAACAAAAGTTTGGAACACTGCCTGTTTTTCACCTTTGTCCGTATCATGTCCCACCACGCGTGATCGAAGGCACCAGTGATATCGAGGAAGATTGCAACTACATACCTCTTTGGACAAGCCTTCACCCAGTCAAGCACATACGACAGGGCGTGCACCGTGGATCTACCGGGGACGAAGCCGAACTGCAGGTCACTTGCCGGAGACAGGGTTTGCCGAAGTCGCTCTCGTATCAGTTTCTCCAGAATTTTGCCGAGTACTGGGAGGAGGGTAATTGGCCGGTACGCCTTGATGTCGGTCAGTGGTTTTCCGTTCCCCTTTGGTATGATCCGGAGCACGCCGCGCTTCCACTCAGAGGGGAAAACTCCTCTCCTCAGGCACGTGTCCATCACCTGGAAGAGCTCTTCCTTGGCGTGGACCCAGACTTGCTTCGCAATCACGCCATTGAGCCTATCATGCCCTGGTGCCTTCTTAGGACCCAAACCCTTAATTATCACATCAATTTCAGCTTTAGTGACTCTAGTGAAGTTAGCCTCTTGGGCGAGGTCTCTAGGTGGTAGCCGTGCTAGATTTCTAATCTGTTTATGGTGGTCACTTTCCCCAACTACTGACTCTAAAGGAACTAACTCGCCCAATAGTGTCTTGAGAGTGGAGGCCACGTCCACAGTCTCAGCGTTCCTCCCATCTGTTAACCCAATTACTGTTGACAAATACCGATCAGAACCTTTCCCGGATTTTCCAATCGCGCTGTGGATTTCCCACGGGTTGGCGTTACCCACGTCTTTAACCCAGTTATGCCAAGCAGCTCGTTTCGCTCGAAGGACGGCCCGTTTAAAGGCCGACCTGGCAGACCTGAGGCTCGCCTGAAGAGCAACCGTCTCCTCCTCCGTACAGTTGCCACTCCTGGACAGCCCCAGCGCCCTGCAGGCCCTCTTGAAGGCTCCCTTCAGCGAAGTCAGCTCAGGTGACCACCACGGCGTTCTAATACTTGTCTTCGGGTTTAATCTTCCTAAAGACGAGTTGGCGGCAGATACAACCGCCCTATTGAAAAAATTTCCCAAATTGTCCGGATCAGTAGCTGCTACGTGTTGAAAATCCCTTAACGTATCTCGTAACGCTTCCCCAAAGTTATCCCAATTCGCCCTAGTGGTGTTGAAGTTCCAGGAGGATCGTGGAGCTTCTGTTTTCCTAACACCAACTGTAAAAGTAATCAATCTATGATCCGAATTTATTGCGCACTCATGGACTGTCCACTTTGAAATCCTTGTCGCAACAGATCCAGAGCAGAGAGTTAGATCAATGTTGCTCTCACCATGTGTGTTCGAAAAGGTACAAAAAGAACTATGTTCATTGTTGATACAGGTCAGTTATCAGTTATCCGAGATGTCAAAACAAAACGGATCTCTCAGCGGTTTGGGTTGTTGTTTTTCGGGAAACGGCATTGCGGCCGGAAAAACGATTCCAGCTTGGATGTTTTTGAAAAATACGGTACCCGGCAATATTAGGCAACTTTTAACACCAAAATTTTGTGTCCGTTTCATGTAAAAAATTTCAGGGTCGCCGAAAAACCTATAAAATTTTCCAAAAAAAACAAGAAAATTGGTGTCCATAGATTCACTTCAGTAGGGTGGATATTTACCGGCCAAATTGAAATGTTATTAATTCAGGGTAGGTACCTACTTATCTCGGTAGTATTGTAAATATGATGAGAAAAGCAAAAACATTGCCGGAATTTTGTAAGGAAATGCGCCGGTACCTGCCGGAATGGGTAGTTCGACAATTATTTAGATTTTTGATGCAATTTAATTTACTAAGGTAATGTTGTTTCCACGATACTGAATAATTTAACAACTATTTAAAGTTCATTTTCACGTTCTGTGTAAGTTGTGTTTTTTTATCAGTAAATGCCAGTTGCATCATAAAACTGAAATAATTACAGAACATGAATAGAATTCGAACCGAACTTTTACAGAACGTTAAAATTGACTTGAAAAATTGAAGAATTTTTAATTTCGTTAAACAACCCAGCCTAAATATGAGTCCTTTTTTACGTATGTATGCAAGTACCTATACTCAGAATATAAGTAGGTACCTACCTGCACATAAACACTCGATATCATCCGACGATATTGCATACGTATTAGTTTTCTAATTTTACAATGAAATTACTCGAAGTTAAACGGAATATTTTTTTTTAAAGTATTAAATTCATACAGCGCTTTATTTTAAGCAGTAAAACTACTGGTGAGTTCTGGAATTATAAAATTTGTATGAAAATATACGTACGCTCATAACTTCCTAAGGACTGCAACAAATTGAAAAATTCTTTTTTTGTTGTGTTCGTTATTGTTAGTACAAGGTTTGTATAAAATTACTGGTGAGTTCTGGCATTACGAAATTTGTAAAAAAAAAATTTATAGGTGGCGCGCGAGCTGTTTGAAAAATAAATGTACCGGGAATTAGTGTATGTAATGCGGCAGGTAGAGGGGGGGGGGGGGTGGCAACAGGAAGGGGGGTAGGGGGACCTGGGAGGGGGGAGGGGAACTCGGGAGGGGGTTTACGATACGGAGAAGCCTAGGAGTGAAGTGGGGTGAGGGAAGGTGAGGGAGGCGGAGTGGAAAGGGGAAGAGGACGCTGGTGAGGAATGGGGGGGGGGGGGGAAGGGGATCGGAACAAATGAGAAAGGACACGCAGGTAGAAACATTTTCTTTATTAAATGGTAAAGCAACGCATGCCGGGTACCAGCTATCTTCTATACATATAAAAATCAAAAAAATGTTTGCATGTATATATGTCCGCTATGCGTTGCTAAACCATTCATCCGATTGCGATAAAACTTTGAGGATTTGATGTGTGCATGTCTACAATGGTGTTTATTTACTAACGTTTGGCAGGTTTTTGCTGCTAGGTCCTGCGGGCGGCTTTATACATAGTTGTGTGTTTAACCACTAAGCGTTGCTTAACCATTCATCCGATTGCGATGAAAATTTGTAGATTTGATGTATGCATGCCCACGACGGTTTCTGTATACAAAAGTGAGCTCTGGCATCATGAAATTACGCATTGCTAAACCATTCATCCGATTGCGATAAAACTTTGGGGATTTGATGTGTGCATGTCTACAATGGTGTTTATTTACTAACGTTTGGCAGGTTTTTGCTGCTAGGTCCTGCTGGCGGCTTTATACATAGTTGTGTGTTTAACCACTAAGCGTTGCTAAACCATTCATCCGATTGCGATGGAAATTTGTAGATTTGATGTATGCATGCCCACGACGTTTTCTTTATACAAAACTGAGCTCTGGCATCATGAAATTGCGCATTGCTAAACCGTTCATCCGATTGTGATGAAACTTTGGGGATTTGATGTGTGCATGTCTACAATGGTGTTTATATACTAACGTATGGCAGGTTTTTGCTGCTAGGCCCTGTGGCGGCTTTATGTATATTTGTATGTTTAACCGTAGTTACCTACCCGCTTAATATGAAAATTTTTTTTCTGTTAGTAAGTCAAGTTAGTTTTAACCCGTTAGTTGCATTTGCAACAGGCATAAGCTAGTATATATTAATGTCTGGTTTTTTGAAAAACTCACTTTTTGCTTGATGCGAAAAACGACCGCACCGCCCCTTACGTTTCACCAACCTCAAGGTTCACTTTGGCTTGGCGCCTCTGGTAAAATTTTGACACGCCAAAACGACCTCTACGCTCCTCGAGTTTCAAAGACCGCAGAGACCATTATCGGATCTAGGGGAGCGTGCTCAAATCGTGTCCCGATTTAGGACCATTTTTCATACAAAAAAACCGATGCACGGTTTACAGTGCACCCAAACGGCGAAAACTATAATTAAATCTCTCACCTACGAAGAAATTCGGCCTTAGTTCTATTTCCTGCTGACAGGTTCGCCCACTAAAAACCGTCGCGTTTTTCACGGAATGTAATTAAGACTTTTTTTCCATACAAAACTGATTTTCCTAAGGATTTATTCTTATTAATTTAAAGGCTTCGGGAAAGTTCTTGAGAAAAAATGACATTTTAAACGTGCTTTGCGGGATCGTAGATTACATTAAAAAAACACCTTCCGGCGGTCATGTTTTTGAATAAACATAAACAGTACAAGTTTTAAAAACTTTTAAAATCATAACATGTACCGCATTTCATTCAAAATGTTTCACAATAATGCATTCAAAATCAACATTTTTTTGACATTTTCCAAATATTCACTTTCATAGATAATGTTAATTGTTTGCAGCCTGTAAAATCGCTTATAAAATTTGGCAGATATTTAAATTTTCCCCAACTGTGCAACACTGAAAATTGAATAATATTCCAATGCGAAACACACCACCTCAAACCCTCGGCAAGGCCAGGATAGCTTATTTGTATGGAATTTTTTTTAAAAACTAGGCCTTTATTCGATTTTCAGGCCTGGTTTGAGGTGGTTTTGATAATGTTTTCTGTTGGTCTTGCCAGCATTGAAAAAATAATTTTAGAATATTGAGATGAACTAGGTAGGGACCCAATAAACTATATCTTCTACGAGTATTTATTTATATTATTATTATATGTGAATGGTCGAAATGCATGTCCGCACATAACTTCCGAACGATTGAACCAAATTGAATAATTCTTTTTACGTTGTGATCTTTATTGTTTGGACAAGGTTTTTATAAAACTACTGGTGAGCTCTTGAATTATTAAATTTGTATAAAACGAATCACCGAAATTTATATACGCTCATAACTTCCGAAAAATGCAAGCAATTGGAAAATTCTTTTTTTGTTGTGTTCGTTATTGTTAGGGCAAAGTTTGTATAAAACTACTGGTGAGCTCTGGCATCATGAAATTTGTATTAAAATGAATCCCCGAAATGCATTTACGCTTATAACTTCCGAACGAATGCACCAAATTGGATAATTCTTTTTGTGTAATTATTGTTATTGTTAGGACAAGGTTCGTATAAAACTAATGGCGAGTACTGGCATTATGAAATTTGTATAAAATTAATCGCCAAAAAGTATGTACGCGTATAGCTTTCTAACGACTGCACCAAGCCGGATAATTCTTTTTATGTTGTGTTGGTTATTGGCTGGTGAGCACTGGCATTAAGAAATTTGTACAAAAAATTTCAATAGGTGGCACGCGAGATGTTTGAAAACTAAATGTACCGGGAATGAATGTATGAAACGCGGGAGTTGTGAGAAGGGGAAACAGGGAGGGGGGAGGGGAACTCGGGAGGGGGTTTACGGGACGGAGAAGGGGGGGAGTGAAGTGGAGGGAGGAAGGTGGGAGAGGTAGAGTGGAAACGCGAGAAAGGAAGAGGACGTATGGTAGGTTTTTTTCTGCTAGGCACTGCGGGCGGCTTAATATATATTTGTGTGTTGAACCGCTAAGCGTTTCTAAACCATTCATCCGATTGCGATGAAACTTTGGGGATTTGATGTGCGCATGCTCACGATGGTTTATGTATACAATAGTGAGCTCTGGCATCATGAAATTACGCATTGCTAAGCCGTTCATCCGATTGGGATGAAACTTTGGGGATTTGATTTGTGCATGCCTACAATGGTGTATATATACTAACGAATGGCAGCTTTTTGCTGCTAGGCCATGCAGGCGGCTTTATAAATATTTGTATGTTTAACCGCTAAGCGTTGCTAAACCATTCATCCGATTGCGATGAAACTTTAAGGATTTGATGTGCGCATACTCGCGATGGTTTCTATATGCAATAGTGAGCTCTGGCATCATGAAATTACGCATTGCTAAGCCGTTCATCCGATTGGGATGAAACTTTGGGGATTTGATTTGTGCACGCCTACAATGGTGTATATATACTAACGAATGGCAGTTTTTTGCTGCTAGGCCCTGCAGGCGGCTTTATAAATATTTGTATGTTTAACCGCTAAGCGTTGCTAAACCATTCATCCGATTGCGATGAAACTTTAAGGATTTGATGTGCGCATACTCGCGATGGTTTCTATATGCAATAGTGAGCTCTGGCATCATGAAATTACGCATTGCTAAACCGTTTATCCGATTGCGATGAAACTTTAGGGATTTGATGTGTGCATGCTTGCAATGGTGTCTATATACTAACTTATGGTAGGTTTTTGCTACTAGGCCCTGCGGTCGGCTTTATATGTATTTGTATGTTTAACCGCTAAGCGTTGCTAAACCATTCATTCGATTGCGATGAAAATTTGAGGATTTGATGTGTGCATGCCTACAACGGGGTCTATATACTAACGTATGGTAGGTTTTTGCTACTAGGCCCTGCGGGTGGCTTTATATACATTTGTTTGTTTAACCGCTAAGCGTTGCTAAACCATTCATCGGATTGCGATGAAACTTTTGGTTTTGATGTGCGCATGCCTACCATGCCTTTATGGCAGTAGGTACCTACCCGCTTACTATGATTTTTTTTTCTGTTAGTAAGTAAGTCAAGTTAGTTTTAACCCGTTAGTTGCATTTGCAACAGGCATAAGCTAGTTATATATTATTGTTTGGTTTTTCAAAAAACTCACTTTTTCTGGCACGCCAAAATCGACCGCACCGCCCCTTAAGTTTCACCAACCTCGAGGTTCACATTCGGGTACAACCGATTAAGACTTTTGATGGATCCGAAAGTGATCTTTCCGCTCCTCGAGTTTCAAAGACCGCAGTGACCATATTCGGTTCACGGGAAACTCACATAAAATCGAACCGCTACATAATTGACAGCGCCAAATTACGCAAATCAGCGGCGAAAACTAGAACCTCTGAATAAATCTATCACCTTTGGCCTCGGTTATATTTTCCGCCGACAGGTTTGCACTCCAAAAAAGGCAGAGAAAAATTAAGACACTCATTTCCATACAATGAGAAATTTATTCTAATTTATTGTACGGCGTTTTTGAGAAAAAATGACATTTTAAACATGCTTTGCGGGATCGTAGATTACGTAAAAAAAACACTTTCTGCCGGAGATGTTTTTTAATAAATATAAACATTACAAGTTTTAGAAACTTTTAAAACCAAAACATGTTTAGCTCCCCCTTGAAAATGTTTCACAATATTGCAATCAAATTCGACATTTTTCTGACATTTGCGAAAAATTCACTTGCAGCCTGTAAAATTGGCTGGTATATTAAAATTTTATAATTTTTCTCGAACTTTGCAACACTGAAGATGGAGTCGTGATGGCGTCAAAATCCACTACCACCTTAAAAAAAGCAGACCCCGCCCTAATAGGTTTTGTATGAAGAATTTTTTTTTTTAATGGCGGATTTCAATTTGTGTGATTCGGCAGGGCCTTAATTTAAGCAGGAATTGTGCAAATTTGTGCATCGGTCTTGCCTGTTTAAAAATTATAATTATGGAATATTATCTGTCTGTGTATTATATAGTAGGTAAGTACCTAATACAAAAGCGCTAGATTTACCCGCGCTTCAACAGCAAATTGAAATGTCAAAAGAAAACGGATCTCTCAGCGGTTTGGGTTGTTGTTTTTCGGGAAACGGCATTGCGGCCGGAAAAACGATTCTGGCTTGGATGTTTTTAGAAAATACGGTACCCTGAAATATTAGGCAACTTTTAACAGTAATATAAGGTGTTCGTCTCATGAAAAAATGTTCATGAGGATATGATAAACATATAACATTTTCCAAAAAAATGAGGAAAACGCGTGCCATAGATTTCAGAAGTGGAGATTTTTACTGGCCAGTTTAAATATGTTCCTACAGGGTAGGTACTTATTTCAGTGGTATTGCAAATATGATGAAAAAGCAAATATTGCCGGAATTTTAGTAACAAATGCGGAGGTACCTACCCGAATACGTAGCTACACAATTAAATGCAATACTTAGGTTAGGTTGTTGTACAACGATACTGAATAATTCAACATTTTTTTAAGGTTCATTTTCAAGTTCTTCGTAAGTTCTATTCAAGTTCTGTTATTTTATCAGTACATGCCAGTTGCATCATAAAACTGAAATAATAACTGAACTTGAATAGAATTTGAACCGAACTTTTACAGAACGTTAAAATTGACTTGAAAAATTGAAGAATTTTTAATTTCGTTAAACAACCCAGCCTAAATATGTGTTTTTTTTTACGTATGTATGCAAGTACCAGCACTCAAAATTTAGGTAGGTACCCATCTGCATATAACAACTCGGTATCATCCGACTATATTGCATACGTATTAGTTTTCTAATTTTACAATGAAATTACTCGAAGTTGAACGGGATATTTTTTAAAAGTATTAAATTCATTTAGCGCTTTATTTTAAGCAGTAAAACTACTGGTGAGTTCTGGCATTATAAAATTTGTATGAAAATGTACGTACGCTCATAACTTCCGAAGGACTGCAACAATTTGAAAAATTCTTTTTTTGTTGTGTTCGTTATTGTTAGTACAAGGTTTTTATAAAATTACTGGTGAGTTCTGGCATTACGAAATTTGTAAAAAAAAATTATAGGTGGCGCGCGAGCTGTTTGATTAATAAATGTACCGGGAATTAGTGTATGTAATGCGGCAGGTGGGGGGGGGTGGAAACAGGAAGGGGGGAGGGGAGCCTGGGAGGGGGGAGGGGAACTCGGGAGGGGGTTTACGATACGGAGAAGCCTAGGAGTGAAGTGGGGTGAGGGAAGGTGAGGGAGGCGGAGTGGAAAGGGGAAGAGGATGCTGGTGAGGAAGGGGGGGGGGGGATTCCTGGTTCCTGGATACAATAGTGAGCTCTGGCAACACGAAATTACGCATTACTCAACCGTTCATCCGATTGCGATGAAACTTTGGGGATTTGATGTGTGCATGCCTACAACGGTGTCTTTATACTAACATATGGTAGGTTTTTGCTACTAGGCCCTGCGGGCGGCTTTATAAACATTTGTATGTATAACCGCTAAGCGTTGCTAAACCATTCATCGGATTGCGATGAAACTTTAGGTTTTGATGTGCGCATGCCTACCATGCCTTTATGGCAGTAGATACCTACCCGCTTACTATGAATTTTTTAAGTTAGTTTTAACCCGTTAATTGCATTTGCAATAGGCATAAGCTAGTATATAGTATTGTTTGGTTTCGATTCAAAACTCACTTTTTTTTGCAGGCGAAAAATCGACCGCACCGCCCCTTAAGTTTCACCAACCTCAAGGTTCGTTTTGGATCAAATTCACTTTCAGACACGAAACTGGTAGTATTTTTTTTTCGACAAAATAGCGCCGCTAGCGTTTTTTTGTCTCATACAAAACGGTGGCGAAAACTAGAACTTCTCATTAAATCGCCCAATTCGGCTCAGTTATAGTTCCCGCCGCCAGGTGTCGCGTCTCAAAAAAAAAGACGCAAAATAGACCTCAATTTCCATGCAAAAACAAATGCTCTTTTCAGTACTTTGAAAAATTGAGCATTTTTGTTGCCTACATTTTTGCTAGCGATTTATTGACGAAAAACTATGGCGAATCAGCGGCAAAAACTGGAACCTCAAATAAAAGTACTCAATTCGGCTCAGTTATATTTCCTGCCGACAGGTGTACTTCAAAAAAAAAGATGTCATTTTGGCCATTAGTTTCAAAGCAAAAGAAATTGCTACAAATGTTGAGTTAGGTCAGGATTCTTACATGTCAAAACAAAACGGATCTCTCAGCGGTTTGGGTTGTTGTTTTTCGGGAAACGGCATTGCGGCCGGAAAAATGATTCCGGCTTGGATGTTTTTGAAAAATTCGGTACCCGAAAATAATACGCATCTTTAGATACTAATATGAGGTGTCTGTCCCATGTAAAAAAGTTCAGGGTCGCCGAAAAACCTATAAAATTTTCCAAAAAAAACAAGAAAATACGTGTCCATAGATTCACTTCTGAAGGGTAGATTTTTACCGGCCAGTAGAAATTGAAATATTATTAATTCAGGGTAGGTATCTACTTATCTCGGTAGTATTGCAAATATGATAAAAAAGCAAAACCATTGCCGGAATTTTGTAAGGAAAAGCGCCGGTACCTACCGGAATGGGTAGTTGGACAATTATTTAGGTTTTAATGCAATTTAATTTACTAAGGTAATGTTGTTTCACCGATACTGAATAATTTAACAATTTTTTTAAGTTTATTTTCACGTTCTGTGTAAGTTCTATTTTTTTTTTATCAGTAAATGCCAGTTGCATCATTAAACAAAAATATCTATAGAACTTGAATAGAATTCGAACAGAACTTTTACAGAAATTACTCGAAGTTGAACGGGAAATTTTTTTTAAGTATTAAATTCGTATAGCGCTTTTTTTAAGCTGTAAAACTACTGGTGAGTTCTGGCATTATAAATTTTTTATGAAAATGTACGTACGCTCATAACTTCTGAAGGACTGCAACAAATTGAAAAATTCTTTTTTTGTTGTGTTCGTTATTGTTAATACAAGGTTTGTATAAAACTACTGGTGAGTTCTGGCTTCACGAAATTTGCATAAAAAAATTTAATAGGTGGCGCACGAGCTGTTTGAAAACTAAATGTACCGGGAATTAGTGTATGTAGTGTGGCAGCTTTTTGCTGCTAGGTCCTGCGGGCGGCTTTATACATAATTGTGTGTTTAACCGCTAAGCGTTGCTAAACCATTCATCCGATTGCGATAAAAAATTGTAGATTTGATGTGTGCATGCCCACGACGGTTTCTGTATACAAAAGTGAGCTCTGGCATCATGAAATTACGCATTGCTTAACCGTTCATCCGATTGCGATGAAACTTTGGAGATTTGATGTGCGCATGCCTACAATGGTGTCTATATACTAACGTATGGCAGATTTTTGCTGCTAGGCCCTGTGGGTGGCTTTATATATATTTGTATGTTTAACAGGTACATACCCGCTTACTATGAAATTTATATTTTTTTCTGTTAGTAAGTAAGTCAAGTTAGTTTTAACCCGTTAGTTGCTTTGCAACGGGCAATCTTCTAGTCATATAATATTATGCACTTTATATTTCGAGAATCAATCATTACTTTTGGAAAAAAAATTAAATTTTTTTTTTACATGAGCTCCGCACAGGTGGCCCTGAGAAAAAATAATTTCCCTCAGGGCCTATTTCATCTTTGGGGATGCTGTGTGGAGAGTTATTTAAGGAGAGGAGAGTTCTGGGAAGGAAAAGGGTTTAAGGGGTGGATTGGAATCTGGGGTTCAGTGTGTCCTGGTCATCCGCTTCCAAGACCTAGACAAACCTCACCCCATGAACCCGGGCACTCCTGCTAAATCACCATACGTAGCGAACCACTTGGGGTGACCTATGGCAGAGGTGTTGGTTATCCAATAAAGGTTCCCGGGGCGGCGGTACCAATTCCCGCCTCCCAAATTGATGAATGTGATATTTTAGAATGAATTCAAGTGGAAACGCTGTTTTCGTTAAGAACGTTTTTAAATATTTCTTGACATAATTCAATATTTAATAAGAATATACGGTAGTCCCAGTCGTCCCAGAGAGAGGTCGTAATTGATGTCATCGTTCTAGAACCATCCAACCTTTTCGTTTTCTTACAAGACGTGTGAGAAAGAATATTTTTCGTCAAAGACGTATGATCTCTCTCTTGGACTACGTTTACAAAACACCAGACTGACCTGTCTTATTTTTAAACTACATTCCAAGAAAATATTAGAAGTAGTAGTTTTTAATACGTAGATATAACAACAGATCCAACCGCTCCCAAGCCAATGGGACGGCACAATTGGAATATATTGCGATGCGTAAGCGAACTAGGAGAGAAAGGTGAGGAAGAAGATTAAGGTTGAGAAATATCTTGGGAAAACACAACATAAGCCTTTTCATGCAATTTTTCGATTCTGATGGCAGATTTTCAAAAAGGGGATACTTCGAGTATACACTTGCAACATAAAAAACTTAAAAACTTAATTAGAGAATTAGCTTGCAACCTAATAATTTCTCACAGATTAATAAAAAGTTAATTATTTGTATTTCTTGGGCATCAACTATGTAAAATTTTATTTTTGAAGGGTTTTATTTCATATGTACATTTGTTACTTAATTTTTATTTATCTGCTACCGGTTTCGATACATCTGTGTCATTCACTAGCAATTTTAAAAATAACGTAAAAATTAGAAGTACAGAAATTATAAGATTTTATTAGGAATATATTTTCATTAGGAAGTGGGAGGAGTGATTTTGGGGGAGGGGGAGAATGGTGGGCGGAGTCAACTTAACAAGGGAACATAGTCAATAACTGATTTTAAGATTGCAAGTAAACGACACGGATATATCGAAACCGGTAGCAGATAAATAAAAATTAAGTTAAAAATGTACAAAGGATATATAACTCTTCAAAAAACGACAAGTAAATAAATTGTAGATAGAAGAAATTAAAAGTAACTCGTCCCAAAATTTTCCTACATACTGAACAATGTTAATATGTGCTTATTGATTACATTTATTTTATTTGTTGACTTTTGCAGTCGAGTCACGCATGGCTGTACGAAACGTCTGGTAGCTGAAATAATAAACGCAATAAAAAATACATTAAAAAATCGTAAATATACATCGAATTAAGCATCAACACCATAAACCCATTTTTGCTACTAATTAATTTGACTGCATTGTCTAGACACCAAAACGTTAATCAAAAAAACTCAATTAGTTTCGCTTTCGTTAGATTTCGGTGACGTCAACTCGGTAAATTGAGTGAACTTTTCCCGCGAAATCACAGCAGAAAATGGTAATTCGTTAGCCATTCGAGTCGGAACATAAAAAAAGCTTATCTGAAAACGGTTGGTAAATATTCAGAGCGAAAATGTGTTCGGACCAAGTGATTAGATTTGTCGCGGGATGTTTTGTTTTGCCACTGATAACAAGCATCGGCTATCAGTCTGTTGGGCCACTCGAGGGATGTGCTAAACATGCAAACATTGTTCTTTTGTGCCCGTCATGTCAGGCGGAACACTCAGGACTAAGGCTGAAGCCGAAACGTAGCGAACTATCGACCCAAAATTAATTAAAGGCTGCGATTTATCGCCGTTTGGAGGCTGAACGGAAAAAGCACTCTGGATGGTTCGGGTGGCCCAGTGGGAATACAGAGTCCAATATTATATGGGATAATGGTTTATAATAAAAATATATGATTCAGCCTTTACAGACCTTTAAACCTGGTGAAACACTCCGCTACCTAATCAGGAAACACACCAAACGTAAACCAACACACAGTTTATATCTGCCAAATTGATAAAAGGTCGCTTCTACAACTCGTTCTTGCGTTCAACAGCTCGACTATGGAATTATTTACCGGCCCCTGTTTTTCCTCCCTCCTACAACACGGGTCTTTTCGAGATCGGATGTACACTCCTCCTTTCCTCAAAAGGCCCCCATCCACCACATTCCCAAAAATGTGTTAGTTGGCATAATGTTATATCTATTATCAACATCTTTACATATAACATATGTGTTTATTTTATTGTCCCTAATGCGTTACTATACCATCAATCAATTGCGATGAATCTTTGGTGATTTGCTTCGTGGTCGTGTGCACAATAAAATAGATGGTGAGGGGAGGGGGGGGGGAGGAAACGCGGGAGGGTACTTGTAATATATTAAAAAAAACAAGTCTGTAGAGCGTGGCCTTGTTTTTTTTTTAATAAAAATCTACTGTTTTATTCCGATTTTTATGAAATTTTTCTGAGAAAATTTAGTACCTACATGATATTTAAAAAAACCATCCCATTCTCTTTTCCCGCACCTTAAAGCAGAATTTTTATATTCCTGATAAAATTTTGCACACTTGACCTTCAAAATAAGAGGAAATTTACTGTCTACATCTGATTTTGAAAACATTACGTAGAGCCCGGTCAACCCCGGGACTCCAGCTAGTTTCACATTATCTGTTGAAGGGTATTGAAAAGAAGGGTGAGGTTACACTGGAACTATCAGTGGTATGTCTGATACGAGCTCTTAGCTTATATGCAAAGTCTGGTTTTGTCAAATGCTTTTTTGGGAGTAATTTATAGCGAAAGTTTTATCGTTTATTTGTGAGGTTGTGACAAACCATCGAAGCTTGCGAATATAAAAATAACCACTGCTTTTTGCTTCAAATTCATGCTAGACATTTGATTATAACACTATAAAAAATGTTTATGTTTCAAGACTTCCACCGGATATTAAAAATCGAAACTGAAGCTTGAACGTGATAAATTTACCGACGAGATATACATAGGTACTGCAGACACGTCAACGGACCAACTGTGAATGGGTTGTTCATTGTAAATGAGAAGCAAAATATTCAACTAAGATAGGTATAAATTTTTCATAGCCTTTCCTCGACTTCTCAACATGATGTAATATCACCCGTTACAGCACCCTGTAGTCTGTAGCCCGTAGCACAACCAGAAGCTAGCTATAAAAAATATACGTGTGCACTTAATTCCAGTTATTTCCTCGAATGTTGGCTGAAATAACAGGCGACGCTTTTCCGACGCTAAATCTGACGTCATCCCACTAACGGTATCTCTTCAGATAATTTCATGAATAAATTTGATTGGAGATTAAATCTACGGTGAATTTGAAAAATGAGGCTTTTCAATGATTTTAATTGACTCATGAATTTGCGATAGTATAAATCACGTGAAATCAATTCCAAATCGATCTATTTATTTAATCGCCCTAACGCATTAAATTATTTATGAACTGAAGTCTTAATTCTAACTTTATAAACGTAAAGTTTTCAATCAGATTTATTTTCATTTGACTTTGAAATATGCGTCCCTATTAAAGTAAGAGCAGCAACGGCCACCTTTTTTAAAGAATTTTAACAATATCAAGATAAAAAAGGGTTTTTTATTCCACAAAATCAGCAATTGCAAAACACGTGTTCAGTAAACTGATGGAAAAATCACTCACAATTTCGTGAGGTCAGCTTACGTAAGATATCATCAAAATCTTATTATTATATATATGTATTATGAGTTTTCTTTCTGACAGAGTTCGAAATACATTTTTTTCATACCTCACACATCTCAATTGTACATAATGGTATTCTCATAATTCCATCAAAATATTCCACCGTGATCGTTTTACCCTCACGTAGGGCCTTAACATATTAAAAAATTCTCACGTCAGATGAAATGCGACAAGTAAATTGACAAAAGCCTAATATTTTTTCTATCTAGAATGACCTTGTTTCATTTTTTAGAAAAAATACTTTGTTAGTAAAAGGGTGAGTAAGGCACGACAGGTTTTAACAGCGATTGTTTTTTTTAACACGACCACCATTCCCGGAATTACATTGGATAAGAGCTTGAACTATCGGCAATATGTGGAAACAGTGGGCAAAAAAACAGTACATGGCTAAAAGCTAGCTGGAACTAGCTGAGGATGCGACATCAAAACGCTCAGAATGGCATTCATTGCTCTGGTTTTCTCAAGAGCTATCTATATATTGCGCTCCAGTATGGGTTAGAAGCCTCCACACTTCTATGATCAACGTTCAGTTTAATGCCACAATGCGAAATATCAGCGGGACTTTAGAATCTACGCATTTCCATCTGCTCCACGTTCTTGCAAAAACATAACCCCACCAAACATCAGGTGAGAGATTGCGATACTGAGGGAATACAAGAAGGCACTGTTAAAAAGCGTAATACCTTTGCACGATGATGTTGTTTCTCACCCTGCATGCCACTTGAAGTCCTGAAAACCATTCTGTATGGAAGAAGAGAGGTTTCTCCGATTACTTTTCACCCCAGAAGATGGGTGAACACTTGAGTAGTAATCGGCCAAAGTGAGAAATGCCCATCTCTTATATATGACCCCACTGACGGAGAGCTTGGATTCTCAATGCCTCGTAATCTCGAATAGAATAAGGTGCTCCAATAGCCACTGTGCCCACATGATGCTTAAACAGAACCTTAAAGAGTATGTGATGTGTGAATACTGTGCAGTGTAATCCATCGAACGCGTGGTCAACGAATGCCCTCTCCATTCAGCGGAATTGATGAGATCCACTAGGCAAAGCCTGAGGTCCTAGATTGGTCCGCGGACCTAGATGTCCCCATCTGACTCCCTGCCATACGAAAGAGGAATAAGAATACTGCGATTGTCGGGAGGCTTAATATAAATGAATTTCACGCAGTTTACTTGTTCAGATACGCTGTAATCTCCAATGTTACAACCGTCCCTGTTTCAACCGTCCTCGGTTTTCTGCACAATTTTTCTAAAAAACTAAAAGATTTAGCACAATCGTCTGTATATTTAAATACTCTCTCTTGTCCTTTAATGATATGGCGCGTGGATAGAATAATATCTTATCTTATTGTTGACGAATTACACATTTTACCTTGATGCCACTATTGAATTCCGCCCCCACATAGCCCATGAAGGTATCTACCTAAAGTACGTTGTTTTGAGCAATCATATCACTTTTCGGTCCGTTACACAATCAATCACGCCGGATGGAAAGCCGATGTATTCTGTCATCAGACCGACAGTTGTTGTTGTTTCGCCCACCTGGCGCGACTGTCGCTGGGCATCCCAACTCTTGAATGTATCGGGTGTTGGTGTTGTTACTATTACATAATATGTAACAACACTATATACTTTAACATACTTTTCGTAATTAATCAATTTCCTTGGACAAAGACAATATATGTCTAATCGTTAGTCTCGTTTTATTGATTCCTATGTGATGAAGCACAAGAGTCGTTTTTGGGGTTCGGAGATAGCTAAATCATGAGATGGGCAGGGAATTGTGAGAGGGGGAAATGAAGGGATAATAAATTAAAGATAAGAGGAAGAAGGAAAACAGTTAAAGTAACTTTAGACAACAAATCACTTTCTCATATCCATCTTGAGAGTATCCGCCACTCCGAAATGTAAATGAAACAAAAACACATATGTTATACGTAGGAATGTACAAATAATATATGTTTATAGAAGACCTCTGGGTTTGAAACATAGAAACTTACCGCTTTGCCTTTGATTTGCTTTTTTGTAATTGAAAATGATGTTTCAAAACATTTCTTTAAATAATGTATGTGATGTCTGAAAACAAATTTTAAATCGAATTATTTTTATATTACTTCCTTCGGTACGTTTGATAAAAAGTAATTACTTGTTTTTTTATTTAACACAAACAAGAACGAACGAACGCCGATGGTGAATTATTTTATTGAATGATACATAAATTATTATCTGCCATGAAATACAATCCTGCTCCATTGAACAGTATCTACACCAGTGGCGTAGCAATAAACTTTCGCCCCCCTGGGAAGCTTTGTGACCGGGCACTACCCCAGGCATTGGTTATAATCAAAATGAAATATTTATTTATCGTTTGCATGGCAAATTATGCATCCCTGGAATGGGTAGTACAGGATTGATGGTATAGTTGACTCAGTATTTATTCAGTTAACAAGCATGTATTATCTAAAGCATAGGTTCTCAATGTGGGCAATAACGCTCCCTTGTGGGTGTTTGAGACAGTCAGGGGGCGGTAGAAGACCCAGGGAAAATTAGGGGGCGTTGAGATGGCACAGAGAGGGCGTGGGCAGGTAACACAAAAATGGTATAAGAAAGACAAAAAACACGCTTATCGCCTACTAATAAAGCAAAGTAAATTTTGAATATTGGTTGATTTTTGTTATTGCATGTATTGTAATCATTTAAATCACGTGTGCGATAATTCACATGTTTCGGTGGTTCGGAAAGTGGATAAAAATTGAACTGAAAGCTTCCATCACATTCAGATCTACATTAAATTGGATGGTATGAATTTTTTTATTACAAAATATTTTCAACTTACGTGCATGCTTCCGACTTTATGTCCGGGTTGAATCTTCCCCATGGGAAAAACTAAACCCTTCCACACACTTTTCCACAAATGATCATCTAGTTAATCCACGCTATGCAAGTGCACCATATAAGTATAATAAATACAACACAGACCAACATGTCAATCTACCAGAGACCAAATGGGAAAATAATTCACCGACTCCAGACATTTTCATACCACAGGGTTCGGTTCGGTAGACCTCCTAACTCGACCGATAAATACTACTGATTTCTCAGTATAAATATTTAATATCTCATCTTACGTGTATTATTATGATAAAGAATTGACACTATATCTTGATTACAAGAAAGAAGGACGTAGCAACACGGTACACAACATACAAAAGAATTGATATGTTTTACTTGCTAAACAAAAAAGTATAACAAATAATTTAATATAATATTCACAATATGTTGAGAGAATTAATTCCTTTCTGTTAATTTATAAATAAAAACACTTGTGTTGCAAAGTTTTTTTTAACAAAAAACACGACATTTATGTTTATTTTTATTACTTTCCTTTGAATGGTTTCTTCTAACAAAAACTCATATTTTACAATAAAATAATAGATAAACAAAACAAGTGACAATTGATAATTGCATTCTAACTGACACTGTAGAATTCAAATTTAAATGGAATATATTTAATTTACATATTTTTAAACGAATTATTTATTCCGTGACAGATGAGCCCCCCCCCGTAAGTAAAAAAGAATTAAGGAACTTTAGAAAAAAAACTATTCTCAAAGTGGGGGGTAGACAAAATAAGGTTGAGAACTTATGATGTAAAGTATTCCTAAGTAAAGCTCGTATCTACGTCATGGAGCATTCGAAAGGAACGTATGTCCTAACTTGCTTCTTATTATATTGATGGAAGGCGGTGACCCATTATTTTAAAATGCCTTTTACACCTTAACAATAAAATGTATTTAAAATATATATTTTTTAAGTTATTAAGTACGCCGTTTTAAGAAATATTTTTTTTTGTATTCTTGTACAATAAATATGTGGAATCGAAATAAAAACGCGAGAAATTTGCATACATATTTACTTGTTTAGTCAAAATTTTGTCTGAAGAAATAATTATGAATGCGTAGAAACATAAAATTATTTCGAAATAAAATTTTATTAGATATATCAAATTTCACAAATAATAAACAAAAAAAATCGTCAGATAACTTTTCACAAAAAAAAGAAAACGTGAGATATATTTCCAAAAATTTCAAAATTGCATTGTCACCTTACCATTTCATTTTTTTTTTAAAGAAGGTTACGAAAAACCTGAGAATATTTAAAAATCTCGTCCTATTACCAGTCAGTAGAAAGTGTTGCCTATGTTGTGATGGAGGCCTTGGATGACTGGAGCCAGCCGAGGAATCGAACACGTGACGCTCGGGTGGGACCTAAACGCGATATGCCAACTCAGCCACTGACCGGTCTCAGCCACTTACACATTACAATGACTTTTAAGATTCTAGAATTCTAGAAATAAGTCTTCCCGGACTTATATAAACTCTATATCGATGCTCCAGATTTTATGTCCGGGTTAAATCTTTCCCAAATGAAAGACTAAACCCTTCCACACACTTTTCCACAAATGATTATCTAGTAAATTCACGCAATGTAAGTGCACTATATAAGAATAATAAATACAAAACAATACAAGAAAAATACGTCAATCCACCAGAAACATAATGGGAAAATATTTCACCGACTCCAGATATTTTCATATCAGAGGGTTCGGCTCTGATGAAATCCTAACTGGTCCGATAAATCCTACTGATCCCTTAATATAAATATTTAAAAAATCTTTCGTAATCCTACATGTATTTAAATTGACTTCCTTTTGCATTTTTATATATAAATTCTTTGACAAATCTAATACGCCTAGATTTTGAATGAGAGAACTAGGTATAATGCCAGTAGCCGAAATAACAAATGGTAAAATTTTTATAGTCTGAGAATGCCAAATTCTTTTAATCTCATTTCCTAAATCTGTATATTTTCTTATTTTTTCAGAAACAGTTTTCTGAATATTACAAGAATTTGGAATAGCGACATCAATGATATAAGTTATTTTTTTAAATTTTGTCATGTAAAACTATATCGGGTCTATTATGACTAATTGTTCTGTCTGTTAGAATAGTTTTATCATAATAAATTTTATAAAATTCATTTTCTAAAAATGAATTTGGTTCATATTCTTAATATGGTACATTACGGCAGTCAACCAAGTTATGTTTAGTTACCAAACTTTAGTGAATTATTTTTAAAACTTGATTGTGCCTAAATATATACTCGGACGGCGCTAATACAGAACATCATAACATATTATTATTTATTATTTATAATATCGTATTATTTTTACAGTAAATTTAACGAGTAATAAATAATTAATTTTAAATGTGTACCTCATCCTGTTCGAATTTTATTACCGTTTTGTACGTTTCGTAAAATAAAGCTTTTTTGCTTGTTTATAGCTGGCAATACCATAATCCTTACACGATTAGGTAAAACTGTATGTTTGCGAAATGTCTACAGGAATATGATTAGACTCGATATTCTAGTATCTTCTGTTTTTTTTTTGTTTTCGTGGGACGTGTGAGATGGAAGACGGCTTTCACGACGATCGTTGATAACGTACATAGATCTTTCCCTGGGTCTGGTATATATGCCAACAAAAATTATTTTAAGGGGGAATTGATGTCAAATATTATTATTTAAATATACATACCAAGATTTATTCGATTATTGGATTCACGGAAATATAGAAATTCTGCAAATGAATTTCTTTCCCATGTGGTCGCTGCGATACTGATCTTTTAAAAATATTTTTTGTTCAAACGTTGAGTCACAAGATTGTCAACTGGCTTAAGCCAATGGATGTATGCGTAAAATTCTCCTGCGTGAAATGAACTCAAATTTGCCATGAATTTTCATATAATTTTCAAAATTGGAACTATTTGTACGAAGACAAGCGATAAAGCCAACCCGATAAAGCGATAACGCATATTAATTTTTTTTTAACTAAATTTATTTATACTTATATCTAAATATTTGGCCATTGATAAAAAAATCTTGTATGATGTTTTCGCACAAGCGAAGTATTGAATTCCGTAAGTCTACACTTAAACTTTTTGTGTGCATAACATCAGTCGGTTAGTAAATATTTTCAAGACACGAGAAGATCAGAAACGATTTTCTGCGATGTTTCCTTGTTTTCTATTCCCTGTAAAATAAACATTTTTCCCTAAAGTGTGAAGGTCGTTACTTTATAAGCTAGAAAAATTATTTGTTTTTGGATCCAGAAATAAGTCCCTTAACATGTGAGTGTGTTCCCACCCTTCTAACTCATCTATAATTGAATTTTTTGACTTTTAAATAAACGAATAAAATAACCATAAAACACCGGCAATCGGGCTATCAAATAATGGCCTGCCTGATCGCTTCGAAAAGAATTGAATTTTTATTTTGAATTTGAACTGTTTCCATTTTGATTAGCTCACGACGCCGAATATTCAATATTGATATACATCGCTAAACGTGATTCGTATGGCTTAGAAAGCATGTATTTACCTTTATAAGATTATTTATTTAGTGGTAGATACTCTCTTTAAGTGATTAAGTAGGCTGTGAAACGAAAGTGAAAAGAAGTTGTTACGGTACGCGATAGCAGTGTTCGAAGTCGCCGCCTCAATTGCAATTAGTACCCAGAGATGGCGCTGAGCGGCGCGCGATTTGCGCAGCCACGCCGCGCATGAAGTCTCGGACCACGGAGGAAAGCCGCCAACGACTTCATGCGTGCCGAGCGGGCATTCCAATCCCGATTACGTACCTAGCGACAGGTTGAAACACCGACCGGACCTTTGGGGATTGTGTGTGTATAGTGTAAGTGTGTAGATGGCAAAGCGAATAAGTAAGACGATTCAATATTTACAAGTTTATTAACACTATTTACAGACACACAAATCTCCAATTTAAATATATGCAATAATAAAGAAATGTGAAGGGCGAACAAATATTATAGACCAGTGACTCCTGACCGAGAGTTAAAGAAGAATGATTGTTAGTTTTTGATACAACGTGAGGCAAAGCAAAGTGTTGCTTGAGGAAAGGTTTGCATCCCATTGGTGCCTGGGGGACCAATCGGGTGGCCAGACGGTGCAGATCAGTGTCCTTTGTTCGTCCTCCACAATGGTCAACGGTCTGCCTGAGGCGTACACACGCCTCGTGGGCTGTCGAACTGTGGCTTGTTAAAATCTATCTGTTCAAAATGTTACATTCAGTGTTAAGTCAGCCAATTCTAAAGCTGGCGGCCATTCTGATTCCTTCCGCGACCACTTGCAAGCTTGCACGGTCGCCAAGCGGTACATTCTAGACGCGGGCACCGCCATGCTGGCCGATGGCCTGGTTTGTGTTTTAATACGAATCCAATCTTTATAATACCGATTATAAAATTAATCATTGCTTTCGCTGTCACATAAGTGCTATTGGAGACCTGATGATGGCCCCGAGGACGTTCTTTGGAGAATCCCGCGGCCCACGCCCCACGCATCAAATACCCCACCCCCCATAACTCACCATTATGTGCTGTAGTGTTTATTCAACCGTGTGTACCCGGGATTACAGGCCACAGAGAGAGAGAGAGAGAGAGAGAGAGAGATTATTCCTGCTTAGCCTAGGTCAATTGTACTCCTAACTTGTTTGTTCTGTTGTATTTACATTTGCTCATGTTCCTTTTTTATAACAAATAAACCCTAAAAGTTGAACTCTGCCGCTTTTAATTGATGAAAAATCTAACCCTACATGCCCGAGGACGTCTTTCCTGACGTTGTAATATAGAAGCCGTGGCCGATGACCCCCGCCTTGTGGAGAGACCATGTTCCGTCGACTGAGTTAGACAAAAAGGGACCTGATCCATGGTGGTCGACTCTGAACCAAGGTTTGTTTGTATGGCGGCAGTACTGATTTGTTGCTCTCATGATTATTTCTGGTGTCCCATTGGGGGCCCAAAGCAGTTTTCACGCAATAAACACTGGCTTCCACCGTGGGGCCTAAATAATTTCTGAGCGCCTCGGCGCTCAATTAACAAAGTATCATACCGTCTGTTACCGCATGTAAACTGTACACCAACTACGCTAACACGTTGAGACCCGAAAAAAAAAACAAAAGATGGAAGAAGAAGTCGATCCACATGAATTCATATATAAAGCGAAGAAAGAAATAAGTGAAATGACCGCATTATTAGAAAATAGTCCATCAAGAATGACAAAAGAAACGAAAATTGAAATCTCCAAAAAAATAAGGACAATAATGGAAAATATTTCACATATAGCGAGAGACATGGAAAAATTTAAAGAAAAAAATACGATGCTTAAGGAAATGCTGAAAATGAAAAATGAAGGAATAACGTACGCATCGGCATTAAAAAGGAACTATCAACAAGAAACTAACACAAAAAAGAAGAGAAAGAGGCTATAAAATACGGAATAATAATATCTATTAAGGATGTAAACATGGAACATGAAGAACTGAAAAAAATGTTTCAGAAGAATGTTAATGTAACTTCTCTAGGTATCGGTGAAAGCCTAATCAAGAAAATATCAAATAATCGTTTGATTGTGATACGTGACAAGAAAGATGACTCAGAAAAGCTGAAAAAAAAAAATAAACAAAAAAATATCGTCAACATAATGGCAGAAGAGGTGAAAAAGAAGAAACCACATATAATATTTAAAGGAGTTGAAAATGATATAGCTAATGGAAATAATTTATTGGAGAGCATTTTACTACAAAATGAAGATATCAACAATGTTCACAAAATGGACGGTACTTTACACAAAATGGAGATAAAAAAGGTAATTAAGAAAAAAAAACACTGAATTTTCGAACATCATTGAGGAAACTAGCGGAGCCATGAGAAGAATTATTTTGAACACAAATAGTGTTAATATTGGATACCACAAAGTTAAGGTAGAGGACTGCAGTCCAATTATGCAATGCTACCACTGCCTTAAATTTAACCATTCGAGCCTAAGATGTCTTAATAAAACAAAAGACCCAGCCTGCTCACATTGCGCAGGCAACCATAAATATCAAGAATGCGATAACAAACAAGAACCACCAAAATGCAAAAATTGCATCTTAAGCAACGAAAGAAGATCTACAAATAATCCAATTAATCACAGTGCGAACAGTGACATATGTGAATACAAACAGTTTACGATGACAATTGCCCGTCAAAAAATAGAATACTAAAAATGGAAGACTTTATGACGGAAAACATTGACCAGCTGTATAAAATAAACGAAAATGTTTGTGATACTAGCGACGAGTGTAACGATGTTCTGTACAAGTGTGATACACTCTTTAGTATAATGCATATAAATAATAAGTGCCAAAAAAAAAATTGTGAATTTTTAGTGCTATTAGATTTAATTTAAAAAAAGCCGGGAGTTATAGTGTTTACCGAATGTCACTCAAATAACAATACTCACTTCGATATACCGAATTACAGCTGCGTTGCGCGACAACACTCGAAATCAACAAAAATTCTGGCATATTATTCATTAGAAATACATTCATAGTGCAGATAAATAAAGACAAAACAAAGCTGCTGACTGTAGGCCGAACGCAACACCAGATGAGAGTAGAAATGGCAGGAGTTACACTAAAGAACACCAAGGAGTTTGTCTACCTCGGGAGCAAAATAACATGGGATGGTCGGTCTAAGAGCGAGGTCGACAGCCGTATACACCAGGCTAGGCTTGCATTCAATAAAAGGTCGAAAGTAATTGAATCAAATAATATAGACCTAAAACTGCGAATACTCCTCATCAAGACCTATGTGTGGAGTATCTTGATGTACGGCTGCGAAACATGGTGCCTATCCGAAAGAGATGAACGGAGACTAGAGGCTTTTGAGATGTGGTCCTATAGAAGATTATTAGGAATTTCCTGGAGAGACCACATTAAAAATGAGGAGGTTCTCCAAAGTATCGAAGGAGGAAGGCACCTGCTCAGGACCTTGTCCGAAAGGCGTGCAAGATGGATCGGACATGTTATACGACAAGAAGGTCTCTTGCATACCATAATGGAGGGTATGACCGAGGGGACAAACTCTAGGGGACGCCCACGCCAAGAGTACCTGGACGACCTGCTGGTGGACGTGCGCTGCTCATCATATGCAGAATTCAAAAGAGCCGCACAAGACAGGGAAGAATGGAAAAGAAAACTAAAGGAAATTGCTGCAAACCAATCCCAGGATTGAAACCAGAGAGAGAGAGTGCGGAATATTGAGGAAGTTGCTTTTGACAAGGTAAACTGTTTACGTGTTGTATTATGTGTAAATAATCTGACAATTAATTTAATTGCAATCTACAGGACACACTTGTCAGACCTTTCGCAGTTTATATGTCAAATAAATGAAATTCTTTGCAAAACACGGGATATGTTTACGTTTTTGGTTGGTGATATTAATGTGGATATATCAGAAAATGATCGATCTCATCTAAAGGATGAATATAATTAATATGCTTTCTGAGATGAATTTTAAATCATGTATTAACAATTTTACTCGTGATGTCGCCGGTCAGAAACCTTATTGTATTGACCATATGTGTGTAAATAGTAAATTTCAGTCTATTGTTTATAAAACCGGTATAAAAGACCACTATATGTGTTTATTATATTTTAATGCAATAACGCGTACTAATCAATTAAAAGATAGAGGATATATTAAACTAGTGGTAAATAAAGATCTTCTTCGGGAAAAATCTCTAAGCAATCCTGGACGTGTATTAGATAGCAGGGATATTTTAGAGAGCTCTCGCCTCTTTGAGGAAGTTTTAACAAAACATATAGAGGCGTGCACCGTCTCCAAATTACAGAAATTAATTTCTTAATACCGCCCAATAAAATCGTGGATTTGTCCTTGATTGGTAAAACCTGTGCGAGAAAAGCAACGTTTATTCATTCTTTGTAAAAAAAATCCTTTCAATTATATATTGAAAAATACCTTTCAAATATCGAAATATGCTTACAAATTTAATAAGGAATACTAAAGAACAATATTATAAAATAAAAATGTCACAAGTAGAAAATGATAAAAAAAGTGGTTAAAAATTAATGAAATTATTGATAAGAAACGGAAAGGGTCGGAAATACACAGACTGACGTACAACGGTAATTCTATAGACGTAAAAGATGAGCCGACTCAATGTGCGAACTTATTTAATAATTTTTTTTACAAATATTGGAAAAAATTTAGCACAACAAATTAACCCTTTAGCTGCTAGCAAAACCACTGAGGCTTTTGAGGGAAATTCAATAAATACAAATAAAATGCAATTTCTTGGGCCCAGATCGGAACCGGAAGTTGTAAATATAATTAGTTCACTGAGAGGTGGCTCAGCGCCGGGATACGATGGAATAACAATAGAAACCATAAAAAATCTTAAAGTTCTAAAAATACCTATCGGGCATATCATTAATTTAAGCTTTTCAGTTGGAAGATTTCCAAATTAATACAAAAAGGTGTTGTTAGTCCGATTTTTAAATCTGGCAACCCAGAGGAAATGACTAACTACCGGCCTATATCTTTGACATCTAAAATTTCTAAAATAATTGAAAAAATAGTGGAAAAGAGACTTTTCCTATTTCTAGAAGAAAAAAAATTCTGCATTCTAACCAATATGGATTTAGACCTAATCTAGGAACTCATGATGCAATTGCAAAATTGACTTCTCTAGTTATGGGGAATTTGGATAGACGTCGGAAGTGTCTGGGAATATTTATCGATCTAAAAAAGACTTTTGACAGTGTTTCGCATTCTAGGCTGATCGCTAAGCTAGAGAAAATTGGACTGGAAGATAAAGCTTTATCTTGGTTCCAGAGTTACTTAAAAAATAGAGAACAATACGTAAAACTAAATAATTCTTTAAGTGAACCCTTGTCTTCTGAATATGGAATTCCACAAGGCACAGTTATCGGGCCTATACTTTTCCTTATATATGTCAATGACATGTTAACTCTCCCTCTTAATGGAAGTGTCATCTCATATGCGGATGACACAGTCATCACAATCGAAGAAATAACATGGACAGAAGTGAATATAGCTGCGAATGCTGACATTGACATATTGAAGGAATGGTTTGATGATTTACTTATTTAGTCTTAACGTAGAAAAAACATCATATATACCTTTTTACCTTAATGATCCTGTCACAGATTCCAATATTTGCGTGATAGTGCACAGTCGTTCGTGTAAAGGAGGAGGATGTAACGATAATAATTGTAAAATCCTGAAAAAAACCCCAGATGTAAAATATTTATTGATCACTGTAGAAAGTAACATGAAATTTAGGAAACATATCGAAAACTGTGTAAAATGAATTAGAAAACTTACTTACATTTTTATACGATGAAGAAATATACTAAATCTTTCAAATATTAAAATGGTTTACTTTGCTCTTGTGCAGTCAGTTTTGCAGAACGGAATAATCGAATGGAGAGGCATCTATAAGAATAATCTGTATCCGATAGTAACAACACAAAAAATGATCATCAAAGTTATTATTAAAAAACCAAGAATTTTTCCAACCAAACGAACTTTTTTAAAAATGTAAGGTCCTACCGGTTTCAAAACTATTTCAAAGAAATTCTATTTTAAAAGTTTTTAAAGAATCTGAAATGTCCTCAACGCGAAGTATAAGACCTAGAACATCTGGGAACATGTATGTACCTAGATGCAACACGACAGCTGCCATGACAACACCATTATGAATATGTAGGCCCAAAGTTATTTAACGACTTACCGGATATAATAAACAGTGAGAAAAACTATTTTAAATTTAAAAAAAATACTTTCGTTTTATTTTTACAGAGAAGATTGACTTTCTTATTTTCGATGGTTTTCAGATATATTCTGGTGCTCTTATTTTTGTTGATTTTTATTGATATTCTGTTTCTATAATTATATGTTATTTTCTTATTCTACAATATTTTGTAATATTTTGCAGTATTTTTGAAAATATTCTTTTTCCTTTTTTGTAAATATACATATTATTATCTATACATATATATAATTACATAGACTAGCTCCACAGTATTTGGATGACTAAAGACCCCATGAGCAAAATGCAAAAGATGTGGAGCGACAAAGACGTAACGAACACCACCAAGATGAGACTGCAAGATGATTTTCCCCATATTTTAATTCGGTGTGGAAACATGGACACTTAGAACCAGCGATAGAAAGTGTGTGGACGTCTTCAAAATGTAGCGCCGGAGAAGAATGCTTAGTTAAAATCACGATCACGAGGGTTCACAATTCTGACGAACCGATTTTAGAATCGAATATTAAAATGGCTTTAGTCGTGTTTGATGAATAGTTCTGAAGAGACAGATACTTTCCAAACTTCTCCTCTCCAATCCGTTTTCCTACACAACTTACCCCAATTGGGCATGCCATAGTTCTATTGGCTTCGGGCTTCGGAGAGTTAGGAGCAGTGGAAATTTCCAGCTACCAAAGAACAACGTAGTTGAAAAAACATTATTTTTCATCCAGGCATTCACATCTGGTTACCAACTACACGGTTAAAGTCATTTTAAGCAACGTTTCAATTCCGAATGGAGGTCTTACACCAGGGAGATATCGAGAGTATCTTCCACTCTGGAACATGCCGCAAATATGGTATATGTTATTTTAAAATAATTAATTGTGAAATACCACAAATTAATCAAATAAAATTTATTTGAAGACGCCGGAATATGAACTCACCTTAATTTGTCCTTTGGAATAATATTTGAAAGCCTTACCCCCGACCATGGAGGCCACCGTATTACCAATTCTGTGAATTTTATTTAATTTAATTTTTGGGAATATTTCAGGTTGCATAAATCCTATTATTCTCGGATACGTTCAATCGTTATTGAATCACGTTTGATAAAATATTAATTGATATTATTAAAAATTGTTCAAAGAGCACGTGTTTTTATTTTAAATCATTTGTATGTCATGTCACACATTATTGGCACCATTTCCTGACCTATCATAAGCATAATAAAGTCGTAACTCTAAAATATTAATATTTTTGCATGAATCAAATGAACGTGTTGCTACGATCAGCAACTGTAATAAAATTTAATATTAGTTTTAATGGTCTGAATAATGTAAATATGATTTGATATTAGCCAGAATATCAGCAGCTAAATAAAACAAGTCATCTGGTTTGCACAGGCAGGCGGATGTTTGGATTTCATTAATGTGTGTGGCCATTAACAAAACGTTAGCAAATGTATCGCTGATAACATCGCATATCTGATAAACTTTCAATGTAATCTGTTTAATAATTTTCTTGAGAGATAATGACGTGTTTCGTATGCTCCTAGCTTTCCATGCGTTTTCTGGATGCTTTTTTTCAGTTTCCAAATGGGTAATCTTTTCGTTTGGATTCTGGATAAAAGGATGTGCTATATTTTGATACCGATTTTCGTACGGTTGTAAATGGCGAAAATTATTTGACATCATGCGTCGTCTGTTCTTACTTCCACGGTCATCTGTCATTGTTTTACGTAACTACATGTAACAGCACGTCGCAATTCATTCCTGAGCACATTTAGAAAAAAAATTGTAGATGTCATTTTACTGTCCGACGATATATTTTTTCAATTAAAAACTGTAGTCGCAACTGAAAAGTCCGGTATAGCTTAGCGGGTCACGTGATAAGCACTCCGTCTCGTTTCGTAACGCACGAAACAGCGCGCGTTTCTTCCCGTCACGACGTGTAGGATTGTGATCAGTGGCGACGTGTGGAAAAATATATTTTTTGTTTTCAGTTGAAAAAAACCATCGGATGGCAAAATGATATCTACATTTTTTTTACCAAATATGCTCAAGAATCGCTGATTAAAATATTTCGGATACGTGCTGTTACCCCTGTATATGTATAAATGTTGTACTGTTTTGTTTGTTTTTTTTTGTCATAAAACATATACATAATTGTAATAATTACAAGTGTACTTACTGGATTGCATAAATCAGGGAATAAAGAAAATCATAATTATCAATGGTGAAACTGAGGAAACCAAAAAAAAAAACGATAAAAAATATGTACGTACAAGAAATTAGGTAAAATTAAACTAAATATATATAAATAATACGCACAACACGATGTAAGATAATCAATAGAGGCCCCTAGAAACAAAGACGGAAGTTAAGTGGAAGACAAATATATATTGTATATGTTATATATTTGTCTTAAAATAAATAAAAGCAAAAAGTTTTTTGTCAAAAGTACCTATCTGGAAATAATATAAATATGTCGTCTCTAAGTGGCAAATACCAGTTTGATAATGCTTTCTGAAGGCAAAACAACTGTCACGCGTAATCATAAATTACGTAACGGAACTTATTTATAAATAATAATCTTATTGAAAATATAAAACTAAACTAAACTTAATAACAATAACTAAGATTTTAGACACATCAGGTGAATATAGTAGAGAATACGTAATTGATCCTTTGAAATATGTATTTTTTTAGTATGCATAGTAAATTGATCTGAGGAAAAATGGAAAATATCGGTGTTTATAAAAATGAAATTTTTGGTATTTTATGCACAGGCTTCGCAGTTACTTTTGGGAGGGCTAGAGTGCTAATATTAAAAACATTGCATTATTGATGTCAATGTAGCCGATGACATTCTTTGTCTTCGAAAATTCGATTTTTTATGAAGATTTTTAGGAAATCGGTGCAGTGTATAAATTTTGAAAAAAATCGTTTTGAATTAAACAACATTAAAAATCAAGAAATTTTCAAACTGCACTCCATCACACATTTAAACGTTACGAGCCGCCACCGGGCCCGCCTGGCAGGCTTCTGAAAAATTAATGAATGTTTTTTATAGTTAGTTTATGAGTGTGACGTGAAATAGCTGAAAATGTTACTACGTTTAATAATTAAAACATTAATAACAAATACTTTAGTGAACGTGTATTACTGTTCGGCATTGTGAAATTCGCATGTATTATTGATAATTTGTAGACGACAACGGCAAACGTAAATGATAGATGCTTTCGTATGGTTTCGTTTCTATTTTCGTTTTCGTTTTGCTTCTTTTCCTGGTTATGTTATGATTATTTAGTACTGTCCGAAAATATTATTTCTTCTCTTATGGCAACTACCACGTTTTACTTTCCATATGGGAATCAGTATGAAATAAAACATCGTGTAAAACATGCATAAGTATGGTTTAACCTCATCTATCTGATGTAAGCATCTGTCTTATGCTCACCAGGCTTTGTTGACGATGAGAAAATGTGTTATTGAAGGTTTATGGTTAAATACGAGTATAAAACAAACAAAAAAACCATAACGTGTTCATTAATTTTTAAAGCGTTTTACGATAACCAATTATGCTTTGTTGTTTTCATCTGCGCTCATAATTGCGAGATTTGTTTTGTTGTGAGATATTATATAAAACGTATTTTATAATTTCCTGTATCGAAACAAAACATCATTAATATTGTGTTTCATTTCGACCCGGTTTTAAACTAACAAAGTCAGGCTCCAGCTGAGCTGAATTCATTACTAATTCCTCAGTCCTGGGACTATTATGGTGAAAATAGCTCCTTAGGTGCAAATACAAACTAACACAGAACATGCAAAATCACGTGTTTGGACATGAAAATATGTTTGCTTAGAAATATTTTAGTTGCTTTAATTAAATACTGCGAGTAGAACACATCTTGGCCTTTGAATATTTGTTTAATAAGCCTAGAACAAATTCGATATAAGGCCTATAAAAAATAGTTTGAAGTGAACAATGTATTTTTTACGAACCCTTTTTTGGAAATGCTTGTATAATTTTCTTTATTCGGAAAACGTTTGATTTTTTTTGCTTGAACTATGTAGAATAAAATAAGCATATTAGCGATGTTTTTTTTTCAAGTAATTAAAGCAGGCGGCTACCTTTAAGTCCATTCGCAGAAGGACACATAAATTATCAAATTACAATAAAATAATATTTTCATATGCAGGGAAGCTATATCGTTACTAACTCATATCTACCGACAAGATGTTAAGGGACGTACTTGACTTATCGTAACCAGTGATTCCTGACATTATTTGGAGTAAAAAAAATATCATGAAATTTTGGTTTCCGGCGATATTTTAAATTTTTTTTTCAATAAAAGCATAAAAAATTATTAGAATTGGATAGATAGGGGCGGGGTAAGGGGCTTTGCGGTTACTCGGCTGAGAGAACAGTGACAACATGGTGATTTTTGTTGAAAAAAAAAGACATGCAAAAAAAGTCACCGGAGACCAAAATTTCATTAACATTTTCCTCAAAATAGTGAAAGGAATCACTGCTCAGTAAATCAAGTACGACCAACACCGTGCACAATTGAACAATGTACATGTATATTTCTCAACGAAGTATTTTTTATTCCATATTAGCTGGTTCCCGGCATGCGATGCAATGCCATATTCAAAGAAATAAATTGTTTCTCCCTGCATTTTCTTTGCCGTGCATCCACATTCCCCTCCCGCGTTCCGTCCCGTTCCACGTTCCATGTAACCAGTCCCGGTACATTCAGTTTTCAAACAGCCCGCGTGCCACCTATACCAATTTTTAAAAATTAAAATAATAATTTTTCATATATAACAAATTTTCATTTTTTTATATTATAAGAACAATCAATCAAATTTGGTAGCTAACATAGATGCCTCTTTAAAATTATTATCTATCATTCTTGATTCGATTCAAAGTATGAGGTGAGTACTTCAAATAAATTCGTTAATTAGAGAGTTTCGAAAATTGAATTTTGTTTTAACAATCATTTTTTGCAAAATGTCATTTTCACATTTTTTAACAGTATTGAAAAGATTTTTTAATGATTAAAAAGCTTTTAAGATATATTGTCATGTGGTTGTAATAATCCAGAAACATTTGCGGGGATTTAAAGAAGGTATTTTTAAAGTTTCAAGCATATGTATAATCATATACTCACATTGTATATACATACACAGAAGTAAGCATATTTTGATTTTTATATATGGAGATTCCAAATCGGTATTTTCTTTTGTTTCTGAAGAAAATTTATCAATTTTTTATTACTTTTAATATTTAATATAAATGTAAGTATTGTAATAGATTAAAAATGACACAAAGCTCAGGGGAAATTACAGAAAAGATTTTTTAAACAATACTACCAAATTCAATTGAGAAATTATGTCTTGTTTGAATTGGGTCGTGAAGGGGACGCGATAGAGGAAGGGAGGCGGAAGGGGAACGGGATGAATGGGAAAAGACACGCAGGGAGAAACAATTTCTTTATTAAATGGCATAGCAACGCATGCCGGGAACTAGCTTGTTACAAATATAAATTATTACATTTAGATAACATGTCATGATATCACTTAACTTAAAAAAAACGGAAAAAAGTAGAAATAAAAACATGTACTTATGTAAATTCCTATTGCAAATAAATTGTTGTAGGTACAGAGTTGGTTCTAAATTTGTGAGAATCAACAAGTGTGGAACATTTTTTTTTTCGTTTTTATTTGAATACCGCACAAGAGTCCCAGTTTAAATTAGGAGGCGGGTATGAGTATCACCGCCCCGGGAACCATTTATTGGATAACCAACACCTCTGCCGTATTTCGCCCACGAGTTGCTACGTTTTGTGACTTAGCAGGAATGCCCGGGTTTATGGGGTAAGGTTTGTCTAGGTCTTGGCGGCCAATGCGTTTGCCCACCTACTGGGTGGTGGGCCGGATCGGCTGAGATTGGTTGAGAGAGACACAACCTAGATCTTTCCAGCCGGTCTCCCTCGAGCCATCGCAGTGGGAGGGATGAATTCATTTGACCGTCACTCCTAGACACATTTACCCCCAGATTCCTGCCTAACCTTTATATATTTTTCCTTCCCAGAACTTCCTTTCCCTAAAAATACCCTCTACTCAGAATCTCCAAAGACAACTTAAGGCCCTGAGGGAATTTATTTCTTCAGGACCTCCTGCGTGGAGCCAAAGAAAAAATATATTGTTACATAATTACGGTGTTGAACCGTTACTACAGACTTATATGCAAATTAATTCATTGATAGAATAAATACAGATTAGGTTATAATAAATTAAAAAATTTATGGTCGCTTTAAATACCGAAAAATTTATTTGTGAGTCTACGCTACTGGGAAAAAGCTTTTATCTCTTTGTGAACGGAAAGTTAATGATTCTAAAACACAATAAAAGGAATGAATTGATAACATAATTAAATAAGGCTTACGTACATTTACACCGGATCACATCTGGGCCGACGACCTTGTCAGGAAACAAACAGTACTAAGTGATCTTACACTTTCTAAAACGTGTTCCAAACAACTGTTTGAATACCAAGGGCCTAGGCAAAACGCCACGACCCACCCGTAGCAAAGCTAGATCCAGCAGAAGCCTCTAGGGCAGGGGATCCCAAACCTTTCCAAGTCACGGTACCCTTAGAAAATTTGAATTTTCTCACGGCACCCCTGTCATATAATGTCTATCTGTGGTAGCCTCGGGACCGCCCCAAGAGCACAACTCTCTAGCAAGCGTATTTCATTTTTAGGCTGCTGTCGGTCGAGAGGTCAATTAAATCTTCTTCTTCCTGCGTAGTAAAATCTTGGGGAGCTTGAGTACGGAATGGATCTTGGATCCATACAAACTTCTCCACTTAGTCTTCTGCGAAGTACTTGGCAAACCAGTCAGTTAACTGTGATAGGTGCTCTGTGAAAAGGGTCAGCAAGTTATTTGAAACCTTAACTCCGCTATGGGCCATGTACTGTTGCAATATTGGAAAACAATCTTTGCCTCCATCATCACCCATTTTTCTCTTACACACTTGTAGTTTTTTCCTGAATGATGAAATCTTGAATGAAAAAACTACAATTGAATGCGGCACGCGGCCGCTGCAAGCGCAGCACCACAACAATATCCCCACTCCTGTGCCTCCCACCCAATCCATTCCCAGAGCGCGGACCGGCCATGTGGGTGATTTTCCATTCCATAAAATGTTTGTATTTGTTCATGTCAATTTTGATTTTTAGTAGAGACATCACGGGCACCTCGCGGCATCCCTGACCTCTGTCCGCGGCACCCACTTTGGGAACCTCTGCTCTAGGGCTCACCCAGCCTCTGGCCGCGTCCCTTGCCCCTCCCACCGAAATCTGGGCCAATGAAGGCACGTCGGTATGGCCAACTTTACAACAAAAAAGCAAATCATCGTACAGGGGTTGGAAGTAAAGATTCAAGAAAGTACTTCATAACAATATGTTGACCCCAACCATCTGGAGCCGGTCCGACTATGGTATCCCCAATTGGGGTATGTTGGGAGGATGAAGGTGGTTGGTAAGGGAAGGAGATGATTAGAGGAAGGTCGGAAAGTACCCGACTATTCAGATCTGGTCACAAAACACGGCTAAAGCCATTTTAAGCAACTTTTCAGTTGTTGATTTGTTTGTTTCAACTGTTCAATTGTTCAGGGCGATACTGAAAGTTTATTTTCCACTCTACTACACATTATTGTAATGAATAAATTTTGAAATGAAACAACTGATTCTAACCAAATTTACTTGATCACGCCGGGATTTGAACCCGTGACTTGCTGTCAGAATTAAAAATAAAATGCAACAATAAACAAGTTATATAAATACGTTAGATAAATAAAAGTTACATATACATAAATAAGGTACTTTGATAGTCATTTTATATAGTAGATACCATCGTTTTGGATTACTGTTAATTATTGTATTATTTCGACGAGTGCCCTTTCGTTAGATTTAGCCATCTTTTGAAGTAACTTAGAGAAATTTATCTGAAAGCCGAGTTTCCTTCTGAAGGGCTTTGAGAGGCGCCTTGTAGGCGGAGAAATGCTTTTATTTTGAATACAATAAGGGCAGACTTTATAATAATGCCTTTGTACACCTTACTAAATAGGGAACTCAAATGATTTGAAAGGACTTAAGGCCTTTGTATCTTCGAAGATTTAATGGGTACAATTTTAATAGTAAAATAAAACCGGTCTAAATCAAAATAATGTTAATAATAGAGAAGACGAAAATTGTTTCGAGAAAATTCGTTTTTAATACTTTGACTGAAAATGTATTAAAATCAACAAAATGAAAATGTGAATAATGTAGACGACTTTTCTCATGTCGTGATCATTATTTCATTGAATGAGTGACTAAAATATGTTTTTACAATGTTGAATCCGAAAACATAAGTCATAGATCTTGCCTTCATTTGTGATATTAAGCATAAGGTAAGTCATGTATCTCTTTAATTGTGCAGTATAATTTTAAAAACTCCTTTTGGAACTCTAACTGACATTTTCCTTTAAAATGGCCTTTGAATGCAAAACCATTTCTTTTGTTCATTTCTAAACCATATGTGTGATGTATTTCCGTACATACTTGTATGAAGAATGTTCTAACATCACTTTCACTATCTATTTTGTTTGTTGATCGTTATTACAGTTATTACAGTTATTCAGTAACCCGCGCACAATAGTTTTGTTATATTTTGCATTAGTCAGAAGTATACCGGAATATGCCTCGCCAATTTGGAACCCGCAGTACAAATTATACATAGATAGCATAGAACATATTAAAAACAAATTTATAAAATATCTTAAATTCAAATTCAACAATAATTATGAACGCACATTTCAAACTTTACAACAAAGACGAGTAATTGCTGATTTGACATTTATACACAAAATTTTAAATAATAACATCGATTGTACCGAACTACTTTCCCTAATTAATTTTAACATACCATTAAGACGTACACGCCATACAGAACTATTCCACACGCTTAATTACAAGACTAATGCAGCAACTAATTCGCCAATCAATCGTGCTCTTCATGTTTTCAATAATATTAATCTAAATTATAACATCGACATTTTCTCCGATTCACTGCCCAAATTTAAAAAGAGCATCATGTCAATCATATAGTTTAATGCGCATACTTACACACATACATACACATACACACACACATACACACACACACACAAACACACCCTCCCACAATAAAATCACCATCACCCGGTAAAAATTTAATATTAACAAGATACTTCAATGAAACATATCATAGGTACCTAACTTGAAATATACTTATTAACTGAAACTTTTTTCACTAATGTAAATAATGTACTGTTTGTTTCTGTTAATAAATAAATTTTTTTTTTAAAATACTAGGCGCATTATCGTACGTCGCTGTGGATAGGATTGTATGTGGATTCTAAGATCGCCTTACCACGTTCTAAGGTTTCAAAACTTGCAAAGACGAATTTTCGTATCTAATCTATTTAACAATTTTTGATTTCGAGATTCAATCTTGTGTAAAGTATTTTAATTTATCGTATTTTAATGGTAAATAGGACATGGCCCTAGCTTAGAATGGCATTAGAGAAATGTAGTTAGAACCTTATACAATGAATTATTTCGTCCTAGCTGGTTGTATAATAAAGGGTTTTATTTTAATGTTTAGGTATGTTCTAAAAAGGTAAGTATATGTTCTATTTAAATATTTTCCTAATGTGTTCGATTAAAATACTTTACACAAGATTTAATCACAAGAACAGAAATTGGTTAACAGATAATGAGAAATTGTCTTTGCAAAACTTTGAAACCTCATTTCTCATAACAAGGTAAACTAAAGTTAGAACCCTGTCCAACTGAGGTGACGATTGTTTCCCCCTGTACATAGATATATAAATGACTAGCGAGTTTCCGGCATGTGTTGCTTTGCCACATAATAATAAATAAATTATTTTTCCCTGCTTGTCCTTTACCATTAGTCCCGTTCTCCTTCCGCCTCCCCTTCCTCTCATGCGTCCCCTTCCCATCTCGCGTTCGACTTCGCCTTCTCCGCCTTCCCTCTCCCCACTCCCCTCGCTGCTTCCAATTTTCTTCTACCCCTCCCGAGTTCCCCTCCACCCTCCCGAGTTTCCCACCACCCTCCCGAGTTCCCCCCACCCTCTCGTGTTCCCCTCCCCCCTTACCCTCCTGCGATTTCCCCTCCCGAGTTCCCGGGTTGCCCTCCCCCCTGCATTGCATACATTCAGTCCAGGTACATTCAGTTTTTAACAGTTCGCGTTTTTTTATACAAATTTCATAATGCCAGAGTTCACCAGTATATATATAGAAACATCTCACATACATAGACAGAAACAAACATATTTTTATTTTTATATAGAGTATATAGATACTTTTTTAATAACGAGAAAAGTGGCTCGCTTTAAAACACTTGAAATAAATATTTTCGTAGAAATTCCACGAATTTAATATTCTTCGAAGTATTTTCATTTCAAACAAAGAAGTGGATACAAACGATACGTTGATATTTAAACGCCTCTTGCCTTTGCCTCGAGCACAGAACACCGAGATCTGGTGACCTCTCTAGGTGCGGAAGTCTATTTCCGTCGGAAGTTTGCAGTTCAACGTGTTTCCAATTTATTTTATCGCGAAATCGACTCGATTTTTTACTTTTCTTAAATGGCGTAATGACATTTAATAAAATATTAACGACAATAATTCACGTCGAAATAATATTGATTTGACACACTTTGTTTCAGGGTGGTGCCATAAAATTCCAAAAGGGTAAATATTAATTTTTTGAACATATATCACGAACTGTTCATTTATAGGTGGCTCTAATTAAATTATTTTGGGAAAAAACGCTTTTACTAGTTATGTTTTATAAAACTAAGATGAATTGTTTGTTTGCGCATGTAAATACGGAACACGAATACCTTATCTTATAGTCTTATAGATATTATAAAGGCGAAAGTTTGTATGGATGTATGTATGGATGTTTGTTACTCTTTCACGCAATAAATACAGAATTGCATTTAAAAATATTTCACTAATCGAAAGCTACATTATTTGCGAGTAAAATAGGCTATATATATTGGTAAGTTCTGGCGTTATGAATAAGCTGTGGCGTTATGAAATTGTTTATTATACGTATGTAGGCAAAGCGTATTGCTAAGTAAATGTTTGAAGTGGGCTGTTATTTTGGTAAATTTTTGAGATCGCTGGCAATGGTTAACACACACTTTTTTTGAAAAAATCTTTTGATTCACCTTAATTACATTAAAAGACATTTGCATTGGGGGAAGTGGAAAATATTCCATTCTAAATTTCGATTACGTAAAATTAAAATTGGCTTTCGTTCTGTGAAACGAGACCGTCCATTTTCAAAAATTATTTTCAAATGTCATTTTGTTATTTTGGTATTCTTATTACTGTACGAAAATATGCTAGAGCAAAGACTTCGTGTTAATTCAGCGCGTAATTTAAAAAACACAATAATACAATAATTAACAATATAGTGAAAACAAACCTCTAAACAGAATCCATCACTTCGGAATCAAGCCGAGGCACTGTAATCATGTTGGATTTCGTCATCATTATAATTGAAGCGACATACATAATTGGTTTGCGATACAAAAGAAAGTGCCCCTTTATAACGCCTACTCGCGTCAAGGCAAGAAAAACATCCCAGTTTTCAAGTAGTTTAGCTGCTACGCTAGGTTTGTGTAACATGGTTTGTGATTCAAAAGAAAGTGCCCCTTTATAACGCCTACTCGCGTCAAGGCAAGAAAAACATCCCAGTTTTCAAGTAGTTTAACGGCTACGCTAGGTTTGTGTAACACGGTTTTTGATACAAAAGTGAATGTATTATTTATAAAAAATAATTACCGAAATTAAAAACATGTTTTTTTCCGTCATTTTATTCCCAAAAATCCGACATTTTAGTACTTACCTTTCCAGATTTCGTGGTACCTTCAAAATCTTCTAGCCGTTCGTTATACATTCAAGTGTATCAGGAATACCAACATACCAAAGTGACAGCGAATGAACTAATAGCTAATGGCGTACAATCTCACAAGACGAAAGCTAATTTTAATTTCACGTAATCGAAATTTAGAATGAAATATTTTCCACTTCCCCCAATGCAAATAGTTGCCTTTTAATGTAATTAAGGTGAATCAAAAGATTTTTTAAAAAAAAGTGCATATTAACCGTTGCCAGCGATCTCCGAAAATTACCGTCATTTTGTTATTTGTTTAGGTTACTTTGGAGATTTCTTTGATAGCAAAATATCAAATATGAATATTTAGTTTGCAAATACGAAATACGTACTAATCTACATTTTAACCAATAGCCATCAGCTATACTAATAATATGAATACGAAACGGCGCGTAATTGATTGTTGATTCATTGGGGGAAGGGGAGGGGTGGGGGGAGTAGTGCGGAGAGAGCGGGGGAGGGGTAGAGTAAAGGGGGGGGGGTGGAGGGGAGGGATGGGGGGCGAATATGCGAGCGAAGCCGGGGGCAAAAGTTAATAAACAAATAGTTTTGTCCGTCAAAAAACTCAATTATTTCAATAAAAGCAAACACTTCAATTTTAGTTTGAATCACTGATACACAATGTAGTGTTTGTATGGCTTTCTTGAAAGAATTGAATTGAGAAATAAACAATTCATCTTTATATTTTAAACCACAACGCGCGAAAAGCGTTTTATTTTAAATAAATGAATTGTAAAGTTACGAGCACCATACAAGTTTTAGACAACTTTCAAATAAAAAAAATTTTTGTATTGTTTTAAATTTTAATTCCTCTGTCTAGAAAATTTCATTCGATGTTTTTCTAGAATATCTTGATTGATCACCTCTTTAATTTTCGCGCTACCACCCCGAAGCATGGTGTATGAATGTACAATAAATACTTCTGAAAACATTTGAGTGCAAAATAATTTTCGAAGCCATTTGGGTATAAAGTTTTGAATAAATACCATCGTCTTATTTAATATTTATTAATTATATACTTTTAGACTATGTATATTTTTATGAAAAATAATTGGCCCCCGAGGGTTCTCACAGACGCAGACGTTCAAAAGCAGCAAGAAAAAGAAATATATTTCGACTTTTCGTCAAAGATTTCTTCTAAATAGCAAGTCAGGCATAATAATATATTTTTTAATTTACTGTCAGACGACCGGCAAATGGTGAAGTGGTTTTATATTTTGAAGATGACAAGTAAATATTATTGTGCTTACCAGCACACGCAAATACAATTTTTTGGCTTGATTAATTAAGATGTTGTTTTTATTTATTTATTTAATACAATAAATTTACACATTTATAACATTATTTAATAATGTGGGCATCACTGGGTGCTATACCCGTGCTGAGGCCCCCATTTTACAATACAGATCAATTAATGATATCCTTTGTGAACTTTCTATAATAAAACAAATTGCTGTAAATAACGGATATGAATCAAGTTTAAATGATAATATCTTAAATTTAAAAATTTCAAAAAATAAATATCTATACAATTCTAATAATAATAATGTTAAAGAATGGCGTAAAATTTTACATATTAATAATTTTTCAGTTCGATGTTGCCAAAATCTAATATTAAACCAACTTTTTATACAAGAAATAATATCGGTAATTTTTTGAGGAATGATAAAGATAAAGACCATAAATTGACTAATTCCGGAATATATAAACTCAAATGTAATGACTGTTCCTCATTTTATATTGGAAAAAACAACCCGTAATTTTGAAATTAGGATCCAAGAACTTTTAAGGTGTCTTAATAATAATAATTTTTCCGAGTTCGCTAACCATATCATTGAAAATAACCGTAGTTTTGAAAAAAATACGGGAATAAATATTCTTCATATCAACCATAAAGGAAAACGCTTAGACAACTTAGAATAAAAAAAAAATAAAAAAAATCCCTTAAAAAATGAATCCATTATAAACAAACAATTTTTTTATCTTATAGCCCAATTATGGATATGTTCCCCCACCCCCACTCAAATAATCCCTAGCCACACCTCCACCTTTGTAATAATTTGCAAAACACTATGTAATAATATATTGTACCCACCCACTATTTTGTAACTGTCAAATCAGTATAGGTTTGCCCTGAGGAAGGAACGGTCGTTCCGAAACCAGTCGAATTCAAACAAATATACAAGTGGTTCAAAAAAAGTAACATTGTTTCATTTATCTGAAATATTTTTGTTTCCACCATTTTTTGTATCGAGTGAGAGATTGTTGAATGCTTTTATTGCCTGAAAAAAATATTATGAAAATATCTAAATCGAAAGCATAATCGATCTATCTAACTTACTAAAAAATAAATTCATTTATTTACTTTATAATATAATTTATCGCTAAAATAAATTTATCTTCTCCGAAAGCAGGTTCAGTAATGCCGAAACAAGAATTCATAAAATTGATTGCAATAATTTATCCTCTAAAAACACGAGTAAAAACATTTTAATATCAGGAGGAAATAAAATTGACAGAGAAAATTACAGGCATTAGGCATTACCTTTAGCGGAGCTATATAAAGAGGTTCAAACGTAAAAAAAATATCCAAACGCTTATTTACTCTGTCCACTTCCGAGCATTATTTTAAAAACTGGTTCGCAGGTGCTGAAACCACAAGCGAGAAAAGATTTGTGGTTTTGAATATGTTTTTCACCAGAGCAGAAAAATTCAGGAGGGTGATAAAAAGTTAACCCTTAAAAAAAGCTTGGGAGTCAGTTTATGGTTGGGTTTAGGAATAGATCTACAGCTTATAGTTCTGACCGCAAAATATTTTTTTGATTTATTTGACTCGAGCCACTTCTGGAAAAAATATAGATGTGATTATTCTTTTTATAATCTTTTGACTTTTATTCCTGCTTTTTCACCCCAAAAACTTGTAATTCCGTGAAGTTCTGCCCCTAACCGCCTCTCCTCTAACCGTCAATTCGTATTTTTTAAGTAGAGAGAGACATTAGGTTATATGGGGAAGCTAGTCCTCTTGTCGGCTGTAAAATGGCTGGATCATAATTGAGTTGTCCTTTCAAAGGAACATTTTATTGAGTAGTTAACTACTCTATGTACAATGTACACTTTATGAGAGCACTGTGCTTATAAGGTCCTTAAGAACACTTATAAGCCAACGTTTACAAAAACACTAAGACTTAAGAAAATTCCATGGGGAGCAAAAAAGGTGAAACAAGGTGATGATATGTGGGGAGATGCATCTTTAGACCGTCAAGAGGTTTTCAACCTTATTATTTCAGAAAAATATGAATAAATTGTCAACAATTATGGCTCATTTAAAAAACTTAAAGATTTTCAATTTTTTATTTTTGATAACAGGTTCATTTTGCGTTTGTGAAATTATCTATTAATATTTAGGAAACAATTATAAATATAAAATGAATAAGGTTGATAGTATCCATTATTTTTCGATATAATTCTGATGAATGACGGCCAGCGTAGTCCAGCGGTAAGGCTCTTGACTCGCACACCGAAGGTCGCGGGATCGAATCCCGGCATGGCAAAATTTTTTTATTTGATTAATTGTGTTATTTCACAATTTATTCATTTAAAATAATATATAGCATATTTGCGGCACGTTCCAGAGTGGAAGATGTTCTCAGTATCGCCCTGGTGTAAGACATTACAATCATTCACTAGCCGTGTTTGGTGACAAGATCTGAATAGCCAGGTACTTCCCCACCTTCTTCTTCCCTATCTACTTCCCCTCCCCCCTATCTTCAGCCTCACAACATACCCCAATTGGGGATGCCATAGATTCACTCGCTTCAGATGGGAATAGTTGGGACTCTTGTGCGTTATTCATATATACAAAATAAACCTAAATTCAATTTAAATTCTATACTCTCGGTGTGTTTTGTTAAAGTATTTACTCTTCAAAAATTAAATCCGCTAGTAAACAAGACGCATTACTTTACAAAAATTTGATTTGTTTTCTCGTTAAAACAACAAAGAATTCCAACTAAATACTTAAGGATCTATTTATCTAAAAAAACTTTATGCTTCGTTAAACTATATAGTTACCCTTACTTTTTGTTTAAGTGCTGTACGATGAAACGACATTATTTAAATATCCAACGAAACACACTTGAGTTAAATTAAAAGGAGGTTTGTGTATATTATTTCTACAATAATAATAATATAAAAATAATTTCCCCCAGGGCTTATGTCATCTGAGATGCTGTGTGGAGGGTCTTTTTGGAGAGAGGGACCCATTTTGTAGGAAGGAGGAAAAAGAAAGGCCGGCAAATCATTTCACAGCCTTCCTGTTAAACTCAAGAATGAGTCGAAGAAGTGACCCGTTCTCATGTGACAAATGTCAACCATGTACATATGTTGGGCGAAAGTTTGGCGTATTTCCCGACTATGCATCGGTGCCGAAATGATCAATGACGCTAGTTCCTCGGAGCATCTTCCATTGAAATGCCGGTAGAACAAGGATAGCATTCCCACCCGACGCATATGCTCTAAAGATTGCCATCTGTATGATAAGGTAGGAGAATCTATCAAACGGACTGCCCATTTCTGCACAGAGTCGAGGGTTTTCAAGGTATTTTGGAGCTCCAGACTAGAGGTGACTACCAAATTCAACCGTTGGGCGTACTTGCGATATGTATAGGGTTAGCAGTTGTGTACTATTCAAGTATCTCCGGGCCCTGTGCAATACGCCTAATTTTTGGGAGGCTAATTTAACTCTGGCTTCGATGGAGCCCCCATACCGGAACTGATCTCTTATAATTACACCAAGCATATCAATGGAGGTCCTGTTCGGAAGATTGCTTCCTTTGAGCGAGACTAGATTTTCAATTCGATCTCTTTTAGACGTAATCAGACATGATTGGGTCTTTGAAACATTAAATTCTACGAGATTATTTTTACCCCAAAAGAAAACTTAAGGAAGAAAACATCTCCACCTAATCAGTTAAAAATCTCATCTCATTGCCTTCCGTAGGTATTCTCTTCGGCCTCACAAGTCATATTATGCTATAAGTAATATACAGTCATATCACGGTCCGGATAGTTGAGTCTCTTGTGAGGAATTAAAATGCACCTCAATCCGATAGACGACACTTATCGTAATCTTTTTACAGTGTTTTGATGTTGCTATGGAATAATCTATTTTTTTCAGAATTTATCTAACATTTCTTAGGTGCGAAAATAGGTACATATATTGTATAATACGTTTATTTACTGCATAAATATATTAACACCATTCCACAATAGGTACTTAACTACTGAATACGTAATTATTTCTAAAGAATTGACGTTTTACGTAATTAAATCCGCTCACGGAGAAACCTAAACCAAAGGTTGGGAAAAACATTAAATTTGTTTTCTTCTAAGGATTTCTACACATTGTTAAGAGCACAATTTAATTTTAATTTCACTCTCATTTCGTTTAATCATAATACACAGCCTTAGAGCGGCTTCAGAAGGTACACGGAAAACGGGTAGGCGATAAATACTTAAATTAATTAATTGTATTTGATAAAATTGTATTAGCGATGGTTGTGAAGTAGGTAACATTAAATATACAATTAAAATATTTTTAAGAAAAATAAACGCTTTGGCAGGTTTATTATAATATTCGAAATACATTTTTAAAAGATCAGAAACAGAACAAGCCAATTAAAAAGCTTGATACATTTCAAAGAAATAATTTATCCGGAATCTTTCATCTTTTCAATAAATAAAATAAATTTTACATCAGAAATGAGCATTAAATACATTGATTTGATACGATAAAAGGTTTATTAGCAAATAGGTCAAGTGTCACCAGGATTCAGGGCTTCTAATAAAATATCTAGTCATTCAAACCAACCCAAATAAACACTTCAGGAACAGACCCACTTTTCACCACTTTTCACAAATTGGCCATGTTCCTACAGGTTCCCATGGTTCCTACAGGTTCATTTACCTGCTTACTTATGAAGAGTGATATAATATGAGACATCTTAATTATCGCCCTTGAGGAAGACCACAACTTGAACCGAAACCTTACTTGAAATGGAGATAAACAAGTTCAACAACAACGTCACAATACGGTTAAGTAAACGTGAAGATGAAGAAATCAAACAAATAATAATACAACCTAAAGTCAATAAACATGGAAATTAGGTCTACAAACTGACATGAAGACGAGGAAATCAAAAACATGAAGATGAGGTTGACAAATGTGAAGATAAGGAAATGATGACGTATCATTATTATAAGTGGAAAATGTTGCTTGTATGATGGAGGACAGAGCCATCAGAGGATTTAACAGCTTGAAGCGTTTACTATCTCTGTTAAAAGAGAAAGAATAATAGGGCGAGTTTTGGACTGTTCTTTGAGTTTGATGAACAATGCCAATACAACAGCCTACAGTCCGCCTCCTCAAGAAGGTGAAGAGGATTGTGAATTTACTACTACATTTAATACTTCCGTATTTAAATAGTCTTTAATTTAAAAAAAACCCTTGTGCCGTGTTTAGATCCAAATAGGCAAGTACTTACAAACTTTCTTCTTTTAAACTTTTTCCTCTCCTTACATCTACAGCAGGGGTGGGGAACCTGCGGCCCGCGAGGCCTTTTGGTGCGGCACGCGGGAACCACAAAAAATTACACAGAATGGGATGATTTTTTCACGGTGTTTCAGATGCATTTTTAAGACATTATTGAAAAGTGCGTTGTGTTTTCTGAGTTTTGAACATATTGCCAAACTTCGGCCCGTTAACCACTCGGAAAATTAGAGCATCAAAAGACGCAAATATAATAATAGCGGTCAAGACATTAGAGCGTCTTTTTAAAAAATATCTATGGAACATAGAGATTAATTATCTGAGCTGAATGGAACCTCCATCTTGTTTGATTGTCATTTGTTCAAGACATTGTTAGTTTTTTATTAAAATATTTTTGTATGAAATGGTAAAAAAGTGAGGTGACAATTGTTTATTATACATTTGTACGATAGAATAAGTATTTCTTTTACATAATCTGTTATTTTAGTACCGTTTTCACATAAAATAAAACATCACGTGGGTCATTTTTACAATTTTTTTATGTTTGTATTCTAAATTTCAATATTTACAAATGTTATTATTTATTTGTAATAAGACGATTTGAAAGTTTATTTCATAACCTTTTCAAAACAGTTTTTAGAATGAGGCTACGTTTCACAATGCAAATTCCTGTTGCGGATTCTGCTTATTCATTCCAAAGGAAACCGTTCTTGCGTTCCGACTGCAAAAAATCGTAGGAAAACCATTTTGTTGTTCTAGGCGCAGTTTAATTAAAGCTGGGAACTAACAATCCAACTCGCTCTTACGGTAAAACCAGTTTTGTGTTCAAAATGCAATGAAAAAAATACAAGTGTGGTTTCATCTGCTTACGCATTTTGTAGAAAACCGTTCTCGTTTTTATGGTGCGTTTATAAAATTCTACTTGCTTTTGGGCTGCTGGTATTGGAGAAAAGCCATGTTCATGTACTAAGCGTAGTTTTGATTCACCGCGTACAGATACACCTGAAACTAAAACCAGTTCTGTGTTTAGAATGCATCGACAAAATTTGAGGTGTAGTTTAATTTTTTGACGCATAGAAGTGCATTTATAAAATTCTAGTTACGTAAGTACTTTGTGTTGCCAGAATTGGAGGAAAGCCATTTTCATGTTCTGGGTGTAGTTTTAATTCCCCGCTTACAAATTCACTTTAAAATAAAACCAATTCTGTGTTCAGAATGCAACGAAAAAATTCCAGGTGAGGTTTCGTCTTGCTAACGCGTTTCGTAGGGAAACCTTAAATAATAATTTGTAGTTGCATTTGTGCTGCGAGTATTGGAGGAAAGCAATTTCACGTTCTGAGTGTAGTTTGAATTCCCCGCGTACAGATTCACCTTGTAATTAAAACCAGTTCTGTGTTAAGAATGCAACAAAAACAGGTCAGGTGTGATTTCATTTACTGACGCATTTCTCATCTTGGAAGTGCATTTATAAAATTACAGTTGCATAGTTTGTGCTGCCAGAGTTGACGGAAAGCCATTTTCATGTTTTGAGTGTAGTTTTAGTTCCCCGCATGCAAATTCAACCCAAATTAAAACTACATTTGGGTTCAGAATGCAACCAAAAATTCAAGTTGTGGTTTCATATGGTGATGCATTTTGAAGGAAACTATTATTGGGTTCAAAGTGCAGTTACAAAATTCTGGTTGCAGACTATGTGCAGCCAGAATTGTAGGAAAATCATTTGCATGTTCTGAGTTCTGAGTGTAGCTATGATTAAGAAGTGTAGGCCGTTCTGTAATTAGTTTCAGTAAAACCAGTTCTTTTTTTCGAATGTGCCCCCCCCCCGGGACGGAAATCGGAGCGCGGCCCGCGGGTTCAAGTATGAACATCCAAATGGCCCGCGACGCTAAAAAGGTTCCCCACCCATTATCTACAGCTTCAGATGGTTGGGAGCATTTGACACTCTCGTGTTTTCCCCATAAACAAAACAAAAAAAAACATTTGTAGAATCAAAATAATAGATATTCCTGGATTCGCAGTAGGTTTGGACATGTAGACGGGAAAGATGGAAGACGTTATCAGGTATGATATTATAACGCGCATTTAATGAAGAAGAAGAAGTCAGGTATGCACCACGTGAGACACGATAAAAATGTAAATTTATATATATATATTTCCTTTGAGCATGGTCATGTCAAGAGTTGGTTTTGATGTATGAATGTGTGAATACTAATAAAGCAAGAAGTGTGTGTATTAAGTTAAGTTCCATCCTCTTTGACCACTCCCTGAGAGAGATGGCGTAATTATTAGTTAGTTGTAGTTTTCCACGAAGAATGCTGAAAATACCTTTCTCTCATAAATATACTTTCCTTCAAAATATTAGTTTTGCCGTAGTAATAATAGATTAATTTTTGCTTGATCGTGATTGGTTGGAATTTTAGAAAACGTGACAAATTATAGGCGTTAGGAAATCCAATTTAATTAATTGAAGTGGCAACAACCTAAAGGGACGGGTCGTACCACACATCTGCCCGGGATTCCCATCGGCCAGTAGATATTTTTAGATTCACATATACATAATTTATCTGTTTGGCTATTTCCCAGTATTCGATACTGGGCAAAAATGACCACTTAGTCTAACGATGTGAAAACATCGAAAGACCCTTATAATTATGTATGTAAATGGAACTGTGTTATAAATATCTTAGCTGCCTATTTTTTTTATTTATTAAGGAGAAAATACAGTAACAGATGTCAATTGACAAGAATATACAAAACAATAACTAGAGAACTCACCTGCATCCAAACCATTTCTCAAGAATTTACATAAACAGCACATAAAAACATATACAAATATGTTTACTTACAATATATGAAAAAGACATGTATACATAAGAATATTATTTAACAAATAGAGAGATGAGAAAAATGCGCAATATCTTTACAAAAGTTTACAAATGATTTTTGGAAAAATTTAGATGGTAAGACAAAAAATATTTAGATAAAAAATAATGTTACACAGAAATCAAAAAAAAGAAAGGTACTTAAAATTATAAACGAAGAAATGTCTAAGTTATTGTACTTTGTATGAAAACAACCTTCAATTTTCTACTAAAAGTACTGCGTGTATCAAAAAATAAGTCGGAATCCTTGAGGTTTTGATTTTGATTAAACTATTCTCACATTCTTCTGATCGGATCCCTGACACCAGTATTTGTACGCGTCCCGCTAATGTGGCTTAATCATAAAGGTAAAGCTATTTTATTATTTCAAATCAAGTAATTTCTGCAATACAGACGTTAAAACATCTTGTGAGAGTATCTTTTTTATCAAGACCATACTCGGTGAAGGCTCACCGGTGAGCGTTCAAATATCGTCCGTGCTGGATTTTTCTTTGAAACGGGATTTTGGCCTTTGAAAAAGGACACAATCAGAATCGCTTGCTCTAATAACACTGTATATTCTGCTTTTATTTCATGAATGTAGCCTCTCCGAACGTTCAGTAAACACTTTTTTATTACTTTTATTATCACAAGGAAACCTTACTTTGACTAAATGAATAACTTTGACTGAATGTTTCAGTTGAGATACTGTTTAAATATATCTGTATTTAAACAGAATATTATTCAAACACGGTGCTTCTTAACTCTAGTAATAAAATTTCTAGAAGTCTTCCCTACATAGAATCGGTCAGTGGCTTAGAGGGCATCACGTTTGGGTCCTACCCAGGCGTAGCGTGTTCGATTCCTCGGCTGACTAAGTTCTTCATCACGACACAAGCATCATTTTCCGCTTAGTGTGGTGGTAGTAAGAGATTTTGAAACATTTTTGAGTTATTCGTAACACAGGAATATTTGTCTTCGTTTTTATTTAATTTTAATTTTTTTAAATTTAATTTTATTTTTTTGTTACAATCGTTACAAATTTATTATAAACTCATTATAACGATTTTTGTGTAAATGTACATTCATGTTTGTCCATCCTTTTTTTTATTTTGAAATTAGGCAATTCACCCTAAGAATAGTGCTTTGTGCCGAAAAAGTTAAGAAAGATAGATATAATTTTGAAGATAATCTATAAGAGAATGGGACAAATCAAATATTGAAGTAATTCAAGTCTACAAACTTAAATAAAACTGAAAAACAGAATACTGAGGGGAGAATGATGGGGGATTTTAATGAGCAAACGATATATGCTTTTGAAGGAAGAATGATTTTTACAATAAAAAAAGACATGGTCAAGAGTCTCCTCCTCCACACCGCACTGGCAGAGTGGACTATCGAGGATTCGAATTTTTAACAAATGCTCTGCAATTGAGTCCAATAGTGACCAATTCTCATTCTCGAAATGCAGGAAATAAATCTTTTGCATTTTTTTTTCTTGGAACCAAGGTTTACTTGGAATAAGATTTTGAATTCCAGCATAGAAAGATGCAGTTCGGGTTTTTGTATCTGAATTTTCTTCCCAGAAACGTAACATATCGGATTTAAGAACAGAGAAGATGTCAGAGATAGGAATTTTAAAATCTAAAGGAAAAGAACCAAAGATTTTCCAAGTTAATATATAGTTTTTCTATTCTTATATTAGTTAATTGTCGTTGTTTTGTATTATATATCAGATCAGATCAGATCAGTCAGACATCTTCGAAAAATCTTAATTTGAGTAGTGTGCAGTTAAAATGCAAAAATGTATCGTTTATCTGACATAATACTCACATTACTCATAAATATTACCATGTCAATTATAATGCAGAAAAACTTGTACTGAAATAAACCAAAAAAATCCTGGGTTACTATAGGAAATTTCAAAATATCGTAATAATACCCCGGCACATTATGCTTTCCCGGCATTATTTTATAGCACATTTATTAAGTAAAAAAATACTTGTAAATATTATTTGATTTATGGAGAGTATCTCAAAACTTAATATTTGGAAACTAATCAACTGGACGATCGATATATTATACATGTTGATTATTTTGGTTAAGTAGTGGTGTATTCGAAGTAATTTATTTTCTTTGATTTAATGAAAACAAATAACTTTGTAAACACCACTATATTATTAACATTATCGACGTGTTTCAAAAAAAATGTTTTCTTCGTCGGGATAAAAGATTAATATAAAAATAATAAAAGACCAAAAAGTATTGACAAATAATAACGAAGGTAAAATATTAAAAAAGAGAGGTGATTAATTACTTAAAAATATCATTAAAAATATCGATTATATAAAATAAAATATAAAAATTATTTTAGGAAGTGTAAAAATTGCATTTACGTATAATTTTTTTTTAAAAGAAACAATAAAAACAGGAAGTCTAAATAACAAAATAAATTATTATAATTGTAAGTATTGATATGAAAAAAAATTTAAGAGGTGGCCATTTAAAAAAAAGGTTTGGCTATTTATAATATTTAATTAACTTTTCCTAATTTCCAAAATGTATAAATTATCTATTTTTATACCAGTTGTGTGGGTGTCTAAAATTTTTAGACCTTTATTAATATCAAAACAATGACTTCTTTCTAAAATAAGTTTTCAAAATTTTGTCTATTATTTGTCTATACTTGTTTGTCATTTGTTATTTTTATATTAATCTCTTATCCTGACGAAGAAAACATTGTTTTTCAAACATGTCGATAATATTAAAAATAAAGTGGTGTTTACATAGTTATTTGTTTTCGTTAAATCAATAATGTCACCACTATGTTTATTTTTGCGAAGTTTTAAGAAGTATTTTCTTCAAATTAAAATGACGCCACAAAGTGAATTTGCAAATATTGAAGAAGTGAAATAAGTTAGATTGAATGTGTTATGGTGAATAATTAAGTAAGTAGGTATTTAAGTATCCAATTACAGAATTATTTCGAGAAAAATTTGGTACTTACTGATTTATTAAATTAGATATGTAACATTAGAAACCTGTCTTTTTGGGCGCGAGGTCTACTAGTTTTAAATAGAATAAACTGATAGAAACCGCAATATTGTGGGGTACATAAGAAATACCCTGCAATTGCAGTTCTGTTGCATTAGCAGTGCGTGGTTAAGTCCGGAACACAGAAGTTGTCTGAACCGTCAACTCGTTACAAACAAACATGGTAATCTAATGGACTCGGGTGATATTTAGAACCCCATTATGGTTATTTAGACTTAGTGAAGTATTCAACCATTAGAATTGTTGTTGAAACTAGGTTAGTTGATAAGAACTTGTGCACAATATATCCTCCCTTTATCCTTACAAAATAGTTTCATCTTTTAAACTATTTTTTTTTATAACCTGGTGTGAATATGGTAACCCAGATTTTAAATATGGAGGTAGGGGAAGTATCTGTGTTGCATATTTCATATCGTCACGCTCTCCTCACTTAAGCCGCCGCTACCCGAATGTCTACTGATTTCTTACATATACACAACCTTTAAGAAATTTTCGCTCGATTTTGAACGAGTCGTGTTTTATTAAACATTTTTACAATAGGCCACTTGGATGGATTTCATAACGACTTAGAAAAAATCGTGTGGATAGATTTTTTTACTAAGATTACGAAAATGTTAGTAAAATTTTTTAGAAATGTATAGTTTTTTATTTTTAAATAAATAAATCCATTATTTGAGCTCATGACATCACTACATGAAAATGTCCCGTCCCCGATTATGTTCCCTTAATTTTGTAAAATTCCACACTGATTAATTTTTTTTTTATGTGGCAACACTTTGATTTCCGGCGAATTTTTGAATTTGCGTTTAACGTTCACTAGATTTATTATTTGTTCTATGCGAACGTATCCTTTGGTTTGATTTTTTAATAAAGATGGCGGTGTTTTTACAGATGTTTTGAAGAGAACCCCGTACAATTTATTGCTATTCGTGTGGAAAACGTTCTTTTTTTTAAATGATTTTCGGCTATGTAATTATCGTTTTTTCGCCCCCATAAAATTATGTCCCGTCTTTCCGGTTTATAAAAAATGGTCTGATTTTTCAGATTGAAATTTTCAAAAAAACGCCAGGGTTTTAAAAATAAGGTTTTAAAAAAAAATATAGGATGTCTTAGAATATTTGCCTAAACCGGATTTTTTTTTTTAAATTTGATGCAAGTGGTCTATTTTTGCTCCCATTTTACCGTTTAAATATTAGCGCACTCTCTCTAACATTCGCAATTAATTACATATCTCTCCATCTTCTTCTTTTTGAGCGCATTCTCTGTATAACTGTATAACATTTTGTGCACTTCGCAATACTGAGGCGGCATCCGGCCGGCTGCTACTGTCTCAGCATATTTTACATAAAAATTATATTGCTTGCTTATAAAGAGGCCAATGTCAGTTTTTTTCCAATTTTAATGAGACCTTTGTAGAATTTGATAATCTTAGAAGGATTTAATTTTAAGATAATCGATTTTCTATTATTAGTATATAATGAGCCGACAGCATTTTGCTTACACGCATTTCTTTGATTTCACAATAAATTGGTTTATATTAGTCATCGATGACATGGAAGTTTATTGATACATGCTTCCTTTTCTGTATTTATAAGAAATTGGATGCCAAAGGTGTTTTGATAAATTTTATTGAGTATCCACGGAGATTTCCGTTTTTCTATTAGATCTATATCCTTCGCAAAATACGGACTCCATATTCAGAAAGTGTATTTAAAGAGAGGTCGATTGTAGATACACATGTTTTGTAAATGTTCGATGTTAGGTCAATGAATGCTTTCCTGATGAAATATGTTACTAATTTTGCTGTTTTGACAATCCAGCGATATGCGGCTCCCAATTCAAAATATTGCAAAATCGATCCAAAAAAGCGAAAAATCCTTTCTCAAAATCGAAAGGCTTTTTCAAAATTCGGAAGATAATCTAATTTTGAAGCGGAATTGCAAAAAAACTATTTCGAAAAACTGACATTGGCCCTTTTAGAGATTTACAGAACCTACCCACCATCGCAACTTGCATGAAATGTATAAAAATGGTTCGGTGATTTGTTTCGGATACTTTGGTTCTGAATGGTGATTTTTTAGAGAGAATAATGTATTAACTCTATTGGCACGTTTCTTCTATTAAAACATGCCAACAGTGCAGGATATTTTCTACGAAAAAAGTTAAAACATATTTACAAGCTTATAAATGTGACTTTAAGATAAATAAATAAAGCTCCACTGTGCTATGAGTCATTAACACAAATATTAATTAATGACATCATACTTTCTTTTATATTGGAAGCACGTTTATGAAAAAACTTTTACTTAGCTATCACAAATCGATGAACATATCTGTCATAATTGAGTTGATATTAATATACTGTCCCGAACAAGCTTAGCCTGTCAGCAAACCCGTCAGGCGGAAAGTACGAGTATATTAATACATTGCCTGTTAATACAAAGTGTGTGCTTCATAATAATATATTTTTTTATGACAAAATGGTTTTTGAAATAACCTCGACTGGATTAGGAAATTGAAAATAAGCATTTCTAATATTTATTGATTATTAATCACAATCTTTAAAGAAAATCAGAATGTTCAGGAAGCAATTGCAATAACCGTGAACTCTATTCATACATATATTCAAAAGTTACATCCATCCATCAATTTCTAATACCACCAGTTACCATTCTATTAAATTCCTTTTTTTTCTCTTTTATTTTTTTGTTTACTCATATTTTTATTACTATACCTCAACCTAACCCATTCCCCCCCCCTCATACTACCCCCTCCCTATTCCCCCCCAATTAACTTGTCTCTTGAAATGTAATTTTTTTTTTCTTTAGCGAATATTTCTCTGGAACCATTACACTTGTATGCAATACCCATGTGGAAACCTGTAAATGGTTCAATTATTGTGACTCAATACTATTATGCTCTGTTATGAATGTAAACTGTTGGTCTCCCAAATAAAATAAAATAAAATAAAATATCCAAAACATTAAAACTATCTACGCTTCACAGCTCAAACTAACACATTTTTTCAAAAATTAAAACTTATGTTCCAATATGGCGATACGCTCCTCAAACATAAATTATTTATATTAACAAAAAAACTACACAGGAATCCAAATAGTTAATAAACGGTCTCTTCGTCAAAGAGACGTGCTTTCATTTTATTACTCCTCGAGAGTTAAGATCGCAACCAGCAAGCTTTCCGTACACCACTGACACATACCTGCCTAATGTATTACTAAATGTATAAACACCAAACAGAACGAAACATTATTTTCAGATAAAAGGTTTTTTTTTAGATGATGATTTGAAAAGTGTAACTATTTTTACCTTTTAGATCTAATTTCGTGTACAAATAATTCGCGTGAGAAAGAAAACTAAATCCTTTGTGTGAAAACGTTTTCCGTAAAGGCAGACCTACAGAATCTTTGAGAGAAATCTTTCATTGTCAATAATGGAATGGAATCTGCTGATTCAATCCTGCGCCCATTTCCCTCTCGTCGCAAAGTTCCAGAAACCATCGCAGCACCTATCTTATTGTTTACTTCAAATGAAAGTGGTGTTGTAAACCGTGGAAGAATTTCTTTTTTGCGAGCGTATTTTCGCGTGTTTATTTAGGCCGAAACGTTCCTACTTCATTCATTCACCCCGCGTTGGTTTATTTTTCGTCGGTAAATAAAATGTACCTTTTCATCTGCTCATTTGTCTTATTTGACCACGGTAGATTTACACGTACGTTACACAAAATAAATACTTTTTTCTTACCAAATATATATGTTTTCTGCCGTCATAATACGTCTCAGATTTTACTGAAAATTGTGATATACAGAATTATATAGATACTCGTACATATAATTTTAACATCCTTCAACAGACGTCATTAGTATAAATAGTTATACATAATTTTTAGTTTTCTCAACAGATGTCAGTTAAGAAGGGTGACTGGACAATTCAGAATGAAATCAACTCAGAACCTCCTTTGAAAAGTCATTAAAAGTAATCTTAACATATAAAACAAAATCGGTTTAGTTACACTATTTATAACTCGAGAACGGCTGGACAGATTTTTATGATCTTTAATTTATTGGATTTGTCTCCGCCCCGAATAGCAGAATAGTTCTAAACATCGCAAAAATTCACAAAAAAAATTATTATGAAGGAAATTCTTTTCCTCATACATTTTGCATGGAACGAATTCTCATCTTTTGAAAGAGCTGCAGCAATATTGTGATTAGTATAATATTGAAGAGTGAATGAATTCTTAAAATTTTAAAAAGGTTTATTTATTTTATAAATTCAATAATATTATTATTTAATATATAAAAATAGTTTATCGTAAATGAGTTTTGATTCGTAATTATTTTTATGTGTTACAGCTGTTTCACCCTCTGAAGGCATTTTAAAACAGTTTGATAATGTTACAGTTTGATAATGCCTTCAGAGGGCGAAACAGCTGTAACACATAATAATAATTACGAAGCAGAACTCGTTTATAATAAACTGTTTTTATGCATTAAATAATAATATTATTGAATTTATAAAATAAAAAAATAAATTAAAATGGAGTTCTACAAAATAAACTGAATAACAATGAATACGTCAAATGTCAATGCGCTGATTGTTATGCTTTTGTTCTTAAACATATAATGCTGCCCCTCTTTCTTACACACTAAATATTTATATTTATGTTTACAAACAGTCGAAAATGGGACAAACGGTGAACGTATGTCTGCACCCCTCCAAAGGAAAAATACAATAATTATAATAAATCTCCCTCACACGTATAAAGAAAATGAAACGCTATTCCCGTAAGTAAATTGAAAAGTAAGAAAATCACAAAAATTATAAATCCGTATACAACACCATCTCTGATACTGTCAAAAACAAAACACCGACAGTTGTAGATCGATAATTGCTTCAATGTGTAATTTTTAACTTAATAAAAACTGAATTCAGGTAATAGTTATTAAAACAGTTATTGATTCTGATGCGGTACGAAGTTTGCCGGGTCAGCTAATGAAAAAATATATATACCTTGGGTTAGGGTTATGGGTTATTTAAAAAAAAAAAAAATTCATAGCTATTAATGACTTTTCAAAGAGGTTTTGAGTGGACTTGATTCTGAGATGGTATGGAACCGTTGAGAAGTACCTTAGACGAGGGTCATGTATCATGCATTAGACAAGAGCGGTTACGGAAATATCCGATGTTATATGATAAACCGCTGGGTTCTCACAGTGTTTGGGTACCCAGCTCCAGAATAATTTGTAATAAGTGAAAAATAAGTGCCTCCTATAGTGCGGATGTCTGATCTAGTTAAATATTCATTGTAAATCTTATGACGTAAATAAACCAACTTGTAATCTCAACCAATCTCGATATTTATTGGAGTTTTCCGGAACATACTGCAAGTATTCTCAACCACTGGGATTAAAGAACATTGAAAGAATTAATGTTGATGCTGAAAAAATCCACGATCCGTGTGATTTTACGATGCAACAAAAAAGCTTTATGGAACAATTTACTATTAGAAAAGCTCTTATAAATCATTATTTTTAATTGATAAACTAACGTTTAAACAAGATTTTTATGCATAGCGCAAAGGGTAGATAACAAATATTATTTTTGATAATAATGTTGAAGTGTTGCTTTTCGCCGATGACTTAAAACTATTTAAACTTATAAAAACGATAAATGACTGTATTCACATTCAATTAAATTTAAATAAACTACAAGATTGGTGCAAAACTAATAAACTTTATCGGAATATAAGTAAATGCCAGATAATAAGATTTTTCAGAACAAATCAACCCCTTAACTATCAATATAATATTAACAATGTTTCCCTCACCTCTGTCAGTGAGATTAATGATCTTGGCATTATTTTCGATTCCAAATTTAACTTTCTTTCACATATAAATACAGTAACCAATAAAGGATTAAAAATGCTAGGCTTCATTCTGCGAAATGGCAGAGACTTTCAAAATATTTCAACATTAAAAATCCTATATTCCTCTCTAGTTCGAAGTCAAGTTGAATATAATTCTTCTATATAGTTACCTCACTTCAAAATCCACTCCGATTCCATTGAAAAAATTCAGCATAAATTCTTAAGATTCATTAACTATAAACTTGGTCTACCAATAGAATCAATAAATTACAATCACTTGATGAAAGAATTAAACTTACTCAAACTTTCAGATAGAAGACTTGTTTTTGACTTGACTTTTATTTTTAAAATTGTTAATGGTATAATAGACAGTCCTGATTTATTAAACCTAATTACCTTTCACATACCTACTAGAACTACTCGATCCAAAATTCTTTTTAATTGCAACAAAAATATCAGGACTGAGTCATTTAGATACTCGCTTATACCTAGATTGCATGCAGTTGGCAATGCTTTCTCAGAAGTAGTAGATGTGTTCAACTGCACCGAATATAGTTATAAGAAGGCTATAATATCATACCTCAATCACAATAATCAATGTTAGGTAAAATAGTGTTCATCTGCACGGCGTCTATATCATACTCTACTATAGATTCCAAACTACGCACTTACTTCATTTATATTAACTATCAAGCAGACTAGTTATGTGTTAGCTAAAAAATGTATAATTTTTTTTCAAAATTATTATTTTTTAAACAAAGTTATTATTGAATCTGTAAATGACAGCCCTGAAAAGCAGAACTAATTAGCAGTACCTGTATTCATTTCAAACTGCAGTCATTTCAAACTGAAGGTAACAATAATATCATGTACTACATTTTAGCCAATTCCTGGAATCCAACGATATGTTCAAATAGAATTAAAGTATATTATACTTGATGTTAACAATTTTTCTAAGAAGTCACCTTTATTTACTTATTTTTATTCTGCATAAAATGAGTATTCTCTATACGAGCTCATATTATTTTTTTTTGTTGTAATACATAATTGTATCCTATAACTAAATACTAGTCGTTATCACACGTATATATGTACTTGGTTTAATGTACATTCTTATTTTGTTGTCATTATAATTACCCTCCTGTGTACCACTGTGTATCATGTATCATGTATCACCGGATTGTAAAAGCCATTTTATGGCGTTGAAATAAATAAATAATCAATAATTATCAGCCTGAAACACTCAGTACAAACACTCCCGTTGGCGGCCAGTATCTTTTCTCGGAAGATTTTTTCAATGTAGATGAGTGTTACAGGCTGATAATTATTGATTATAATATTTTTTATCTTATGAATCGTTTATCTAGTTTCCTTCAAAGGGAGTAATCTTCCTAATAAATCCGTTGACATACTCGGTGAAGATTTAAGTAGCCAGCTCAGACACGGCGTTACAGTAAAGGCAGTTTTGGCGAGCCTCTTAGAATTTGGGTGAGCTCTACAATCTACACAGAGCCCGTAGATAAACACAATGTGGTCTTCCCTGTACACATGTACAAACTTAAGTTTGCCTCACTGTTGAGTTTCTAGCCACCTTTGGTTCGGGACTTACAAGTACCTGAATCATCCCTCGAATCTCCGATTTTATAATAGCTCAAGAGTTTCTAAGACTTGAATTAATATTGAAATCGTTGGAGCATAGACGACGGTTTCGGAATGCTGTGTTTATTCTTCCGTTACTTATGTGGAAGATTCCCCGAAGTCAGCCCTTCGGATTGCGTCACTGATCCCTTCATCAAAAGTGCGCAGTCGGGAGACACAATATTCAATACATGCCAAACATTTGCACCGAGTTGATAAACACTAATGCCAAATAACAACGGGTAATTTTCTCGACTCGGTTTTGAATGTATTATAGGCATTTTTTCAACACGTGTATTCAAAAATATGTTTTTTTTTACTTTTTAGGTGAATACCGCACAAGAGTCCCAACCGCTCCCGTTTGGAGCCTGTGAGACTATGGCGTCGCCAAATGAAGTATGATGTGAGACTCAAGGTAATGGTGAGGGGAAGAAGTTGGGGAAGTGGGAGGTGGGGAAGTACCTGAAGATCCGGTCACCAAACATAACTTAAGCCATTTCAAACAACGTTTCGATTCTGAATAATTTTCTTATACCAGTGGGAAACTGAGAGTATATTTCAATCTGGAACGTGCAGCAAATATATCATATATTGTTTAAAATGAATAAATTGTGAAATAACACAGAAACAATCAAATAAAATTTATTTGCGTACGCCGGGATTCCAACTCACGACCTTCGGATTGCTAGTCGAGAGCCTTATTCCTCGGCCATGGAGGCCGTCGAATATAACATTATTCTCTCCTCCAGAGCCTACTATGCGGAGTTAATAATAATAAAAAATCCACTGTTGTGCCTAGAAAATGATGGATGCAGGAAACGTTTATTCATCAATACAAAATAATAAATACATCGTATAATTCGAGCACTAATGACGCAAAAATGAGAGATCGATTTCAGAATATTAAAAAAAAAATTGAATTGACTCCATTAAACATAAGGAACTAATTTTCCTCAGGGCCTATGTCATATGGAGGGTCTTTTAAACCCTCGGCTAATTTTTTCGCTTTTTAGAACAACTTATATAGGTCTCGTAGAAATTGTTGTGTCTCACATACTATCATGGTTAGATGATAATATGATCTTAACGGTGTTATAAAGAGAAAACCCAACGCTTCGGTATTCAAATCCAAAAGTTAATCAAAAACTTTAAGAAATTTAAAAATTAATTATTTTAACATAAAACGACATAAAAGAGAGTTGACAACAATTTTTAAAACAACTTTGTATAATAAAATATAACTGTTACTTTAAAAACCCATACTACGGTAAATCTTAAGATTTTCCAACATTGGTAAATCTTAGCCCTTTATGGGCTTGTATAGTAACATATATCTAATTTAGTTAAAAAAACGTAAGTTAAGTCATTTTTAAAACCTTTTGCAAAATTTTCGCAAAGTTTTTTGCAAAAAACGTATCAATCTAATTATAAAATTTGAAAGCTTATTTCACCACCTTTCAAAAACAGTTTTTTGTTTTCGGATGCGTTAAGAAATTTTCCATTTATTTGGGTTTTATTGCAAAGTGGAAATATTTTGACCTTTCGACAAAATAGGCCCGAGATCTGTAGGGTTAAAATAAAGGCAGGAGAGGAAGTTCTGGAAAGAAAAAAAGTATGAGGAGTGGGTAGGAATTTGGGGTCAGTGTGTATAGGAGTAAAGGAATTATGAATTTAATTCGAGGTCTGTAGGGTTAAAATAAAGGCAGGAGAGGAAGTTCTGGAAAGAAAAAAAGTATGAGGAGTGGGTAGGAATTTGGGGTCAGTGTGTATAGGAGTAAAGGAATTATGAATTTAACCCGAGGTCTGTAGGGTTAAAATAAAGGCAGGAGAGGAAGTTCTGGAAAGAAAAAAAGGATGAGGAGTGGGTAGGAATTTGGGGTCAGTGTGTATAGGAGTAAAGGAATTATGAATTTAACTCTATCTATCTATTTAACTCTGCGGTGTAAGGTGACGTTCCGAGAGAGTCCTGCTGGAGAGATCAAATGATCTCCCTCAACCACTCTATCCCGATCCGGCCCGCTACGCCGCAGACCTAGAGAAAGCTCACTTCACGAACCGGGCACTCCTACTAAGTCTTCAAATGTAGCGAACCACTTTAACTGACCTATATCAGAGGTGTAGGTTATCCAATAAATGTTCCCGGGGCGGCAGTACCGGGCGGAGATATAAACAACGAATCAGACAACGATAATACCATTAATAGCTTATCTAGTTCCTAACTACATAATATAAAGTCAAAAACCAAAATTAATAATTATCGACTTCTTAATTGTTATTTGTGCATGATGTGAACATTAGTTATTGGGTTATAAAAACCCATATTATTGTGATTTGTCGTTGTCTTTAATTTTAATGCATGTAATCTAATTAACCTTGTTCCTAATAAAAAAAAATAAAAAAAAATCAATAAATTGTGAATATGACAATATTTAAAGCAAGAAAAAGTTATTTATTAATGGCGAGGGTAATGCAGTACGATAAAAAACGGTAGAAAAAATAAAAATAAAGGTAAAGATAAAACATTGCACAGATACGAGAATAGCTTTCAAAATATTATCTTTTTTGTTCTAAAATATACAAACATTGAACAATCACTAAAGCACGAAGATAACCGCAAAGTGTACAACAGACGTCAGGTTGTGATTTATACGATTTTTTTGTCCATCGATTTCATAAATAGATAACGAAATAAACAATGAAAGACCAAATAATGGCATTTTAAAAATAAATGTTTATTTTCGTTCTGGTTCACAATTACTAACGATTCCCTTTGGCTGGCGGCTAAATGGAGTAGGGTTTATCAAGCGTTCTTTAATTCATTTGTGTAAATAATATTTGTGTTGTATGAAGAGTTCCTAGTATTTGGATCTCCGCACAGATTCATACTGATATTGTCGTAATAAACAGTAAAATGTTTGTTAACACCTTGTATGTTATATATATCGGTATCGGGTGAGGAAGATATAAGTAACTTATTTAACATGCATTTCCAATCCTCCTTCGAATCCCCCGCCCCGTGCACCTCATCTACAACTCGAATATATGTATAACCCAAACACCTCAATTCTCAATCTTAATTATTTTAATATAAATACTGAATTGGTTTGTAAATATCTTAAATCTTCAGACCCTACCAAAGGCAGTGGGCCTGATGGTATACACCCTGTATTTTTAAAGAATTGCGCTAGTGTTTTATGTTATCCGCTAAATCTAATATTCAAAGCTTCATTACCTTCTGGAATTTTTCCACAAGAATGGAAAAGTTCTTACATTGTGCTTGTATTCAAAAAAGGAGACAAGCATAATATTGAAAATTACAGACCAATCTCTAAGTTAAATGTAATGGGTAAACTTTATGAAAAAATAGTTTTTGATATCATTTTTCCTTACACATAATTTCGAATCAACACGGTTTTGTCACCAAAAAATCAACAGAAACTAATCTTTGTGAATTTTTTCACACATTCCTTGTTGCTATGGATAACGGATATCAAGTCCATTTATACGTCCCTTAACACCTTGTATATAAAATCTAAAAAAGTAACAATAATACGCACATATGCAAATAAGTATCTCCAGTTGTTTATCGTGATTATCTATGTAAAAAGTGAGTTAACTGTTTCTAAAGGTTTTCTAAAACGTGCATTAAAATATAAAAAAATCAATATAATATCCGAAACCCCAAAAAACGGATGAGAAATCCACAAAATTCTAAGAAATAAAATAAAAAAGTGACAGTAAAATTAACCATAAACAAAAACCCAAATTTTTGTCATCATAGATACTGTATCACAACTTCAAAATAAAAACGGGGCAGGTTGTTACATTAATATACATAAAATAATTAATATTAAAAATAACTGAAATGGCTTATACAAGAGGAAAGGGAGCCATCATTGAAAATGAAGACAAATTTAAGATGGAGAAGATATTACAAATTATAGAAAAAAAAATTGATTCGATGAAAAAAGAAATCATATCTAAAATAGATAAGTAAACACTGGACAACCAAAAAAGCATCGAATTTATGAGTACACAATATGATGAACTAATTAAAAAACTAGAGATAACAATCCTACAAAACAAAAAAATAGAAAATGAATTTATAATGATTAAAAAAGAGCAGCAGGAGAATAACACCATAATTAAACAACTTGAAATAAAAATTGCAGATATGGAGTACAAAACCCGCTCTAACTATATGGAAATAGAGGGCATTCCTCAAAAAAATGGGGAACAACAAATTGAAGTGGTAAAAAGAGTTGTGGAGGCGGCTGGAGTGGAATTAAAATATGCAGAAATAATCGAGGTAAAGAGGATACCTGACAGACGTATTAATGCACCACCTAAAATATTGGTGCAATTTTACTGATGCCGGTCCACTCTCGTATATTTTGCAGCCAAGACATTTGTCTCTTACCAGGCCCTCGGCGACCCTCTATTTTGCCTTTCAATATTAAATGGAGCAAGTGATACTTCTCCCCTCGAAGTATATGACCCAGATATGAAATTTTCTTGATTTTAATTAATGTAAGCCGTTCTCTATCTGCTATAGCCCGCCTGAGAATTTCTGTGTTGGTGATCATGTCGGTCCATGGGACCTTTAGCATTCTCCGAGCATTCACATTTCGAAAGCCTCTAACCTGTTCATGGTATTTATTTTCAAGGTCCATGTTTCACAACCATACAGCAAGACCGACCACACATAACATTTTAGCATTCTCTACCTTAGTTTTAAGCTGATATTGTCATTGCGGAAGAGGGATTTCATTTTTATGAACGCAGTTCTTGCTGCTTTAATTCTGCACCTAATCTCTATATCTGGGTCAAGAGTCTCCGTGAGAATACTGCCGAGGTATCTAAATCTCTCGTAAGTAATTGAATAAATAATGTGAGTGAACTGTTTGTAAATATTCAAAGGAACCTTAATTTACACAGCTCGTAAAAAAGAAGAATAGAATTGTTAAAAAAGAAGCTAGAAAGAAAAGAATGTTATAGCCAGGTTGGGCGGCTATGTTATAGCACCGTTGGGGCCGGTGCTATACAGTCACTCCCCGGGGGGGAAATAAGTTGCTAGACGGGGGAACAAGTGTTAAGCAGACCCCCCGGGGGTCATATGCCTGGGCTTGAGACGCTCATCTCAGGGGAAGGAATCGGCCACACTCATCGACGATTTACTCCAAATGAAACAGAACTTAGTTACAATTCAGTTTATTCCCAATATGCATGGATAGAACAATAACAGGACAGAAAGTATGCGGTTTAAGACCTAGCCTTGGAAGAGAGCGGCAAGCTAGTAAAAGGACTACTGATTCTGGGCTCGAAAGGACTATACGAAAGTTAGGAACCTCACGTGACGATGGGCGGCGGCAGGCAGCTTCCCTGCGTGGTGGGTGGGTCTAGAGCTATGCTCACAGACCGGGCCATGGTAACCTGGCAGTGGGCGGCGATGGGCTGCTCCTCAGGGTCAAGGCGGACTAGAAGCGGCAAGCTTCCCAACCGGGCGGCGGTTAAGTGGGTGGCTCGTCAGCGTCAAGGGCGGACTAGAAGCGGCATGCTTCCAGAGCGGCAGTTAAGTGGGCTGCTCGTCAGCATCAAGGGCGGGATAGAAGCGGCATGCTTCCAACCCGGCGGCGGTTAAATTGGAACCGGTGTTATCACAAATACTCGGGGTGTAGGCCGAGACTTAACTAGGGGCGCGACGAAGCGCGGCAAACCGCCCTTGTGTTATCGGAGAACCTCTCGCGGTCCCGATCCAAACGTGTCTGTCCGTCTCGTCCCGTCTCGGTTCCTTGCTCCTGTCGAGAGAGTGGGGGGAACTGAATACTTGTGCACATATATGGTGATTTGCCGTGAAAACGTCTTCTTATTGGCCCGTTACACATCGCCTGTGTCGTGCCCATATAAGGTGATTTGTCGTGAACCGTCTTCTTATTGGCCCGTTACACATTGCCTGTTGTGATCATCCAAGGCATGCGTGATTGCCATCACGATAAGCGTGCGTGGACTATATCCGCTTGCTGGCTTATGTAGTCCGTTCGGAGGATTATGGGCGACCCATAACACTACCCTCCTTCCCCTGAAAAATGAAGGGAATAGGCAGCGAGGCTGATGCAGGGGTCCACGTCCTTCTGGTCAGCATGTGGTGCGTTGGTTGCCGCAATTTGAGGTACAGAGCTACCTCTTTCAGCAGGATTTAAACACTCCCTACCTAAGAGCCAACAAAATTTAACTACCTGTGAGCCAAGCTAAAAAAAACCTAGCAAGTATTCTGAACAAAGGTTGCCAAACTCTCCCAAGGAATTATACAAATATGTCGTACCTAGTGCGATACAAGACACGCTAAACGAAGGTGAGTGATGAAATAAAAGAAAAACATGACCCTTAAGAAAAGGATTTCTACCATGTAGAATTCTTAAAACTAGACAAAAAATTTCCAACACTATTCCTGTTATGGAATATTGTACGCTGACAAATGTCATAAATGATCGAAATCAACTCATATTCGCGTCTTTACAACAGAATTCTTAAAATTAGACAAAATTTGTTCATATACACCTTATTCCTGTTATGGAATATTGTACGCTGACAAATGTCATGAAATGATCGAAATCAACTCATATTCGCGTCTTACAACAGACTAAGCGCACCATACAACACAAGTACCGATAGTCATGGCCTACTTACAGTGTTAACTATACAACCTCTTGTTATTTTCATAATTCAATTCTACCCCAGATGTTAATTCCTGCACTCTCAGCTTGTCATGGTTTGTCTGGTTTGCATTTAATTATCAGGCATAAACGACCATCTTCTCATATTCGCATATAATTGTAAGGTAACGCTTCAAAACCTATCATGAATATTAATTTTCAGGCTTAATATGAATCCTCTCATGTTTTCTCGATTCACCCTTGGCGAACCGTACAGCGCTGTACTTGGTGCACTAGAAGTAACACCCTTGCCGCAACGACACAGGCAACCGGAGAGATCTCGTGGAATCTCCACGGTGAACTTGCGTTCGACGAATAAACACAGGACACCTCCTAGGTGTTCCCACCAAAATAACCAGACGAACCGTAATGACCATAAGTGCAATCACATTATCCTCTGATAAGATCAAATATGACCCAAAATGACAAAACATGTTGACATTACAAGAGCTAACTTACTCAACCGGGTGCATACTCTTAAATCTTCTTACTGCGAGAAGTACTATTCCTTATTTGAATACAGCGATTTTAATTAAGTTACACATAACACCGTTTAATTGCGTCCTGATATGGTAAGGACTTTACACGCTGGCTTACCATATTGATACCGAAGTAATCAATTACGTGTTTACAAAAATATTTACATATTAATTTAATTAATTAAATTTATCATAATTAAAAAAAACAACTTAAAATTTACATTTGTTTACCATCCAACAACTCTATGTGTGTGTGTTCAGTTTTTTTGTTAAATAACTTTCAATTCGAGTCTGTGTCAACTCAATACTTTAACTCTCAGGGTTTGACTTCGTAAAAGAAGAGAAAGAGAAAAAAAAAAAAATAACAACAACGCCACGTATTTTCTACACAAAAATACGAAAATTTAATACTTCCGACAACGTTATTAGAAGGGGAAAAAAATTTAATTGAGTAACGAATTTCTTCCTACTTCCGGAATCATAAATAAATTAATTGTTCGGAAATTCGCGTTTCCAACAATCCTTCTGCCCTAATTCTAAGGAGTTTAGCCATCCTATCACGCTTTGGATTATAGCTACCTACAGAATGACACGTAAAGTCGATTCCCAAGTTTTGATTCTATCGGAAACTTATAACAGTTCTATAATTCCCCATAACGAGTATCCGTTGTCATATGTTCGCGGAAGAAGATTTAAATTCGATAACTCCTACTACTTATGTGACCTGAATAGTGTTACCTATTAGGCATATTCTGATAACAAGAATGTCGTAATATTAACATTACATTACCTTTTTATCGTGAGTTTACTCCATCATATGCTAGAATTGTGACATACACCGTCAAGGAGTGGGTAGCTACCCGATTGTGAACGTTTTACTGTCCCAAATTCCTCCTATATCACAACGTGTGAGATGTCCAATACTACATCGATTTAACCTACATATGAGAATAATTCGAACAATGAAAGAGTTTGAAATCCCGAAATTTAATTATCCTGTTGTTTTTTATTGTATTCACTAAGATTTCTATAATAACTGTGTGTACCAGCAGACGAGATTGACTAAATGTATCATAAAATACCTATATAATTACACCAAGGATGTATAAAACAAAAAAAAAAATTAAAATTAAAAATGACATTTTTCATTTATACACGACCTTATCTTCTATATTCACAAAGGTTATTTACAAACATCAGGTTCCTTGAGTTTTCTTACTACTGAACGACTCAAACCCAAGAGTAATGAGGGCTAGGTGCCTACATACCCTACCTCTTATACAAGAATTTTCTTATGCCGTCTCTTGTCAACGAAAAGAAGAGAATATGCTTGCATATTCTCTCATTGCATCTAAAATTAGGTAATTTTTAGAATGCAAGTTGTTCCACGAAAATGGAAATTAAGTTTCCATTCGGTCCCGGGCCAGGATATTGAATACCTAACGCAGTCTTTTCTAACGAAAATCCTTGCCTATTTTAGGGTTCCTTGAACTACGCCCTCAATCAGTGTATCGTGTCATGTTTCTTAGACGAATTTTATATACATATGCAACCATATACATATATATAAATATATTTTTTGTAACCAAGTGGCTACGCACTAGGATGGGGGGAAGTAATAACTTATTACTACCAATAATAGTCATTACGCTAAAAAATGAACTAAACATTGCACTAGCAATTTCACTAGTGTAAGGTGAAATAACTTTTTTTTAATAATAATAATCGGTCTTCACGTGGAGACACACCGGCGTCCCGGATTGTCAACACTTGTGATGACGATCCAGTAAGAAAGGTATTGTATAACTTTTTTTTTTAATAAACAAAAGTTAAGCTATATGCGTTATATCCTCGTACTAACAACAAGGGTTCATGACGTCCTTGGGTTATATATAAAGAGTGATAACTATAATCTCAACTAGTATCCGGATTATTTGCTAACACTACTCTCATGGAGTGATGAAGCATAATGTACCCACATAACCAGGGGTGGAGAGAAAATAACAAAACAAAACAAAAAAAAAATATATAAATAAAAACACTTATAAGGCGGCAACGATAGTGGTGTCGATACCTTTTTTTACTATGTCTTTAATGTGAAATTTACCGACAATTTTTCCATTTAAATCCTCCAGCACATATACCGTGCTAGAGAGCTTTTCCCTTATCCTGTTTTCTACAAAACGGGGTGCAAGTTTCGCTGAAAAATACACGCCTGCCTTAGATTGTGGGAAGTTCCTTCTCCAAATTCTGTCCCCGATTTTATAGGATTCCAACTTGTGTCTAGTGTTATGACGAAAAGCGCTTTGTTTATAAGCAGCGGTGAGTGAATCGCTCACTTTGTCGTAAACGGCTACAAGTTCCTGTAGTTTATTTGCATATTCCGCAACCGTACCTGAATTTCCCGAATTACTAGTTTTTGGAGTTGTTGCTACACTTGGAGAATTTAAATAAATTGCAGGAGACTCAACTCGCCTGCTAAGAGATTCATTAAACGCGACACACTGTTGCCTTAGAGACAACAAAGCTCTTTTGGGAACTATGCCTCTTTCTATCAACATTTTTTTTATTACGGACGCGTTTGCTTTCTCGAAATTTAATATTTTATCCATTATTGGTACGGTGGCCTCCATGATTTAGATTTTTTAATAAACAAAAACCAAAAAAAAATTCCGGACGAAAATTTTAGGTGACGAGACGAGTTGCTGGCAATCGTTATTATTTTTACCTATCGCAGGGAAACGGGTAGGCGTAGCTCGACCCGACAGCAGTTATTTCCTTTTTTATTGGAAAACAACCACTGCTCTTCAAGGAAAAAATAACGCAATTTTATGCAGCACTATACTAGAGTTTCAAATTACAAGTAATTCATTACTCAATAAAATATTCCCGCGCGAAACGACGAAACGGTTCTGACTGCTGAACTTTCGTTTAACTAGCGATTTTGTAACCTGGTTTTTAAATTGTGGTAAAAGGGCGAATCCAATTTTTAATTATTCGTTAATGATACTACACTTTATTTTATTTAAAAAAAGGTTTTGAAAGCCGCGATAGAATCGTATTTGCGTGAGAAACGTTACGGTAATTAGCGACGTTTAAATACCTAACACTCGAAATTGTACTTGCCGTCGGCCCTTGCGTCGTGTTTCACTTCACTAACACACTTCACGCACAGCTGTTGGTAGGAAACACACATAATAAAAATGTTTATAGCCATAAAGTGTGAAGTAATGTTTCAAAGGAGATAATAATCGATAAGACGTTGGGCTCCAGTGTTATAGCCAGGTTGGGCGGCTATGTTATAGCACCGTTGGGGCCGGTGCTATACAGTCACTCCCCGGGGGGGAAGTAAGTTGCTAGACGGGGGGACAAGTGTTAAGCAGACCCCCCGGGGGTCATATGCCTGGGCTTAAGACGCTCATCTCAGGGGAAGGAATCGGCCACACTCATCGAAGATTTACTCCAAATGAAACAGAACTTAGTTACAATTCAGTTTATTCCCAATATGCATGGATAGAACAATAACAGGACAGAAAGTATGCGGTTTAAGACCTAGCCTTGGAAGAGAGCGGCAAGCTAGTAAAAAGACTACTGATTCTGGGCTCGAAAGGACTATACGAAAGTTAGGAACCTCACGTGACGATGGGCGGCGGCAGGCAGCTTCCCTGCGTGGTGGGTGGGTCTGGAACTATGCTCACAGACCAGGCCATGGTAACCTGGCAGTAGGTGGCGATGGGCTGCTCCTCAGCGTCAAGGCGGACTAGAAGCGGCAAGCTTCCCAACCGGGCGGCGGTTAAGTGGGCGGCTCGTCAGCGTCAAGGGCGGACTAGAAGCGGCATGCTTCCAGAGCGGCAGTTAAGTGGGCTGCTCGTCAGCGTCAAGGGCGGGCTAGAAGCGGCATGCTTCCAACCCGGCGGCGGTTAAATCGGAACCGGTGTTATCACAAATTTTCGGGGTGTAGGCCGAGACTTAACTAGGGGCGCGACGAAGCGCGGCAAACCGCCCTAGTGTTATCGGAGAACCTCTCGCGGTCCCGATCCAAACGTGTCTGTCCGTCTCGTACCGTCTCGGTTCCTTGCTCCTGTCGAGAGAGTGGGGGGAACTGAATACTTGTGCCAATATATGGTGATTTGCCGTGAAAACGTCTTCTTATTGGCCCGTTACACATCGCCTGTGTCGTGCCCATATAAGGTGATTTGTCGTGAACCGTCTTCTTATTGACCCGTTACACATTGCCTGTTGTGATCATCCAAGGCAGGCGTGATTGCCATCACGATATCCACGTGCGTGGACTATATCCGCTTGCTGGCTTATGTAGTCGGTTCGGAGGATTATGGGCGACCCATAACAGTCAGTACTAAAATTATTGAAATATGTATATATATTGAAAAGTACTACTTGTAAAGTTGGTGACCTCCATAAATCTCTATTTAGTGGTTTTATTGTGGTAGTAAAATGAAAAAAACTGTTATTTGCTTGAGTGTTATATACTAACAATGTTAATAAAAATAGTTCATTTTACATGCTCCATATATTTATTAATTTTAAAGATGTCGTAAAAACAAATACCATTATAGATAATAGAAACAATAACCTTTAGTATGCAATTTAACGTTTATAAACTGCCGTGTTGCAAGCTTCAAACACGAAAAAAATTTGAAAAAGAAGCTATACAAACATTTTTAATCAAAATGCAGAGAAATTAAAAAAATACACAAAGTTCGAAAAAACACAGTTTATTTTTATTGAATGAAGTTGGAAGAAAACTGTCATTTCACCTATTTTTGTCGTTCATTCAATATTTTGAATTTTGTTTTTAATACCAAAAAAAATTGACTATAAAAAAAACTGACATTTTATGAACATCTTAAAACAACAATTTCTTTGATAGGTTTAAGAAATTATAAAATAAACACCCTAAAATTCAATTTGAATATTGATTTAGCCTTAAAAACCATTTTCTGACAGTTTAATTTACAACGTTCGATTATTGATTGATTTATTACCAAAAGATAACTCAACTAAGAATGATGAAAATAACACAAATAGGTTGAAATCGACTAAAACGAATATAATAGAAAATTGATCATTTTACCAACAACAGACGCAATTTATGTTGAGATTTTTAGACATAAATATCACACATGCTGCAAAGTGCTCAGTGGTGCTTAGCACGGTGAAATAATCGTAATCAGCGCAAATGTGATTCAGTGTTGCCCCATGTAAAAAACAGAGTTGGAAATTTTTATTATTATCTCTACACTAATAAATCGAATTTAAAAAATGTGCGGTCTTTGTACAATGTGTAACAAAAACACCGTTTAACGGTTGTAAGTGTTGTTTTTATGTAAGGCTGTAAATGTTTATTTTTATTGTTGGTTGTATAATATTTATTCAACTGGGATAAAAAGCGAATGATTAGAAAATTATATATTAACATTTTTTTTATTTTCCAAAAACTAAGTGTGGATGGCGGCAAGTGGAGGTGACCGATTTCACAAGAAATATCAAATGTATTTTCCTAATATAGTCACGCGAACCAAAAATATCTTTCACTGCAAAAGTAATGTTAAAACCAATTCGTTTATAAATTATCGTTTACCAAACGTGCACACGCTTAGGTACCTAACCAAATAAGCTAGATAGATATTTTTAATAGTTAAACTATTTACAATAAACAAAAATTTGAACCAAACAAAAAACGACTTCAAACAATGCACTAAAAAGTAAAAAAAATAATTTCGTACGATTGTTATTTTTGGAGTCGGTTTCAGCCAAGGTAACTACATACATAGGTACTTGTAGGTGAGATGTGGAGATCTTGGCTGACACCGACTCCAAAAACAACAATCGTACGAAATTATTTTTTTACTTTTTAGTGCATTTTTTGAAATCGTTTTTTGTTTTGTTAAAATTTTTGTTTATTTTTGATTTTTATTGATAAGCGTGCGTAAAGAAGTTTTACTTCAAAAAAGGAAACATCGAAATTTGTTGGCGAAATATTGAGTTATTCGTCCATTTGTCGCGCACATACTTATTGTAAATTTAAGACATATATGGGTTTCTCATGGATCCCATTGTCAGAACTGAACCAAATTAAAATGGGACCACACGGAAAGCACCAGCTTTCTAATAAAAATAGGAACATCAATATCGGTTCACCGAATCGGAAGTTCTGAGGTAACAAACATTAAAAAAAAAAAATGCCGTCGAATTGATAACCTCCTCCTTTTCTAAGTCGTTTAAAAAAGCATTTTACATAATTTTTGAAAACGGTTTACCTTTTGTTTTCTATAGCCCCATTGTAAATTTTAGTTAATTTTCGCCATATTAGTATGCTTCCACTGTATAAATGTGTATTCAAAAGTAGGTACTTGTCCCGTTTACAAATAAATTTCAGACGTAAATTCCAGAAAAATTATTAGCAGGATTTGGTTCTTCAATTTAAAAACATTTAAAAAATACTGAGAGAACAAGGCAGGTAAAATTCACAATATTAAAAATGATGTTACCGACTTTTTAAGCGGAAGATACCCTCAATTTATTATTGTCCCTTGCGACTTTAAACACTTAGGCCACGCAGATCATAAAAGTAAATTGTTTAAATATCGTTTTACCCTATAACATCGCGCAAACCTGACCGGACTTCCAGACATACGTGCATAATACTTGTATATTATCAGACCCTCGTTATATCCACACCGCCATCCCCCACACCAATGGTAATATTGACAATGGGTCGGTGGCGTCCAGAAATACTACCCGGTACACGTGTCGAATCCGTTCCGATGATTGGCTGACTTGAGAAATTATCCGGACGATTTGCTACGTAAATATTTCTTGTTTTGGCGGAATAAAAATGTTTTCTTAAGTTCAAAAAATATTTTCGAACACAATAGCCTTGTCATACTGCTCTTACGGGCGTTTCACATGATGCTTTTTTTTATACCGATCCCCATATGAAAAATCTTTATATGATAATTATTTTCGTCCTCACGATTTCATGCAGACTGTTATAGAAGAAATTGTATTTGGGGACGGTAGTAAACCGTCAAAAAATGGCAACCGCTTGGTCACCATTTTATTTTTAAATTATCGCCACATAGGAGGCCCTGAGGAAAGAAAATTCCTTCAGGGCCTATGTCAACTGCAGGGAATTCCGCGAGGAAAGTGAAGGAAAGGAACTTCTGTGAAGGAAAAAGGAAAGAGGGGTGGGTAGAAATCTGGAGTCCATGTGTTCAGGAGTGATGAATGTATGAATCCATCCCTCGAAAGTCGAAAAGTCTCTCTCAACCAGTCTCCCGATTTGGCCCGGCATGCAGTAGGTGGGCAAAAGAATCTGACGTCAATACTCAAACAAACCTCACCCCATGCACCCGGACACCCCTGCTAAGTCACCAAACCTCGCGAACTACTTGGAGCGACCTATTGCTGGGGTGTTGGATATCCATTAAAAATCATTTTATCATCAGGTTTATCCCCTAGATCTAAAGAACGCGTCTGTCCTTTGCCTTTGCCGTCGTCGTCCACAAATTATCACAAATGTACTCGTAATTCACAATACCGAATAGCCATACATTTGTCATTATTTTTTTTTAGACGCAAGAGAAAATAATAATACATTTATTATAAATAGGGGTTGCGTGAGAATTCAAGTTGACAGAATGCTTGCCTGGTCGCTATTAATTTCCAATTAGACATATAACCTGTTCCACGGAATATTTTTTTTGGTGAGTGGAATGTGGTGGGTGGATATGTTCACATACAGTGATAAATACATTTTATAGTCTTTTTATCACTATTTTAAATACCAAACAACTTAAACAGTGTTTCTTAACCGTATTGAAAGAATCGCTCCTTTTACCAGAGTAAAATTATCCAGCGCCCCTCCCCCCCCCCACCCCCCCCCCCCCTGAACGAAATTTAAAAAGTACCTTCACATTGTAGTAGGAAGTCCATTTACGAAACGGATTTCCTACTACAAAGAAAAAATTATGAGAATTATAAATAATAATAAAATAAAAATTAAACCAATATAATAACACCCCCCATACACACAAGCCCTGCTTATTTATGGGGATAAATCAAATATGTATACATAATATAATGTAATTAATTATCGTATATAATTTACTGTAATTTATGTATGTATCTTTAACTGAATAAAAAAAAAAACACATTTTTATTACATTGACATTGGGTATTAAACCTAGTTTAAATTTTTGTGAAAGTCTAGTTATTTAACAGAACTTGTCAAATTGTTGCATCTAAAGAAAGTGTGTTAATGTTTCATTCAGTGTGCGTAGCTCGTGAATGAGCTTATTTTCTATATTGGCCCACTTGAAGTTCTGCAGCGCCCCCTAAATGCTAAAAAATTAAAAATGCCTTTCCCAGACCTTCAAAACGCCCACAGGGGGGCGCTAGCACCCCCGTTAAGAATCACTCACGTAAACGTACAACATTTTCACATAATATGGCCACATAAAATAATTAAAAACTATGTCGTATAATGTTCGCCGTCTATATATTATGAAAGTCGGTGCTAAAAGAGAAGTTAAGAAAAACGACCACATAGAAACTGGACAAAAAAAGCATCGTGGAAATCGACCATAGCAATGGATTCTGAGGGGTCCGAAAATATTTGAATTTAATTTCAATTAACGTGCAAACTACAAATATATAAATACAAATTTATAAGTTACTTGATAGTGTCAAAAATTCTCTTAAAAAACATTCAAATTTCTGTAAAATATATAAAATATTAAAAATATTAAAAAATTAATTGCATTTGCTGAAAATATTAAATCATTTTACTATAATAAGAGGATTGATTACCTACCCAATAAAGCAAAAATCGTAAATTATGATTTTTTTTAATCAACGGAATGAAAAAAAAATATTTCAAGCATCGCTAAAAAAATTAAAATAAATGTTTTCAAACTCGAAAATTTGTAGAGAGGTTTTTTTTTATTTCATCACTAGACTTCCTTTAATTAACTAATCATCACGCCGTTTCAAAAAAGTTCAGCATAACCGCAAATCGTAATATTTAATTAAATGAAGACCATATTAGTAAAACTCAATCAATCGAAAATCTGGAAACAGAAAAATCAGAAAAAGATATTTGCACCTCTGGGACTCGAACCCAGGACCTTTCGCTTTCCGGGAAAATGTGCTATCACTGCGCAAGCGATAGGTCCTGGGTTCAAGTTCCAGAGGTGCAAATATCTTTTTCTGATTTTTCTATTTAAAGATTTTCGATTGAGTTTCGCTAATATTATCTTCATTTAATAAAAGAATATAAAGATATCTACTCTGTAGATAGACCAAAAGAGCACAAAGCAGATAATGCTTGGTTTAGCAAAGTTAACCACGCTTTTTACATTACAACTCTCAAACAAGTGAGACGAAAGTTGGTTGGTTAATTTATCTTAATGGTAAGACCTATCTGACCCCCATTGTATTAATTGGGAGATAAAGCGGTGAACAGAACAAACCAAACACAGACTCCGCTAATCTCAAGGCAAGGAAAGTAGAATAGTTTAATGATTAATGATACCTAGGAGTAAACTGGGGTTGTGATAGTTATTGTTTTAGTGCTAAAGTATAAATATGTCAATAAAAATAAAAATAAATATTTCGTAAAGTGAACTACCGTAAGGTGGCCGGACAACTTAGAATAAATTCAACACAGCATCTCCTTTCAAAAGTCATTAAAAATAAAACCGAAAATGTTTTTTTTTTCGTTGGCACTGGCACTCGCACTATACCGCTGCGCTATGGGACGCGCTCGGCGAGGTTCAGAGAAATCCATCGGACGGAGATTCGAATCCAACGAAATAAAAAATATTATTTTTTTTGGTTTTTTTAAATCAATATCCATTATTCAAACCACTTTAAAACGAAACAGGCAAAATAAAGCGACATCTAGCGACTTTCGAATCTTCTATCGCGAATTTACGCATTATATTCCGACGACCCGAAAAAAAACAAAAAAAACAAAGCGACCAATGAGCGCAGACCTATCGACGTTTCCGTTTTATATCTCAACCAATAGGAGCCTTGAGCGCAGTTGAGCTTCGCAGGTGCCGTAATGCGTCATTTCCGTTTCACCCGAATTTCAAATCACTCTAACGGGGATAAGGAAGTTTCACTTCAAAAATGGTTGAATAGGTTACTTTAGGTTTTGTCATGGGCTATTTTTTTTATAGCTTTTGATGAATTTCCACAGAGGTATTGAGTTGAGTTGATTCTGAGTTGTCATGGAACCCTACCGTAATAAGCCGTAAGTAATTATTGTAAACGTTGACACAGTAAAGGTTTTTTTTATCAACAGTGTCGGCGGTTAGTTAGGTCGCATGATCGTAAATCGCCAATGACATTTGACAGTTGACATCTACTAAAGCATGGATAGTCTATTAAGCCTGATCGCTCCATGTATGTATAATGTAGTTTACCAGTCGATAAATAAGGTTAACGAAATTTCGCGCCATTTATATTGCATGTAAACCACCTCGCTTATAATAAGTAAAAATCTGAAAGCCTCTATCGAAAAACACGTTCGTCAATGTCTGAGGGTTGACGCGATAGTTCAGTGGTTAAAACAGATGTCTGCTCAGAAGGACCTCAAGGTTGACGCGATAGCTCATTGGTAAAAGCAGATACTTGGTCAAATTCTATTCGTTTCAGTATCGATTTTCGTATTCATTTTCTAATAGATAAATGTGATTTGAAGTTACTGGGTCCTTCAAAGTTCTTGGAATAATAAATCAGGAGTTATGGGATATGTTTTTGGGATTAATATTTTTCAAAGGTGTTTAAAGGGACATCTTTGAAGTTCTCATACTGAACAGCCCTGTTTAAATCTATCATTAACCAAATAAAATTATATGTTTCCCACACACCGAAATATTATTCATGGAAATCGTTTAGGATATGTAAAAAAATTTCAGAAACCTACCCTAACTTTAAAAAAAATAATAATATAATATATTCGATAAAATATTATTTACTTTACTTGTAAGAAACGGTAATTTTAATACTCATTTGTGAACCAATCTATTTACTGTTAATTGCGCACAGGGTTTTGCGGGACGCAATATGAATTTATTATAAAATAAATTAGTTTAGAGTTTCATTCAAATTATTGAGTACCTACACGTGGAGTCTAGACTCGAAGGGCAATATTAATAGCCACTAATAGTGTAGACAGACCAACCACAAGTAGGACCTCGTAGTGAGAACAAATAAGAAATACAGTATCTATATTTAAATTCACCATTGAATGATGTGTGTTTTATGTGATTGCGGATATCGAAGGACCTTGAAATATAAGTAAGTGTTTTGACCACTGCACAAGTCAAAAGAATTATATGGAAGGAAAAAAGAAGACTTACTGCGCTGGCACTTTCTTCTATCTTGGTTGGTTTATCATGCGCTTGTACAACTATACCTATTAGTCGCGGTAGGTTACTTGCGGTATGCGGGATTCGGTTTGCGGATGCGGTAAGCGGTATGCGGAATATTATGCGGAGATGCTTAGGTGATGAAGATCGATTAATGACTGAGGTGGGTAACAAAAAATGACAGATGTATAGGGATGGGTAGGAAGGAACATATGACAATACTAACTACAATCACAGGGGGTGTGATGTATGTAGGTAAGTGTAGCTACGTATTGTGTAAATGCCCAACCAACCATTATATTTCGTATATGCAATTATTTTATACAGTCGTTAAAATAAATAAAAAGTATATACCCAGTTGCAACTTGAAATTCTTTAGAGGAGAATTTGAGAATATTGAAGATTAAATGATTTTTCGCAAGAAAACCGATACACAGACTTCAGTTTCCATGGTACTTTCTGTGTTAGGCGCCCCCTAGACGCTACAATAACATTGTACAATATATTTTATTATACAATAAGATTGAAAGGCGCTTAGAATCCAAACGATCAATTATATTGCACAATAAACGAATTGTGCAGTGTTTTCGACTGGAGGTTTTTCTCGAGTTCCTTCCGGTAGTTAGTTCTCAAAGAATTGAATTTTTTCTTCACATCATCTTTGCTTGCCTGCGGAAACATCTCTTTGTATTTAGACAACAATGTTTTATAAACAGCATTTTTTTTAATCATGATATTCTTTACTCTTGACATCCCACATAGACGCCAATTCTCTGTACAATTGAATATATTTGACGAAAAACTCTCTTTCCTTAACTTTTTGATTTTCTTTTTGCTGTACTTCTCGTCAAGATAAACACAGACTAAAAAATATTGCACAATACTGACCCTACACAATGCAATGGAAAAATATGGTGCATTAAAAATCAAACTCGCTCAAACTTTTGTTCAATCACTGCGCAATCTTCAATATTAACCCCAAACGGTCAATAATATTGCTCAATATAATTGATCGTCTAGGGCCCCCCTTACAAACGTCACCTTAACCTATCCGCGGGTTATGTATTGTATGCATGGTATTTAAAAAAATCTATTTATAATTTTCGCAATTTCATGCAAACAACTTTTAGCTTGTTATATACAAGTAACTAATTTTTCGTTTGACCTCTCATGGGATTAGTAGAGAACATAAACCTGAGTAGACTTACAGTTTGCACATACTATTTACTGTTCATTCTCGATTCCATTATTTGCTTTTTTTCTTTACGACGCGCGACGGGGGCGTAAAAATAATATTGCTAGTTTGCTTCCGGTAACTCTATCCGAAGTTGGGAGTATGTATTACCTATTATTTGTTTTTACTGAATGATATCACTGTATCTGTATTTACCTTCTTGATTTTTACTGATTACCGTAATTAACACAGGTTAAATTTGTAATTTTTATGAGACAATTATAAATTTTCCATGGTCTGTATTAGCAAATTCGCTCAAAAATTTGGCTCAAACACAACAAAAAACTACATTAAAATCACTCGAGCCACATTGTGCTATAACTGTCACCAAATATCACATCCTCGTAAAACGCTTTTTGCTTTATACTATCTTATTTTCTATTATGATCAAACATGTAAAGGTAATTTAGGCACATTTAAAAAGAGAGAACACCAAGATTTATCTTTGCATTTAAAAATTTTCAATTAAAAAAAAAATAATAATAATTAAAAAAAAAAACTATAAATCAGACAAGCCCCAAACAGTTTTTAAAATTGAAACTGTAAAACCTTCAGTAAAGGTTTTAAACAAATTTTTATTCTACTCAATAACGCACGTTAGGAAAAGCTTCGATTTATCCACAGCATATTTCTTGTATAAGGTAAGGTAATTTGTAGTAAAGATTATTCTAAAAAAGTGACGATAACCTTCTTAATATACTTCCAAATAGTTTTTGTAGTTTCGTATTATGTGATAAAAAGCGATTAAATAGAATGGTGGTAAGCGATTAAAAAAACTTCAGCTGTTTGCGTACAAAATTTTAATATGTTTATTTGCATAATGTCCGTTAGTAAAAATCAAAATCTGAAAGAGTCTTTCATCTGCATTCTTAAACAGTACCTATTATCATTTTGGGATACCAATATAAATAGTGGAATCTCTTTGATATTAAATGTCAAGCTAGAATATTTGATGAGATGGTGTCATTTTGTCTAGACCCGAGAGGTTAAACAAATAAATACAATAACATTGTACATATTTAAAAGGATCTATTCATCCTAGGATCCTCTCAATGCACAAAGGTTCCATCAGTATGGAAGAGTTACCAATAAATTGAAATTTGAAATGACGGAGTCTACTGAAGATTGTTGTCATATCTTGACGTCACATAACGGGAGATCTAGCACGGTGAAATCGATGACTTTAAAATATCAGATCGATTGCCGAAACTTCTGATGATTTAATATCGATGTCCTGAGCACGGTTTCATTTCCACCCGACACCCGAATCAATATTGACAGGGAATAAATTAGAAATCGATATACGCTGGCAACAATGACCGGTCAGTGGTTGAGTGGGCATAGCGCTTGGGTCCCACCCGGGCGTCGCATGTTCGATTCCTCTGCTGGCTAAGTCCTCCATCACAACACAAGCAACATTTTCGGCTTTCTGTGGTGGTAGTAGGAGATTTTCAAACATTGTTGGGTTATTCGTAACCCGGGAATGTTTGTCTTTCTTTTAAAAAACAAAAAAAAAAAAAAAAAAAAAAAAAACACTGGAGGTGTTTTCTTTGAATTGACACTCCGAAGTGTCGAACGTCAAATTTGTAGTGTCGAATTGAAATACAAATCCAAATATGCGTTGGCAGTCTGCATTCACTTTTTGACACAAAATGGGAGTTAATCAGTTAATGAGGTCTGTAGTCATATTTCAACCACTTTCGATTCTCAAAGATCGAATGGACTGAATTTGCCACGTCTTAGTTGGATGTGGAGTTTTATCGATCGTCCAAGCTCGACCTCCTCCGCGTCCTTTTCCCAACACTAAACTCGGACGAACGTTTTATTTAGAGCCAGATTTAGCTCTAAATTGAGGCCGTCAGCTCCAAAAAAGCGATTTAGCTTCATAGCTCGTTATGTGTCTTTTAGCTCTTTTTTAGCACCTTTCCGGGTGAGGTCTGACTTTAGAAAAAGATTATCGAGAACTTTCTCAATACCCTGTGTAAACACCTAAGAATTTTTCGCAATTTATAGATTCAGTGCCTTGGAAGAACTTTCAACAAAACAGCAGAATAAAAAATATGACCGCTGCGTCGGCACCTGCTAAGTAATTTTCAAAAGTGGTAGTGATTTTTACATTCTAAATATTATATAATATACCTACCTATGGAGGAATCCTCCGTGAATATACCAGTGTGTTGGAACCCACGTTCACTTCGCGGTATATTGGCGGCTGCAAACCTGCCTTTTTTTAAATTTGAAGGTCTCTACAAGATAACGATTACGGTAAAAAATGAGCAATATTAACAAGATTTGCTCAATAATAATGCAACTCATTGTCAATAGATGTCTCTATTGATACTTTTGATTTATCAATAAATTTTTGTTTTTCCTCAGAATCCCTTTTCTTTTGTTTATTATAAGAATCATAGTTTTCTTCTAATTTTCGAACTCAATTATATAAAGGAATTGATTGTACTAGTATAATAAATGGGATTAACTTGTTGAAACAGCGCTTTTTTATTCTTTTTTAAACTTATCCTAATTATTGAACTCAACCTAATTGGCGTGTTGTATTTTTTAACTAGCAATGAGACAAGAATATATTATAAGAGTTCGTTTCTGATTTCGTAAACGAAAATGACAATAATGGACGATAACAGTAAAACAGAATGTTGCTCTAAATATCAATGACTCTCGTAACATTAAATATAAATTATGCGGAAAATGATTTTACCCTGAAGATGACGAAACTAAGATGATGCTTTCTATGTGTGAATTAATTTTATGTTTTGGTTGAACAGTTTCTTAGGATACTTCAATGCTTTATATCGCAAAATAATAGCAATATCTTCCAATACAGTGATTCCCTTAACACGGAACCGAATTCTGACTGTTATCGTCTTTTATTTTCTTCGTATTATCTTTTATTTCCCATTTTCCACAATCTAATTTCTTGAAATGAAAAAGAAAACTGATAAAAAAAATTTTTTGGAAATGATTATATTTCTCAATTATTATGACCCAATAGGTTATTTCGCAGTTCAAGCGATAAGTACATAAAGTTTTACGGTTATTTCTTACAATTTCATATCTTACAGACATTACCATCACATTTTTTACACCTGTTTTCTGACTAGGTTTATATATATTTACAATAACTCCACACAGAAGGCCCTGAGGTAAATAATTTCCCTCAGGGCCTATGTCATCTGAGATACTGTGTGGGGGGTCTTTTTGAGGAGAGGGTGGATGAATATTGGTCTTGAAGAGACCCATATTGTAGGAAGGATGAAACACAGAGACCGGCAAATCGTTCCACAACCGAACTGTTGAACACAAGAACGAGTTGAAGAAGCGACCCGTTCTCATGTGACAAATGTCTATCGTATACATATATTGGAAACGCGTTTGGCGTGTTTCCTGACTATGCACCGGTGCTGGAGGGATCAATGACGCTAGTTCCTCAGAGCATCTTCTATTGAAATACCGGTAGAATAGGATAGCATTCCCATCCGATACCTGTGCCCTAAAGATTGCAAACCGTCTGTTAAGTTGAGATAAACTATCAAACGGACCGCCCGTTTCTGCACAGGGTCGTGGGTATTTTTTAGGTATTTTGGAGCTCCAGACCAGAAGTGTCTGCCAAATTCAACCGTGGAGCACACTTGTGATTTTTACAGGGTTAGCACTGAGCAGTTGTGTACAATTAAAGTATCTGCGGGCCCTGTACAGTACGCCCAGTTTTTGAGAGGATAACTTTACTCTGGTTTCGATGAAACCATGACGATACATGATCAAGAACGTCAAAATTTAATGAAAGCAACTAATGTACATTTTATATAACTAAAAATTAATATTTAAAAAAAAATGTTGTATCTACCTTTGTCAATCGCCAGAAAACTTACTGAATACGTTCAGCGGTTGCATAAGTTTTTAGGCAAATTACTTTTACGAAATAAAAAAAATCACCCCCTTTTCACACCTAGAGACGTTATTTGAAACTAAAGTGCAAAAAACATTTTCTATTAAAAAATTGCAAAAATCTGAAAATAAGTTACGGCACCCTTCAGACGTCCTGAAACCTTTCTTTGAAGAGGGGCGACTCATTTCACAGGTAAGCAGAAACCACTTCAGACTTTCTGCTAGGTTGAAGAAAGTATAGCAGTGGGGACAACCTTTTTTATGCAACGTTTTAATATTAATATTTTTCTGTCCTTTGTAAAGTACTAATGGCATTAAAATACACAATTATTTTTTATCTATTTATTTATTTGTTTATTAAGATTTACACAGTACATTTTAATACAAGTTATAAAGTATTACATTTTCATAATATGGTTATGTATCTATTACGTAATTCCATAGAATTTTATTTGGTAGTTTCGCCTGACATGTGAACGGGTTTTAAAACTTAATTAGTGAATGAACAAGTAATAATAATAAGGGAGGGGGAGATAAAGATAAATTTTAAAATCAAGAATTACATGTTCACTAATTGTAATTGACTGATTAAGGTTTAGTGAAAGGTTAAGTATAAGTAGTTTTTAAATTTATAATATGTGTTTATATTACGCCAAAAAAATTAATAAATTAGTTTTGTTTGTTTGCAAGGAATCATGGAAAATGTCTAAGTGTAGTAATTTGTCGTAGTGGGTATAAGTTGTGATTGCGGGAGTAATTGGTGAGTTACTTCCTGCATTAGTGTTGTTAGCTTCTATGCGTGTAAGTAATCGGAAAGTGTGCCTGGAACGTCTCATTGGGATATTTAAACCATGACGGATAGCAATTCAGGACTATCTATTTTATTTTTTAGCAGGTTATACAGAAACAACAGGTCTTTTTTGTAAACTTAACATGTTATTTGTAGTTTTGTTGTATTTTGTTTGTATTTTGCTAAATTTCTAAATTTATTCCGTATACTTTCTACTAAATGAGGATTCCATACGGTGGACGCATATTTCAGTGGACTTCTGACCAATAAACAAAACAACATTTCTAGAGTATTTTTTAGAGCACTTTTGAAAACTTTACATATTCTTAATAGGAAACCTAGCATCTTGTAGTAACCTACCTTGTAATAATAAGAGAAACCACTTACATGGTGGTTACACATTTCAAATATGTATTACCCAAAGAACACATTATATTCGCTATCCCGTAACCCACAAACTAACGAGGGATAAATCAGGGTTGGTATAAAAATACGTATTCATCACATCACGGGATAACAATCCCTTTGTCGATCTCTGAAACGGACCTTCTTCTTATCGATCTCCCGATTAGCGTTGTGTAAAAGTTTCCACTGTATTTGTAACTAATTAGGCTATCTTTTTTCCTAGTATTTAATTATCCATGTCATATTTATATCAGACCTGTGAGTCCAATAAAATGTTTGGATATCAAAATCAATTAAAAAATAATAAATTTATTTTACCCATGTCTCCACACACCCTCCACACAGCATCCTCAAAGATGACATAGGCCCTGGGGAAAATTATTTTCCTCAGGGCCTTCTTTGTGGAATTAAAAAAAACACACACACAATTGTTTTACCTATAATTTCAGAAAATTATATAATAATAATATTTTTTAAATCTTGTCCTCAACAACACAGATGGAGGACAATAATTACAAATATCCGTTGAATAAAAACCACAGGTTTAGTTGAAATTAAAAAAAGTATTAGAGTACTAACCTACAACAAGTCAGGTATGTCTCACACGTCATACGTTTGTCTGGTAATTCTATATTGTCGTGAAAACAAGCTTATGGGTCCGAGTGGTTAATACATTTAACACGCAAAGTATTTTTTTTTCTTTGTTTGAAAAGATACCTAATATTTTTTGATTCCGTGGAAAATAAATGTCTCAGTTTTCATATTGACAAGTAAAGTACTAGAATATAATCACTGTTTTCCGATCCATACTAATATTTACATATCATAGTTTGTTACGCTTTCATGCCTAAACCACAAAATTGTATTAATGAAAATGTCTGTATTTCATATATTTTAGTGGCAGGGAGGAAAATCAGGAGGAATGTGGGGTTCGCGGAGAGGAAAGAGACGACGAGGGAGGGGGAAGGCGGGGAAGGGAACGGGGACTCACGGGAAAGGACATGCAGGGAGAATCAATTTATTTCTTTAAATGGCATTGCAAAGCATACCGGGTATTAGCTAGTAATAAATAAAGTAAAACATTATGGCCCTTGAAGATTGAAAACAAGCGTACTGTGACACGGTACAAGTATTTGTATCTATAATATGAAAGTTTTGATGACTTTCTAACAGTTCTAAAAACTGAATGGCTTTTTCTTTCAGATTTTTTAAATTTCGATTTTATTTTGTAAATTTATGTAAAATGCTAGTTCGTACGAATATTATACGATCTGTTTTCGTACATATTCGTATGTACACTTTCTTCCACCGTGCACCGTGACTAAGCAATCACACGATTCAGTGATCAAACCAGACCATATGTGCTTATGGTTCTCCCCTGAGAAATGCTTGATTTAAAACTGAAATTCAACATATATAGGTAAATTGTATTGTTTCTTTGTTGTCTAGACTCTACACGACGAGACGAATATATTAAAATGGCAATGTACCATTTTAGGTAAAAAGCACGCGTTCATGTATATAGATTGAACGAAGAGATGGTACAGATTAATCAACTTAGCCCCCCCCCCATAATACCCCCTACGTTGACATCGGTATGTTGGAAACACTGAGACGACGCGCGTTTCAACTGACCACGTCTCGTCGCATTCCTTCCATTTTACTATTTAAAGGGCCCTGGCTGTATTGTCCACATCCACTTGAGCGACAGCTCGATTTTAAACTTTTTCTTCCGATTGCTCGTGATTTTTCGGTGATCATTTTGAATATTTTCCGCCGACATTAAAAAAATCATACCTCCGAATTTTAATATGGAAAAATAGAAAAAAAAATTAACGCATCTACTGAAAATTTGCCTAAAACTGGCAACAAAGCAATCCGAGGTATTTTGCCGTATTGTGACAAAAAGCGCTCCAGTGGGCGCTGTATCAATAAATAAGTTAATAGGTACCTACTTACGTATATATAAAAAAATAAACAAAAATTACAAAAACTCCACTATGTCTTCTCTGGGAAAGTGGGAAGCTGGAGGGTTTTTTAGGTTTGAAAGGAACAAAAGTAAGTTATGAGAAGGAAAAGGGCACGAGGGGTGGTAGGCATCTGGGGGTGAGTGTATCCAGGAGTGACGGACGTATGAATCCATCCCGCTCACTGTGGAGCAAGGCGATGCATTGGGTCGGGAGAGTCCGGTTAACGACGTCAAAACCCCGCTAAGTCACTAAAGTTGTTCAATCAATGGTTCCCCGGGTGGTGGTAGCCGCACCCGCTTCAAAGATAAATATTTATTTTTTCTTAATATATAAAAACGATTGTTTCTTTGTCCCTTATGCGTTCTTAATCCATTCAACTGATTGCGATGAAACTTTGACGAATTGTTGTACGTATGCCCGTGAATGTTTCTATATGTAATGGTGAGCTCTGGCGTTATGAAATTATTTTCTATAGCAATCATCCGATTGCAATAAAACTTTGGTGAGTTGTCGTGCGCACGCCCGCGAAGGTTTCTATATACACTGGAGAGCTCTGGCATTATGAAATTTGCATAAAAAATTAACAATAGGTGGTTCGCGACTTTTTGAAAAAATGCATATATTTTAACGTGTATTTCGTATATATTACCGTCAGGGTGGTAAGGAGAGTGGAGAAGGGAATCTGGAGGGGGGAGGGGAACGAAGTATGGGGTGGAAGACGGGAAGTTGGAGGGGATTGCGGGAGAAAAAATGGACGCAGGAGGGGAAAGGGCGGAATCGGGGACGCATGGGAAAGGACATGCAGTGAGAAACAACTTCTTTCTTTATATGGCATTGCAACGCATACCGGGTACTCGTTAGTTATTAATAAAATACGTAACATTTACAAAGGATTGATACATTAATGATTAAATCACCATAATAGGCGACTAACTTTTTCAAGGCGAGCAAAATAATCTATTTATTTTTCTTAAAGTGTAAACATATAGGTTAAAGATATAATAAATCCGAAAAAAAAATTATAAGTTAAAAGAAATATAATATGTCGATTATTTACTCTAATAACTCTGCGGGCTTCTTCTTATGGAAACGTGGATAAAGTTCGATGAATTTCCGATTGATTGGATGTAATTCTAAAAACTATTATTTATCTTGTACATAAACTAGAAGCTATGAATAACCGTGTACATAGGATCCTAACTGCAACTAATCTTTTATTTTATATATTCGATACTGCCGCCATGGGTCGACCCACAATCTCCTTCTTGACAATATCAAGGAGGATACGGTGTTTATACTTTTGTCGACAGAATTGCATTTATTCCAAAACATGGGAACACCTCAGTACAGGTTAACCTAGAGAGGTGTTCACAAAAGTACTAGGTACTTACCTATGTACAGTTACGGATCAGTAACATTTTTTTCCTTATTACTAAACTTAATATCTATGTATACCAATGGAATTAATTATCTGTAATATGTTTGTGTGTTAAAGAATAGAATAGAATAGAAATAAATAAATAAATAAAAATTCATTAATTTTATATCTTGATCTGAACCCTCCGCACGCATTTTGATTTAATGTCCCGCTATTTACACCTTTTAATAATTGTACGGTGCTCCAGATTTTATGTCCGGGTTGAATCTTTCCCAAATGAAAGACTAAACCCTTCCACACACTTTTCCACAAATGAATATCTAGTAAATGAACGCAATGTAAGTGCACTATATAAGAATAAAACAATACAAGAACAATACGTCAATCCACCAGAAACATAATGGGAAAATATTTCACCGACTCCAGATATTTTCATATCAGAGGGTTCGGCTCTGATGAAATCCTAACTGGTCCGATAAATCCTACTGATCCCTCAATATAAATATTTAAAAAATCTTTCGTAATCCTACATGTATTTAAAATGACCGACTTTTGCATTTTTATGTACAAATTCTTTGACAAATCTAATACGCCTAGATTTTGAATGAGAGAACTAGGTATAATGCCAGTAGCCGAAATAACAAATAGTAAAATTTTTATAGCCTGAGAATGCCAAATTCTTTTAATCTCATTTCCTAAATCTGTATATTTTCTTATTTTTTCAGAAACAGTTTTCTGAATATTACAAGAATTTGGAATAGCGACATCAATGATATAAGTTATTTTTTTAAATTTTGTCATGTAAAACGATATCGGGTCTATTATGACTAATTGTACTGTCTGTCAGAATAGTTTTATCATAATAAATTTTATAAAATTCATTTTCTAAAAATGAATTTGGTTCATATTCATAATATGGTACATTACGGCAGTCAATCAAGTTATATTTAATTACCAAACTTTGGTGAATTATTTTTAAAACTTGATTGTGCCTAAATGTATACTCGGACGGCGCTAATACAGAACATCCCGATATAATATGTTCTATAGTTTCCGGAAAAGCCAAACATTTTCTACATAAATCATCAATTTGATTTGCATCTTTGATGATATGCTTCCTATAATTTTTAGTATTAATGACTCTATCTTGTATGGCAAGCATAAAGCCTTCTATTTCTGCGCTCAACTCTCCAATACTCAACCATTTGTTTGACGAAAATTTGTCAACATATGTTTGGTTGAGATAGTTGAAGTGTTTTGCGTGAAGAATTTTATTTGACCAGGAATCTTTTGTATTTTTATTAAAACTGAAAATAACATTACGAAGAAGTGCCGCTAAAAGATACAAATTAAGTTAGATAAAAAAATAGATTGGAAATCTTCATTGCGAAATCTTTTCTGCGAAAGTAATTACAAAGTTAGGGTAAACTGGTGTTTAAAATTCCGTTGGTTAATTTACCTAGGATCACGGCGCGTAGCTTTGACGGAAAAGAATTTGCTCGGGAATGGGCAGAAACACGTTAATAAATAAATACGTGCCAAAAAATAAGTTTCGTGTAACGTGAGTTGATATATATTTTTTTAATTGTGACCTTTTCGGTTCTCAACACAACTTACTTGAGGCGTGTTTTTAAGAACATATAAAGTTAATGAAATAAATAAATAATCTCTTTTGAACAAGAATTTTTTAAAATTTAGAAACAAACTAAACAAGTAACCGTATGTAGATGGAGGAGAAAATATAATGCGCGAATATCTGGGTGTCATAATTATTCTATGATTAGTTCTCACATTATGCTACGGGCTCTTCGGGTAATATGGCCTCGTTTAAAAGATGTGCCGAAGTTAACCAAAAGTAGATGTGCAGAATCTTATAAGTATAAAGCTCCGCAAACAAAACATAGCTTTCAGTCTGAAAGAATGTTAGTCCGCCGAATTATAATTATAAATTACGATACATCAACAAATAGTCACTGTGATTCAAAGAAAAATTTTCAATAAGCACCCTATAGGTAGTACTGGAGAACACTGGTCCCAGTACTTACAAATAACGAATGTTTCTGGACAGACTTTGGAGATCTTACAATAGATATTATTGATATATAATCGGAACGGGTCATGTCGAGAGTTAACCCTAGGGGCCGGACCCCTGCATTTGCAGTGTTGAAGAATATACCAAGCACGGAACAAAGTATTGCAAAAACATTGCAGCGTGGACTTTGTACGTTTGTTTTGTCTTATAATATTACCGTTAGAATCTATTTTGATAAAGATAACAATATAAATATCTCTTATCTAGTACTCATGGTATTGCCATCCCAAAAAAAAAATATTATCTTTTGAAGATTCTTGTCTGTCCTCACGAGTTAACATATAATAATAAATGTAAACGCTAAATCACATTGTGTTGTCTTGCATCCTCTCTTCATTCCACTATGGAGAATGGTTCCATGACAGTTCATCCGGCCGACAATTCATCCGGCGACAATTCATCCGGCCTGATCATTTAGAAGATTTTTTCTTTAAGTAAGAATGCAAAGAGGATATACGGCCGTACAACCGAAATCGATATACTTATATTTGAAGGCATCTTGAGTGGAGATCCGCTGTAACCTAACCTAACCTAACCTAACCTAACAAATTAGTCAATTCACCCTAAAAAGATGGTGTTAATTTCAGATAAAAAAGTTATATTATGTGCAAGTAGGAATCTTTACGGTTTTTTGCTAAGCCGACTGCACGTTTAAGTATGTCGTATTTTGTTATTCATGCATGCTTCTTCGGAGAGTCGAAATTGTTGTGAGTAAAAATATTTTTACAGCGGATTTCCACTCAAGATGCCTTCAGATATAAGTATATCGATTTTGGTTGTACGGCCGTATATCCTCTTTGCATACTTACTTGAAGAAAAAATCTTCTAAATGATCAGGCCGGATGAATTGCCGCTGGATGAATTGTGACTTTTTCGGTTCTCAACAAAACTTATTTTAGGTGGTTTTTTAAGAACTTGTGAAGTAGTGAGAAAATAAAATAATTTATTCTGAAAATGAAAATTTTGTATTTTAAAAACATATAAATTAACTAAGGCACGATGGCATATGGAGGAGAAAATACAATACGTGAATACATGGGGAACGGCGGACTTTTTCATACTTAACTTAATTTTTTATTTGAGGCAAAAATACCAAAACAAACCGAATATTTTTTTATTATTACAAGAATGTCTTTGACGGATATGCGTTATTTATTTTTTTAAATGAAAAGAAAATACTTGGTTTTAAGTCATTTTATTGATAAATTTTCTCCACCGATTTAAAATATCAAAAAAGTGACTTAACACCAAGCAGGTATTTTCTTTTTTTTTCATTTATTTATTTATTTTTGTTTAAAATGATAAGATAAGAAACCTTTAAAATATATTTTTATTGATATTATAGGCATCTTTGTGAATTAACGATAATTATTTAACTATTTAACATACAAATATAATGAAAAAAAAATTTATTCTCATGAAATCATTTTGATGGCGTAAAATTTAATTAAAAAACCTCTGATTTACATTGGAATACAAATTTATCATACATAAATTAAAATTTCTACCCAAAAATCCTTTTTTTGATGTTTAATTTTTCATTTTATATTTACAAACAAGGAAAGGCCAAATTAGTTCTTTAAATATTTATAAAACCATATAAAAAGACTCCTTTATGGTCAATATTTTATAATTTGAAGTAGGTACAAATAAATAACGTAGTAAATATCAGTACTAGATATTTGCTACATCCTTTAATTTAAAAAATTACAAGTGTGCAGTTCACAAACGGTAGAAGTGAAATCTTCAGAAAACTAAAGTAGATAAGAATGGGGAGGCCACGAAGTACCACACAAAGAGGAAACCGATTATTTTATCTCATCATCTCGCAGGCTAAATCGTATAGATGTATGTGTTTGTCTTTTTTAAGTGTCGATTTTTCGTTTTATCGATGTTCAAATCACAACGGTGCTAAAGAAGTTTTCACTTCAAACAAATTTTTAGTTTGGTTAAGTATTTTGGCCTTAGATCCAAATTAAAATTTTATACAAAAAATGGCGCGCAACCGTTCCTCTTAATCCGCCGCTACCCGAATTTCTACTGATTTCTTACATATCTCCCTTAAACATTTGAGGTTATTAAGATCTTTAAAAAATATATATTATTTTTGATGATTAAATCTATACATTTCTTGCGCCGAAACGCAAATTTTATGAAATTCCCTCCAAAGAAAAAAAAATGCAAAGTATGTTCCGAAAATTATTATTTTCACGTCTGATTTAGTTATTTTACAAGTTATATGTACTCGTATAAAAAAAAATCAAAGTGTTTCATTAAATGCTGTTTTAGACAGCCCCGAGATATTTTTGCTCTATTTTAAACGAGTCGTGTTTTATTAAACATTTTCACAATTTTCGCTTCAATGTTATCGTTTTAAATATTAGCGCACTCTCTCCAACATTCGTAAATACATATTATTTCTCCATCTTATTCTTTTTGAGCGGGGATACGGCGCCCCAATACGGCGCCCAGATCGGATTATGGGAGCCGTACCGCGACATTTGCAGTGTTGAAGAATATACCCACGCACGGTACAAAATACTGCAATAATATTGCAGGGTTGACTTTGTACGTTCATTTTGCCTTTTGGTATTTCCGCTACTACTTTGATTAATTGATTTACTTTATTTTGATAAAGACAAAAGATAATATTGTCCACACGAAAATATATTCAAGTTAAGGGTTAAACAAGCACATTAATCAACATGTTCAAACAGTTAACACCTATCACATTTAACAATGTGTAAATACTCGCGGTAACGATCTTGTAAATAAAGTCAACAACAAGTTATAAATATTTGTGAAGTGCTTCCTTGTCATTGTACAACTTCCCGGCAACGAAACAGTCAAAGTTAAAACACGGATTTGGGAAAAGATAATTCACGAAATGCGTAAAACAAATCTCAGCGGTAATTTATTTTATAGAGGGGTGTTCCCATTTCAGGTATTATTATAAATAAATTCACACGTCGTTCCAAACAACCCCATGTTTGGCCTTATTTCGGCAGGAAGTTGGGAAATTCCAAATGTCAAATGTAGGCACCGAAATTGAAATGATTAGCACCAAAGCGAGTTATAATTGGGTTTCAAAAACAACAGAAATGATTAGTATAGAATAAATAGCTTTGAATAATAAAGTTCTAAGAATAAAGAAAAAATGAATGTATTTAAAAAGAAATGTTATGCTTAGCTTACTGTAAAATATATAAATTTATCAAATGAAATATTACATTGTGCTTATTAGTGTATATTCGTGTAATATAAATATATATATATATATATATATATATATATATATATATATACATGGGGAACGGCGGACTTTTTCATACTTAACTTAATTTTTTTATTTGAGGCCAAAATACCAAAAAAAAACGAATATTTTTTTATTATTACAAGAATGTCTTTGACAGATATGCGTTATTTTTTTTTTAAATGAAAAGAAAATACTTGGTTTTAAGTCACTTTATTGATAAATTTTCTCCACCGGTTTAAAATATCAAAAAAGTGACTTAACACCAAGCAGGTATTTTCTTTTTTTTAAATTTATTTTTGTTTAAAATGATAAGATAAGAAACCTTTAAAATATATTTTTATTGATTTTATAGGCATCTTTGTGAATTAACTATAATTATTTAACTATTATCGTTAATTCACAAAATAAATCACAAATTAATTAAATATATATGTGTCTGTCTGTTCGCGATAAACTCAAAAATTACTGAACGGATTTTCATGCGGTTTTCACCAATAGATAGAGTGATTAATGAGGAAGGTTTAGGTATATAATACAATTTGTCAAGGTTCTGTGTAAATTGGTTGAAATATAGAATTTATAAAGGAGAATGACTGTGTGTGGTGGACGAGCGGGCTGGCAAGCGGGCGGTGTGGATTGGATTTGTATGCAAATTAACAGATGGCGGTATGTGTTGAAAGGTTGAGTAACCATCCAGTAGATGGCTTTATGTTCCGTTAGCCACAACAAAGCGTATCCGGGTCAGCTAGTGTAGTATAAACGAACTCAATAAACAATAACAAAAATAAAATAAAAACCGGCCGGTTGCCGCCTCAGCGTGTCTAGAGGAACATATAATGACAACACGTCTATTAGGCGAAGATTTCGCTTAAGCTGTTTACGTTAAATTTTTATGTGTATTTTTACACCAAAGAAGAAGTTAAAGTATGGATAGTGCGATTCCACTAGCCTCAAAAAGGTTTCAGTTTGGTTAGGACGAGTATTACTTGAAATAACATCATTGTCACCACTTTTATTTATAATAATAATAAAATATTCAATAATAATAATAATAAATTAGATATTAATAATATTAGCTCTATCATTCAAAATTTAGGCGTATAATAAATTAGATATCAATAATATTAGCTCTCTCATTCAAAATTTAGGCGTATTAGATTTGTCAAAAAATTTGTACATAAAAATGCAAAAGTCGGTCATTTTAAATACATGTAGGATTACGAAAGATTTTTTTAATATTTATATTGAGGGATCAGTAGGATTTATCGGACCAGTTAGGATTTCATCAGAGCCGAACCCTCTGATATGAAAATATCTGGAGTCGGTGAAATATTTTCCCATTATGTTTCTGGTGGATTGACGTATTGTTCTTGTATTGTTTTGTATTTATTATACTTATATAGTGCACTTACATTCCGTGAATTTACTAGATATTCATTTGTGGAAAAGTGTGTGGAAGGGTTTAGTCTTTCATTTGGGAAAGATTTAACCCGGACATAAAATCTGGAGACCAGTAATAGAATATTCAATCATTTATGACAATAATATCTACTATTAACCGAAAATTTGGCAGTCGCTATTATTGTTTTAATGATTCAAAATTATAAGTTGAGGTTTTACTCATTAAGTTATTACAGAAATATGCATCCTAGATTTATAGAAAAGTCAATAGATGGCATAATGAGATATATTTATCTAAGACACTATCCAGATTGGATTTCGATTGGAAGGAACCTTGCAAACGTACATAAATATGGCAGCTAACAAAAATACGCTTTAAGAAAATGATGATAATGTTCAATATGCTAATGTTCATGGTTCTTAGTCGAAGTATTGAAGTCAAAGTGTGATAAGTGTGATTTATATATGACCGAAAAGGAAAGGGTCGAATTAGTTCAGTGTTAAGAGCCCCCAGCTAGGCTAAGGTTGTGGGTTCAATTCCTAGATGCGAACGAATTTTTTCTGATTATTCTAATTTTCGCTTGAAAGGCGCTTAATTGTCTTCAATGATTATGTTTTAACTAGTTGACCCAGCGAACTTCGAACCACCTCAGAATCAATTACTGTTGTGTTAACATAATAGCTGAATTAAATTAATTTTTTTTTATTAATTTCAAAATTATCGATGCGCAACTGTCCGTGTTTTGTTATTATCAGTAACAGAGATGGCGTTTTGTACGGATTTTTTTTTTTTTTTTTTTTTTACATTAACTCCACACAGGAGGCCCTGAGGAAAATAATTTCCCTCAGGGCCTATGTCATCTTTGAGGATGCTGTGTGGAGGGTCTTTTTGAGGAAAGGAAGGAGTTAACATGGGTCTTGAAGAGACTCATGTTGTAGGAGGGAGGAAACACAGAGGCCGGTAAATCGTTCCATAGCCGAGCTGTTGAACTCAAGAACGAATCGTAAAAACGACCCGTTCTCATGTGACTAATATCAACTGTGTACAAATGTTGGGCGCGTGTTTGGCGTGTTTCCCGACTATGCACCGGTGCCGAGGGGATCAATGACGCTAGTTTCTCGGAGCATCTTCCATTGTAATACCGGTAGAACAAGGACAGCATTCCCACCTGACGCCTATGCTCTAAAGATTGCAATCCGTCTGTTAAGATGGGAGAATCTATCAAACGGACCGCCCGTTTCTGCACAGAGTCAAGGGTTTTTTTTAGGTATTTTGGAGCTCCAGACCAGAGGTGGCTGCCAAATTCAACCGTGGGGCGCACTTGCGATTTGTACAGGGTTAACAGTTGAGTACTATTAAAGTATCTGCGGGCCCTGTACAGTACGCCCAGTTTCTGAGAGGCTAACTTAACTCTGGATTCGATGGAGCCCCCATACCTGAGCTGGTCACTAAGAGTTACACCAAGCATATCAATGGAGGTCCTGTTCGGGAGAATGCTTCCGTTGAAGGACACTAGATTATCATTTCGATCCCTTTTAGACGTTATCAGACATGATTGGGTCTTTGAAACATTAAATTCGACGAGGTTATTCTTACCCCAAGAGAAAACACTCTCGAGGTAACCGTCCATTCTCTGTTTCAAAGCCCTCCGAGCTATTGGGGTTTGTGTGCCCTTTGGAGGCTTGTCAAACAAAAAGCTATCATGGACTGTACTGTCATCCGCGTAACAATGAATCGGTGCACATGACAAGAGGTCGTTGATGTGCAACAGAAACAAAGTCGGAGACAGAACCGATCCCTGTGGGACGCCAGCATTTATCGAATGCGAGGAAGAGGTGAAACCGTCAGCAACCGCCTGAATCGACCTCCCCCTCAAAAAGTCGGCAATCCACGCACACAAGGATGCGGGAAGTCCGTAAGAACGCAGTTTGTTGACAAGCGCTCGATGCCAAACCCGGTCAAAGGCCTTGGAAATGTCCAGTGAAACCGTTTGGGTCTCACCAAAACATTCCAGGCACCGTCCCCAAACATGCGTCACATACGCGAGAAGATCACCGCACGAGCGGTTCCGCCGGAATCCGTATTGACGGTCGTTAATAATTTTGTTCTTCTCGAGGTATGTGAGCAGTTTGTCATTGATCACACGTTCCATCACTTTTGACAGAACAGATGTGATCGCTATGGGGCGGTAGTTGGCTGGGTTGGAGCGGTCACCCTTCTTTGGAATAGGGTGAATGATCGCTTTTTTCCAACCAGAGGGCACAGAGCCAGTCTTCAGGGACATTTTGAAAAGCTTCGTCAAAATTGGAGCTATTTCTACAGAGCACCTCTGCAATACCAGGGCAGGTATTCCGTCAGGCCCGCTAGCTTTATTAACATCAAGCCCTCGTAAGACTTGGAGTACATCCCGATGCCGGATCCTCAGCTTTTTCATACGAAAACTGCAATGAGGAACCGACGGCGGGGTAGCACCTTGATCATCGAGGGTCGAGTTTTCCGCGAACATTTTGCCTAATAAGTTAGCCTTTTCGGCGGCGGTATTTGCTAGAGAGCCATCAGGTCTGGTGAGAGGTGGCAGACTGGATTTGCAGAAATTGCGACCAATTGAGCCCGCAAGCGACCAGAACGCTCTGCTGCCGTGCGGGCAGGCAGCCAGCTTACTGCTGATCTGCAGGTCGTGCTCGAATTTTGACCTGTTAATGATCCTCCTGCATTCCTTTGCCATTTTGTTATATACTGTTCTGCTTTCAGACGTTCGAGATGTGTTGTAGGCTCGGTAAGCCGCGTTTTTTCGTCGCACTGCTTCGGAGCATTGTCGACTGAACCACGGCTTTGAGCCCACACCAGTTTCTTTCACAGTGGATTGGATGAAGCCATCCATCGCGGATGTGATGACTTCACCAATTTCCTGGGCACATCTTGAGGGATCCGAAGTCTGAAAACAGACAGCTGACCACGGGAAGGCATTGAAATGAGCCCGCAGACCAAACCAATCTGCTGATCTATAGTGCCACACTTTTCTCTTCAGCCGCTCATTTGGCGGTCTGAAGGTTACGGGGATTGATGTTGTCACCAGGCAGTGGTCGGACGATCCTAGAGGCGCTGTGACTTCAATCTTGTAGCCGTGTGGCACAGTGGTTAGAAACAGATCTAGCAGATTGGAGCGGTGAGTCTGGACATCAGGAACCCTTGTAGGCTCCTGAACCATTTGCTCCAGTCCGTAGCAGAGGGCAAAGGATTCCGCCTCTCGTCCAGCCGAGTCCGTTGGTCCTGAGAACTATAACCAAGGTTCGTTATGAACATTGAAGTCCCCCAGGACCACAAACTCTGCTGTAGGGAAGCGGGGCAAGAGGTCATCAACAGTATTACTTAGATGTTTGAAGAGTTCGGATGTATCTGAAACGCTAATGTTCGGTGAGCGGTATAAACACGCGTAAAACCTTACCGTACTGGCAAGATTGACGCGCACCCACATTACGTCGAATTTGGAGTTCTCCAGATTCAACAGTCGCACACAGTTGACGTCAGCTCGGCTGAAGAGACATACACCTCCTTTGGGTCTGAATTTGCCCAATTTTTAATTTGGTAGGCGGGTTTGGGTACCGCCGCCCTGGGAACCATTTATTGGATGACCAACACCTCTGCCACAGGTTACCCCAAGTGGTTCGCTACGTTTGGTGACTTAGCAGGGGTGCCCAGGTTCATGGGGTAATGTTTGTCTGGGTCTTGATGGCGGGTGCGTCGGCCCACCTTCTGCGTGGCAGGCCGGATTGGGAGATGCTGGTTGAGGGAGACCCTTTACAACCGGTTACCGTTGTCCGGGCCGCTCGGTAGTACAGGGGCCCGACCCTTAGGCTCACGACTGAGGGTGGGCTGCCCCATCAACGAGTGCAAAAACCCCACCGCTGCTGTTGTGCCGGTTCGTGACCGGAGGGGACCCAGCAGTTGCGTTTGGGGCGCATTGGGCGACCTCTCCAGCCGGACTCTCCCAGCCCATCGCCTTGCACCGCAGTGGGTGGGTTGGATTCATACGTCCGTCACTCCTGGACACTCCGATCCCCAGCTTCCTACCCACCCCTTATACCTTTTCCTTTCCAGATCTTCATTTCTCCTCTTCAAAACAAAAAACTTAAATCAATCATGAACTCACAAAAAAACATAAATAACATCTTTACAACGGCGAGAAGCAGGAGTCCCCGGTGCAGGCCAAAACTGTTGGTGAACTTCACCAACATTCGCGGCCTGCACAAAAATCTAAATTCAGTCCACCACCACCTTGTTTCCCAACGTCCCAACCTTCTCTTCCTTTCCGAAACGCAGATAGCTGAGCCTACAGACGCCTCCTATCTGGATTGCCCTGGTTTCACCCTCCGGATGTATATTGTTTGTGATTTTCTTACTCTTCCACTTACTTACGGAAATTGCGTTTAGTTTTCTTTATACGTGTGAGGGAGAGTTTATTATAATTATTGTATTTTTCCATTGGAGGGGTGCAGACATACGTGTACCGTTTGTCTCATTTTCCACTATTGACATTTAGTGTGTAAGAAAGAGGGGCAGCATTATATGTTTAAGAACAAAAACAAAACTATCAGCGCATTGACAGTTGAAGTTTATGAATTTTTAGAATTCACTCACTATTCGACATTATATCTATCACAATGCTGCAGCTCTGTCATATGATGAGAAATTGTTCCTTACAAAATGTATGAGGAAAATAATTTTCTTCATTTTTTTGTCGTGAATTTTTTCTATTCTGCTATTCAGGCAAAGCCAAATCCAACAAATCAAAGATCATAAAAATCGGTCCAGCTGTTTTTGAGTTATAAATGGTGTAACTTACCCGACTTTTGTTTTATATATTAAGATTTGATGTTATTCTAAAACAAAAAAAAAAAACGGAATAATTACTAGAATTATGGCTTTCATCTCTTGAGTAGAGCTAATTATAGAGCAAAAAGTAATTATTACTTGAGATGGAAACTGTCATGTAATAATATATTCTAGTTTCAAAGATCAGAGTCAAATTATAGAGTAGGAGTACGAATATACCAATGCACAAAGGAAATAGGGAGCGACAAAGTAACCATTTGTTGACTTCCCTGAATTTGTGACTCACGGCTGGGTTTTATTACTTCAGTGTGTCTTGTTTTGACAAACCTCAATTACTTATTGTTTACGAACCCCGATAAACTTTCATATCGATCACGGGAATTTGAAATGCTGTTCAGTAGAGCGAAAAGAAAGTTTTTTATTTTTTCAAAAAATCATATTGCTGGTTTTTATAGACCTTAGTTTATTAAATAACATTGATAAAATAATAAGAATAGATCAATCTGAATATCTTTAACGCAGTATTTAATTTATTTTTAATTTTTCAGAAAAAATCCTCTGAAAATGCGCGATGTAAAAGACGTACTTATTTTCCTAGAAATATTCGACGACGAGAAGAAAAATCGGAGAAAAATGGCATATTTTACTCACTTTTGGATTTACTGTTCTTTAAAACATATCAAATTCCGCAATCGATGTTATTCAATTTCATAAAAAAATATTCGAGATTTTTTAACGTACGAAAATATTTTGAAGTACTTACGGCGCACCTCGAAAATATTAAATATTGATAAAATTTACGAACCAAAATGAACGATTGAAAAAATGACATGTACAAACGGTAAGTTAATCTGTAATTCTATAGTTCGGGCAATCAGAGATGATTAAAAACACAATCACCATAATACGAGTATATTGGTACCCTTGTGTACCCTCCCGATAGTGATGTTCTTGCGAAACGTCATTTAGAAGCATTTTCTCTTGCCTACTGATTGTTTTTAGTGAAAAAGAGACGATAATAAAATTGTATGCAACTTATCATTTATTGGATAACCAACACCCCTGTCATAGTTCATTCCAAGTGGTGCCCAGGTTCTTGAGGTGAGGTTTGTCTAGGTCCTCGCGGCACATGTATTTGCCCACCTACCGCTTGGCGGGCCGGATCGGGAGAGACTTTTTTTTTATAAATACTGCACAAGAGTCCCCAACTGCTCTCGTCTGGAGCCAGTGAAACTATGGCATCCCCAATTGGGGTATTTTGTGAGGCTGAAGGTTGTGAGGAGGGGAAATAGATGAGTAAGAGGAAGGTGGGAAAGTACCTGGCTATTCAGATCTAATCACTAAATACGGATAGTGCCATTTCAAATCAGGTTTCAATTCTGAATGGTTGAGGAAGACCTTTTTACCTCTCTAGCCGGACTCTCTCGACCCATTGCCTTGTACCGCAGGGCTAGATTCGTCATGGATTCGTGCCCTTTTCCTTCCCAGTTTTTATGCTGTTTTATTACAATTATAAAGTATTTTATTTATAGACAAATTAACCCCTAGGGGCCAGATCCCCGCAATTGCAGTGTTGAAGAATCATGCCTTTACACGATGCAAAGCACTGCAATTGCAGTGTCAACTTTTAAAAGGTTACTTAAAGAAAAAAAAAATATTTGTGAGAATTTCTTACTGTCCCCTACGGGTAAATTAATAATGTTATTAAAAAGTTGTGCAAAATGAATTGAATAAAAAAATAATTGGGCATTCATTAATTAAAACCTGAGAGTAGCCACTTGGCAGCCTCGTCCGAATAATTTCACCATAATAACGTTATATAACATTATATGGGCCATAAAAATTTTCAATATTGTAACTCGCTTCTTGGAAATTTAGTCACGATGGATCGCTTTTTGTTTGAGCAATGCGCTTTCTGGGTAAAACATTTTTAAAAAACAATGATTTTGTTCTATTCTGTTCAACAATGATTCTATTCTGTTTTACAAAACAATGACGCACGCTACCTATTTCGTTCGCATCACCAATTACAAAGTATTAATCAGTATCGAAGTATTAATCTAATTAAATCATGGTTTAACCGACAGGAAAACAAACAGGGCGGCCATGGAGAAAAGAAATTGGTTAAAGAAAATTTCCCTAACAAACTGCTCTCGCGCAGAGGACATATTCCATAAACTCCCCGCAGCCCGGACCTAACGCCAGCTGACATTTTTTTGTGGGATATATTTATATAAATATATATGTATATATATATATATATATATATATTTTTTTTTTTTATCTTAAAAATTGAGTCTAGGTAAATAAACGACCGACTATACTACAATTAAAGGAGAACATCTATCATGAAATGGTCAACATACCCCGAGATTTGTGTCGAAGAGTTTTCGAAAATCTAAGAACTGATTTGAGGAATGCCAGCGATTTTGACGAAATTGTCTTTACGAAATGATTTTCCAGCATATTTTTGTTCTTATCAATAATAATTTATTTAAATACAATTTGTAATTTTTTTCTTGATTATTTAAAAAATGCGAATGTTTATGGCCCACCCTATACATATAATAGTTCCAATAGCGGCTTATTATGTTTTCATCATGAGTCATGATGTATTCATCTTGAGTTATGTTATAGAAATGTAATGTCGCGAATGTAAGAGGGTGGTTGCGCTGGGGTGGGATCGCACACAATTGGAAGCTCTATACCCGAATTAGTCTAATTTATGTGCGACTTAAGTTACATATTACGTGTCTCAACTTTGTTAGTAGAGTTTTGAACAAAAAACGGATAGCACTTTTACTTTGTTTCAAAACCAGATCGGAGGAACTCTTAAGTCAGTCATCTCGATGTGGGGGAGCACGGAGCAGTAGCACAATGGCAGCTGTTTGGTTCAACATTGTGTTTATTACGATGGCTTGTTGTCAAGTTTGAGCTACAAAATCAAGGAGAAAATACCATATTCAGTCAAGCAAAAAGTGCTGTTCCATCAAGACAATGCACCGGTTCACAAACATATGGACAATACATTTCTAAAATTACAGCATCAAATTCGACCTTGAAATATAGTTAGGAGCGTTTCGCGCCAGGCTGGTAGAACGCAGCGTCCCAGTTACAAGCGAAAACTTTTTTTCTCAAAATCACATTTTTCAAGTTAGTTGTAATTGTAGCTCATCGAATTTTCATCCTTCATTCAAAGTTTAAATTAAAGAAAAATAAATGTATATGCAGATGAACCTCGACTCGAAAGCTATTATTATAATAGGTGAAAGTTATTGCAAAATTATGGCCTATTATTTTAGAAAATTATCATTTTATATCCGCCACTTTTCAATCAACAACTTTTTTTTGCAAACTCTGGTTCATGCGTATTCCTTTTTCATACTGAAACGTAATTTTGTTTGAATTTCATGTTTCAGATAAATAATTTTTAGATAATTCCAATCGATTTGGTGGGATCGTCTGCTTGCGGCCGCCATAAACATATATCTAAATAGATATTCAAACCAAAAATATCAATCTACATACGTCCTTACCCATATAAAACAAATTAAAATTAATCTTACTCCATAAATAGATTTGACATGATTTACTACTGTACTGTATCTCTTCCTTCATTTATAAGATAACTTTCTTTATGTGATTTACCCACACTTTCAATCATCTTTATGTTTAATTGTATTCAAATTTATATCTATCTAACCTTAAATATTCTTAGGATATTCTTAAATACTCTGATATATATATTTTAATTGTATTCAAAATAACATGTCTTTAACCTAAAATATTCTTATGACATTCTGAAATACTCTTATATATGATATTCATTTATGTACCTCTACGTCTGTCTCAACACAGGTATACCCTAGCGAGACAGGCATCGAATAATATAATGTAAACATCTCTTATATAGATAAATAAATAAACAAATTAGTATTTTTTCGTGTTCAATTGTTCCTTTACCGTTTTTACACGTTAAAAAAGTTACGTGAACGATAATAAATTTAATTTTTGAAAAAAAAACGCAAAAAAAAGAACTCGGCTGGTCCAGACTCCCGCCTCAAAACGAACGGCTGCGCGGTCTTTTTCACAGAAAACTTAATTTTGGATTTGAAGCCAAAAGACCCATCTACATTGAATAGTTATTTTTTTAGTAAAAAGGTGTTGGCAATATCTAGTACGGATATTTGCTATTTAGTTTATTTTTACTTCAAATTATAAAAAAAATATTCTAAAAAATCAATTAATTATGATTTTACACTGGTCGAGGGAGTTCTACCGCAGTGGGAGGGATGGATTCATACATTTGTCACTCCTAAATACAATGACCAACATATTTCTACCCACCCCTCATACCTTTTTCCTTCCCAGAACTCTCTTTCTTTCCTTAAACAAAACTTCCACACGGCATCCCCAAAGATGTCATAGGCCGTAAGAGAATTCTTACCTCAGGGTCTCCTTTGTGGAGATAATGAAAAAAATATCCAACAGTTCTCGTTTTTTTTCTGGTTTGGAAACTTATCAAGTTATCCTCGACTAAGCTCGGGTAATTAAATACACATAGTACAATACTTCTAACTCCGTAGGTATGTCATTTGAGTACGATGACGTATTTTTCATTCGATTACGTCTAAAGGCCACTTAACTCAGTATCTAAACTTAGGGGACCCGCGCGTAAAGACGTCACATTACGAACGTAGCAATTAATGGCGAAGTGTTTGCCATTCTTTCTCTACGTAACTACCATCTACACACGAACGAGTATATGTGCTAGTGTAATTTAATACGTGAATAAACTAACACATTTTATCTGTTGAAACATATTGAATGAAAATATAAATAAAAATACGCACGGAAATTCGGCAAGTTACGATATGTCTGAAAAAAATACAATGGAATGATTACATTTTTTCGAGCATCTTATTGGGAAATTGGAAAAGTTTTGATAATAAACTGCGCCAAGCCGAGAAAAGAAATTGTCGCCATCGTTTATCTGCCTCATCTGTATCGCAGCCATCAACGTCAATAGTAGGCCAGATGTTGCTGGGCGTAATACCCTCATGGCTTGATATAGTTTAGAATTTCGTTCGCCCACGATCGCCATACATTCCTAACGGTAATATATGGCGAGCGATATATAGAAATAGGCCAAGCCATGCAAGTATAGCGCTTGTGTGACAGCAAAATCAGGAGTAGAACCCTTTCCTAAACTCGATTCTCCAATAGCGATCGAGAGTTATTCGTTATGCGCCATCTGCGAGCGAAAAAATTGCGAGCAAGAACTTTGTCGAATGTTACCTATTTTTGATTGTCGAATACGATTTTTTTGAAGATACGATTTTATTGGCAGGTCTGTGAATATTGTCTATTTTTTTGATATTTTTGACGTTTCTGTGGTGTGAATTTTAAATTACGGTCGTACTTTTTTTCGAAATGGCTAGCGGGTATATATTACTCAAAACTAAAAAAAATAAAAAGGGTAATAAATTTAACCCTGGTAACACCTACAACATGACATGAAGATTAATTAATTTTCTTGATTTAAATTAAAAATTAAGTTAATTTTCATATGAAAACTATCTCCGGCAAAAAAATCATGTTGGTCTCAAAGCACCTGTTTCAATTTGCTCTACATTAAGTATTTAGCCAATATAGTCGGTAAATCAGCCATTTTATGGACCCAAATCTTTGAATAAATATGTAATGTCTGTCCCGAAAATAATCTTAGTTTATAATATAATTTACTAGATTTCGATAGTTTTCTTGGTGTCGACTAGTTCAACCCACTTGTTGTTCAAGTGGAATGACTTTTAACGTTTGGCATCTAAGTATGTACCTTCGACGAGATTCGAGAATATAAAAGTTGACCAATGTATATCCTTTCGATGGCGATTGCGAGCGGCCTCAATTGGAGAATCGAGCTTTTTGCTTGAAGCTTTATACCCTGAGCTTTTTGCTGAAGCGGCTTTATCGCTACTGAAGAAAAGATATTTTTAAATTATTATATTTTTTTATGTTGAGAATGCCGCACACGAGTCCTAAATGCCTGAAGACACGGGCACTATGGCATTTCCAATTCGATTATGTGTTATGGCAGTGGGAGGGGAAGGAGACGGGGAAATCAAGGTGTGGTTGGGAAATACAGGAAATTATTTTGAAGAGAAAACGTTTGAATTTATTTGTGCACACCGATAGTATCGAAAGTTTAAAACAAGTTTTTTAACTAATTTCCGCAGTCCCCTCCTAACATGCAAATTACCAAAAATACTAGAAGAGTTTCAACGTTTTTCGCGATTCAATTCGACAATGTTTTTTTATTTCATTCGTCGGCTTCCTAAAAAAAAAGTTACAAATATATAATAAATAAGTTTTAATCCATTCGTACACCACTACACATACATAAGCAAGGGTTTCTTTAAAATTATTCACCTGTGGGTAATATTTACAAATCTTAGTTCATATAATTAATCATTTTAATTAGTATCTAACTATTAAATTGAGTTACTACTTAGCATTTGAACTTATTGTAGTGAACGTATGTCTTGCAGTATGAAAGAGACATGCGTGTATGAGTGAGACAGCATGCGGAACGTATAAAAGGTGTGAATGTTGTCCATTCGTCCTCTTTGCCATCAGACTACCTTAGAAGAACCGTTGTACCTAATCCTGGAATAAACATCCGTATAATACCTACGTATTATTATTGTCATCACCCTATACTGAGATCAGCATAGTCAGGGAGATCTGGATCCATATTGGGAGTCCAGAATAGTAATGGGATAACCGGCCACGGTCATCACACTTATTTACTGGAACTCGCGACCTGTGGTTCCGTAGTGACTTATACGTAATTCTTACAAAATATCAGAAAATCCCAGTGAAAGCAGAAAACAGATGTATATTTTTATGTTAAAATTCTAGCTTTTACGAGTAAAAATCTAAAATGATTTAAATTTTTGACTAAACCGCATGTGCTTCTAAGTTATAATGTGTGCTTCATGTAAATACCAAACCTTTTCAACTTTTTGAACTGTTGGAAAATCCCACAAATCCCGCGGTATTGCGGGATTGCAAACCCTTTCCCTGACCGAGCGGTTAATATACTCGACAAACATCCAGAGGTCACAGTTTCTGAACCCGAGACCACTATTTCTGCCACTATTTGAAGACAAATTCACAACAATTAAATCACTTGACGCCAGTCACAGAATAACCGACTAAAGCCGTAAATTCAAAATATAATATATTAACTCTAGAGCCTCATGTAGAGAATTCCATGAATGTTGTTAACACGTCGAGAAACATTTGACTGCTTTGATGTCTTGACTTATCGTGTGATTTATGATATTACATCGTTACGTTATTGTTAGTTTAGAATTATTAGAGCCACTGGAGTGATCACGTGAAATAGATAAATTTGTCTCGATTGCTCGCGATTTCCAAGAAGATCATGTTTTTAATTTTTCACCAACACCAAAAAATGGAAATAAAAAAACTTATTAAATTGCTGTATATATATTTGTAGGATTTATTTAAAAAATCGTAAAGTTTATAACCGCGCGAATCCTGTGTGTTGTTACTTTGAAACTGCCGTGAGGGGTACTTATTCGAGTCAACGTAGAATATTTTCGATTTCTGAATGTTGTCTGTGGTATACTTGATAATGAAAGGTGCATATCCATGGAAAAGTGACTTAATTTTAACCGTAAACAGCTGATCAAAAAGTCGACGTGAAAAAAATATTTTTAACATTGTTCTAAAATAGTCTACGAAGTTCGGATTTGCGACATCTGTTGTCATAATAGATAAAACATTTCAATAGCTTCGTTTTAAAATAAATGGCTAGTGGGAGAAATGTTTTAAATAAATAAAACAAATGTTGTACGAATGGTGGGAAAAAGCGGTCTATTTTTGGACCGCTATCAATAGCAGAAAAATAAAAATGTTTCATTTTTCGACCGAAATCGCTCCAGTGGTTAGGAATGAATATTATTTAGAAGTAATGAGATATTATACCGTAATACTTTGCTTTTACTTTGAGAAAAATGAATTTTTGCTTTAAATAACAACATTATTTGCTGAGTACTGAATGCAACGATTTTATCATATTATATTTCTTTTAACGTATTGAATTACTTGTGATAAAGTCGACAGAGTACATTGTGATACTTGTAATAGAGTGCACCTGAATTAAAGTGGGTCACGAGTCACGACCATAAAGGATATTTTTTTCCCAGTATTGATCTGTGTAATAGTGATAAAAGGGTGTTAAGTAAATGGATTCGCAAAATTACAGATTCGTAGTAATTTTTCTATGCGATTGAAATAATCACTAAAAGCCATTTTTTAAAAAACGGAGGTAATCAGACGCATTTTAATTCCTAAATATTTTTAACTCGTCTTTTTGACCCTTTTATAACTTTCAGGGCTTATCACTATAAAATTACCCACTTAAAAGTGAATACGTGATGAATGAAGTGACTGAATTGAAATACGTAATGAAGAAGAATCACTTGGAAGCTTCCGCGAAACCTTCCTTCCCCGATTTACAAAATAATTTATTAATTTCTAGAATTCGACGGTTGAAGAATAGCCAAAATAAAAACAATTCTAGGTCTCCTCCTAGTGACTTTACCTCTAATAAGAAAACATAATATTTTTTGTAAAAATGTACGTAAAAAACCATTGTATTATTCAAAATAAGATAGATTAATTATACTCAATACATAATCCATTCTACAATATTATAAATGCGAAAGTGCGTGTGTTTGTTTGTTACGCTTTCACGACTAAACAACTTAGCCGATTTAAAAAAAAAATTCACCAACAGAAAGCTACATTATCAGTGAGTAACATATGCTATATATAACGGTAAGCTCTGGCTTTATGAATTTTGAATAAATGAAAATTAATGTATTTCATACATTTTAGAGGCATGGAGGAAAGGCACGAGGAAGGTGGGGTTCGCGGAGAGGGAAGAGACGAGAGAGGGGGAAGGCGGGAAAGTTGGAAAAGGACGGGGAAGCACGGGAAAGGACGTGCAGGGAGAACCAATTTCTTTCTTTGAATTCGTTGCAACGCCTGCCGTGTACTAGCTAGTAATTATATAAAAGAAAGTCAACCAAAACTCACCCATGACAAAAATTATTCAAATTTTTTTCAGTATAATATGTACCTACATAACTATAATCACGGTGGTATTTATTGGTAACTACAGGAATACAGAATGAACATAAAACAAGTTCAATCTACTTTATAACAGAATTAGGAATATAAACAACAACAAAAGAAACTCATGAAAAATCAGAGAAATACTCTTTTATGGACTTTTATACCAAAAATGTCAATTTTAGAAATTTCATATTGTTATATTATTACATTTTGTTTAAGCAAGAATTTTGTTTATAGTTTGTTTTACATTGAGCTACTTTCGACCGGATAGAAGAGCGTATGGAGCGCACAAGTACATTAATTTGAATCTTATTTCGCAACTCTGGGCATTGATTATTTTTGTTAATTAATTAATTCAGTAATCAATAGTAATATTATTAGATAAGGGTAATATTCATGGGCTGTTAAAATGTTATAAAATGTTGGTTTGGCATTTAAAGGTGTTAACTGTTTGTTTCACTTTATTATGTCACACCACCAATTTTTCGCAATTTTTTTGTTATTCCATTAATTTTCCTAATATTAATTTATTGTCGTATTTACCCAATAGGTACTGATTGTTAAAAAATAAATACGAAAAATAGAGTGGTTCACAAATTATTTCCATTCTTAATTATACTCAGTGATTTTAAATAAAAGTTAGACAGTGAAGAAGTGAAAAAGACAAAGAATTTATAGTAAAGCAAGAGAACGAAGTTAATAAATCTTGTGACAATTTGTGAGAACTCTGGAAATGAGAAAACTGGGATTTAAAGACTTGCAAATTATTCATGTCCGAATGTTTAATAAGGAAGTTAAGTAAGACTTCAACACAGTGCAAATAGGTTTCTGGATTATGCATGCAAATGGCAGTGGCCCCCCTGGGCATGTGGGGCACCGGGAGCCCGAGGTGGTGGCGGCAGCGGACTATTACTGGAACGTGTCCTCCCTGGAGCCCAACTCCTCGTTGGCGGCCCAGGACTATATATTCGACAGGACCAACGTGCGGGCGCTCTTCATCACACTCTATACCCTGGTCTTCTGTTGCTGTTTCTTTGGTGAGTATGCTGTCCTGCCACTGTTTTTATTTATATCTATCTATGTACAAGTAGTTTCCTACAAACTAGTTTCCATCTGACACCAATGTCATGCAATTACGACCTCTATGGTAGCTTTATCTATAGCTCATTATCGTATGATCCTGCTTTGTCATATGGAACCTCATTATAACAAGGGCCGATTACCAGTGATTAAAAAATGTGGTAACTTTCTTCACATTTTTTTTTTACATTTGAACGTTTAAGCGATTTAGCGTTAATCAAGTTCTTTTTTATTTTATTTTTTATTATGTGAATACCGCACAGCAGTCCCAACTGCTCCATTCTGGAGCCAATGAGACTATGGCATTCCCAATTGGGGTATTTTGTGAGGCTGAAGGTAGTGGGGAGGGGAAGGAAAGGGTGAGGAAGGTGGGGAAGAACCTAGCTATTCAGATGTTATCACTAAACACGGCTTAAGCCATTTCAATCAACATTTCAATACCGAATGATACTGAGAGTATCTCCCACTCTGGAACGTGCCGAAATGCCGTATTATATTTTTAATTAATTAATTATGAAATAACAAAAAACCGGGATCACAACCCGCGACCTTCGGATTGCTAGTTGCGAGCTCTATCCCTCGACCACAGTGGACGATTGGTCGAAGCCAATTGTAATCTAACGTAACAATATAACAGCGTTCAAATGAGAAAAATTGAAAATGGTACTGTTGACAGAATGGCTGATTTACTTATATTAATCACCACATTATATTTACAAAGCTTAAAACGTCTCAACCTGAACAAAAAAAATACTATTAAACGACGAAATTTGTCTGTACTGTCGATCGATTTCAGAAGAACCATAGCAGAACTATTCTTTTCTCAGGGAGAAACTTATGCCGATAACTTTTGTCCGGACGAATGAAATGGTCTTTCAAAAGCTATCGATGACGTCGTTAGAAATAAATTCAGTAAATTCAGTGATTCGAAACACAGTATTTGTTTCATTTAGTGTTTTATTTATGAACAGTAATATCCCTTTGGGTACAATATTCGTAAATGATAAATAATGTTTTCCAGTGTTGGTGCTTTAAATTGTCATTTTCTCAATCCAATTTATATTTGATTCATTATTTGTATAAGATATTGGCTTCCTCAGATCTGATGGAATCTGGCTTGTAAAAATACGACAGTTGAAAATCTAACGAACTTTATAAATTTTACATGTTTAACCTTTTGTCCTTGATACCTACTAAGTAGTTTTAGGACGGGTTGTTTCATAGGATTTGAACAATCCATCTAATTTTAAAGTTAAAATTCAAGTTACTTGAAAGTTCTATTAAAGTTCTGTTATTGGGGCGGTTGTTTCACAATACTTGGATAGTGACATATTTTGAATAGAATCCACAGAACTTGAATATTAACTTTGAAATTTGATGAACTGTTCAAATTCTGTGAAACATCTCGTCCCTAACAGGGACCTACTATAGATGAAAGAAAATCATTTAGTCAGTACAAATTGGATGGTGGAAAAGCAGTGGTTGGTTTTTACATTATCTTCACACTCTAAGGAAATTAATTTCTCTCAGGGCCAATGTCATCTATGGGGATGCTGTGTAGAGGGTCTTTTTAGAAACAAGTTCTTGGAATAGGCTGGATAGTTAAAAAATAACTCTCCCTTAAACCGGATCCGGCCTCCCATCTAGTTGTTGGGCAGAAGCATCCGCCGCCAAGATCCGGACAAACCTCACTCCATGAACCCGGGCACTCCTGCTAAGTCACCAAACATTGTGAAGCATAGATTAACTTGTGGCTTATGTTTTGGTTATCCAATAAATGGTTCCCGGGGCGGCGGTACCCATACCCAACTCCCAAGTTTGTTGTACGCAAATATACGGATCATATTCACGTGTTTTTATCGCCATTGATTTGGCTTTTAGTCCAAGAACCCATGACGATTAGATTTTCGTTATTTTATAAAAGCTGAAAGTTTCTCTGTGTATGTACCTAATACAGGTTAAGACGGTCCCTGTTGACTATGAAGTTTGGATCACGGAGGCTTTGAAAGATATAATATTAATTAATTATAATTGTACTTACGTTAAAGTATAAAAGCTGAATTTTATATATGTTACTTGAGGAACTATTAACATATGTTTTCTCAGTTATCAAACAGTTTCGATGGTTCCTTCACCTTGTCAGACACATTAAAAGTCTGCCGTAGGTGGGGGCGTGATTTATAAAATGCAAGCGGGTGGGAGTGAAATAGTGCGAAATTTCAACGCTATCATACTACTACTACCTTGTAAAAGTGAAATTACCTTGAAATTATACCTTAAAATTGAGGTGCAAATTTATACACCTTTATTACCTGCTATCTTTCAAGGCCACCGTGATCCGAACTTCATAGTCGGGGATCATCTTTACCTGTATTAGGGACATACATAGAGAAACTTTCAGGTTTTATAAAATAACGAAGGTCTGATCGTCACGGGCTCTTGCTCCATTTGCGTATAAATAGACGTAACGTGTGCCGTGTAAGAAGTTACGTTTACCGGACTAAATGGTGTAATGTTTGTGAAACCGAACCAATCTTGTGTACCCTCTACACACCTGGTCTATGTCAATACAGTAAAGTTACGTGTATAGAGTTTGTGTTTGCACGCGAATCTACAAACATACGGAAAATATTCTTTGGTTGGTAGTCGCAACATCACATGATACCTTCATACTTAACAACCAAGGGTTTTCACTTTAAAAAATATATATTTTGTCCATAAAATGTGAATGCACAAATAAAGTAAGAAAGTAACATTCGGTGGTTTATTTTACTGCAAAGACCTTTTTTACGATTCGCAATGAAACGAATATGGAGACAATCATTTCATGAAAACGATGTCGTTTTCGGATTCATTTCGAAGCTCTTGTATCTATTTATCCACACATTTACCATTCAATGGCGTATTTTTAAACGTTAATAAAATTCACTTACATTTGAGATGTATGCATACATGGTGTCCCAAAATTCAAAGTTGGAGGGCTAAAAGGTTAACCCACGACGGGCTGGAACATCATAATATATAGACTTATCAAAATGATGAAAATAACCGAAAACTGTTTAACCCTCGACCCGTCGCGTGGGGTCTTTAAAAGCTTAGGTTTTACAGAAATGCTAATTATGTACATTTTAAATGTTCCCAATGATTCCATACTTTAGGTAGCTTCCTAAAAGGGACTATACTTGACGCTAGCGCCGAGAAAATTCAGTCTGCGCATGTGCGATGTGAGATACAGACTTGAATAAAAAAATCAATAAAATACCATGAAAGATCAAGTTTCTATGTTTTTTCATTGTATTTTGTTGATTTTTTGTTGTAATAATAATAAGTCTGTATCAATCTCAAATAGTTTGACTATTAAAAAAATATGATTCAAAATTATAAAAAATGTTCCTTGATGATTTTTAAGCTCTTGCATTGAAAATAAATATATAATTTTTAATATTTCTTTTTATTTCAAAGCAGTCATTATCACCTGACTGTAATCAGTTAAAATAACATATAAAATCTATGCTATAACAAAAATTTAATCATATTTATTTTTGGGGTCCTAAGCGACCCCGCGCGACACTTTGCGTTACAAAAATATTAATGGATGATAGGAATATATCAATTATATCAAAAACAAAAGTTTTAGCATCTTTAGCAAGGAATCTGCGAGAATCATATTAAACCACTCGGACTTTGTTTATACGACAATGTAATAATAATAATAACATTGACCCCTAAATACACTTATCCTGAAAATAAACAATACAATCGATTAATACGTAGGACATTGCAAAAACTACAAAAACTACAATAAAACTGATATTTTAAAACTAAAAGAAGCATCACATGATAATAAATTGAACACTGTCCTCTACAACACAGGTGAATTCCGAGTGAAAAGGACAACACAAAATACCTACGTAATATTTATAAGCAAAGAATAATAAATAAATAAATAATAAAAAGATAGATTTTTCACGGCCAAAAGTATTTTAGGTATTTATTTTTGAAGTGTTATGCTGTGTTGCGCTACCTCCTTCTTTAGCCAACGTTTTGAACAGCTTTGCAGTGTCCATCATCAGGGCAGATCCGGCAGATCCGACGGATGTGTGAACGTTTCGGACAGCGTTGCAGTGTCCATCATCAGGGCAGTTACGTTGGTTAAAGAAGGAGGTAGCGCAACACGGCATAAAACCACAAAAATAAATAACCAAAAAATAGGACTTTCGTAAAATGTCGTTATTTTTCAAAATATTTTTACCTTTTCTTATTATTTGCCTTTCTTTTCTTATTTCAAAATATGGAATCTATGGCATTGCACTACCCCTGCATACGTTCTGAAATAAATAATAATAATTATTGGCACATTTATGAATTTTGTGAAAATCGACATCTTCGATCAGTTCATCATATCAAAGACTAATCTAAAATAGCGATTATTTTTTATAATGTGTTCAGTGTACATTTTTAAAAAGTACGAGTGGTCGAAGTTAAATAATTAAGCAAAATTAACTCATGAATTGGACCAAAATGTTTTGTAGGCACTTTCAGATTTATTTTGGAATGTGATCAACAGCTGGGCCATTCATGGTAGTAAAAAAGGATTTTTTGTAACTGTAGCACTAGAATAACTAACCTAAGGTGTCAATTTTCAGGAAATTCATAAAAGCGCAGAATGTATAATTTTGTAACTGTAGCACTAGAATAACTAACCTAAGGTGTCAATTTTCACGAAATTCATAAAAGCGCAGAATGTATAATTTTGTAACTGTAGCACTAGAATAACTAACCCAAGGTATCAATTTTCACGAAATTCATAAAAGCGCAGAATGTGGAATTTTGTAACTGTGGCACTAGAATAACTAACCTAAGGTGTCAATTTTCACGAAATTCATGAAAGCGCAGAATGTGAAATTTTGTAACTGTGGCACTAGAATAACTAACCTAAGGTGTCAATTTTCACGAAATTCATGAAAGCGCAGAATGTGAAATTTTGTAACTGTGGCACTAGAATAACTAACCTAAGGTGTCAATTTTCACGAAATTCATTAAAGCGCAGAATGTGAAATTTTGTAACTGTGGCACTAGAATAACTAACCTAAGGTGTCAATTTTCACGAAATTCATGAAAGCGCAGAATGTGAAATTTTGTAACTGTGGCACTAGAATAACTAACCTAAGGTGTCAATTTTCACGAAATTCATTAAAGCGCAGAATGTGAAATTTTGTAACTGTGGCACTAGAATAACTAACCTAAGGTGTCAATTTTCACGAAATTCATTAAAGCGCAGAATGTGAAATTTTGTAACTGTGGCACTAGAATAACTAACCTAAGGTGTCAATTTTCACGAAATTCATTAAAGCGCAGAATGTGAAATTTTGTAACTGTGGCACTAGAATAACTAACCTAAGGTGTCAATTTTCACGAAATATCTCGAAAACAAAAGAAGGTCACTAAAGTCATATGATGATATTCTGGTCCGTCATGAGTTGGCCTAGACTCAGATAACGTTAACTTTTGGAACACTCTGTATTCCTACATATTCGGCGTTGAATTTTTGAAAAGCCCCTCTTATAATAAAATATAGCATTTATTTTGGTTTACAATTACTTTCACAAACACACTTTCTGAAAATAAGATTGGTTCACACATTCTTATTTGACAGGCTAAACCCATAACAACAGCTAAATCCTACCGACGCACGACTTTTTGTACTTACTAGCAATCTTAATAATGCATACATTTTTGGCAGTATTTTCCTCGCGTTACCTGCTGGAGTAAGTAAACAATTTTGAAGCGCAACTTGCACGTTCGTATGAAATGCCTCTGTGGATACTAAAAGAGAGTGAGAAGTCAGGCAATCTTCTGGGACTCCGGAGTAAAGTACTATACTAGCTGTTTGTTACCCTAGAGATCTGATTCTACGTATTTCCTCTAACATCACACCTTTATACCGCACGAGAGAAGAAAACGGTATTTAATATTTTCCTGTGCATGCAATAAGATTTGACTTTCATTCTCAGAATACGAATTATTATTAATACATTCACAAAGATTCAGTACCTGGAAATTGTATTAAATATCCACACTTGTTTTCTGAACGAATTTTATTTGTTGTTTTTTTCATTTTTAGTTTCTTTGGTTATCATTTTGATTAAATACATCCATAAATCAACTAGACTGCCGCGTGTCAAATTAACGAGAACGGCAAACGTGAATGATAAATAATTCTGTAGTTTGATTTATTTTATTGAAGTTAGATTACAATTGATTAATATTCGTCCATTTTTGGCATATGGCGGTGTACCGGTGTGAAATAACAAGATATAAATTACATCTGGATCGATACAAACACTTGAAACCTATCACTTTTATCTGGATGAACCTTATAAGTGTTTTTGAAAGTCTCTATAATATTATAATCATATTACCTACACGGGGTTTGCTCCTTTTTTTGCTGCGCTTTATTCCAGCTACTCGAGGACAACAGTTTGGAAGTTTTCTTCAATTTTGGTTGGTTTTGCGCTGTGCAATCTGTAGTTAGGGGGCATGACTGGGACATACGACTATGCACAAGTAGTTTCTTGTCTAGAGTTGCAACTTCATTAGTATCTGTGGTCTTCGCTTAGGTAACTTTCTGTTATTAGTGTCTAATATCCATTGTGCAGGCCCGCTTCACGACTTCCTCTGGAGAATTCGTTCTTATTATTTTTTTTTTTATTAACGACAATACCAAGGCTTTTTTTTATATTAGTTATTAATGAACGGTGCGGTATAATATGAAATATTTTTATTTATAATATTGTACTTAAATAAAAAATAAATAAAAAGTTACATATTAGGAAGTAACATAATCAATACAATTTGACACCTTCACTTCAGCCATCCAACTAATGCACTTTATACATTCAGAGTAAAACAATTTTACAAAATAAATCAGCTCCACAAGATGAACAAACCTGTACTAAAACTTTAGTAGAGGCCTTATTAATTAATTGCCTTATGTTTTTTTTTTTAAGTAAAACTTCTTTACGAACGCTTGACTTGAGGAGTAAGCTGGTGAATGCGTGACGAGAGCGTTACGAAAAGTGTGATCGGCGAGGCGAAATGAAGTTGAGAGGAAGATATAAGTTAGTGAAGATAGAAAGAGAGAGTTACGTTATTATATTACTATAGGGCAAAGAGAGAGAGGCGCGAGCACACATTTTCTTTCTCTCTTTCTTTCATAGCCAGTTACGTTTCGTATATCTAAGACACAGTGCAGGTCTATTGTCTGTATCACACTGTAGGAGCAAGAGAGAGCAGTGCGCACGCATATTTTCTTTCTATCTTCTTTTATAAGTTTGTGAAGTTTTACTTCAGTCGTGTGGTCTAAAGCACACTCGTTTTTTTTAAACTTTAGGTTACACAGAAGGTCCCGAGGAAAATAATTTTCCTCAGGGCCTGTGTCATCTTAGAGGATGCTGTGTGGAGGGTTTTTTTAGGAAAGAAAGGAGAGGACGTTCTTTGAAGGAAAGAGGTATGAGAGGTTAGGTAGGATTGTGGGGGTCAGTGTGTCAAGGCGTACCGCGATGAAAGGCGATGAGTTGGGAGATTCTAGCTGGAGAGGATAAAAGATCCAGTCTTTCTCTATCCTGTCCAATACGCGGCAGGCAGGCAGACACATCGGCCGCCAAGACCTGGAAAAACCTCACTCTTGCTAAGACACCAAACGTAGCGATCCACTTGGGGTGACATATAGCAGAGGTGTTCAGTATCCAATAAATGGTTCCCGGGGCGGCGGTACCCATACCCGTCTCCCAAATTGAAATTTACGTGGCATTATTGATGAACTAAACACTAAATATATCAATTACATCGAAGTTTTGGTTTTCTATTTTTTTTAATTCGGGAAAGAAGGAGTATTTATAATATTGCGACTGTCAAGACATAAATATTAGAGATGCCACGAATAGTGATTTTGCCGAATACCGAATATTCGGCTAAGCTCTCGGCCGAATACTGAATATTCGGCGACACTTAGTACATTTCGCAGGTAATAGGTTCCGACCGGCATCATTGAAGTGCGTATGGTAACTACGTATTTGTTTCATTTGCGAGTAGGTTGTGTCACAACGCGCATTATTACATCAAATTGTGTTACTTATAGTGTATCACGTCTGCTTGTTCGCGAAAAGCTTTACAAAATGGCACAATTTAATAAAAAATCACCTCTTTGGGAATATTATGAAATTTGTAGTAAGGACAATAAATGTTAAATATTAAATTTATATGCATTTTTTTCATCATTTGGCATTCGGTATTCGGCAACTTTTTTTACTATTGCCGAATATTGCAAACCATTAAAAAAGTAGCCGAATACCGAATAGTAGCCGAATTATCGTGGCATCTCTAATATATATACATTTTTTTTTATAAACCACTTCACTAGGCTGAGCCTGTTCCGAAGTGGTAGGAATTTTATCTAATTTTAATATCTTAGGAAAGGAATATGGTAGGCCCTGTCTTATTACTGTCCTGTCAGGAACGTGGAACGAAATTAAAAAAACGTAGCAGTTCAGGGTTACAATAACGAATTAATAAAAATTTAAACAAACTCTTAAAATCAGAAATGATTTTTCGTTTCGATAATTTTAATAAATTTAATCAAATATCTGTATTCAGGGAATTATATAGGAATACCCACTATAAAATTAACGTTTCAATAATTTATTTAGGATTCTTTCAATCGTGAATGAATGTACTTCATAATTTGAAGACCAAACTGTTGAATTATACTCGATATGACTTTCTACTAGCCATAAAAACAATGTTTTAATACGTATTAATGTTATAAAAGTCGTTAGATAATCTTAATTTTTTTTCTAAAATTTTGAATATTTTTTCATTATTTCTTGGCCGAACTAACACCATTTTTCGAGGTAAGTAAAAAAATATATATAAAAAACATTTTCATTCAAATGCATTAAGAAAAAACTACTGGTTGATATTCACAGTACAAGTACAAACAATTTTGCCGATTTTAGGCATAAAATAGGTAAATATTATATAACACGAAAAATATAATTTTAAGATAATTATAATTTTGGGGCATCAACAGTCGGGTCACCAATTTTTCCGCACTTCTAAATTAGAGTCTTAAGTATTTTTTTTATTTGTTCTAAAGACATATCTCAATTTGGGTAGCGGGTTTCCGCTACGTTTGGTGACTTAGCAGGTTGCCGTTTTCATGTGGTGAGATCTGTCTAGGTCTTGGTGGCGGATCAGTTTGTCCACCTAGTGTGTGAGATTGGTTAAGGGAGACCTTGTGATTATTCCGGACTCTCTCGACCCATCGCCGTGCACCGCAGTGGGAGTGATGAATTCATAGAACATATGAACCCTCAGATTCTTACCCACCCCTCATATATTTCTCCTTTCAGAACTTCCTCTTCTTTATTTCCCTAAAAAGATTCTCCACAGAGCATCTCCAAAGATGATAAAATAGATGTTTTTTTTCCTCAGGGCCTCCTGTGTGTAGCTAATGTAAAAAGAGAAGAAAGCAATGCAAAGCAGTGCGCAAGCAATTCATAATTAATTAGCAGCAAAAATAGTAAAGCGAAAAAGAACAGCGTGGATGGTCTCATTATACGACTGCTTGGACTGAAAACATTTATTTTCACTTAGGAGATTCCTTGTGGGACACTCCATTATGGCTATAAACAGGAGTAGGCGAAGACAGCTCCTTGAATCTGACTGTTAGGGTAATCGGATTACTTTGGAATGCGGTCAGGACGCGGACGATTGTATTGCAGTCCTTTTACATTATGCACAGCTCGGTTAAGGCGGAAATAACTCTCACTGGATGAAATACCAGAAGAAGTCGACATAAAACACCATTTCAGCAAATATCTAAAAGTTCTTTATAAAATGGTAAAATTTTATAACTCTTTGAAATGTCTGTAATGTCATTCTCAATTTGTCAGGTGGGTATGGATACGGGAACCATTTATTGGATAACCAACACCCTGCCATAGGTCTCCCCAAGTGCTTCGCTACGTTCGGTGACTTAGCAAGGGTGCCCGACTTCATGGGACGAGGTTTGTCTTGGTCTTGGCGGCGAATTCGTTTTGCCCACCTACTGCATGGCGGATCGGGAGGGACCTAACCTATACTTCTCTTGCTGGACTCTTTCAACCGTAGCCATGAACCGCGGTGGGAGGGATGAATTCGTACGTCCGTCATTCCTAGACACATTGATCCCCAGATTCCTACCCACCCCTCATTCCCTTTTCCCTATGTCATCCCCGAAGATGACATAGGCCTGTGTGGAGCTAATTTAAAAGTAAATCTCAAATTGATGGCGAAATATTAGGTAGTCAATAGACAAAGTATAATCAATAATAAGATGGGTATTAAAAAAAAAAAAAAATCTATTTTCAAGGGTGCAAATAAATCAAAATATTCCCTCTATTTCGTGTTTTATTAAGAACTGGCTGGTACCCGGCATGCGTTGCTATTCCATTAAATAAAGAAATTATTTCTCCCTGCGCGTCCTTTGCCATTCGCCCCGTTCATCTTCCTGCTACCCTTCCTTCCCCGCGTCCCCTTCCCCTCTTGTGTTCCCACTCCTATTCTTCCACCTTCCCTCTCTTCACTCTACTCCCTCCCTTTCCCTTGTCCCGCTAACTCCCCTTCCGAGTTCCCCACCCCCTCTCGTATTCGCCTCTCCCCTCTCGCGGATCACCCTCCCGAGTTCCCCTTCCCCCTCCCGGGTTCCCCTCCCCCACCTGCATTCCATACATTCATTCCCGATACATTCAGTTTTCAAACAGATCGCGTGCCAATTTTTTATACAAATTTCATGATGCCAGAGCTCGTATATGTTATTCTGATGTTATTCCTCCACCTTCCCTCTCCTCACTCTACTTCCTCCCCTTCCCCCATCCCACGAACCCGCTCCCGCGAGTTCCCTTCCCCCCTCTATTTATAAACACTCTATTTAAAAAAAATTATCTTGCGATTTTGATATACTCTCCGAAATAAATTCTGGAGTAGTTAGACATAAAATATTTTTTAAACCGCATAGAAACACGTAAGTTCTAGCTGGTACCCGGCATATGTTGCTATGCCATTTAATAAAAAAAATTGTTTCTCCCTGCGCGTCCTTTCCCATTCGTCCCGTTCACCTTCCTCCCCCCCTTCCTCCCCCGCGTCCTATTCCTTTCTCGCTTTTTCACTCCTCTTCCTCCACCTTCCCTCTCCTCGCTCTACTTGCCCACCTTCCCCCGTCCAGTGAACCCCCCTCTCAAGTTCCCCTCCACCCTCCCGGGTTCCCCTCCCCCTTCCTGCAATTTATACATTCATTCCAGATACATTTAGTTTTCAAACAGCTCGCGTGCCACCTATCGCAATTTTTTTTATACAAATTTTATGAAACCAGAGCTCATATATGTTATTCTGATGTATGAGCTATAAAATGATTTTAATGTTTCATTAAAATCCATTCAGTAGGTTTTGCGTGAAAGAGTAACAAACACACAAAGATCCGTGTTTCATTTAATATTATGGCTGTCCGATGGCATACGATCTAATGCTATTTTGAACATTTTGACAAAAACAGTGTTCTGATGAAGAAATGTTTGCAGTTCTTGGACAATGGTTCGTTTCACTATTGGATTATGAGCACGTCTTTCAAATTTCGCATCTTGATTGCACATAAAACGTTAGCTTTTTCCCGCGACTTCGCTCGCTTGGTATTAGCGTGATTCCCACTCCACTCCCCCCCCTCCACCTTCCCCCCATCCTCCGAAACCACTTCCCCCTTCCTTCCCTCCCCCCTCTCTAACCCTAACCCTCTCCACCCCACCCTCCTTCCCCTCCTCACACCCTCCCGCTCCCCCTCTCACCTCACGCATTCCACACATTCATTCCATGTACATTCAGTTTAAAACTACTCGCGTGCCACCTATTACAATTTTTTACACGTATTTCATAATGCCAGAGCCAATCAATAGGAGTTTTATACAAAATAAGGAACAAAAAAAAATTATCCAATTTGGTGCAGTCGTTTGGAATTTATTCACAAACATAAATTTCCGCGATTCATTTTTAGAGACAGACATTATGACGCCAACAAAGCACTCTTTTTAGGGTATATTACCTAATTTAAAAAAATCGTTTCCAAGGCAACAATTTGTTTGCTTTTCTTCTGAAGTTTGCAAAGGAAAGTAGGTAGAACAGTGTATGTTGTTTTTACTATCATTCTCGCAATTTTTCCATATTTTCTCAAATCTTAAGCCTTCCCTGGACTACGACAAATATTTCAAAACTAAAATCAGCTAAATCGGCTCAGCCGTTCTCGAGTTTTAGCGAGTCAAACGAACACCAATTGATTTTTTTATATTTTGGTAAGGTGAACCCGTAAGTCTGGTAGGTAGATTGCGAACTTAGCCATGCGTTCGGGCAATCCGCCCGTGCTTACCATTTCTCTGACTCCATATTAATGTACCCAAAAGTGTACTGTGATATTTTAAATAAAATAACTATTTTGCACTGAAGCTCTTATTTATTTGAATTTACACACGACAAATCTTTATCAGAAGGAAGTATGTGGGAGACGATATCTCTACAGGTGAGCGGCAGATCGGACGGTAGGAAAACGAATGAATCTCGGTAAATTTGACGCATTAGCTTCGGCGCAAAGTGACGTCAGCTGAGTTGCCAGCGTAAAAACTGTATTTCCCTGTTAAGTATCGTTCCCCACAATATATTAAGAATAGTTCATTTTTAATGGTAGCAAGGGTGGGTTTTTCTCTATTAAGTGAAATTTCAAAGTGAATCCGGAGGAAAAAGAAAATATAATTAAAAAAATTACGTGATTTTATATCTCCATTTAACACCCTTTTATCACTATTAGACAAATCAAAATGAGAAAAAAAACATACAGTCGTGACCCGCCCTAATGTATAATATAATGAAGAAGAGACATCTGAAAATATTTCACATAATTTTATAATCCTCTTTCTCACCTTTCGTGGCATCTTTTTCACACGAGACGCCAGTAACACAGTCGTTACTATCCTCAAATAAGTTTCTTGGAATTTTAGTTTGTTCAGTAACTACTGCCATTATTGTAGCTCTAGGCTAGGCTCTATTATTAGGTTATTCAAGACTAACAAAGAATATTAAATTATGTAGTTTCTTCGATTTTCCTAACGTCTGTAGTTGTTTACTTTTCAAAACCGTTAAATCACGGCGGAATACCACTGAAGGTAGAAATTTCATTGAAAAACTTTAAGAGGAGAAAGTAATTTGGTGAAACAACGTTGTAAAGTTTTTCAATCATCACATCACGTCTGCAGTGTATGAGAATGTGTAGCGAATAATGCATCAAATGTTAAATGGTTACGATTGTTTAAATTAGTTTCTCCTTAAAGTTACACATTCTCAAAGCTGTTAATTTGCCTTTTTCAGAAACTATTCAAATTATTTGTGGGGGTGGAATTTATTTATTAAAATTATTTGTGGGGGTGGAATTACTCGTTGCAAATTAATTTTGTACTTTAACATTATTGTTGGAATTAATTTATAATTTTAGAGTAAGCTTTTATTTTCAGCATAGCAACAAAATTAATAATGGAAATTGTTGTTTTAAATCGACGACCGCTATTGCGTGAGAGTATAGGCATTTCACATCGCGAGGTTGGGGTTAATTTACGAGTATTAAGATGAAGCTATGCGAAATAATTAAAAAATCATGTGTTTTTGTTTTGAAAATTTGATCGCTTTGAAGTATTATAGGTGCTTCAATTAAATACTGCGAGTATAAAACATCTTGGCCTTTCAAAATAAAGATAATTTTTTTTTATAAGTCTTTTAATAAGCCTAAAAAAATTAAGCATTAGGTTTATAAAAAAACATTTTCAAGTGCAAATTCTTCTATTTATAAACCCCTTTTCCAATATGATTTTTTTTGTATATTTAGCTGGTACCCGGCATGCGTTGCTATGCCATTTAATAGAGAAATTGTTTCTACCTGCGCGTTCTTTCCAATTCGTCCCGTTCAACTTCCTCCTCCCCTTCCACCTCCACGTCCCCTTCCCCTCTCGCGTTTCGACTCCTCTTCCTCCACCTTCCCTCTCCTCACTCTACTCCCCCCCCCTTCTCCCGTCCCGTGATCCCCCCTACCGAGTTCCCCTCCCCCCTCCCGCGTATTCCCCTCGCAAGTTTCTCTGCTCCCTCCCGAGTTCCCCTCCGTCCCCCTCCTGCATTCCATACATTTATTCCCGATACATTCATTTTTTAAAAACTGCTCCCCCCACGCTCCCGAGTTTCCTTCCACCTTCCCTCTCCCACTCCACTCCCCACACCTCCCCCTCCCCTAACCCAACTCCTCCCCCCCCTCCTACACCCCTCCCCCCCTTCCTTCCCTCCCCCCTCTCAATCCCACAACCCCACCACCCCACCATCCTACCCTTCCCCAGACCCTCCCCCCTCCCCCACCCCTCCCCCAAACCTACCCCTCCCCCCTCCTACACCCCTCACCCCCTTCCTTCCCTCCCCCCTCACACTCCACCAACCCCTCCACCCCACCCTCCTCCCCTTCCCCCACCTTCCTCCCCTTCCCCACATCCTCCCCCCTCCCATTTCCCCACATTTATTTCCGGTACATTCAGTTTTCTAACTGCTCGTGTGCCACCTATTACAATTTTTTATACAAAGCTCAACATTAGTTTTATACATAAACAATTATCCAATTTGGTTCAGTCGTTCGGAAGTTAAGTGCATACATACAATTCTGCGATTCAATTTTAGGGAAAGGCATTAAGAACGACGCCAACAAAGCACTCTTTTTAGGGTGAATAGCCTAATTAAAAAAAAAACATCGTTTCCAAGGCAACAATTTGTTTGCTTTCTTCAGACGTTTCAAATATTCTGAACAATTTATATGGGAAAATTAAATTGTTGTTTTTACCATTTTTCTCGCAATTTTTTCATATTTTCTCACCTTTTAAAGCTTCCCTGGACTACGACAAACATTTCAAAACTAAAATCGGCCCAGCCGTTCTCGACTTTTAGCGAGACAAACGAACACCAATTGATTTTTATTTATGTAGATGTGGAAAATTCAGTTTTTTTATAATAATTGATTAAAAAAATTTATGCCTTAACTTCGAAAATAAAATAAAAATTTATTTTTTCCAATGGATTAAAAGAGGCGTTACCCAACTGCGAATTTCAATCTTATTCCATGAGCAGAAGGGCTGATAGCAACGTTCAGTCGCATTTAGTCTCCTCCCAGATGCGGAGGTGTGTAGACGTCTTTAAACTCCACGTCTCTTGATTCCGTGCAATCGATTTTAAATTTCCTTGTTTTTATAATAAACTAACTAACTAACCATCACGCCGTTTCCCCGCAGGGGTAGGCAGAGAGGACGGACCGCCAAACAACTCGGTCTTGGCACACACTCCTTGCCTCGTTCACATTCATACACCGTCTCATACATGCTCTTCTATTATTCCGACTCTTCACATGGCCCGACTCAAGTATCTGATTCACTTGGTCGTGCCATGTCTTTCTCGGACGTCCCCGACTTCTTCTACCATTCACATTTGCATCATATATTCTCCTTACACTCCTTTCCTCGTTCATTCTCTCTACATGCCCGAACCATCGGAGCGTTCCTTTCTTGATCTTACTCATTACGCTTACATCAGCCTTGCATTCTTTGCGGATCTCAGCGTTTCTCACACGATCATACATGGTTTTACCACACATACGCCTCAGGGATCTCATTTCTACAGCATTCAGTCTACTTTCATCCTTCCTCTGCCAGTTCCATGCCTCACTGCCATACATCAGGGTAGGTACCAGTACTCCATTATGGACGGCTAGTTTCGCGTCTTTGGACAGTTTTTTGTTGGTGCCAACGGCGTTCAGTCCTCCATTAATAGAGTTACCTGCATTCACCCTTCTTTCAATATCTCTTTCAGCCTTCCCATCTCTCGTAAACATACTTCCCAAATAAACAAACTCATCCACCTGCTCCAAGCATTCATCGTTCACAACTATATTGCATACTGTTTTCGTACTCTCTCTTTCAAACACCATGACTTTAGACTTACTTACATTCATCATTAACTCATTTTTCATACATACTTCGTTCATCCTTGACACGAGAGACTGTAGATCTTCCATACTGTTAGATATCAGCACCGCATCATCAGCATACAAAAGGCAACATACTTTCAGATTACTCAATTTCGCGCCCAATCCCATCTCTTTCAATTCTTGCATACAATTATCCATGTATAGATTGAATAACCACGGCGACATTACGCAGCCTTGTTTAACACCTTTCGTGATGTCAAACCACCCCGTAAAATCGCCGTTCACCCTTATACATGCAACGCTTCCCTCATATAGAGACGCAATTGCCTGTATGAGATTCGTATTCACTCCATACTTGGACAATACCTTCCATAGCTTTTTCCTGTCAACTCGGTCGTATGCTTTTTGTAGATCTACAAAGGCACAGAAGAGTTTCTGGTTTTTTGCAAGAAACTTCTCAGTGAGCATACGCAATGAGAAAATCTGGTCCATGCACCCTCTTCCACTCATAAAAGCACCTTGCACATCCCATATTTTATCTTTCGTTTCCATTCTTACCCTTTCAATCAATATTCTACCATATAGCTTGCCGACTGAACTAAGAAGGCTAATAGCCCTATGATTCCCACATTCCATACGTGACCCTTTACCTTTGTACAATGGCATGATTACAGCCCTTCTCCAATCTAGTGGCGTGTAACCCTCCACTAAACATTGATTAAAAAGTTTGCACAACCATGTGAGAATAATACGGCTATCCCCCTTAAAGTATTCGGCAGCAATATTGTCGAAACCCACAGCCTTACCATTTTTCATACATTTAATAGATCTTTTTATTTCATCCATGCTGATTTTGGTAACATTCACTACATCATCGTTCACACCCGATTCACCGCTGGGATCACAGTCACCCGGGTTACTTTCAAAGACTTCTTCGAAATATTTCATCCATCTCTCTTTAATTTCTTTCTCATTCGTCAACATTTGCCCATCTTTCGATTTTATCACTTTCATGCTTTCGTTCTCTGGACCACTCCGGGACCTTTTGACCTCCTTCCAAAACAGTTTAATGTTTTCTTGGAAGTGGTTTGTCATTTTTATCCCCTCTTCCTCTTCCAGGCGTTTCTTTCGTTCTTTCACTCCAACACTTACTCTTTTCTTGCATACCTTATACACTTCTTTCGCTCGATCTCTCTCTTCGCTTGGAGCACTGCCAGTCTCTATCAGACGTAACCAAGCTTCCTTCTTCTCTGAGACCAGTGCTTTGATCTCGTCATCCCACCATGCATCACCTTTCTTCCTACCTTGCTTACTTATTCCACACACATTTTTATAATAAACAAAGCGTAAAAGAGGAGTTAATGTTTTTTACAGGCCTTTAAGAAATCAAAATATGAAATACAACTATTAAATGCCTTTTCAAACCTTTCCAAAAACTTTTTGTCAAGTATTTTTAAATTCCTCCCAAAAAGAGGCGTGGATTCCGTTGTCGAATTTCTCCTGGACTAGTGGATGTTAGTGATGTTCGTGCCTAACAAAGAAACAACATGTTGGTTTACTTATAATTTGTTTTGAATGTAAGTGTCAGGGCTTCCATTATTAAAATTGTAACAGCTTGTGTGAATAATTAAGACCAGCGGTAAAGTAGGTAGGTACTAACCTGAAATATAATATTTCTATAGAAAATTTTAGGACGGGTTGTTTCACAAAAAAATAACAATATAATGATAGGTCCCCGTTAAATTCCGATTCTAAGAAAAATTGTGATCAGCAGAAGAGGACAATTATGGCTGGGCGCATACATCTGATTTTTCCATCCCATTGTCTGATCCGATTGTCTGATCAGACAACCGGAAAGCCTTTGTACCATATATTCCTTATGAAAGCTCGCACACATCCAATTCGAAAACCGGATCGGTATTAAAATAGGTCCACCCTTCCGGTTGTATTACCTATCCGGTTTCCGAATCGGATGTGTGCGGTGTTTATCTAATCCGATTGTCTGATCAGACAATCGGAAAGCAAAATCTGATATATGCACTCAGCCAATCACGTTTTGTTTTGAAGAGTTTTAATTTTCAATGTACATTTGTAACTTTATATTTTTAATTTTCTGCTACCGGTTTCGACACATCCGTGTCATTCACTAGCAAACTTTGTCGAAACCGGTGGCAGAAAATTGAAAATATAAAGTAACAAATGTATATATGTATAACGGTTTGACAGAAGGTGGCAATAGCCAAATTGGTTAACGCGCACGTCCCGGTTAGACGAGAGGTCTGGGTTCGAGTCCCAGTTGCGACTATTGTCTTTATCTATTTTTTTGTGTCTTATTCTCTTTCATATTTTCGTTTAGATTATTATTGTTATGTTCTTATTCAATGATATATTACATTGATGGGAATAACCTTCAAAAGTTAGAAAAAGAGAGGTTTTTTTATAAAAAATTGAATATTCATTTAGACTTTTATAAAATGTCAATAGTTCCATATGAATAAATTCGGATATATTTATCCGAGACTCTATCCAGGTTATAAACCAATTCTTAGAATAATTGTTTCCAATAAAAAGGGTAGTTGCCCGTAATATGAAAAAAGGAATTAGTTGAAGATAATATTTTTAATTCAAAAATTTCAAATATGAAATTGACAAATATGACGGTTTAACAGAAGGTGGCAATAGCGAAGTTGGTTAACGCGCACGTCCCGGTTAGACGAGAGGTCTGGGTTCGAGTCCCAGTTGCGACCATTGTCTTTTTCTATTTTTCTATGTCTTGATCTCATTCATATTTTCGTTAAGTTTATTATTGTGATGTTCTTCTTCAATAACAAATGTAGATTGAAAATTAAAACTCTTCAAAATAAAAATAAATGTCTAGAAATTGTTACATAGTTAAAAACTGCACGTTATTAAGATTGTCAGCTTATTACAAGTTTGTAGAAAAATAAAACACACGAAAAATTAACCTTAACGGGACCTTTCAAATGCCAAAAATAAATCAAAATGGCGGTGAATGGCCATTTGAAGACTGTCCCACGTGAATTTATGCAAAAAGCACAGGCCTTTGTAAAGCTCCCTTGAGATGATTTTTCATGAAAACCGCGCATATATTTCAATTTGGAAGGTGGTTATGGGAACCAGCCCCCCGGGAACCATTTAATGGATAAGCAACACCCCTGCCATAGGTCACCCCGAGTGGTTCACTACGTTTGGTGGCTTAGCAGAGATTTCCGGGTTTATTTGGTAAGGTTTGTCCAGTTCTTGGCGGCGAATGCGTTTGCACACTTTGCTCCAAACTAGATCTCTCCAGTCGGATTATCTCGATCCATCATCTTGCACCATGGTGAGAGGGATGGATTCATACGTCCGCAACTCCTGGACATATTGACTCCCCAGATTCTTACCCTCCCATCATACGTTTTTGCTTCCTAGAACTTCTTCTCCTACTTTTCCATTAAAAAACTGTACACACGGTGGTTCCATGCCATCTCAGAATGAAATCAAATCAGAAACACCTCAGAAAGGTCATTAAAAGCTATGATAAAATAATTTTAAAATAGCCGGTAACCCTAACCTAACTTAACCTATTTTTTTAACATTGCTTTTAAAGACTTTTCTGAGGTGCTTCTGAGTTGGTTTCATTTTGAGTTGTCTGGTCACCACACACAGTATACCCAATGATGACATAGGCCTTGAGGGATTTTTTTCCTCTAGGAGTCCTGTGTAGAGCTAATGTAAAAAAAATACATACAAGTTATATCAGCTTTGCGTCAATGGATTTACTGATAGATAAAGAACAGCAACTTTACTGATAGATAAACAAAATAAAATGTGCTTTATTTTCAGGAAACCTCCTAGTCATATTGGTTGTGACGCTCTCCAGGAGATTGCGGTCCATCACCAACTTCTTTCTCGCCAATCTCGCCCTGGCCGACTTCTGCGTGGGGGTCTTCTGCGTGCTGCAGAACTTGTCCATCTACCTTATGCCCAGGTACTAACCAAGCCGCCTTACCTTCACTTAATTTTTTTCTTTGTATGGTGAAGAAGAACTGGTATCAAAAGAGGGACGCTGGGGTTATTGAACCAGTCTAAGGAATCGGAAAAACTTCATTTTTTGTGCGCTTAAAAAAGGCAATAAACATTCGGTCATTATCGGCAGCTCTTTCTTACACATTAAATAATGGTGAGACACACAAAACACGTATGACAATTTCCTCCTAAGTACTAATTTTTTGCGACGGGAATTGCGTATCATTTACGTTATACGTTTGAGGGAAATGTAAGATAATGATTGGATATTTCATTTGGGGAGAAGCAGACAAACGTTCAGCGGTTGTCTCATGTTTGACTGTTGTTATTTAGTGTTTAAAAAAGAGAGCAGCATTATACGTTTCAGAACAAAAACAAAAACATCAACGCATTGACAACGTGTTTGAATTTTTGGAATTCACTCACACTTCAATATTATCCTTATTTATTTATTTATTTCAATTCATTAATATACGCATTACAGATTATTATATTGGTTTCCTAGATAATAATTTTAGTAATAATAAAAAAAAATTAATTATTAATTGTTTTTGTGTTTAATTCGTAGAACTCCATTTTAATTTTTAGAAATTTAATTAAATTTAAATTTGATATGTTAATATCGAGTTCTGCAAGTATTTAAGAAAGTATTTTAGTTACAGCTGTTTCGACTTGTAAGGTCATTTTCAAACTGTCACAGTTTGAAAATGAAAAAAAAAAAAAAAAAAAAAAAAAAAAAAAGTTAATGATCCATAACTGTATGTTTATAGGTAAGTACCAAGTAGTATTTTGTGAACATGGGAACACCTCAGTACAGGTTCGCCTAGTGAGGTAACTTGTGCTGAGGTGTTCCCATGTTCCTGGTATCTATGTTCCATAGTTTCAAAATTATTGTCACTGCTAGTAGTATTGGTAGTGTGTGAGAGAGATGCAAGAGAATTATAACTTTTTTCCTTTGGAGGAAACAGACCTACGTACATTGACAGAGCTGTAGCATTATTGTGTTATTGCCTTTTTTACCGTGATGGTACCGTTAACGTGAAACGTCATGGTAATTATAAAAGCGCACATTATAGTAGGGGAGGAAATAACGCTAAATGGGTAGTTACTCGAGCGTTGTGGAGACCTATTGGATTGCAAAGATTAGATGCTAAAAAGAAAAAAGTTTATGTGATGTATGCCATTTCAGTGGTGGGGGGAGCGAGTATAAATTTTCAAAAATGTAAAAAAAAATCGTCACAATGACTTACTCGAGCGCGTCAGATATTTATTTTTTTTATTTTTTATTTTTTTTTAAAAAGAAAGACAAACATTCCCGGGTTACGAATAACCCAACAATGTTTGAAAATCTCCTACTACCACCACAGAAAGCCGAAAATTTTGCTTGTGTTGTGATGGAGGACTTAGCCAGCCGAGGAATCGAACATGCGACGCCCGGGTGAGACCCAAGCGCTATGCCCACTCAACCACTGACCGGTCGAAAATTATTAATAGCGTATACGCCCTACGTGTTTCTGGTAATGGAGAGATATTAATCTGACGAGTTGAGTGGTGGGGGTGGCCGTATGAAGAGGTAGAAAATTGAAAAAAAATGGATTTATTCGAGCGTGTCAGATTAAGGTAATGTGAGTTAATTACATGCAGAAAAGTTTAGATTTCAATAATCTGACGATTTGGACGTAACCTAAACTCGTGGCAGATTTTTGAAAATGCAAAAAAAAATCGTGACCTTGACATACTCGAGCGCGTCAGATTTTTATACAGACGGTTCAGTTTGATGTCCTTGTTGTGCTGACCTATAATCTGACAATTATGTGGAGGGGTTTTCTTAATCTGACAGTTTTAAGTTTTTTATTTTATTTTTTACTACTGAATAGAATTACAATGAACAAAAAATAACATACACCTATTATAATGATAAAAAGAAAATCGCTTAATTAAACTTCATAAAAAATTCACTTATTAAATTTATTTACACAATGAATAAACCAAAGCGTTGTACACGAACGCGCGGCCTAAGGGCCTCCGGCTCTGCCACAGAATATAAAACAAGCAAGCGCCTACCAACGTACGACTCAACCATAGACATGAATTTTACTAGACCTGCCCTAAGTGATAAAAGCGGTCTGCCTATATATATATAAAGAGGAAAGATTTGATTGTTTGTTTGTTTGCATTGAATAGGCTCCGAAACTACTGAACCGATTTGAAAAATTCTTTCACTGTTAGGAAGCTACATTATCTCCGTGTGACATAGGTTAAATTATATTTAAAAAAATTAGGGATCCTTACTAAAACTCCAAAAATGTAACACAAGGTGTTAAAAAATTAAATAAAATAATATTTACATCGCGTGCGCTGCGAAAACTATTGATGATAGAATAAAATAATGTAGTACGACTTTGTAGAACACATCATTATTTACAAAAAAGGTCGCGGCAGCATATGTCTAACTATTACAGTTATGCCACGATAAGTGTTCTTTTATTTTAAAAAATTAATTAAAATATCACCGCTTGAAAGGGCTCTTTATTTGTATCTTGGTTTTAATTCTTATCAAAATAAATTACTTTATATTCAAAACTGCTTCAATATCTTTATTTAACTTTTTGAATTATTCAATTCGGATATTTCATTCGAAAGATATCTCGAGTTTAAAAATTTTAGTATTAGAAAAAAGTTGCGTGGTCACGGTCACCCCGCTCGGCTACGGGCCGGGCGGGAGAGGAGTCAAGAAATGAAGTGCCGCGCGGCCAGGCAGGTATAACACCGATCCAAAAAGTCAACCGAATCTTTGGTGATATCATAATATCATAAGTCACCTTCGATTTGTTTATGGTCCCCGGCTACGGTACGGTACGGTACGATACAGTGCGGCTATGGTACCCGGCTAGGACTGAATATTTGGAACGCGGAAGGGGGTTGGCGGGACGGGGGAGCGGGAGAGCGGTGGCGGGGAAGGTGGAAGTGGAATGCTGGAGGGGAACGCACGGGAAAGGACATTCAAGGAGAAACATTTCATTTCTTTGAATATGGCATTGCAACATTGACAAGGGCTATATTATATTTTCAAAAAATTAGGTCTCCTTACTAAAACTCCTATAATGTTACCCAAGGTGTAAAAAAAATAACTAAAATATTCTTTACATCGCGTGCGCTGCGAAAACTATTGATGATAGAATTAAATATTGTACTACGACTTTGCAGAACACATCATTATTTACAATAAGTGTCGCGACAGCATATGTCTAACTATTATAGTTATGCCACAATAAGTCTTATTTTATTTTTAAACTTTAATTAAAATTTCGCTGCTTGAGTCGTAGTAATTTTTCAAATCGGTCCAGTAGTTTCGGAGCTTATTCAATGCAAACAAACAAACAATCAAATCTTTCCTCTTTAAATATAGGCAGACCACTTTTATCACTTAGGGCAGGTCTAGTAATATTCCTATGTCTATGGAGTCGAGAGTTAGTAGGCAGTTCTCAGCGCCATCAGCCGCTGTACGCTCAACACTCAGTGATGATTTTAGCTTCTTCGGCATGTTGAAATCGTCAGATTATATTATTTCTGTGATCCTTACATTATTTCCTTCGAAATAAAAAAAAAAATTAACCGCGCTCGAGTAAATCCACGTGACGTTTTTTTTTTGCAACTTTGTGACTCGCTAATTTTCTTACGTCACGTTCAAATCGTCAGATTATTGAAATGTAAACTTTTCTGCATGTAATTAACTCACAATACCTTAATCTGACACGCTCGAGTAACTACAGGTATCGATTTTTTTTACTAATCTGATCGGTTGCCCTAGACGCACCCACCAATATTATTGGTTCATAAATGGTGGTAGTCCATAGCAGGGTCGGGTATCTCCCCTTAATTAATCTGACTCGCTTGAGTAAATCCCAAAATCCCTGCTCCGCCTCCCCTACTATTAGCAGCATCATGCCTCCGGGAAACCGGCAAATTTGTGTCCCCTACTTTATACTTAATATATTATACAAGGTGTCCAACGAAACGACACAAAAAGCTATCGAATATGCGCCCTTTCTCATTATGTATGTAAATTTCCCTTTGCTCGATCACTTGTCAGAATATTTTATTTAGCACCGTTTAGTACTAAAATCCCCTTAAGATTGCTTGACGTGCGAGTAATAAGAGTGCGCTTGAAAAAACATTATGTAGATTCTCCATTTACATAGAGCAACATTACACGCCGTGTTTATGATAAGCATTATTCAAGAGTTTCGTAATATCCAAAGCTTCCCAGTAAAGCTGATTATCATGAAAAACGCTATTTTACTTACGAAAGTAGCAAATTCTTTCTAAAGATAACACTATAAAATTAACACTTGAACGCACACGAAGGTGATAAATAACGACTTTAAAAATGCAGTTTCATCTTCAAAGAAATGCAAAAAATCATATTATTTTTAGAATGGAAGATCTTATAAATAAATATACCTAGGCGAAATCATTAAGATCGTAACATTCTTGCGGTTTTTATGTTTAAAAATACAAAGAATGCAAAAATTCAACGATCATCTTTAAATTATTCCTAGTGTTCGTCTGAAATTCCGCTCGTTTTATGAACAGCTGATTGAATCCCCGTTTGTTTGCTTTATTTACGAGACGTTGGATTTGTTTTGTTTGCAGCTGGATTTTCGGCGATTTCCTCTGTAAGATGTACCAGTTCACCCACTCGCTGAGCTACACGGCCTCCATCTTCATCCTGGTGGTAATCTGCACGGAGCGGTACTTCGCTATCATCCATCCCATCACGTGCAAGCAGATCCTCACCCCCACCAGGTTGAGGGTGAGTTCCATTTACCCTTATTTACTAATTTTCTTACGGAACCCTACACCCTGACGTCACCCGTTCAGTAAAGATTATTTTTCATGTGTGAAACCGTCTTGTTTATGGATTAAGTAGGTAGGTACCTAAGTATAAAATCTTCTGATTTCAGAGGAAATTTTGGTTTAGGTTTAAAATAATAGAAAATTAGAAACATCAGTTTTGGAGACGACGTCAATTATTCATGGAACTACTGGTTTAAATATTATGTCTTTAGTTGTTTCACACATAATTTCACATAGTTTCCACTGTTCATAGAACGACTGGTTTAACTACATATTATTATAGTGTTAGTTATTTTCACAAAATATCAAAAATTCGATATACTCCTTCTTTTGGAGAGGTAGATACTCTCAGTATCTCTCTGGTGAAAAACCACAATTTTGAATCGAATTGCAGACGTCGCGCGTCGCTTGAATTGGCTATGGTCGTGTTTAGAGATCGCGTCTAATTAGAAATAGCTAGGTACATCCCTACCTTTCTAATACCCACTCTATTTCATTCAACCTCATAATAATAGCCACAATAAATGGAGATTTCTTTCCCTCGATAGCTACAGGTACTTTTGTACGGTAATCACATTTTCGTTGTTAGTTTTTGGGGTGTTATGTCGTGTTGCGCTACCTCCTACTATAGCCGACGTTTCGGACAGCGTTGCAGTGTCCATCATCAGGGCAGATCCGGTAGATCCGACGATGTGTACCGGATACCGGATCTGCCCTGATGATGGACACTGCAACGCTGTCCGAAACGTCGGCTATAGTAGGAGGTAGCGCAACACGGCATAACACCCCAAAAACTAACAACGAAAATGCTTTTGGCCGTGAAAATCTAAAAACTTATCTGGTAATCACATTATTTATTTTTCTATATTTTTCTATTAATACTGATTTTAAAAGGTGTTCTCCAATCATAAAAATCAATTACAATATTTTTATCAGACAAATTATATATTTGCATACAACTAAATAAAGATTAAAAACAAATAAAAATATTAAAATTATATAAAAGTTCACTTAAATAACAAATGATACAAAGGGAGGCAAGACCCAAGAGACACAAGAGACACAAATAATAATAATAATTGGATGACTTCTATAGCGCCATTTTCGTGAGAAAATCACCTCAAGGGCGCTTTACAAATTCATTTATACATTTACGGCCTTACTAAAAAACCCTGTGAAAAATTTATTCAATTGACAAACGGCCGAGGATGTGAAAACGGCCGAGGATGTGAAAACATTACTAATTAAAAAATTGTTCTTGGAAAAAAATACACGCCGCTTACACAGCCTGGGGGGCTAGTTTATCTCTGTTTTAGGGATGATGTCTGAACGAAATTTGGAATTTTCCTAAGTATTTTGAATGTTCTATATATTTCTTATTTTTGAAGGTGCCGTATAAACAAATACTATTTTTAAAAACTAGATAAAATAACCGTTTAGATTTGTGTATTTGAAATACATTTTAGTTTTAAAAAACTGCCATATTTTAAGATTTAAACACGGAAAAAAATGTAAAATAATTTCTTACCAAAACATTTTTGATGAAAGTGTACAGAAATATTAAAAAAATTAAAATTTAAAAAATACAGACCTTTTATATAATGAATTTGAAATGAAACTGTCACCTCACTTTTTCCTCGTGCATACAATAAAAAAATTATAAAAAATTTCAAAGTTTTTTTTAATGCCAAAAAAATAACCTTAAAAATATCTCTGATATTTCAACACATTTCTTGCACCACTAAAGATGTAAAGATGTTAATTTCTTTGATAAGTTTACCAACACGTGAATTTGATATTAATATTTTAAAAAAACACCACTTTTAAGAAATTCTCATAAAATAGAAAGATTTAAAAACGTAAATTTGAACTTTTATGTAACCCAAAACAATATTTTGACAGTTCAACTTTTAAATACTGTTTATTGTGCAATAACTTGATAAAACTATGTATTAATTGTATGTATTAATTACATGAATAGAAGAGTGAATTGGTTACTATAATAGAAATCATTCAGTAAAATCTCAACATTTAGTAAAAATATTCCCGTCATGCATGAAAACCAACTGCTGTTTTTTGCGCGGGCAAGTTGTGCAGGCGCGACGTCATCACCATCTAGCGACTATGAATGAAAACAAAATTTTGTATGGAAAATTAGAAAAATTGCAGTGTTGCCAAATTTAAAACGTGTTTTAGAGTGAAATTCTTTTTTAGTAATATTTCCTGTTTTAGTGTAAATGTGTTGTATCCATGATGCTACAAAAACACAGGTAATCGGTGGTGCTGTGGTTTTTTTTTAGTAAGGCCGTTAATCTATACCTACATATATACTACAAGTGGCTTATAACTAAGATTGATAACTAATGACTTACAACTAAGACTTATATCACTAGTGACTTAGAACTATACTTATTTTTATAACCGAGCTTGTACTTGCAAGTCATAATACGAACAGAACAGTATTTCTATTCGCATCATGACTTTCAACAGTCTTACAATTAGTTATTTACGATTAACATACTTATTTACATTTATAATCACATACTGTAATGGTTACTGCCATAATACGAATAGAGCAGTATTGTTACTGCTCCATTCGTGTTATGACTTGCAACTGTCTTAAAATTAGTTATTTACGATTAACATACTTATTTACATTTATTAACACATATTGATATGATTTCTGCCCGTGCTGTCAGTATAAGTGATGAAAAATGTTTACACATAATAAATTGTAAAATATTGAAAAAAAAGCGTTACAACGTAAAAGCTGGCAGACACAAGCGACAAAAGAGACACAAGAGACAAGAGAGACACGAGAGACACGAGAGATACGAAATATACGAGGGACAAGTTAGACACTAGAGACACAAGAGATACGAAATATACGAGAGACAAGATAGACACTAGAGACACCAGAGACACCAGAGACGCAAGAGACACAAGAAACACAAGACACACAAGAGACACATGAGACACAAGAGACACAAGAGAGACAAGAGACACAAGATACACAAGAGACACAAGAGACACAAGAGACATAAGAGACACAAGAGACACAAGAGACACAAGAGACACAAGAGACACAAGAGACACAAGAGACACAAGAGACACAAGAGACACAAGAGACACAAGAGACACAAGAGACAGAAGACACACAAGAGGCACGAGAGACTAATAAGTCATAAGTGACACATGATATAATTAGAACAACATATTTTTTAGCAATCGCAGAACATTTTTTCTGAATCCATATAAATTGATGAAAATATCTACTTATTAATACAATATTATTATTTGGGTCAGAGGGCTAAAATAGGCGATATATTTTTTATTTTGATTCAGAAACATCTTAAGGCGTCTTAAACAAGGGAATTTGGAACATTTATTTCAATATTGCTAAGACATAATGTAGACTCAAGATTCAAGATGGCCTTGAATGATTTTATATAAACATATTTTATCAAATCAATTGCCTTTTCATTTTAAAGTCTACAAGTCGAATGTCGCAGTCGTATGATCTAAGATGTTCGTGTAGTTCAGATTTGAAAGATAACAGACTCAGCATTTTTTTAACCGATTCTACAATGTTTTTATATTTACAGTTATGTAGATTCCAGATAGCGCTTCCATATTCAAATTTATTTCTACTAATTAAGTAATTTAAAGGGTAGAATTGGTTGGAAATCTTTGAAAGGTTTACATTTTCGGTGAATAAATCCCATAATTTTAAGAGATATAACTGATATGCACCTAATATCCCTAATGTGTACATCGAATATGAATTAAGAATCAAGAGTGTCTGAAAAAAAATTGAAAAGAAATAAAAGAGAATCAATCAATTCAAAATCTTTTCTTTTATGGATACGCTTTTTCAAGAAGAGTGTTATTATAATGTAGGAAATATTCCTTTGTAATTATTTCGAGTAAAAAAATAAGAATCATTTGCGAAAAATTTCATTTTGAGCTAAGGTTATTTATGAATATTAGAATAGAAAAAGATAGTTGGGGGCGTCTGCCGTCTATATAATAAAAAAAATGTCTAAATTCTTATTTTTCTAAAGTATCATTAAATGTTTTCTGCAAAAAATTATTTTATGTTATACGCGAACAAGATTTTAGCAAGGACAACCTTCGACTTCCTGAAAGAATAAATAATACTGAATAATATAACGCCACAGACAGAAATATAAAAGTTGACCCTTTCATAGAGATGCCCATCATAAACTCATCAGTTTTACGGCATTACGCGCCGTACCCTTTTTAATAAAAAAAAACATTTCACTCTTACCAGATTATCCCTAACTCTCTCCGATTCAACAAACGAGCCAGATTAACTTTATTGTATCTTTATCATTTTAATAGGCTCAGCGGGCCCGACCCTCTGTCTGATACGATCGTATCACATTTCCAATACTATACCATCAAAAAAAGGATTACATATGAAAACAATAACTGCCTCTTTCGCTTCAAAGTCAGTGCTCATAATGATAAGTGATTAGTTTAGACCATAGGTTCTCAACCTTATTTTACCTACCGCCCACATTTAGTATGCAATAAGCGTGTTTTTTTTGTCTTTTTAGACTATTTTCTTTACCTACCCATGCCCTCACTATGCCATCTAAACGCCCTCTAGTTTTCCGCAACGCTCTCTTGTTTTTTTTGGGTCTTCAACCGCCCCTTAAAGTCTCAAACGCCCACAAAGGGGCGTTATCGCCCACGTTGAGAACCTATGGTTTAGACCTTTAGACACACTGAGACGTCACACCGGGCAACTTCTGGTAATAAATATAACATTTTATGACTTGTTTTATATTTGCCGACATCATTTTAATAACCTGCAATAGCCTGACCTCAAACTAGTAATGTAAATAAATGTGAAACATATGAGTAGCTTAGGGTGTATTACTCTGGTGTAGAAACAAATCGATGGGTAGGTACATCAGTTTTTTAAAGAAACAAGTTTGGAAAAACGTATTTTAGAGTTGTTATTACCATAATTAAATTTGTCCCGCTGAAATCGATTCATTTCTATGAAGAAATCTTTCGTATTCAATACTAACACCAAGATATCTCAAGAATTTTCTTCAAGTAATTATAACTTCTTTCTACAGATGCTGTTACAAGAAGTGAAAAAACTCGGTTTTTTCTGAAAGTTTTTAAGTTGATTTAATATTGAATTAGAATACAGCATTGAAAGACGGGTATATTTAAAAAAAAATAGGTATGTTATTATGATTTTCCTCTTTTATTTAAAACTTTATAATGTTAATATCTCGATCATTTATTTGGAATTGTTGCATCTAAGAAATGAGGCATCTATTTTATTTGTTTTGAACGATAATAATAAAAAGAATACCTACCTTATTTTTTAAGCATTACATACCTGAAAAAGTGATAATGACGAAAGAATGATCATATTCATATAATCATAATAAAAATACCTGGTAAGCAACTCATTAGCTATGAGAGATCGTGTATGATTGCCCCCAGAAGACATAAAAAGATATAATGATAGGTGTATTCAAAATATGTATAATATTTACCTTGTTTCAAATAATACATTTTAAATTAAGGTACATACGACGTAATAGGTTTTAAAAATCAATAACAACTGTACATGAGCAATTGCGAGTAAATTCTCATACAGTGAGTTTATATTGACTGGAGATCCACAGCCGCGAGCACAAACATTTCTGTTAAGGATGTTTTCCTTTTGTTTATTCTACGAGAAGATCCCCAACGTAAACTACGTTATTTGAACTACTTGCACATTATTTAGGTCTCATTGTGTCGTAACTTGAAGCAAATAGCAGGGATGAAGAGACTCGTCAGGATTAGTTTGCGCAATAGGTGATCCAGGAAGCAACTGCGCTTTTTGATGTAGTTATTTATTCTATTCTCTTTCCTTTTCTCCTTGGAGGGTAAAAGCTTGGAGCGTAGTTACTTTGATTCATAAAAACATCACTGGAATGAGTTATTTTGAAATGTACTAGGTATCAAGAGAAGAAAACTCCATTACCTAAGCCACAAAATCAGGAACGACAAAAACACAAAATATACAACAATCTCAAAAAATCCGGGTGAAGCTGATGAAGATCATGGCTTAAAATTTACGTGACTGGATGAACATTTTTGATAGCAAACCTACGATAAGTTCTCAACCCGATTAGGACAAGTGGAAGAAAATCAAATGAGATGAAATATTAAATTGAAGAAGAAGAAGATAATAGTCATAAATCTAAACGAAAATGAGATAAATAAGAGCACATAGAAACTTAAAGAAAATGGTCGCAACGGGACTAGATCCCGGAATCTCTTGTTTTACCGGTATAAACGCCTTAACCAACTCAGACATTAGTTAAACCTTAAAAAGTTATTATGATAAGAGCATAGACATACAAATAACTAGACGAGAACTTACAGATGAAGGGTAAAAACCAACTATGGCGGGGCGAAGAGAGGAAAGAGACTTGTGATTCGCCAAGTCTTCTTCATTGTCTAAGTATGTGTTTCATAGACATACAGCGTCCGCGCGTAAAATGTACGACGAGAGCACGACACTGGTCCGGACACGCCCAGCCGGTTCCGAAAAATGGTTCCAATGGGAGGGGGAAATAACACGTTTTTTAACACGTAAGGGCATGTCCATATATTTTGTTACGTCCGTGGATAAGAGTTATTTCAATAAGAAATCAATATTTATGCGGACTTTGAGAAAGGTCAATAAGTTTCCCGTATAAATAAAACACTTATTTTATGTAAAACCACGAGTTTTCATTAATTAACGATTGATTGATTAATTTATTATTTTCATAATTGTCTGTCAGTTTTTCCCATTTTATTTGTACTGATGTTATTGCATCCTCAATGTTTATTAAATTTTATAATATTCATATTTATTATATTGATATTTTTGCACACACTCTGTATTTCTTAATTAATATTAATTTGTACCCTGACGATGGTTGAGCAAAGCGAAACCGGTCGGTAAATAAATTAATGAAAATCGTGGTTTTACACAAAATAAGTGTTATATTTTGATTAAAATCAGATATTTTTATTTGAGACATTTCTCATACGAACCAGATCTTCAGAAAATCATGATCATTTAAAAAGGTAGCAGCCAAAAACATGGGAAAAATTAGTCCAAGATAATATTGTTAATTCTGAATTTGTCATGAAATTAATTAAAACTAAATTTAAAACCAAATTTTCTTTTTGTTACGCTTATTAGATCAAAAGAAAAATTGTAAAACTTGTAGACAAGCTGCCTTGTGGCAGCTTCGCGAGTCTACTTCCTTTGTGATTATTAAAATAATTGTAATATCAATGTTTTATTATAAAAATTATGAATACAACAAAAATGTATCAAAAGCACGTAAACACCGTAGCACAGGCTCTCCAAGTGAGGTAATCACGAAACACCAATGTATAAATCATTTACGGTACCTGTGCTTCATTCCAACTTTATACTGTTATTTTAAAACATCACACACATTCTACTTAAATATGTGTGTATGTAAATGTGTACATTATAATGAAAATATTTCAACTGTAAAATAAATACAAATATTTAAAAAAAAATCAACAGCGATTAAAACATTTTAGTAAAATATTCTTTTTTTAACGCTCAGGCGAACTAAATTATGAATCGTATAGGTCGTATTCCGCCAATCGATAAACTTTGACGTCAGATAGGTGCGTATAATTTAATTACATATCATAAAGATGTAACAATTTTTATAGTGTAGTTCAATGAATGTCTTGTCATCACTTTAGCTAGACAGAGTTCGAACCTTACTTTAGCTTGTTTATTTATTTAAGTAACATAAACAGTCTTAGTAACATAATATATACCAGAGGATGACAAAAAACAGACCAATTTTATTAATGCTCACTGTTAGGCACTTAGAAACATATAAGTAACTAAATGTAAACTATAACATTTAATATAAAAAAAAAACAGAACTAAGCAGCAATTAAAAAAAATATATACATATGGATTCAACAAGTGATAAACTTATAAAACACAACAATAAAATAAATGCGATTATAACTCTGAAATAGACTGTGAAATAGATATTTGGGCTGGGGCGGGTAAGGGGAGGAGAGGGAAAGGGGAAAGTTGCCACGCAGGTAATATAAAAATATTTGGTACAATTAATTTAATCGTCATGAATATGTGTTATGTGTTATTCGCATAAAGAATGTGATACAATGACATTCTGTAGTGACAGTTACTAGCAGTGAATATGTCAGCAAGTGTCTCTGTATGTGCAAATTTATTGTTATAGTAGTTACATGTCCTTTGCATAAATTCATTTTGGTTGGAATTGGTGTTACATCTATCAATGTAGAAAACGGTATTTTGTCTGCTATATAGAGTCGGCGCGTGGAAATTTATTTTATTTAGCAACTTCGGGCAGTCAACTTTTGAGTTAACAATTTTGTACAGGAGCATCTGATCAGCGACAAGCCTCCTGTTAAGCAGTTTCGTGATTCGAAAATGGTTCTTGATTTCGTCGTAAGAGATGTATACATTGAATGATTTAAAATTGAGGAATTTGAGAAATCGCTCATATTTCTAACATAAAAAATATAGCGCGGGTTCCAAACCTGTGAGCAGTATTCCAGGTGAGGACGAACATATGAATTGTAGAGAATCAGATAAGTCTTAGAGTTTTTGAAAAATTTGCTTGTTCTCAGTACAAAGCCTACAATCTTTGTTGCTTTGGTGACAATGTTATCAAGGTGTTTATCAAAGGTAAGTTTAGAGTCCAAAAGAACCCCGAAGTCACGTATATAATCTTTATTTGTTAATGTTGTTTTTTTTTGTTTGTTCTTAGATAAGAGGTTTTAAGTTTGCAAATACGATTTCTCAAAATATAATTTACCTATTCCCGATTTTGAGGTTAAATCATGTGAAAAGTATTTTAGTTTAGCCGATTTTAAAGGCAAGCAGTTAGGGCGAAATAATTCATTGCATATGGTTCTAACTACATTTCCCTAATGGTATTTCATGCTAGGGCCACGCTCAAATGAAATATTTTCCTTTAAATTATGTTACACCAAAATACTTTTCATAGAATTGAACCTCAAACTCAGAAATGGTTAAATAGTTTAGGAGAATTCGTTTTGCAAACTTTAATACCTCAGAACATGGTTAGAGCGAAGTTAGAATTCTAACCAACTAAATTGATGAACTATGCCGCACCTTCTAAAATTGATCTTCCGTCAAATACAAACAAAATGGTAATTGTGAAAGGTTTAAAATGATGTTAGAACTTCGTCATACAAGTATCCAAGGATTAAAAAATACAGATGGCTCTAAAAATTATTTTAGTTGTAAAAATGAGCAAAAAAATGTTTTTTGTTATTTATTTTTGGGGTTGATATGCCGTGTTGCGCTACCTCCTTCTTTAGCCAACGTGTCCATCATCACGGCAGTTGTGATGATGGATATTGTGCTGTCCGAAACGTTGGCTAAAGAAGGAGGTAGCGCAACACGACATTACACCCAAAAATAAATAACGAAAATACTTTTGGTCGTGAAAATCTAAAATCATAAAAGAAATGGTTTTGATTTATAAAGTCATTTTAGTAAAAAAGTCAAGTAGAAACTTGTCAAACTGAGGTGACGATATGCAGAACGGAGATATAAAAAATAAAAGAAACTAGAAAAGTTGTCAGCTTTGTACACAAGTATCATAAAGTATCAATTTCGTAGACTTTTTTTTTGCAAATTTTAACCTACCGTCGAAATCTACCGACTGCGTTGAAAATTTACATTTAAATCCAGAAAGCTTTACAAGTTTTACATGCGACTGTTTAAAGTACCTAGATTGGTTTATTCCCCAGGTGAAAGCCGTAAAGATATTTCAAATCGAAAACTTCACGATACTCCCATCTTCGGTGGAAATTTAATCACGGACGTGCTGGAAGCTTCGCGAAGGGGAGATGGTAAGGGGGAGGGGGAAGTTTTCAGTTCGGGCTGAGACATTTGGTATGAGAAGAGGATGTGGCTCGAAAATTTCCTCCACATTAATAATCGTCCACGTGTATTTTCATTAGTTAACCCGTAATAGCTAACTATAAGCGAGGGAGGGTTGGGTTGTAACTTAATCCATTGCACATTTTGGTAATTATTTTACCTAGTAACCGTTGATTGAGTTAAAATAGATAAAATAAAATATCTAATATTTTTATCATCGAGAGTCTCAAATAGGATACTGTGTTTATACTTACGATGGCAGAATAACTATTTAAAACTCAGCACAGATTCTTCTAGTTAGGATATTCACAAAACACTACTAATAATCCATTTACATTCCATTACCGTCTATTAATATTATTGAAGTGAAACTTATTTATCCCAGTTGTGATTTGAAATTCGGATGAAATGGAAGTGCATGACAAAAATTTATTATTTGACGGGTATTCGGTTCTAATATAATGCGGTAAATTCACGGCTCCGCGCGAGCCTCCGATAGCGTAGCGGCGCAAAGCACATGAGAAATCTCAGCGGCCAGAAACATCCATCGAACGGAAGTTCGAAGCCTAAAGAAATAAACTTTTTTAATTTTTGTAAAATCAATATCGAATCTTCCAACCACTTTAAAATAAACAGGCAAAATAAAAGAGAGCGACATCTAGCGACTTTCTAGTTTCACTTCTACCGCGTGTGAATTGCACACTCTGATATTTTTTGTATTACTTGTACTTATTATCTTGTAAATGGTTAAATCTGTGAACAGACTCAAGAATAGAAATAAATAATTAAATAATAACTGTAGAAGATAAATTTGTTGATTTCCTAGACGTAGTGAATTTTACCATGGACCTAAACGAAAAGCTTTTAAAATGACTTCAGACTAGAAATATATTTTCAAATGATGATCGACTGTTGGAAATATTTCAAAGAACAGATGACTTTTACCAAGAACCTAAACGAAAACCTAATAAAATAACTTCAGACCATAAATGTATTTTCAAATGATGATCGACTGCCAGAAATCTTTCAAAGAATAAATAATTCAGCAATCTTGTTTTAAAAGTTAAATCACTGGCGTAGCACTTTGGGATATCGGACGTTTTTTAAAGCAATTGACCGAAAAGAGATTTACGACTTGTGGGCAATGGACTGCGATGCTTTATTGACTATTAAGAAAAAGAAGAGACAGATTGAAATTTAGGGAAACAATTTGGAAAAGAAATTGCTTTTTCGAAGAATACAATGAAATAAAAGGGCTTCGGACGAATAAAAATAACAAATGTTCAATTATTTAGAGGGTAGTGGTATATATTGAAAATGATTACGCATTATCTATATTTAAAAAAACTGCATTAAGAACAAAGTACAATATGAGGGGTGTAGTATCAAAGGCAGCATTCTCCAAAATGTGTTATTTTGAGAAAACCAAAAAAAAACGTTTCATTTCATCAATTCTCACGCATTTATAAGTTAATAATTTTATTCAAACAGGGTAATTGCTTATCTATTATAATGTCCAAAGCAGAATTTGTTTATTGTATTGATTGATTAGTTATAATGGATTTAATTTTAGAGATTGCTGTATTTGATACTCACCTATGGAGAATGCTGCTTTTGTTTTTTACATGTGCGGAGAAGTCTGACTTTGATACTGACAAATAAATATGACGTCACCATTAATGGATTGACAAAATCACAGGGAAGTTCGTGATTATTTTTTTTTTTTTTTTTTTTTTATTTATTTAATTATAATGTATTACAAAAACATGGTGAGTAACACATTATTCCCAATGAGTTGAGAAAAAACTCATTACGGGAAGGACAAACACATAAGAGTACATTTTACACAAATATTACATGTTTAAAAAATACAACATAAAAAGGGGAAAAAAAATGCATTGTCAAGAATAGAGATTTTAGAAAAACTGAGGACATCCATACACATAAAACATATAAAAAAAAAAAAATAAAAAAAATAAAAACGTATGAAGGCGAGCAAATATTCATTGGTTTAAAAACATTTTCAGGAAATGTTCTTTAAGCGTTTTAACTAATTTTTTTTTGTTATCTACTGGTTGCTTTATTTCATTAGGTAATGCATTGTATTGTATATTTGCAATATATTGTAATGATTTAATACCAAATTTAGTTGTGTGGGTAGATGATGCTAAGTGTATTTGATTTTGGGATCGTGTTTTGTGCTGGTGTATATCGGAATTAAAGGCTGGTTTAGTGTTGGTGTGTGAGGAGTGTTGAATTATTTGTAGGATGGCAGTGGTGATGCTATATTTTGGCAGAATGGTAAAGGGAAGTATTTGTGTCAGTGAGTATATATCTTTGACATGTGTATCCCATGGTAAATGGTATATATTTCTTATGGCTCTATTTTGGATTACTTGTATTTCGGATATTTGTTTCTTAGTAATGGTGCCCCAGATACTAACCAGATAACTTAGGTGAGAGTGGATCAGAGCATAATATGTGGCACGCAGTAAAGCTATGGGGAGCACATCTTGAAGTCGATAGAGTACACCAGTAATCGGGGAAATTTTGGATTTTACATATTCAACATGAGAGTTCCACGACAGGTTAGAATCTATGAATAACCCCAAATATTTCGTTACTTGTACATTTTGGAGCTTTTCATTTCCAAGAGTAATATTCATGCTCATATAATCTTTTTTCCCGAAAGTGAGGTAGTGGGTTTTTTTGACATTGAGGCTTAATTTATTTATTCGCAGCCATTTAGCTAGCTTTGCGAGATCTTTATTCATTAGAGATTCAAGTTCCCCCAGATTTTTGCAACGATAGTAAATCACGGTATCATCAGCGTAAAGTTGTAGTTTTCCCGAGATGCCGCATTTAGTTATATCATTGATGTATAGTAAGAAAGGTAGGGGTAAGAAAAGTAGGGAGTAATTATTATTATATTATTTTGATTTTAATGTCAATATAATTAAAATAAAAGTAGGTTTTCATAGAAACGGTTTGAAAAATAACTCTCCACAATAAATACGTTTCCAATTTTTTAATAAAATAAACATTTCCTAATTACAACGTGAATTATGAACTATGTCCACAAACTGGCTTCATTGATATGTTCACTCGGTGAATATAGTTTTTTTTTTTACATCAGCTTCACACAGGAGGCCCTGAGGAAAATAATTACCGTTAGGGCCTATGTCATCTTTGGGATGCTGTGTGGACTGTGGAGGGTCTTTTTAGGAAAGGAAGGAGAGGAAGTTCTGAGAAGAAAAGGGGTATCAGTGGTGGGTAGGAATCTGGGGGTCAATAGGTCCAAGAGTGACGGACCGTGACGGATCCATCCCTCGCACTGCGGTGCAAGACGCTGTTTTGGGAGAGTACGACTGGAGAAGTCAAATGGACTCCCTCAAACATTCTCTCCCGATCCGGCCTGCTATACAGCTGGTGGGCAGACGCATTCGCCGCCAAGACCCACACAAACCTCACCCCATGAACCTGGGCACCCCGGCTAAGTCATTAAACGTGGTGAACCACTCGGGGTGACCTCCGGCAGTGGTATTGGTTATCAAATAAATGGTTCCCGGGCCGGCAGTAGCCATACCCGCCTCTCAAATTGTATATAATGTACTCATATAGCATAGAATTTGAGAGGCGGGTACGGGTATCGCCGCCCCGGGAACCATTAATTGAATAACCAACACCTCTGCCATAGGTCACCCCAAGGGGTTCGCAACGTTTGGTGACTTAGCAAGGGTGCCCGGGTTCATGGGGTGCGGTTTGTCCGGGTCTTAGCGGCGGGTGAGTCTGCTCACCAGCTGCATGGCAGCAAAGAATGGTTTAGGGAGTCCCTTTGACTTCTCCAGCTGTAGTCTCTCGGAACATCGCAGTGGGAGGGATAGATTCAGACGTCCGTCACTTCTGGACATACTGACCCCCAGATTCCTACCCACCCCTAATACCTTTTCCTTCTCAGAACTTCCTTTTTTTTCCTAAAAAGACCCTCCACCTAGTATCCCCAAAGATGACATAGGCCCTGAGGGGAATATTTTCCTCAGGGTCTCCTGTGTGGAGCTAATGTTAAAAAAAAATTAAAAGTGAAGATTTAAAAAAAAAACAGAAAAATAATGAAAGCTTATTATTTGGATATAGAATCATAATTAAATTTCTTAAAACTCACAAATTTTCAACACCAAACAGGTAATTCGCAATGTTTACATGCAAGGCATGCATGCAATTCTAGATTTAGTTATAAAAATAAAACATGTTATGCATATGAATTTAATTAATGAATTCTAATTAAGAGGAAACCGGGTGGTGTTTTTTCCATACAAACGTATTCCTCATTTCCCTCGCTGAATTTTGACACTAGAGAAAATATTTTTTTTACATAATATGAATATTGACCGCAAGCGTGTCGGTACGTTTTGATTTTTTTGATAAGTTACTTTTTATAGGAGTTATAACCCTTCAAAAATTGTTAAAATTGCCTTTTTTTAACGCCATCAACAAACGTTCAGTATACAAATTAGACGATGTATTTTTAAAAAAAGCAAAAGGTACAGACATAGAATGTTTTCTTCCAATACATTTGGTAAAAAAAATCTTGGAAATTGGTTCAGTTTTAGAGTAGAAAAATGAGGACTACAAAACCTCGATTTTGACAATTTTATTTAGGTATTATCAGGCTGAGGTGCATGTGTCCCTTTCTCTCAGTATTCGGGGGTGAGGGGGGGCGGAGAGGGTTTTGTTGAATACGTATACAGTCAACGAAGTGATGTGACATTCTCAATAATTATATCGATACACTAGTCCACTAGTGTTGTCATGTCCCGAGTTATCGATGTTTTTTTAAAATTATTTTTCTGTTTGGTGACTTATTTTGAGTGTGCCAATACTTACCGAGCTTATTTACTAAAGTTATTGTGACAAATTTAATTTGTTTACGTCAAATAAATTAATGGAAAAAAATTGAAAAAAAAACACCTGTTACAGACAGACCCCGAGATGATTCCGTTCCGTATTGCCGAGTTGGATATGGAACACAAAAATTAATTAAAATATTTTTTGATAACTTTTGAAGGTTGTACTCAACATAATATTATCCCTTTATAGGACACTTTTTTTAAGATACAACTACCGAACCAAAAAAAAACTTTTATATTTGACTAAATATATTGTTCTAGATTTTTTTTTCAAAAAAATTATATTTTACAAGAAAATGTGTGATGGTAAGTACATACACCACTGATCTTTGATGGAATGCTGGTACAGCGTATGTTCAGTGGTACATGCATCTACCACATGTTGTTGAATCGATTATGTTATTATAATATCATATTATACAAATGAATATTGAAATCTATGTATAAGAGGCACCATATTGTTTATTGTGCTACATATTAGGTACATACACATAACTAGTTTAGTTTTTATTTAACTTTTTTAATACGTTATATTATTACAGAAAAATGCACTTTTGGGAATACCTCCTACATCACTTGACATTTTCAATCTTCTTCAATGATCTAATATTTTTTGTTTTTAAACGCTTTATTGTAAAAAAAATTACTGTTTAACATCTACACAATGAAATTAAAACAATTTATGGTCCAGACCTTTCCCTCGCCGGTAAATTTCTTGGTATGCGACCGTCAATTATTTCTGGTAAAAGGCATTGGTGGTAGAAATTTTCTAACAGTGGAACGATTTTTTGCCAGATTTCATCGTCCCTCTCAATTTTTTCATACAGCAAACCTTTTGGATTCCACACAACAAAATAACAATAATTACGACGAGTAATATGTAACTGGCCTTGTACTTGGTAGAAGTAATTATGATTCCGTTTTAATGTTAAAGAATGGTCTTCCAATTTACAGTAATCAATTATCTTTTGTGCAATTCCCTCTTCTGGTGACATATTTGCTATACTATAAGGGCATTTAATTTCAATTATAGAATCCTCACCGATAAGGCCATCCGGACTTGCCGCTAAAAAGTTTTTGGTTTTATCGATAAATAGCCCACAAGCGGATACCTGAAAACTTGTTTTTTTTTGAAAATTGCTCTATTGCTAGGCTTTCACTTTCTTTTCCATAATTTGTGGCCATAGTTCCTTTGAATTGTGAGTACAGTAAAGAGTTTAGTACTCCCGTAACTGAATTGCCGAAGCTTATATATTTTTCCAAAGTTAGACGCCGTTATCCGCTTACGTCTTTCAATTGCCCACAGATTGTTATTGCTTTGGCCTACCGTATTCCGTTCGAGCTCTTCCTTATTGGTTGAAGATAATTCTTTGAGAAATTCCTCTTTTTTCGTTTCAAATATTTCAGGTGGCATATCTGGTTCTAATTCCAATTGACCATAATTTTCATCGGGCCCTGTAACTTTTTTTCTTTTTTCTGTCGTATTTTCATTATACTTTAGTTTTTTTTTTCGACACATTTGTTTATTCTCCTTCGAACGTCGTTTTCTCTCTATAAAGTGCTTCGTGTATTTGCCGGGACTGTGGCCTTGGATTTTCTTTTGTATTCTTGAATGGGTTGCCAATTCACTATTCCACGAAGTTACTGCTCCAAAACATCTTGCTTGGTAAGATCCTCTTGTAGTAAAATTTACCCTTTTTCCACCTATAAATTTGGCGATAACGTTGTTGAATTGCTCCACAGTGTTATTTGTCACGTCAATAATAAGACTTTCTGCATTTGCTATTAGAGACAATAAGAATTGTTGGATATCAGTCCATATTCCACAATCTCGAAGATCGCTTACTAAATTTGGATCATCAGTATACTTCTCCGGCTTGCAATAGTACGATGCACAATTTTTATGATCACCAAACACATGATTTGCGGTATTTTTTATGTCCATTTTCAAATTTTTTATTTTATCACTTTGTACTGTGTTTTCTTGCTCTTTCCTGTAATTTATTGCTCCAACAACAGCTCTTCTCATGCGTAAAACGTTTGCTTCAACCTTTTTCCTTATATGAACTGGTACAAAGCCTTTAGCGTTGTTGGTTTTTTTTCCAAGTGCTTTCATTTTGTTGCAAAAATTGCGGAGTAAGTGATTTTTGCACTCTATTTTTTGTACTATAAGGTTAGGACCATATGGCATTTGTTGCATTATTTTTTTCATGATGCTGGAGTCGCCATCACCAACTAGTTTGTTAAATTTCAATCCATGCATTTCCATGCTTCTCGAGAACCCTTCTGCTATAATGTGGGCTTCCATGGCATTAGCACTGTCACGCCAGTTTATGAAGCACCTGTGCTCAGAAGCAACTATGTGTAGTTTAGTAGCTCTAGCACATATGCAGCAGTATGAGTTTCGCACTCCCAGAAATAAAACCTTTTTAGTTCGTAGTCCAACTATGCACCCTGCGCCAGATGAGGAGCTAAATCCACTTTTGTACGACCTCTTTGCCCAGGAGCCATCTGCAACCACCGTTACCAAAGGATAGCCACCCTCGTCTACGTCACCGTTTAAAATGGCTAGCCTTTTTTCTTCTTCACCAGCTGCGATCATTTCTTCTAAGGCACATTCTTCAATTGTTGGCGCTAAACATTGTTCTATGTTCGTGTAAGTCTTACAATCCATATTTGGCATATTTAAAACCCCACAAATTTCATTCCATTGTGAATACCCATTTCCTGTACACATCACTCCTTCGACGACAGCAGTATTTATAGACATTTTCCGTTTCGGGTCTTCGGAGTGAATGTATTCTATTTTCTTGCACATTTTGCACTCGAAAACATACTGGCTTAGAAGACCATTTCATCGTTCCTTCATAAATTTTAAATCGGAAAATGTGCAGTTGGTGTGTTCGTGCTTTATATTTGATATCTCCGAAAACAAATATTTTATATCCACAATTCTGCGACCTTCGAAATTATCGGTTTCATCAATATGGTCTGGTTCTATCACCAAATCATCAAGCGTTGTTGATGATGATGAACTTGCGTTTTCGTCTATATTTGGAGCAAATGATTCATCCATGGAAGTTTCATGCATTAGTGAAGATGTAGTTAAGTTTCCAAAAGTAGTATCGATGACATCCATATCCCTGTAAATGCAAATGATTTATTTATTTAAATTTGTCCATCCCATTTTCCCGTTATACATGCTACATAATACACGGCTCTCATAGCATAAATCTTTAGGTTTTTCTCGTAAGTCGCTCACGTAAGAGAGTTATGGCAAAATTATCAATGTAAACGATACCCATTGGTAATTTTGCCATAACTCTCTTATGTGAGCAACTTACGGGAAAAAAAACTTTACGTACGTAAAGGTAACCTTAGGAAGGTTCAGTAGTAAGAGTGACAGGAAAGCGATATTTCGACTTACCTAGATGTCGAACGTGGTGCAACATGAATCTGTCGTTTGATACTAATAATCGGTTTTTTTCGTCTAGTAGATAAAAACAAACGCGCTTTGTTTCCATTTCTTTTACCCATTATTTATCTGTAAGAAAAAAATTTTTGAGTTGAAGGTAGGTAATATAGTAGTCGATTTTATGTAACTCAATTTCTAAATACACATATCTTATGCTACGTATATATTTGCGAATAGTGGCGTGCACAGAATTTGAAAATTGAAATTTCGGAAAAAAAATAATTTTCAGCTTCGACAACATCATTAATGTCGTATTTTCAATCTTAGGATTCTAGCCCACTGAAAAATCAGTGCACGCCACTCTTTGCGGACAGAGACGCGAGCCGAACCACGAATTATGGTAAAGGTACGAAGCAACCGCAAGCGGCGCAGCGTTTCGGGCAGTTTGCTTTTGCTTCGTTCCTTTCCCATAATCCGTTGTTCGGCTGGCGTGTGTATACGCAGCCTAAGACGTAGAATAATATTTATTATAGGTTACTAGATATGTTAACAAATGTACCGACTTGCACTAATGCACTTTATGCATACAGTCAAAACTGATGAATTTACGTTATTCAGGGAGAGCCAAAAAACAACAACATTTTTAGCGATATTTATATGTTTAATTAAAAAAGGAAATTGTGTTGTAATATTGAGTTTTTATGAATGAATAGTTTATGTTTATAATAATAGTTTATGAATAATTTATGAATAGTTTAGTAGGTATCTACTCACCATATGTCCTATATGTGTAAATCGTGAGAAATGACCAAACAGATTTCAATATTCAAGGGGGTTTCAGGGTCAAAATTCGAAGGTCTGTATTTGACGTAGAATAGTTTCCAGTAAAAAGGCTAGTCAAAAACAGTAGAGTGATGCAGCCAGCGAAAAATAAAAACACTATACAATCACAAAGTACGTGATGTACCTACTGCGCCTATGCTGCCGTTTTATAAAAAAAGATGGTATGAATCTCCCGATATTACTAAACCAAAACAGCGTGCATCTTACTTTACTAATAGTAACAAGATGAATGAACTATGAGCGCAGAAGATATCTATTATATAGGAATACGCACGCTCAAGTCGCGACGCGTATTGACTTATCTGTTGCAGCAGGCAGCAACCTGTATACACGCACCCACAAGTCTCATTGACTTGTGCGTGAGCAGAAGATGAGCTCGGAGCAGGCAGTCACATGTATTTGTAGTAAGTAATAATAATAATAAAGTTAAGTACAAGAAAATTATTATATAATGTAGACCCAAGTATTAAATAATGTAGACCTCGCTATTTTATTACGAATATGTACCTAGGCACCTACTTAATTTTTGGAATAAATGAATAACAGTAAATGAAATAATAAGAACGCGAAGTCGCTGGCGGGCGCGGCGCGGCGATTCGTGCTTCCAACACCTGCAGCCACGCACACACACGCATTGGGGTTCACCAATACACCGATAGCGCTTTTGCTGTCCCCGCTGAGATGAACGAAATAGAAATAATTTTTACAAATACCTATCGTTAAAATTTCTCGGCGCTCCTGCGCGCTCTTAACACTTAAAATATCTTTTGCTACTCCACGCCATTGGAATAAACGGAATTTTATGACAGCTCATCTTTGAATTTTGGCTACTTTTGCTTTCAATTTTTTGGGATTCCTTGACTTCTTCTTTGCGTTTTTCTTGAGCATGGATGAAGGATGATAGTCCATAATCACATTAGCACCTCGTTTTTATTTCTAAATTAACTTCAAACTATTTAAAACAGTAAAATGTGAGCGACAGATTCAACACACAACTAACAATTTTGTATGGGCGGCCATTTTGTCACGTGATCGAATAGAGGTTCACCATTGGTCAAATTGGAGAATGCTGGTTTTGTTTCTTAAGTGCATTGGAGATTGCTGCATTTGATACTAACGCAGTTTTTAAAATGGATTTTTAAAGCATAAAGAGCTGGTTTTAACGCCAAATAACTGATTTTCTAGGTAAAAGATTGAATCATTAACAAAGTTGCATTATTAGTCCATTTTTGAAAAAAAGTAGAGAATGCTGTATTTGATTCTACACACCTCATATAGAATATTATGATGAATAAATTGTGTTTAAAATGCAAACAGAACAACATCAAGTTACTCTTTGGTGGAGAGCAAAATATAATGTTTAATGAAAATGTACATGTACACCTATCCCTATCTGACAGTGTGTGGCCAATTTACTTATGCGTGAACATTTGCGACAATAAATCATGGAACAATCAGTCTATTCAGAGCGTATAACCAGAGAACACCAGAAATATGTCATTTTTAAATCAGTGTTTAGACGTATTGACTCTTTTCCACAAAAAATATAAATTGATTTTGAAAGAGTGTTCTTTTATCTAGTATACGTCTGTTTTAAATTTTCAGAAAAAAATGATAATTTTTAGTACAATAAAGTTATACCATAGGTCGTTGGTGGGTTTGTTAAATTTTCAAAAAAGTACATTTATTATACAACACCCATTTCAAATCATATAATCATGCAGTAAAATAAATCAATACATTATCTGGTAAACGTATGTAACCGAATTTTAATTTTAGTTTAAATAAAATTATAAAAAAATATATAAGTACATGTGTTTCTTGACGAAAATTGGTCCGTTTGTGTATTTATTTGCGCACTTACAGACTAATATATATATATTTTTTTTTTACATTCTTATTTTGCTGAGACATTATTAAAAAATGATAAATACTTATGATCAAAAAATAATTTTTAAAAAGTACACAATTTTAACAGTTTTATCAACACGCCTTTTAGCATTTTTTAATGTAGGTGTAAATTAAAGCAAATTTGGAATGAAATAAAATCGATATTGAGTTATAATTTTAAAAAGCTGGTATGGAGAGTAATTAATCTTTCTCATTGGAACCGCCCTGTACGATCGTAAGAACCTATTTTGACAAAATGTGGCTTTTCGGCCGCTGGCTGGTTTGTGCAGTGTGTTAGTGTGTACCTATGTATCCTAAAGGCAAGTAGTAACTCTATTCGTTATTTTTTTCTGGCAACACTAGCCACATGCCATTTGTCAAATTAATTCTCTTGTTTCACGCGAAATCGGAGCAGTCTGAGTCTGTGTGATCTTTTGCTACATAAAGTGAAAATGCCTAAGCCGTAAGTATTATTTTTTTTTCTTATTATATGCAATAAATGAATAAATAAGCAACAGTACAAATGTATTTTACGACAAAAATGATTTATAGAATGTTTGTTACAACGTTGAAAATATGCCGTGTCACCTGTGGGTGACACTGGGCATTATAACTATTCTATTGGTTTAATGAATATTGTTCGAAAATCATTCTAAGTAATAAATAAGTAGACCTTTGTTTACATTTTGGCCTTACCGCTATGTTGTGATGGTGTTTTAGAATTTGTTTACGTATTACAGGTTGACGTTAGATGAGATTGCCGAGAATTTGCAGACCGGAAAGGACTCAAGCGATATTATTTTATTTCCTCCTGATGATGGTGTGGTGATGGACAAATTTATTGGAGATGAAAAAGAGGCTAATATTCTTCATCTTCCCAGTCGCATGTTACGATTTCTAGGAGAACTCCAAAATAGACCTTCCACCTCTGGAGAAAATAGTGTGCATGACTTGGAAGAAGAAGGAGATCAAATCTATGTTCCTGCCCCGAAGAAATAAAAGAGAAAAAAACAACAATAAGTACCTACATGGTCGGGGTAGACCATTTTGACGAAAGCGTTCACTCCATGAGGGTAGCTCTTCGCGGCAAGTAGTGGTGGTTCCCTCTGTTTGCTTTTGGTTTAGATGCAGCTTGACAAAATGCATGGTTGATCAAGAGACAGTCAGAAAACAACTGGAACTACTGCGATTTCCGGCGAAATGTCACAACAAAATACTTGCAAAAATATAGTAAGCCGCCGATCCTCAAATCCGATTATGGCCTACCTCTGCAGATAAAAGTGCCTATCGAGGTGCATGAGGTACATGAAGTTTTGACGAACAGTCGCAAATCGACTGCTCTCAACGAAGATATGGATATTGTTACCAACGCACCAGAAAAATGTGTGCCATGTGCAATATTGGTTTGCATCTAAAGTGTTGGTACAGCTTTCACAATTAATAAGTTGTCTGTTTTTTTATATAACAAAATATTATTATAAAACTTTATATAAATAAATATTATTATTATAAACTGTTATTTTATTCCTACCATAAGAATAAGAAAAATGCTATTTCCTCTTCAGAATCTTGACAGAGTCGAGGCACATTGCCCAGTGTCACCTGTAAGTGACGCACCTATAAATTAGTGTGGGGGCAGTTCATTTATTTTTTTGTCTTAACCATATATATGTTGACTATTTTATTTATAGAGAAGAGAAAAATCTTTATTAACTTTGACATGGGAATTGAAGAGTTAAAATTAGTTATTAAAGTCCGCCAATCGATTCGCAGAATGCACGCGACTACACAATAAAAAATAAATAAAATTAGAGTGTGCAATTCGCACGCGGCAGAAGTGAAACCTTCAGAAAACTAAACTTCGAGAATAATGAGACGAATGCAGAGTATCAGGAGTAGAATAATTGTAGGATTTGTTTATTATAATATTGTTGTTTAAAAATTACTTTACATTTTATTCTACGAAGCACCGCACAAAAGGAGGCCGTTAGGCTACATAGCACCGCACAACGATTAGTCTATCTCATTCTCACGCAGGCTTCATCATATAGATTAATGTGTTTGTCTCTTTATAGTGTCACTCATTTCTGTTTCATGAAATTTCATATCACAACGATGCTAAAGAAGTTTTCGCTTCAAAAATCAAAATTGAAATTAAATCAAAAACGATTAAAAATCAAAATAAAGTAATGTATTCACAAACACAAAAGATAACCCTTTTATTATAAATTCTATTGTAAATTTTATTAATAATTATGTTGTGCGGCTAACTGCGCAGTCAGCAACCATTCGCCGCAGAGCAACGATATTCGAATAGACAGTGGTATTCCAAAGTTTTGATGATGAATAGCTGAATCTGCCCTCGAATACAGCGGTTTCACGTCTGGAGGGAACGAGTAAATAGTCTCTGAATATATATACATTTTCATATATTAATTATGTTAAATCAATTAGCTGGAAAATTAGGTTATAATGATAAGAGACTTATGATTTTTATTTGCACAATCAAATAAAACGTTGCAAATAAAAAAAAGTCGAGCGCAGCTTACACGCGGTAGAAGCGAAACTTTACCAAAACAATCTCAACCAATACTTGAAAAGTGAGGTTGTAATCAAAGCGACCAATAAGCGCAGACCTAGCGTAATTTCCGTTTCATATCTCATCCAATAGGAGCCTTTAAAAGTAACATCATAATCAAAGCGACCAATGAGCGCAGTTGATGCGTCGCAGGTGTAGTAATGCTCATTTTCTTTCATCCGAAATCCAAATCACAGCGGGGCTATAGAAGTTTCACTTAAAAAAAACGGTAGATTTACTATTAAAAAAAAACCTTTCATAATTATGTATATGTATTTAATAGAATAACTGTGTCATCAAATTATTTTACGAAAATTGATGAATTGCTTTAAAGATAAAAAAAATTCTTAGATAAAGATCTGTCCTACTTTTCGAAAAGATATAATAATGTATTTTTTTTGTAATAGGTACCTACATTTTAAATTTTATTTCTTATAATTATTGTTTAAGTTTCCTAAAATTTCATGTTTTCATCTTTTTTTAATTGTTATTTTAAAAATAGAACACTATTAAATATTCGGTTTGTGGAGAATCCCTTCGTGAAATTCACGACTTCACGACACGCTTTGACAACGGCATATAAACCAACTATCCTATCCTATCCTTATCCTATATCTAGAATGTCTCGATCATACAACGATCTTGTTAAAATGCACACTATCATAGATATTTTTATAAATAATATAACTAGCTTCAAAAAATATCTCATTAATTTGTGAAAAAGCCGCCGCACTTTTAAGCACAGATTATGGAAATTACACTTCATTTCAACAATTACTACAAGAAATAACTATTTACGTACACAAAATAGGTTATTAGGTTCTTAGTTTAGGTAAATTAAGTAATGCATGCGTATTTAGTTTGAAAAAAAACTTCGCGAATGTCAAATCTATACAAAAAACATGGCGGCTATAGAGATGTTTTATATGGGCAATTTTTAACTTTGAATGAATATCGTATTTTAAATGCATATTTTTCCATCTATCATTGCTGAAACCGATGCTTTTTGTGGTAATTAAGTTTTAAAGTAGTTTACTTTTCAAAATGTATGCCTATTTAAAGTGTAGGAGCATGCGGCGGCTTCTTCACACTTTACCAATATCTCCACTATTTGTGCATCTAAAAAAATATATATTTATTGTTTCATTACTTTTCAATAATTACTTCATAAATATTTTTATTTATTATGTATTTTAATTTTTTTTATTTTAGTTTTCAAGTTATGTATACATAATGCTTACATTGTTTTTCATGTGTTTGTATCTATACATATGCAAATGTGATTAATAGAGACACATTAGTCTGGGGATATTTATATTAATATTTTAATTTGTTTTATATTACCTCCAAACATTTTTTATAAATATCCTGTTTGTGTCTCAAATAAATAAATAAATAAACTATCAGAGCCGGCCAGACGTTGCTGTGGCTAACGATACACTACGCCATGCTATTACACAACCTTTATAATAAACGCCATCTGTTAAACCAAATCCACACCGCCCGTTTGCCAGTCCGCTGTCTGCTGCCCGCTGCACTCTGCCACTTAGTCAGATATATTATATATTTTAACCAATTTACAAAAAACCTTGAAAAATTATATATTTACGTAAAAACCTTCCTCGTGAATCACTCTATCTATTGGTGAAAACATCATGAAAATCTGTTGCGTAGTATAAAATATCTAAGCCCACAGACAGCGGGAGTGACTTCATTTTATACTATGTAAAGATTTGTCATGGATTCAAATTAACATCATTAAGTATTCCAAATTGCGTAATAAGAAACATCATTAAATGTTATTTTTGTATTAGAATTCGTTCGAATTTAGATTCTAACCTCTTAATACCTCTACCTTAGGTCACCCCTAGGAGTTCTCTATGTTTGGTGACTTATCAGGAGTGCCCAGGCTCATAGGAGGAGGATTGTCAGGGTATTGGCGGCGGACGCTTCTGGCGGGCCGGATTTGGAGAGACTTATTGAGGGAGACCTTTCCACCTCTCCAGCGGGACTCTCTTGACCCAGAACATTTCACCGCAGTAGGAGTGATGGATTCATACGTCCGTCACTCCTGGACACACTGATCACCATATGCCTATCTACCCCTCATACCTTTTTTCTTTCCAGATTTACCTCTCCTTCCTTTTTAAAAACACACCACAGAGCATCCTCAAAAATGACATAAGTTCTGAGAGAAATTATTTTTCTCACGGCCTTCTGTGTGGAGCTTATGCTAAAAATAGAAAAAACATTTTAATAAAATACAGACGTACTTCAAATTACATTCATCTCAAGATAAAACAGACATCATTATATTTGTACCTCGTACGGATAATCCGATTAGTTATCCACACCGATACGACGCCGACGCTCTAACCATTCCGACCCTCTTCCCCCCGACGCCTGACGTTGAATCCACAATGAATGGAACACGGAGAAAGCTATGTTAGCAATTTGTTCAAGATATTGTAGATTTAGTGAAACTTCCGGTATGATTAGTCAGGAACTATGGAATCAAATAAATTCAGCATTTGAAGCAAAAGGTATTGTGGAGTCAATTAAAACGCGAGAGAAACGCAGAATTTTTAGACTTACAGCATTCATGAAAATAAAATTCCCCAATTGACCGATAAAGGGAACCTTATATTAGAAGAAATGGGTACCACCGCCATGGGAACCATTCATTGAATAATCAATACCTCTGCCATAGATCACCCAAAGAGCTTCGCAACGTTTGGTGATTTGGCAGGGGTGCTCATGTGGTGTTTGGTTCATGGGGTGAGGTTTGTCCCGGTCTTTTAGAGAAACCCTTTATTTTCTCCAACCGGGCTCTCTAGACCCATCGCCTTGCACTCAGTCTGTCACCCCGGGACACACTGACTCCCAGATTCCTATCCAACCCTCATGCGTTTTCCTCCCCAGAGCCAACCCCCTTTCAACTCCTTAACGAAAACTCCCCGAAGAACACACAGTGAAGAGTTACATCCGCATGTGTGAGAATGTCACTAATGTAAAAAAAAATCAATCAGGATACATTCAATGTTTGATGTTAAACCAAACTAACACTTGAAATTAAACGGCTAACATTCATTTTGTCAAATAAAAAACAACCTTAACAATTGTTAGAAAAAAACTTTATCAGATAAGAAAGGCATGAAACGAAAACCGACATTCTATAAAATTTTATCAAAGAAAAGAAGATTGTGGCTCTCCAGTTTAAGTTACTATTTTTGTTAAAGAACTTTGTTTTGTTTATGCTGTAAAAAAAACAGGTTGTTTTAATCATCATAAACATGAACCGTCACAAAGATAATATCCTAAACTATTTATTTTTTTAATACTGGCGAAATAAAACGTGCAATTAACTATGCCTCGTTTTTATCTACCATTTTTTATCTATCTATTTATATAAAGAAGAGTGTCCGTGGGGGGCGGTCGTTCACCAGGCGGGGTGCGGTTTGGATTTGATTTTTATACAAAAAAATCTACAGTTTTGTTACGAGATTGATGAAAAGTTGCACAATCGACCTTTAAAACAAGAGGAAGGCCACTGTTTTGTATCATGATTTTAAAAACTCTTTGTGAAACCCGGGAAACACCGCGGAATTCAGCTAGTAGATAAAGACGACAAGAAGGCCCCTTGCATGCCATAATGGAGGGTATGACCGAGGGGACAAACTCCAGGGGACGCCCACGCCGAGAGTACCTGGAGGACCTGCTGGTGGAGTGCGCTGCTCATCATATGCAGAATTCAAAAGAGCCGCACAAGACAGGGAAGAATGGAAGAGAAGATTAGAGGAAATTGCTGCAAACCAATCCCAGGATTGAAACCAGAGAGAGATAAATAATGTTATGTAGAGCAATAATTATTATCCGAAGAAGTTTTCTTCGGAAAATTAAAATATGCTTGGCGTTTACCCAAGCTTTTATTGGTCAGTGTTTCGAAATTGTTTTACTGAGCTTAGCGACATTCTATTTCCTAATTTTTTATTATTTATTTATTTTATTTTAATTGCGCATTTACAGTTATACAAAACCAATAATAAACATTCATTTTATTTTATTAAGTAATAATAGCGTTTTTGAATTGTTAAATATTTAGATGAAAAATATCTATATCAGGGGACAGGTAATTTAGTAACAGAATAATTTTTCCGATCGGCATTACTAGTGGTAAGTTAGTTCTGCATCTCGGAACGACCGTTCTGTGTCTGCGCGCTCTTGTGAAGTTGTCGGGGACCTAAAACTCACATTTTTTAATTATATCGGGAATACAGATGTTACCGTTTAGAAGTTTATATGCCGTTGTCAGCAAAGCAGTTTTTCTTCTATTGGTGAGATATTGATCCCAGCATGCCGGACAAAAACGCTGATGGATATAACCAGGGATAATATACGAAGTCTCTAAGATATAATATCTTAGAAACTTCTTTTGTACTTCATATTACTAAACCACTTTCCATAATGCTACATACTAAGCTGCTAGTATAGCACACGAATCGCGGTCGAGCTGCAAAAATGTCTGGAGTTGCCTAGCACAAATTCTAGCATTCTTAAAGCTTTGCTGCATATCTTTTCTATGTGGACGTAAACTCGACCGTTTGGCATTTTAACTGTCTGTAAATTTGTTTGAACGATCCGTTTTCGATTTCTAGATAACTTATATTTATGGTTTCTAGATCCGGTTCTAAGATATGAAGTGACAGAAGCATGGCGAAGACCTCCAATATAAGACTCGTCCGGGCGTTGCTGTTCACCATATTTCTACACGATTTGGAAACATGTACACTTAGAGCCAGCGAAAGAAAGTGAATAGATGATCTCGAAATGTGATGCTAAAGAAAAATGCTTAGGATACCATGAACAGCCAGACTCACTTCAGACTCCTTCTGGAGGAGCTATACATCCACAATAGGCTCACAACTATTTGCCTACACCGAATTGTAAGAAACTTGTTACAAACAAACTGCGCTCAACAACAAGAAGTTGAGAACCCTTGTTCACCATGGATATAGGAGTAGCGGTCACGATCCTCAGCAACGTGAACCGACTTACGAGGAAGATGTCTTTTTATTTTTATTTAAGCGAATAATATATAAAATAATTCTTTAAGTATACAAAATATAATGGTTCCGTTAAGTAAAGATATTGTATTTCTTAGTTCTCCTCACTAGGGGTTCCTATGCCGAGGCGGACTAAAATTGTTTAATTATAGTTTATTTGTATTCTATGTCATATTTGGTGTCTTCATTAGGGGGTTTTCCTTGACCTCTTTCAGCCATGTTTTTATTCTTGATTTGTACTCATAATTTTTTTTATTACTTCTATGTCTTGGGGAAGAATACTATGGAGTTTAATTGCAAAATAAGTGTAGTTTCTTTGTCCGAATGTGGTTTTATGACTTGGAATGTTTTTTTATGTCATTTTTATATTCGATCTAGTGTGATGGATACGCGGTCTGGTAGAGGATTAGTAGAGTCTTACTTTGACTAGATAGCTAACTTTGTCTAGATAGTCGATTGATTTGCGTTATTTCACTTCTTACTTAACGTTATTTTTTTAATTCTTTTTTTTATATTCGCATTTTTTTATTTTTTTTTAAACAAACATTTACGGATTACGAATAACCCGACAATATTTGAAAATCTCCTACTACCACCACAGTAAGCGGAAAATGTTGCTTGTTTCGTGATGGAGGACTTAGCCAGCCGAGCCGACCAAAACGCGATACCATTCAGCCACTGACCGGACTTAAACCTTTTGCCTTAAAATTAAGTAGGTAGGAATTTTAGAATGTATCTTGTACTTTCTAACAAATCTTATTCTTTTAATGATTAAATTAAAACACATACCTACATATTTTATTAGACAGATGTATTATAAACATTACCGTCATTTTACTTTTTGATCGTTTCATATGAAAAATAATTAATAAAAAATGCACAAAGTTTCATAACTTCTCTTCCAATTTAATTATTTTGTGGTTTATTTTTAGAATTAAAAATACAGCATGGTGTTTTCTCTTTTTAATACCGTTGAGACCATATTTTTCACGATGATACCTATAAGAGTTGTTCCCAAAAGTGATTATGAGGGGTTCAGATTATTATTTAATAGAACGAAAGTAACCTGGGATAATCCCGCAAAAATAAAAAAAATGTAACACCGAAATAATTGTCAGCAATGTTCATGCAATGAAATGTTATTATTTATTATTCTTGATTAGTTAGGTATAGGAAATATTTACACATATTTTTACATTTAATATAATTTTTAATACAGCGCCCTCGAGAAGGTGATTATATGATAAAATTTAGTTACTTTAATTAAACTAATAATTGAGTTTATAGCATTTTTAGTAGAATATTTGTACAACTTTCAATGTTAGCAGACGCCGATAAAGGCTTATCTACGAATCACAAAGATTGGTCTTAACAATATACCAGACTACAAAGATCCCAAATGATGATCCTTATTAAATTAAATGAAAAGTTTCCGAGGACGTACTAGTAGCTAATATTGACGAAATCGAGACATAGAATTCGAGATAACAATGTGGTTTTATCCTGACTAGCGAGTTTTAATTTAGAAAATAATCCAACTATGTGCCTCGTGGTCGATTTCGCTCGAAAACTGTTTGCAAAAGTAGATTTTCCCTTTACATTTTGCTCCTTCCCAATTCTTGAAGAAACTCGTATTTATGATTAAAATTTAACGATAGTTTAATACGCTTTCAGACAATGGAATAATATCTTTAAATTTCTTACAGACGGTTAGATAGGCACTTACAGATTTAATCACTTTTATCTCCATTATAAAAATAAAAAAAAAACAGTGGGTCGTTTGTTTCTTTCTTATCGTTTCTCTTTTATTTTTTACATTAGTTCCACTCAGGAGGCCCTGGGGAAAATGATTATTGGGCCTGTGTCATCTTTGGTCTTACAGAAGACTTCCAGAGTAACTTCTAGAGTAGACTTCTAACTCTTCTTCGTAAAGTTACAGAAGAGAAAAGAGAAGAAGTTCTGGGAAGGAAAAAGGTATGAGGAGTGGATCTGTAGGTCAGGGTGTCTAAGAATAATGTTTGAATCCAGGTATCAAGGCGATGTTCCGGTAGAGACCTGCGGGAGAGATCAAATGATCTCCCTCAACCAGTCTCTCCCGATCCGGACTGGCGTTGGTCGACAGATTCATCCACCACCAGGACCCGGACAAACCTCACCACATGAATCCGGACACCCCTGCTAAGTCACTAAACGTAGGGAACCACTTGGGGAGACCTGTGACAGAGGTGTTGGTTATCTCTTCAAGACCAATGCTCATTCCTTCCTCTCCTCAAAAAGACCCTCCACAGAATCTCAGATGATATAGGCCCTGAGGGAAATTATTTTCCTCAGGGCCTTCTGTGTGGAGTTAATGTGATAAAAGATGTAATAAATGATTCGCTGAGTGGCGCTACTCTTTTCCAAATTGATGTTTGTTACTTTACATTGCAAATTTTTGTGATGGAACGATCATTTCAATGTATTGGTAAATAATACTAGAAATTTTTTTTTTACATTAGCTCCACACAGGAGGCCTTGAGGAAAATAATTCCCCTCAGGGCTTATGTCAATTTTGGGGATGCTGTGTGGGGACACTGTGTGGGGGTCTTTTTAGGAAAAGGGAGGAGAGGAAGTTCTGGAAAAGAAAAGGGTATTAGGGGTGTATAGGAATCTGGGGGGTCAGTGTTTCCAGGAGTGACGGACGTATAAATCCATTCCTCCCACTGCGGTGCAAGGTGATGTTTTGAGTCTCCCTCAACCATTATCTCCCGAACTAGTCTGCCAAGCAGCTGGTGGGCAGACGTATCCGCTGCCAAGACCCGGAAAAACCTCAACCCATGAACCCGGGCACCTGGCTAAGTAACCAAATCACTTGATCAAGCGATCACTTGGGGCGACGATACGAGAGGTGTTGGTTATCCAATAAATGGTTCCCGTTGTGGTGGTACCCATACCATTTTGTTGATGTGTTTGGTGTAACTCGGACTGGTTGTTTCCGCCTTCCATATTGAAATTAAACCCACCTGCATCTTTAAAGAACTCGGACATATGTTTACTAGACAAAGAAAAACTGAAAACGATTTATTTTGCAATAATCCAGTATATGGTTTCTATTAATTTAGTGTGCTGGGATCCTGCCAAAAGAAAGAACCACTTTATATTGCCCAAAAACTTATTCTTAAAGTAACGTTAAAAAAAAATTTAGATATCCAACTCATTTACTTTACAAGTGTAATGTGATGAATGTTAAACAGCTATATGTATATTACAAAAACGCTTTTTAGAATTTTTAGTAATATTAATATGCAGAAAGAATTATTAATATTGCAAATTCGTACCTACTACTAGAATTGGCTCTGGTCTGAACTCATGTTAAGTCATCTAACTCCTTGAGCTCTTTTAATAAATTGTTAAATTATTTGTTTTTGCCGAGGACTGCCAATTGATTTTCTCTACTTCTTCCTTTCAAAATTAATTGCATATTATTTGGTCTAAACCGTTTTATCATCTTTCTCTTGCCAAATTAATAGCATAATAAATCATATAAATATATTTATTATTTTCATATAAACCTTTATAAAATAAACATATATTTTTTTAAATCAAATCATAACACTATGGTCACCCTGCATGTTTACATTTTAATGTACTAGCCTCTTTAGCTTAGTAGGTACCTACCCTGAATCTGTACAAACCGCGCAACAATATTGTTCTTTCAATGCCTACATATATATTATTTTTGTGTTAGGTCGGTCGCACACGTCAGGTTTTTCCATCCGATTGTCTGATCCGACAGTTATTATTGTTACACGTACGCGTACAGGATTGGCCGGCCGGCGCGGAATAAAAATAGGCCACGCCCTTCCGCGCCAGCCGTCCAATCGGGTTTCGAATCGGATCAGACAATCGGATGGAAAAACCTGACGTGTGCGGCCGGCCTTATTTTGTCACTTTGTAGAATTGTTAATCTCAACACAGGTTTGTCCTAGTAAGGTTATACATTGTATTGTCAACATTATACCCACCCTGTAAGAAACAATAGATAAATAAATAAATAAAATTAATTTAAAAGCCATCATATTTATTTTTATGTGTGACAGCTGTTTCGTTTTTGAAAAGCATTGTTAAATAGTTTAACAATACTTCCGTTAACGTGAATGATCGAATTTCAATTCTAAAATAAAAAAAAAAATTTTCAATACTTACGGCAAATCATTAAAATCTATAAATAGAAGCAAGAGGTTTTGAATTAAAATTCCAGCTTTAGACCGATTTTGGCTTTTAACTGCTACACGTATATGTAATTTCAATTGAGATTGTTTCAAGTAAATCTTTGTTCCAGACATCGCGCAGTTACTTAAACGCCGAATTAAACAAGATCATAATATATATACAAATTCTATCTGGAATGACCATATCTAAATAGCCAGGTACTTCCCAACTTTTTCTTTCCAATATCCTCCCCATCCCTACGCTTCAGTCCCACCCTTCATCCAAACAAAAAAATGCAATTATTGGGTATGCCATAGTTTCACTGGCTCCAGTGGGGTATTCACATAAAAAAGATGATTAAGAAACTCATAAAAACAATCTTTTAAAATCCAGTCAGGTTTATAACATACTCTTACATTTTACCCGACGAGTATTTTTATTATTTTTTTGAATTGTGTTCTATTGAATGTTTGAACTTTGAACTACAAGAATAAAATACATCAGTTTTGTTTTTGGTAACTCAATTTACTGTGGGTTAAAAAATTCTTAACTCGAAATATGATATGTAATAAGGTAAGGTAATTATTTCTAAATATTTAGCAAAAAATCGATTAGGCCCACATGATGGCAGAGTTGGGCGACTTTTTCAAAATCCAAAAAAACAAAAATTAAGAAATAATCGCCCTAATGTCGGAGCCCTCAAATTCCGAATTTCTACCGTTGTATAACATTATTTAACATTGTTTTATTATTTTACCGTTTTATAATACTTTGTTTTGAACTCTTGAAGACTTTGAATTAATAAGTATCTTAAAAAAATATATGTTATTTTTAAGATAATATCTATACATAATTAAATATAATAATTTGAGATTTTACTGGTAAATTTAAAAATAAAAATAATATATATATATATATATATATATATATATATACATATGTTTGCCACGCTGAAACGATAATAATTTTAATAATAATTGGATACTTTATAGAGGGCCGTTTTTGTGAAAAATCACCTCAAGGGTAATTACTAGTATACGAAATTTCCTCAACAGAAAAAATCGTGAAGCATGCTGCGAAAATTAGATACAAGTTTTTTTCTGTCATTTTACAAGTTATACGTATGAAAAAATTTTGTGTTTCTTTAATGCTATTCGAGACATTTCCCAAGAGATATTTTAAACAAATCGTGTTTTATTAAACATTTGGACAATTTTCGCTTAATTATTATTAATGTTTTTAATTTTTCATATCTCCCCCACTTCTTCTTTAGAACGCTTAGGTACAACCAAAGATATTCAAATACAAAGACATATGCTATGATGTCCGCGCGACTGTGGCCGAACTACGGCCTAATGCGCGTAGCTTGCATACAAAAATAATGTGTCTATTTTCTTGATTTTTTGAAGGTGTGCATTATTATTGGTTAACAATATAGTTTGAATACGGAAAGAATTTGTTCATTTAGTTTAGCGTACTTTTAGTTTACTCGTTAATTATTCGTTCGTTTAATTTATTCGTTAATTGGTAAAATACTCCGGCGACACCCGGAAGCGCAGTCTCACCTAGTAAAAACGACGGATGGCACATCTCCTTATATTTCAATATCTTTGGGTACTACCGATCCTTAATATTATAACTTGATTTTGAAAAACTTGCCCTAGAGTTGCCGCAGCACGAGTTGTCGTGAAATTCAATAAATCATTCGATCCTACATTCGAACAATACGCGAATCAATGTGAAAAAATAAATCATACTCGTATTCAGAAAAAAATTGTATGGAATATCGATTTACCGCTGTGCTTCAGAAAGTCTGTAAAATATAAATGGAATTCCTAAAAATATTCATGTACAATCATTCTTCTTTTTTACCAATTTATAACATCCACAAGCGTCTGGCATTAAATACCAATTTGGGAGGCGGGTTTGTGTACCGCCGCTCCGGGAACCATTTGTTGGATAACCGACACCTTTGCCATAGGTAACTACCTACAAGTGGTTCACTACGTTTGGTGATTTAGCAAGGGTGCCCGGGTTCATGGGGTGAGGTTTGTCTAGGTTTGGCGGTAGATACGTATGCCCACCTGCTGCTTGGCGGGCCGGATCGAGAAATACTGGTTGAGGGAAGCCTTTTGACCTTTCCAGCCGGACTCTCTCGACCCATTGCCTAGCACCGTTATTGTAGGGATGGATTCGTACGTTCGTTACTCTTGGACACACTGATTCCCAGATTCCTACCCACCACTCATCCTTCCCAGAATTTCCTATTCATACCTTCCTTAAAAAGACCCTCCACACAGCATCCTCTAAGATGACATCTGAGGGAAATTATTTTCCTCTGGGCTCTCCTGTATGGAGCTAATCCAAAAAAAAGAAAAGATAGTTCTGACTTATTAAAGAAACGAGAAAGGGATTATTAAATTATTTAAGAGGTTTAATCCAAAACTATTCGAAAAAGGAGATTCTATATCTTTTGCAACAGCTTAACGCGTGTTGAATAGGCACTGTACGACACATTTTGACAGTTTTAAATACTGCGTTTGTGTTAAGACACCAACTCTTAACATCAGATACGAGATACGATGCTCATTTTGTCGCGTAATCCTTGTTAAGATCGTTGTTAATCCTTGTTAGTCGCGGGAAAATTTGCGATTCAAATGTCATCGCATACAAACATGAAAGTTAGCCCTTCGCGTTTAACGTAGATAAGTTATCAATTAAACACATGCCTGGCAAAGAGAAGCCATCGAAAGCCATAGAAAGCTATAGAAAGCCATAGAAAGCCACAGAAAGTTGTCAGCCGATAATGCACGGCGGACGCTTTCCGACGTCCGACGGATTTCGCCAATTTGTCTTAATTATCTCGTAACGCTGACTTAACCCAAAATATAAGAAAAAGATACATAATCACCCTTCCGTCACTGAATACGGGAAGAGTTCCAGATGTGCTCTACAACTCTACCATTGAAATAGTAAGGGAATAACTATATTCTAGATCAGCGGTTCTCAACCTTTTCGAGCCTGCGTACTCCCAAACTCTTACTACAAATTTGTTGTACCCCGTACCCTGTGTCTATCTTATGTACACGTATAATGAAAGACTGTAATTTTTTTATAGTCTGATTATTAAATGAATTTTTCAATTAAGACACAAAAACACTATTAATGCAATTTTATGCGTAACACAACTTCGGGCGTTTTCAACCGGTGATTCTACATGCGAAATTGAATAAATTTTATTCCATGTTTTTTTATTTAGACGAAAAAAAAGTCATGTTCTCCGCACACCACTCCAAACTCACAAAGTGTATTGAGAGGAAGAATATTTTAAATTTTAAAAAAAATTATAGAAACAAATACAAGTGTGCAGTTCACACGCGGTTGAAGTAAAATCTTCAGAAAACTAAAGAAGACAAAAGTGGGGAGGCTACGAAGCACAGCACAAAGAGGAGACCGATTGTTTAATCTCATTATCTCGCAGGCTAAACCCTATAAATGTATGTATTTGTCTCTTTTTAGTGTGGCTTTTACTTTCAAATCACAACGGTGTTAAAAAAGTTTTCACCAGTAGTTAAAATAAAACACAGATTTCCTGTTATACCCTGTATAATCAACTATGCAATTTGAACAGAGAGTCAATATGACCTTTGAGCTTGCTTTGCAGACCAGAGAAATTTTGGCTCAATTTCACATAGGTAGAGCTGAGTTTTAAAACCTACATTCGTTCCACGATATTTTGTACCCCCAATTTTTGCTTCGCGTCTCCCAAAGGGTATGCCTACCATAGGTTGAAAACCACTGTTCTAGATAAACTCTAATCCAGCTAGCCGTAAATTTAACAAGGCCCAAGTTCGCACACATACGTCATATTATTATGTTCTTCAACAAATAGGTACACTTCAAACTATCAATCTCACACACAAATTAACTTCATGCAACATCTGATGAATAAATTAAGGAATATTATTGATGTTGTTCATAACTCTATAAATATAATATTGCCTGAATGCCAATTTCCGGTAAGAGAAGGTGCCACGGTACTTTTACGTTTGCCTGCAAACAACGGCAATCTATTAATTCTCTAATCAAGTAGACGCATATTAGATATGTATGTTGTAATGTGCATACATAGTATACGCGTAAGCAATGTTATATGTACAATAGAGAAGTCCAATTTTTTAAAATATTTTTTTAATGAATAATTTAACCTTCTAACTTAATGCATTTTTTTTAGAGTTAGTTTTAGTAGTTAAAATAATTGTCAAAGTTTTAATTTTTCAAGATCCCTCGAAAACCACCATATCTATGATGCATTTTGTGACGTCATCAACACGTCATCTACAAAATAACGATATCACGTATTTTATAATTTTTATGTTGGTCCCCTGGAATCTCACATAGATCTGGGCCGGCGCCGCGGCCATCTTTTTTTTATTAGTTCTTTCTGGACGCGGTAAAACAATGCACATTTATGAAACAATGTTTGACATGATGAATTTTATTGTAGTTTTATTTTTTTGAAGATAATTTTCGTTATGATCAATTCACTGTGATATTAGTGTAATTCAACATAAGTAACAATGCTGGCGTTACTTTTTTTTTTCAGTTTTAGTCCTTTAAATAGTGATTTGTTGGTGATTTATTTTCGTTTTATGTTAGGTTTTAGGTTACATCTGAAAAAATTTTTTAAATGACTTCCGCGTGAATTTAATTAAACTTCCATAAATGTTATATTATTTAATATGTAAAAGCCTTATGTATGTGTAAATAAATACAAAATCGAGAAATCAACGCATTAATTGCGTAACACCGAATCCACGATGTCATATTTTTTTTAGTTATTTTTTCAGAATCATTATAATATTTTTTTATCCTTTTTAAGTGCATGAACGAGATAAAAAAGTGAAGTAACAGTTTTATTCCAAATTCATAAAGAAAGAGGACAGTATTTTTCAAATTTTGAATTTTCCAAAATTTCTCGACCATTTAATCAAATATGTTTACAGTGAACCGTCTTTTTTTTTAAACTTTTTCATGTTGAAACTTAGAATACTGCAATTTTCAAACACGATCGTTTATGTCAAATAAAAAAATCTAAAAGGCAATTCTATTTAGTTTCTATAAAGGTATATGCTTTTACGACGTCTTCAAAAAGAAAAATATATAGAACATTCAAAATACTTTGGAAAAATTCCAAATTTCGTTCATAAATCATTCATAAAACAGTAATAAACTACCCTCTCACGCAGTGTAAACATTGTGTATTTCTTTCCATGAACAATTTTTTATTTAGTAACGTTTTCACATCCACGGCAGTTTTTCAATTGAATACAATTTTCACGGGGTTTTTTAGTAAGGCTATATGTAAATAAACGAATATTGATTGTGTAATATCCATATTCCCGTACAATGAGTTACAGTGATCAGCATAGTAACGTCACCATGAACCTTTTTGTAATACCAATTTGACGGCGTGTTTTAACGAGAATATTAAAAATGCACTTTTTAATATTTTTTAAAAAACTGTACGATTAATATTATAAAAAACTTATATATTTAGAATCAGCGTTTATTGGTCTACGTGAACATTTTTTTTAAAGCCATCATATTTTTCACTGGAGTTCCTTATTTTAGCTAATGGAAATGTTGAACCGAGGTCCTGAGTACTTTTATCAATGATCTATTATTGATGTAAACTATTCCCAGCTAAAGCTCGTACAGACGTCATTTACGTTTGTCCTCTTCCTTCTCACACGTATTGCTTGAAAAAAAAAATACTAGAACGAGGACCTCACGCTGGGACTAGTATAATTATATTCAGCCAGATACGAGCCTATTTGTATTTAAAAAACTTGTTAACTTGGGCTCGAAAAGAAGAATACGGAGAGATACGAAATAACGAATGTTAGACGAGCGCGCTAACATTTCCAGTGGCAAAATCGATGCGAAAATTGCGAAAATGTTTAATAAAACACGACTCATTTAAAAAAGAGCAAAAATCTCGTGGGGAACATCTAAATTATCATTTAAAAAAACAATGTGAATTTTTTCACAAATAAAATTTATAACATAATAGAAACAGACTTGTTTTTAATAATTTTTTAGCATACTTTGCGATTTTTTTCTATCGAGAGAATTTCATATGATTTGGGTTTCGGCACAGGCAGAATCTAGACATTATCTTCAAAAATAACATATATTTTTTTAAGAGCTTAAAAACTTCAAATGTTATAGGGAGATATGAACGAAATCGGTAGAAATTCGGGTTGCTGAGGCAAAAATAAATAAATTAACATATTCTCCGTCAATAATATACCTAGAATTACAGCATGTTGTAAAAACCACAATCAATATTTTTAATTGACTGCTTTATTTAATAGATTAAGGGCCGTTTATTGATACCAATCTAATATCCACGCAGATATCTGTGGGGAGTGAACATATATAAATGCCATAATTTGAAGGAAATGTTTGTATTGCTCCGCAGCTGGTGATAGTGGGCGTATGGATCACCAGCGCTCTGTACAGCGCGCCCAAGTTCATCTGGATCAAGACCATCACCAACGTCCTCGAGGATGGGCAAGAGGAGACAATCTGCATCTCGCAGAGGAAGAAGTTCGACTCTGAGGCCTTTGACATGATCAACTTTGCCATCCTCTACGTGGCCCCGCTCTGTGTCATGACGGTAAGTTATCAATTCATTTTATTCACAGCCGCGATTTACCCAATGGAAATAAGGAAGACAGGCCAGGAAACACTTTTTGTATGAAACTGTGAACATAAAAGTGTCGCCAACGTCGTTCACCATAGTACCTACTATTGCAAATCGCATGTCCTTTTCATCGCCTTTCATTGGCTCCGCCGCCGCCCCGCAGGAACTTTTGTAGTTAGGATAGTCCGTGCAGTTTGCCCGTAGCTCGGCGGCAGTCACCATAATTCTATTTTAATTTTTTTTTTCATTAGTATAAAGGATAATAAAGATCTTCACTTGGATTTCCCGTTCTTAGGCGGCCTGTAGTTTAATAAAATATTTTAATATTTGTATTAACTTGCTAATTATCTTTACCAGTGTCTTCAAAATATTTGCACAATGATTATCACTCTGTTCTATTAGCCATATTTTAACTTTGGTTTTTAATACATACATTTATTAATTATGTCATTTGATTTGGTAGAGCACTATATATTTAAACCATATTTTCGTGTAGGCACCTACTACACACAATTTTACTGTGTCGAACGTTTTCAGGGACTTCAAATACTACAAGTTTTTATTAATACAATTTTTTTAAAGTGTAATCACGTCGCTTGAACCGAGAGAGGGGCTCGTCTGGTTCTGGAAACGGTTGGGGTTGTGGTGGACGCTTAATATTGTGCCTAGCCTTAGAATTTACTTATTGGCGAAACAATGAATTTTCCGACACCCCTGGATAGTTTACAAAATATATAAGATATAGGAGCTGTAATGTTTTGGTTCTACGCTAGAAGGAAGAATGAGAATGAGTGACGACGACTTAAAAACCAAAAATAAACCATTAATCAACTACATTGTGGTTAACGCTTAGTCGCATTCTTCCTACTGTTTCGCACGATCACTCACTTTCGATTGGGAGGTTGTATGGGCTTGTGTATAGAAAAAGTAAGAATATTTACTGGCATATAACTATTTTACCTCAGTTAACAATCAGCCAATAATCAATCTGAGTAGGAATAAAATAAAAGGGAGCTTTTTGAAAAATTGTAATTTGCTTAACCCTAGAAAGATAATCTACGTCTTTGCGACGTAAGCAAGACACGAGTATTGGATTATTTTTTTCGCAACGTAGCGCGCTGTCTATCTCAGTTAGCAAAGTTGCCAAGCAGAGCTTGCGTGGGGAACCACGGTAAGTACAATAATTATGGAGAAATACATACGAGTACACCATACCTTCGAAAGATGTATGAATATTTTATGTGTAACTTTCAGATTTCTTATAAGTGTGATTTAAGGTAAAAAAAGTTATTATTTTTAAGTATAACTACTTATTCGCATTCAAACTTTCATGGAATATAAAAAAATACGATTTAGAGATAAAATAAAACATTATTTTTCATTAAAAAAAGATTTCATAGTTTATAGTTGATTTGTAAGAGGTTTACATCATTATGCTATTTTTTTAATAAGAATATATTTTGGTTTTATTTAAAGTACAAGCACCTTTAAACTTCAGTACGTTTTTAAGAAGTATTTTTAACGTAGATCAAAATAAGATTATCTTTCTATGATTAACTAAAGTTACAAGTCACATCAAATCCAAAAAAATGCAATTTTTATTAGGATGTTCTGATGAAATGGATTACTAACATCTGAACATGCCAAATATAATTGGTTTTCAAGAAATTGCATGTAACTAGTAGTCCCGACTAGTTTTAAAGGTGCCAGTGTGACTGTGGTATCCCTATTGTTATGAGGCTGAAGAGAGTGGGCAGGGGTAAGTGATATAAGAGAGAAAGGTGGGCAGTGCCAAGTTATTCAGATCTGGTTACCAAAAATGGCTCAAATTATTTTAAGTAACGTCTCAGATCTGAATATTGGTATATCACCCTGGCTATTCTGAAAGCATCTATCACTCTGTTAACTGAATAAACGTTAAAGTTATTTTCTTGGGTCATGGTTTTTGCTAGAATTTACAATCTCACAAAGCTTCTAAAATAGTATTATACGACACGAACAACGTCATCTTCCCGGGTGTTCATAATTTAAATTCAGAAGACGTGAATTTTTATATAATTTATTTTTACTTTCGTAATATTTGGGAAGTTGTGTGTAGAAGTAAATTTGTCAAAGTCGCTGGCAAATACCAGTTGGTAGACTTTAATAAAAGGGGAAACTCTGCGTGTTAAATTAGGCGTAAAAAGGCAGAGGTGATATATTGTACAAAAACTCTTTCACGGATATACAAATCTACGCAAACTAAAAGTTCTAGTGGAAGACTTTGTCATGCAAAAAACATAACAACGTGACGGAACTCTGAATAGGCTCAGCTGATTTACATTTACATATTCCGGAAATATCTTCTTACGACAGGTCGTGTTCGTAAAATTGACATTACCAGCGTACATTCCTACATATTTAACACTAGCTTTTACCCACGGCTTCGTTCGCATAGTATTAGTGAGAAATTACTGGCATAGTTATTGACATAATTGTTATTATTCTTGCTATTTTGTCTAATAGAAAATAATTATTTTTTAATAGAAAATTTCTAAAATTTGAGAATGATATTTCGCAAATAATAATTCTATTTTAGAAAATATTTAAATTATAGAAATAGAAATTTATTTTAAGTACCTACTCCCTTTATTAGTAATTTATTCAAATTTGAATCCAGAGTAACCTAAAAAAATAAGAAAATGACAGTCCACTTCAAACGCTATGCTTTATAGCAATGGTATGCTTTTTGTTCGGAGAATAAACATTTTTAGAGATATGTAGATATTAACTACGACGCCAAAAAAGTACTCCTTTTAATCACAACAAAGCACTCTTTTTAAGCCTAAAATTAAAAAAAAAAACATTGTTTCCAAGGTAACAATTTGTTTGACGTTTGCAATAACTCGATTTTGTTAGGGACAGAAAACGTATGATACATAACTTCATAACGCCACAGCACATTCATAACGCCAGAACTTACCAATATATAAAGCCATTGTTACTCGCAAATAATGTAGCTTTCGATTAGTGAAAGAATTTTTAAATTACATTCGATATTTATTGCGTGAAAGAGTAAGGACCATCCAACCAACCAACCATCCATACAAAATTTCTTCGCATTTATAATATTAGTAAGATTTCTTGGAAATTACGGAAAACATGTTTTATTTGTTGTGATAAATTTATGTTGGTTTATAATTATTTAATTTACTTACACCGAAGATGTAGTGAAAGTGATGCTAGTTGATAATAAAACAACAAATAGACATTTTTAAAATTTAAATACACCGAAGACGTTTTCTTATTTATAAATACGTCAATTTGTGCTCCATTTGATGAGCGGCTCTGAAAAACCAAGTAATTTCTATTTATTTTTTCATTTCTGCTTCATTCAGCCCCACAGCATACCCCAAATGGAGTTGCCTTAGTCCTTCTATCTCTGGATAAAAAAAAAAAATAAGTAAAAAAGAATGATACAAAAAGGAGACAGTATATCGAAGATGATAAAATAGCTCCATTGTATTATACAATATTCTACCGACGCAATCAAAAGTGTTAGCTTATTTGGTCTACATTTGTGAAATGTTGAAATATTTTTAATATTTTTAATATACCTCCTACCCTTTGGTTTGGGACGTGAAAAGGTCTGCTTAAGTCGACAATAAAACTTTACACAAACGCCTATGGCTGGAAAAATTTGGATATTGTTTTAAAAAATATTATTCTAAAATCCAGTAAATATTTTGATAAAATATGTACTATGAAATAAATCGTTCTCATAATAAGTAGATGGTAGGCTGAAAAGTAATGGATACAAGCTTGTGAAACACGAAAAAAAAGCAGAATTGGGCAAAAAATACATTAATTAGGATTCTTACTTCAAAAACATATACATAGTCACCGTTAAGGTTAACGCATTTCTCCCAACGTGTAACAAGTTTTTTCATTACAAAACTGAAAAATTCTTCCGATATTTCTTGAATCCAGGATTTGACAGCTGCCTTCACCTCATCGTCAGAGGTGTAATGAATACCCTTGAGGTGTCTCTTGAGTACAGAAAAAAATAAAAATCGCAAGGCGAAAGATTGGGGGAGTGAGATGGGTGTGGAATCGGTTCAAACTTCAAGTTTTGCAGAGGCTCTAATCGATGCTGTTTGTTCTCGTCTATGAAACGGCGTAGTACAAATCTTCCACAGATTTTACGGTATCCTAATTGTTCAACAATGAAGCCGACACATTCCTTGGATATTCCAAAATGGTTTGTGTTACGCTTTTGAGTGATTCATGAAAACACGTCTCCATACTTCCGCTTCTCAAAATATACTGGATGAATTTAACGACCTCAAACTTGCGCGTACGTATAAAGGAGGAATGTCACTTCTCTATTCCACCTGAAGGTGCTTCTGAAGGTCATTTTGTTCGCGCTGTACAAGTATGTGTGCGTGTGCATTACTATTCAGCCTACCCTCGTATAGTTTATGCGTTTATATTTCTTTATTATATTTTTATCCTCCGAATTTGGGAGGCGAGTATGGGTACCGACGCCCCGGGAATCATTTAGTGTCTGGCGACCAGAATGGTCGCCCTCTTTAGCCACAATCCTTGCGCCGCCACTGATATAGCCAGCATATTCTCGAATTACACAACCTACCTACAGTGGTAGTGTTTCATGCCGCACACGGCTACACATTTCGGGAAGCGCATCGAAAGGCCTCGACTCAACAGCCGTTGCATAGTTACGGCCGCGGAAGGTTCGAGAGCCTTCTACCTTTTTTGCGCGGGCACGCAACAATATTACTTGGCGTTCCGGGTAGTTACTCACACGGTCGGCTATATAAAGCGCAACGACACAGCGCTAGTCAGTCAGTCAGTTCCAGTCTCTAGTATCAGTAACAGCTCACTAACACAGACAGTGCATCAAGTGATAACGCTCCAGTGCGGTAACCGCCAGGTCCACGGCGACGTGCCGGATCCTGTGCCGGTGCATCATCAACCTTCGATGACGCAACATCTCTCAAGAGACACAATTGCCCACGACAAGTCCTGCGGCGGGCCTTCTTGTCACGTGCGCAGCAACTCCTCAGGTTCACCGCAGCTCATCTCCGCGACTCACTGCATCGAGCATCCATCCTGGACGTCAAGGTCTTCTCCACCACCACGGTGCGGAACAACATGCTGGCGACATGCAGACCCGTGGTCTGCTACACCACCGCATCACCGACCTTCGTCACTGCAACACCTACGAGCCTCATCATCATCATCGCTCCTGTCTGCACACTGTTACTTTACACCAAATTCACCATCGCTACGTAGCAGCAATAAAGACTGACTTATTACATCGACTGACGCCTTTCATTTATACGTCCCCGTCTCTGCCAATCCGCGCGTCCGCTCCCTCAAGTGAATGACCAACACCTCTGCCATATATCACCCCAAGTGATTCGCTACGTTTGGTGACTTAGCAGGGTTGCCCGGGTTTCTGAGGGTGAAGTTTGTCGAGTTCTTGGCGGCGGATGCGTCTGCCCACTTACTAGCCGGATATGGAGAGACTGATTGAGGGAGATCATTTGACCTCTCCGGCAGGACTCTCTCGGAACATCACCTTGAGCCGCAGTGTGTGAATTCATACATCCGTCGTTCTTGGACCCGCTGACCCCAGGTTCTTGCCCATCCCTCGCACCATTTTCCTTCCCACAACTTCCTCCCGATCCTTTCTTTTAAAAGGCCCTTCACACAGCATCCACAAAGATGACGTAGGTCCCGAGGGAAAATATTTTCCTCCGTCTCCTGTGTGAAGTTAATGTAAACAATATATCTGTAGTGGTTTAAAATTAAATAAAAATTCTGCTCCTAAATTATTTATTTTATTATTTGAATGAATCAACCGTAATGATTTAACAATCAAATATATTTCGTGGTATAGATTCTCTCAAAATCATCATGGTGAAGGACGTTGCTTGAAAAGGTTTAAGCATGTTTGATGATCAGATCTGAATAGCCTTCCAAACCTTCCTCTTCTCTATCTTCTACCCTTCCCCACTCCGTTCAACCTCACAATATACCAATAAATTGGGGATGCCATAGTCGCCGGTTCAAATCCCGGCATGTGCAAATAAATTTAATTTGATGTAGATGTGTTAATTCACAATTTATGCATTTAAAATAATGAATAGCATATTTGCGGCACGTTCTAGAATTAAATATACTCTCAGTATCGCCCTGGTATAAGACCGCCATTCAAAATTGAAACATTTGCTTGAAATGATTTTAGTCTCGTTTGGTGACAAGCTTTTCCTCACCTTTATTTTTCCCGCCTTCCTCTTCCCCGACTCCTTCTCCTCGCAGCTAGTCTCACTAGCCTCACAACATACCCCCCTTGGGGATGCTAAAATCTTTCTGGCTCCAGGTAGTTGGGAGCAGTTGGAACTCTTGTGCGGTAGTCACATTTAAAAAAAACTCCTACTTTTTCCTGCTTCATTTAACCTGATAATATATTCCAATAAATTGGGGATGCCATAATCCAACTGGCTCCAGACAGTCAGGACTCATGTGCGGTACCTACTCACTTTTTAAAAACATATAGTTAGTAAGGAAATGAGATCGTGATCAAATTATCGTAAAAAATATTTAATTAGACAAATGGGCGCAGATGTGTGGCTGTGTTCAAATTTCCCCGGAAGAATTTTCCATCGGTTCTAATTATTCTTAAAAAATGCTGGCAAGCTAAAACCTCCACTATTATGATACAAATACAAGAGGGGAATATTCAATATTACAGGGCGAGTATTTTATATTACGTTATATGCACCAACATCCAGTGGTTAAAGAAGAAAGGCATTCGGAAAAAAATCGTATCCTTTCTCAGCTTGTTTGCAAAGACCCGTGCACATTTTATAAAATATTTATGAATTACGGTAATGGAGGAATCCTTTAAAGATAAAATAAAATAGCTGGTCGTTAGTTATTTGTAATCATAAACTGGTTACGCCAATACACATACCTACACATACACATACCTACATAGCACGCATACATACTGTTGCTGCTTGGATTGATATTAATAATGTTGCAAATCCTATCCTACCTTGCTTCCAAAATCCGCGCCTATAACTACCTTCACCACGTGCACCAGTCTGCAATTAACTGCCCGCGCCGCAACATACCTTATAGCCACTGTGCTCCCGCTACCTGTGAATCGACACATCGAATAATTCGGCCGTGTTATATCTATAAATAAACGAAACGCACGCCTATTGCTGTTTCTGTGCCTATTGGATGGGGAGAAAGCAGACAAAATTGCCAGCATACAAGTTCTTTATCCTGTTCGGTGAGTCCTTTCCTTTCTATGCAGCATATGTTTTTTTTCTCATTTCAAGCAGTAACAGTAACACAAAAATCAAGGTCCTTCGTCAGTCAATCTTCACACATATCAAATCCACTCTATACACACAATCTCATTCATAAACTTTATAAACGTTTCATTATCTACTATTACATGGCATTTAAATATGCCTGCATCGCATCGTCTAGAACAAAATCCAGAATAGTGTGTTAAATTTTTGGCGTGAAAACATTTTTAGAACCGTTGTGATTTGAAACTCGATGAAACGAATAATAGCGACACTAAAATGAGACAAACGCTTACATCTATAGGATGTAGCCTGCGAGAGAATGATATAGTGAATACTCAAATTGTTATATTTTATCATTGAAGATATATTAACCACTCTCTGAAGAAAAATGTGAAACAGATAAGACAGAAAAATACACGGTCACTATATTTTTGCCTTGCCGGGGATTTAACTGTCATACTTCGACTAAGAAGTACTAACATTATCTTTATTTTATTAAACTTTTCTTTGGTTAATATTGTCTTCAATGATTGAGTATATTTCTTCACAGAAAATAAAGATAAAGATACTATAATAGAGAAAGATGAATAATATTGAGGGAAAATACTTCTCAGGTAGTTATAAGGTAACTAGCTTGCTTTGCCAGAATATAATATACAAAATTGTTCACGACTATAATAGAAGCTGACAACATTCTTTCCAGTCTGTTGACTTCTAAAAGAGAAGGTTTTCGTTTCCTTCGTCGGATTTCCTAGAATAATCTCGATAATTTTCAATTTCTGCCTTTGCATCTTCTGATCTAAATGTAGCACCATGACAGATAAAATAAAACAAAATTTATTTAATTTTATTAAGAGATTGTGGAAACACTGAGTAGATAATACATACTAGAAATGCCTTCCACGTAGATTTGAATGGAAACCATTATTGCCACTGACTTACTGTACGCAATCCGTCTCTCTTGTACGTGTCTGGCATCGTAGTTATATCGCCATCCCATTTGTATTCTGTATTTGAAATTTAAACAAATAATGGTCAGACTTTTGGATCAAGGAAAAACGCCCACATCTCATTTCTTGTGTTATTTTATTCTATGAAAGGAAAATAACGAAATTTTTAATTTAATTTTTTCTATCAAAGCACGATTTACTTGTAAATTCCATTTAACCTGAACAAACCCTAATAATAAAAACATGCAAAAAATCTTCAATTGGGCCGCAAAGTTGGACATGCCTGGTCTAGTACCTAATCTAAGAAGTTTCCAGTAATTCTAATATTATATCGAATGTTGACATTTGGAGGCAGGAAATGCCATGAAACATCAATTTTGATGTAGTTATTACCCGTAATACGATCAACCGAATGTAATAATTAACCAAGAAAACAATGTTTTAATCAAAAACATTTCCTGTAAATAGTCAAAGGTGAGATGTTTGAATATAACACCAGGAAGGTATAAATCTTGGTTTAGGGGTTAATTTAGATGAACCCAACAGGTAATCAATTAGTTTGGCAGTCTCCCGAGACGATCTCATAGATTATTTAACACTCTCAGCAGCGGTGGGCCGCTCAGTCGCCCTTCGCTATCAAATTTGTATTCATCACTGTCACAAATGACTACCTTAGATTTAGGGGTAAATATCCCCTTTGCCACAAAATTTATTTACCTGGAGGCCGCACGAAGGCCTTAAGGTTCCAGATAATTGCCTAAAAATTTGAACTTATATTGGTACCTTTCATTAATTTATTATGACGCCAATGTGTTGTTAATTTTGTGGTTTGGAGATATTATCATTTCAAAAAGTATTGTGTAATACAGACCCGTTACTAGCCAAGTGGGCAAATGCGTCGGGTTCATACTCTGGCATCGAGGGCTCAAACTTCTGCTAGAACAAGTTATGTTTTCGGCTTGTAATGACAGGAGGATTAACTTAAATTTTGATGGGATATTTGTAACTCGACAATACTTTGTGCCTTTCTCTACGTGGCAGCCGTTCGCGTTGGGGCTTCGCTCGCCGCACCCACCAGGTGTGAATTACGCTCTGTAATTCGTTTTTTGTGTGCAAAGTACAATACCCTGGTCTGGTAGACATTTATTCTCAGCTGAATGAAGTGCACGGAAAACAGTGTATGAACGCGAAAGGTTAGTTTAGAAGGTCTCGTCCTCGTTTGAGTCCAAGAATTCCTCGCAATCGATGTCGTAGCACTAAAGGAATGCGGGCGACTTCAAACCGTTGTTTGTAATCTTTGGTGAGGATTTTTGGAACGCATCTTGCGCAGACCTTGTGGTATCCCAAATTTTTTGTCAAAATCTTGTCAATAGTGGTCTTACTGATATGACACAGAGCTCCGAAAAAAATAATTATAGAGCGTTATTCCCACCTGGCATGGCGGGTGCGGCGAGCGGAAGCTCCATCGCGAACGGCTGCCACGCCGATACTAAGCATCACAGAGAGAGCAGCGTGGTGGGCATTTGGCGTGGGGAAATCGTTCCTCGCGATTGTAGCACCTTGGAGACCTTATTTTACGGACAGTCCAAGTATATTAGAAAAGGTTTTTTAATGCATTTTTTTCAATTATTTTCTAATATTTTCTTATTTTGTAATTGATCTACTTTAACCCGTGATTTGTTGACATTGTTTGGAGTTAAAAATAAGGATGGAATTTTGGTCTCCGGTGACTTTTCAGGTCGTCACTAGTTACTTAGTTGTCACTCAGTCGCCCAACCTCTTACCCCCCTAAAAACTTCAAAAATGTCACTTGAGTCAATGGTTAAAGTAAGTCAAATACGTCTCTTAACACCGTGCATAAAAGTGTTAGTATTTTAATAGAACTTGCTCTAAGAAGCTAGCAGCATTGATCTCCGGTGCACCGATGCATGCGCATGAAACTTGACCGACAAAGACCGGACCGTCGCGTCCGTCAACAGCTGATGTTGGCTTCATGAGAACGAGTCGTTCTTTCGACTCGTTTTAGTGTAAGGCACCTCGTATATGGAACGAGCTACCGGCGTCTCTTTTTCCTCCGTCATATAAACCGGGCCTCTTCAAGACTTGCATCCCTTCCTACCTTAACTCGCCTCATAACGCTTCCCAACTGGTTGGCGACATAGTTCTCCTGTCTTTTCACGGTTTCATGACAATTGATCTGGCGACAATTGCCTTCCCGAGAATTAGCTCGCCGACAGTTGATCCCCCCGACAGTTGATCCGGCGGACAGTTGATCCTCTAAAATATTATTATGCGAAGAGGATCAACTGTAACAAGTATGCAAAGAGGATATACGACCGTACAACTGTACAACCGAAGTCGATATACTTATATCAGCAGGCGCCTGAGAGAAAATAAAATATTTTTTCTAACAATAAATCCGGCCCCCCGAAGAACCATGCGGTAACAAAATATGATATACTTATACGTGCAGTCGGCTTAGCGAAAAACCGCTAAAAGTTCCTACTTGCATATAATATAGCTTTTTTCATCTGAATACCACACAAGAGTCCCAACTGCTCCCAGGCGTCTGTAGCCAGTGAGACTGGCATCCCCAATTTTGGTATGTCGTGAGGCTGAAGGTAGTTTGAAGGGAAAGCAGATAAAAAATGTACCTAGCTTTTCAGATCTAGTCACAAAACATGGCCAAACCATTTCAAGTAATAAGCCTAAAACCTATATGTGCTACACACCAGCGTAAACATACAACAAAAGTAGCCACGAAATAAATTCGCTGAAAAATGTACTATCTTTATAAAAAAACTAGCTGGGTTACCCGGCTTCGCTCAGGACAATAAGATAGTGTTCTGGAATGTTGCACAATGATGTTCCCGATTTCCTATTCCTGATCATTCCACTCCTTCCACAACTTTCTACAGCTCTATGGAACCTTCTAGAACTTTCCGGAAGACTGTTCTAGAAATTTCAAGAGGGCGAAATTTTCAGCCCTTATATCTTTAAAAGCACGGCCTTTAGGTAAAAACGGATACCCTTATTCCCTAGGGGGGATAGAGATCTACCACACCATATAACTCCCTTGATCGAACCGGGACTCGTTTCTGAGTTTTTGCGAGCTGCACGTTTTTTTGGACTTTCTTTTATAATACATGCCATATTCAAATCAATAAAATGTTACTCCTTACATGTCCTTTCCCGTGCGTTCCCCTCCAGCGTTCCACTTCCACCTTCCCCGCCACCGCTCTCCCGCTCCCCCGTCCCGCAAACCCCCCTGGCACTGCATTTATTGACTCCTCTCCCGCGCGGCCCGTAGCCGAAACTTTTTTCTAATACTAACATTTTTAAACTCGTGATATCTTTCTAATTAAATATCAAAATTGAAAAATTCAAAAAGTTAAATAAAGGTATTGAAGCTGTCTTAAATATGTAGTAATTTATTTTGATAAGGATTAAAACCAAGATACAAATAAAGAGCCTTTTCAAGCGGCGACATATTAATTAAAATTTTAAAATAAAAGAATACTTATTGTTGCATAACCATAATAGTTAGACATATGCTGTTGTCACCTTTTTTGTAAATAATGATGTGTTCTATAAAGTCGTAGTACATTATTTTATTCTATCATCAATAGTTTTCGCAGCGCACGCGATTTTAAGAATATTTTAGGTAATTTTTTTACACCCTGGGTTACATTATTGAAGTTTTAGTAAGGATGCCTATTTTTTTTTAAAATATAATATAGCCTATGTCACCCAGGGATAGTGTAGCTTCCCAACAGCGAAAGAATTTTTCAAATCGGTTCAGTAGTTTCGGAGCCTATTCGATGCAAACAAACAAATATTATCTCTTTATATAGTGTGTTAGATAATTTCAAAAAAGTAAGGTGCCTTATCAAATTTATCTAATTCGAAATTTTAATTTTGTCGTTAAATGGTTTATTAAAGCAGAAATGTCCACTTTTGTCTAAACACAGGTGGCGATCGATTTTTTAGTGAATACAAACCTTCCTCCTTAACTACGAGAGAAGCGGGTTAATCAAATACCGGGATTTTAGGTCAGAGATAGATTCCCAATGCACATGTCTGATGAACTTCAGATCTTATCAAGGTCTGGTCACTGATGAAGATTCTAACATCCATGCATGAAAAGTTTAGTTTTTTTAAGCTAGATACTCTGGCTAAATTAGGTACTAACCGAAGCATTTCTCAGATCAGATTTGTATGAATCACATCGTTTTAGCCGTTATCAGACATGCTTTATTTTTTGGAAACTTTTAGTGCCAAAAATACTCGAACCAAACGAATTTTCCAGGTAAAACTACTGAAAGAGGGTAACATGACGAAATTACACAGGCGTGAATTTCAACGACAGAATTAACGCACACGGAGTGAATTACACCTACTAGATTTATACGCGAAATAACATAAGCTAAACATTTTTTTTCCGGTATGAAATTCATTTTGCACACACTGAATAACTTAAAAGTTAAAAATTAAAACGATATTTTTGACGAGTTAATTTCTGGTGGGTGTAATTTAAGCAGGTTTATACGACGCAGATTCATGAAACCAATGACAGCTTTGTTTCACGAACAGCATTTCCAAAAGGTATTTTAATATGGAAAACAGCTGCACCAGTGATATACTCGTAATCATGAACAAATGAGTATTTATAATTTAGAAACGTTAACAAATTAAAATACTCGTAAGTCAAAACACGATTGCTTGCTAAGCATTAAGGAGAAAAAATATGTTTAGCTATTAGCAGTGATAAGTATTTGTAAAAGTACCCTTTTTTCATCAACTACACAAGATTTCGTTCAGGGTCTATGTGATATTATATTATATTCATTTCAACGCGATGGGTCGATGGAGTGATGGTTTGTTCAGGTCTTGTGATCCGCCCCAAGACCTGAATAAACCTCACCCCTTGAACTCGCGCATCCCTGCTAAGTTTCAAATTAAGCGAACTGCTTAGGTTGGCCAGTAACAAAGGTGTTGGTTATCCAATTAATGGTCCTCGGGAATGGGCGGCGGTACCCATACCCGCCTCCGAAATTGAAAAAAATATGTAAATAATTTTGATAGTATTATATGGATTCTCAACTTTAGTTTTCACGGTGTTTCATATTTAGTAAATTTTGCGAGAATCTAAATACTTAACTTAATACAAATGTTTGGTAAATGTTGTGCCTTGAAGAAACTTGTCACTAAATTACAAAATTTAAGGTATCTCGACTTATGCAGGCCCCTCATAAAAATGTAATCGACACATTATACATATAGCAGTTCAGCCTATCCTACAGTCAACGATACAGTTCCACTAAAGCACACAATACTAACAACGTAAACATAAAATAAGTTTTACACAAAACCTTACCTAAACTAACAAGGTCCCAAAATGTCCCCATTGTGCGCAAACAACCTAAGAGATGGAAATACCTATCTGCACAATGTCTAAAGCTTAAATTTTATATCACATTGTATTTAGAATGATTTTTGTACGTAGATACCTATCATTTTTCCGGAGGAGTGCTTTATTTCAAATTTTAAAATTATATAATTATTATTTCAAATTTACCAATTCAACAAATTTTTATGTTAATTTTCAAGTTCTGTGAAAGCTTTATTTTATTTTTTTATTATTTTATTTTATTTATTTATTATTTTTTTTTTATGCATTACTGATTAATATAATCCTGTTACAATACACGTAACATATAAACATAACTTTTTTCAATAATACATATTTTAGAGTCTAAATTTATTCTTGAAACCTTCAAGACTAATGTTGAAAATGTCAAGAGACCTAGACCATACCTCTTGTCATACTGTGTTGGGCCAGAACGTCTGTTCTGCCATGTGGGATATGGAACAAGTCGTGGTGGCGACCCTGGCAGTAGTTGTTCGGTGCGAACAATTTATAGCATTCTAAGAGGTATGGGCTGTCAATGTAGTAGTTAATAATTTTGAAAGCTGTTACTGTTAGGGTCGCATTCCTTCTAGATTGGAGACTTTCGAAGCGCGTTTCAGATAGCAAATCTAAATGATGCATAAATCGCGGGTATTCACCATGCATTCTCATATAAAGATACCTTAGAATTTTTTTTTGGATTTGTTCTAATAAATCTATGTATTTTTGCTGGTATGGGGCCCAAACAGCAGAAGCGTATTCTAATTTTGATCGTATAATGCAGTTGAACATCGATGTCATTGCTTCGGGCTTGGAAAATTGTTTACTTATTCTTATCACAAATCCAAGAAGTTTGTAACACGATGACGTCAACTACACTATATGATCTGAAAAAGTAAGTTTGATACTGATGACAATATTTCATTATTTAATTTATAATCAAATTTAATTGGGTTTTTGGAACGCGTATAGGTCATAGTGACACATTTTTTTTACATTAAAGAAAAGTTTATTTTCATTTGCCCATGTAGATATTGCGTCTAAATCAAGTTGTAACTTAAAACAATCTTAAATGTCGCGTATTGTCCTCAATTGTGCAGTTTGAGATCGTCAGCAAAAAGCAAGCAAGTAGTACTCTGGATGCATTCATGAATATCATCAGTTAATATCAAGAATAGTAGAGGTCCCAAGTTTGACCCCTGAGGTATTCATGAAAATGCAGGGAATTCCCTGAACTCTTGGCCACTGATGCATACATACTGTGTTCTATTTTTTAAATATGTCACAATAAACTCTATAAGGGGTTGGTCAAAGCCTATTTTATGTAGCTTTCTTTTTTTTATTTTCTTTCTTTCATTCTTTCTTTTATTCAAGTTCTGTTGTTATATCAGTTCTGTGAAGCAGTTGGCCCTTAGTTTTAACCACTTTTATTGTTTAATAAACCAATATATTTCATAAGCAATACTTACCTCATCAATTTACCTGAAACTTTTTAAAGTAAAAAATGCTTATGAAACGTGTTGGTTTTTTAAACAATTAAAGTGATTAAAACCAACTGTTTATTAATTTTAAATAAAAATAGTATCATAAAATAAAGTTTCTTGTAAAATATAAAAAAAATAATTTGCTGTATTTGAAGAAGTGTTTTTATTTATGTATGTGATTATAAATATGGCGATGATGGTGATAACGTTTTGTAATTTTGCTAAAAATTGAAAAAGAAATATAGCAAAATTCAAGGCGTCTCTAATACTTTTTTGGTTTGAACGATAAATATAATTTGCATTTGATTAAGCAAATCTGTGAATACTTCTAAGTTTCTAAATGTCCATTATTTAAAGGAGTCACGAGGAAAAACAACATTCAAAATTTAAAAAAAAGTTAAAGAGAGGCGTTAGGTATTTTGGAAGTAGAAAAATATTTGTATTTCGTATAGAAAGAGGAGAAATAGAGAACACGATATTATGTAAAATAAAATTTAAATAATACGCGACGAAAAAAGGAAAAACTGAACTATTGGTAAATGATTCATTCCTATTTAAACGTGACAATGATATAAAATAATGTACGAATTACTTGAAGTTTAAACTATCCGTTCAAATTATTATCGTGGTGGGTAGGTTTGTCCTAAATTCTGGCACAGCTTGTTAAATACGTATTTTAAAATAATATATTCCGTGTCACTGACAGCAAACACGGTCACTTTAAAATAAACACGAAAAGGTCCAATTTAAATTTCATCAGAAACTAAACTCAGGGGTGACCTTCACCTGGTACGGAGAATTTAAATATTAAAATCATTTCCATTTTAGAAACTTAACTTCTCCTTCCACGTGCATCTGTTTCCGAAAATGTTGATTTAGTGCCCTCCTCGCACCCTGACCTACCCTGTATCTACCCTGTAAATACTCTATACCAACCCTGTACCCGCCTGGCTTGTATGCCAGACTGTAGCGCCTGGTTTACCCGAAGAGTAATAAATGAATTTAATTTAGTCGTAAACGTAAAAATGTAGTCTCTCTTAAACGAAAGTTCAGTAAAAAAATTAAATTCAGGCATTTATAAACTTTTTAAGGTTGCCATAATTACTATATTTTTTTTGGGTAGAAAATGAAATTTATTTATTTCAATGTAAATCGGTAATTTGTAAATGTAATTTAAATGTACGCCAATAAAATTTCCTTTTTCCCTAATTTTAATGTTTTATTATATTTTCCATCATATTTCTAAAATAAATAGAAGTTTAGTGTAATTTGGGAAGCGGTAATGGGCAGCGCACGCGCCGCCGCCGACTCGGGAAGCGTTTATTGAGATTTATTATTTATCCAGATTCCTACCGACCCCACATAATTTTTTCCTTCCTAGAACTTCCTCTCCTTCCTTTTCATAAAAAGACACTCCACACGGCAATCCTAAAGACAACATAGGCCCTGAGAATTTTTTTAGAGAAAAAAAAAGTACATATTTGTGACTATTATCCTCTCCCTTATGGCATGTTGCATATCTTCATTTGTGATAGAGGTATCTGTTTATCCGATTTTCTAATTATTGTAAAAATTGAAGAACATACATTTTTCATTTCCAAAACATTTATTGTTTGCTTTAAATACTTCATAAAAACCTTATATATATAATTGGTTGCAGCAAATAGCAAAATTCGTAAAAAAAATATTATTTTTTTATATCAACGTAAACCCAGTTATAAAAAAGACTTAATCGATCACTTTAAAATATACGTGGAAACTAACTACTTTATAATTATCGATAAATTCTACCAACAAATCGATGGCTTGCCCATGGGGTCGCCGCCAAGTCCACTTCTTGCGGTAATATTCATGGACTATTAATATATTTGTTTTAATATAAACAAATTTTTAAATTCAGTCTTTAGCAAAATGCATTATTTACTATGTTTGTTATGTTCATGATAATCGGATCTGTTGGAAAGGTACAAATAGACAATTATACTAATAGCGCACTTGAAGTGAAATGACACAAAACTGCGCTATACAAATATTACGTTATTATTATTATTACAATTAGAGATTTTTCTTACTTTAGCTAACTCCATTAACCGTAAAATCTGCGTTACGGTTGAAAGAGAGTGTAATAAGAAAAGTATTTTTTTTAATTTAACAATTGGTAGAGAAAATAACTAACATGCTTTTGAAATTATCCGTAAACCTACAATTACAGATACGACCATTAATTATAAATCTTTGCACCAATGCGCATAATGGTCAAATAAATTATCCGCTTACCACTCAATGATAAATAGGCTTATTAATATCAAATACAATTTTAACTATTGCTAAAAATAACGGCTTCACGTGTAGAGAGATTGATAAAATAATAAGTCACAAAAACACATAAATAATCTTAACTTAATTTACCCAGCGACTGATAATAAAACGAATAATAAAATTTGGGAGTTTGGAATATTTTCGGACCGACATCTAATAAAATAGCTAAAGTTATCAAAAACTGTGGATAGATATTTCCATCCGCACAAATGATAATTTAGGATTATCTTTTAAAACCTCAAAAAGTAAAATATCGGAACTAAAAAAAATAGCGGCATTTATAAACTCCAATGTGACGAATGCATCTCTGTTTATGTTGGACAAACTGACCGGTCTATTAATACTGGATTCAAAGAAGACATGCGATCTTTTAAAAATAATAATAAAATAAACCATCTCCGTTATACTTACGCAAACTCAATCTGTTAGAGCAGTTGGAAATTGACAAAAACTCTAATAATCCGAAAGCTATTTTGATAAACGTACAAACAAATATAATTCGCTCGACACTTTAAATATGTTCAAACCAATTTCAAATAATTAATTGTGCTATGAAGTAAATCCATGAGTCATCGTGGGCTTATAATAGGGCATAATTACGACCATTTAAAATATTAATTATGCTATAAAGTAAATCCTTGGATCATCATGGGTTTATTTTATGGCATAATTACCGATCATATTAACAACCTTCAGTCAAATTTAAATAATAATAATAATAATTGGATAATTTATAGAGCGCCGTTTTTGTGGAAAATCACCTAAAGGGCGCTGGAAATAATAATACTGGAATACTTGAAATAATGCAGTAATTGGGAAACTTAACTTAAACTTAAAAGAAACAATTAATATTTTTAGATATTTTACTTGGAAATTAATAAGGGGCAGGTAATAAAAATAAAAGCATTTTTTTTTCATTATAAGCACATGTCTAGAAATGATATAAATATATTGTTTGAAAGTGGAATAACCACAGTTTGATAATGCCTTCAGAGGGCGAAAGTGCTGACACGTTTAATAATAATTACACCACAGAACTTGTTTATAATAGATTAAACTGTTTTTATAGATTAAATAACACATTTTTTGAATATATAGAAGAAATAAAAATAAAAATTGAGTTCTACAAAGTAAATTTGATTAATAGGAGAATCGAAAAATTCTATAGAGAAAGTTTATCGAGCACTACAGATATATTTTTTTAATCAATGATCAATACAATTTAAAAAAACAATGTTACATCATTTACAGAAAATATGTAACAAATAAAGGAGTATTCAGTTTAAATTTTCAGTACGGGTCTTAGGTGAAATTTAAAATCTTCTAAATTGTTATTTATATTGCAGAATCTTTCTGGTAATGATTTAAAAAAAGTTTACTCCAAGATATTAATTTAAGTTTTTTTTTTACATTTTGGAGTTGGTAGAATAAATGTCTGTCTGAGATTTTTATTATTTTTAAATGTTCCAGTTTTATTTATGTAGTTTAATGCATTTAGTTTTCTAGTTTTATTGGAAAAACAACTCGTAATTTTGAAATTAGAATCAAAGAACATTTAAGGTGTCTTAATAATAATAATTTTTCCGAGTTCGCTAACCATATCATTGAAAATAACCATAGTTTTGAAAAAATACGGGGATAAATATTCTTCATATCAACCATAAAGGAAAACGCTTAGATAACTTGGAGGCCTTGGAAATAAAAAAAAATCCCTTAAAAATAATGAATCCATTATAAACAAACAATTTTATTTATCTTATAGCCCAATCATGGATATTTTCCCCCACCCTCACTCTTAAATAATCCCTAACCACACCTCCATCTTTGTAATAATTTGCACACACTTTGTAATAATATATTGAACCCACCCACTATTTGGTGACTGTCAAATCAGTATATGTTTGCCCTGAGGAAGGAACGGTCGTTCCGAAACCGGTCGGCTTCAAACAAATATAGAAGTGGTTCAAACAAAGTAAAATTGTTTAATTTATCTATAATGGATTACCACAAAAATTAGTTATAGCTACATTCAAAAGTATAGATATTTTTTCTTCAAATACAACAATTTATTTTGTGGCACCATTTTAATTCCAAATCAAAAGATATCTTTGTTTGGACCACTTTTAATAATAATAATTAATGATATTAAAAGTGATCAAAGGTAGAGGAGGCTTAGTAGTGCAGATTTGGTATAAAGTTGTCTTATTGACATGACTTCTAATGTTTTGTAAATTTCGCTTGAATCTGTGTAGAATGGTACCTGCAGGATGAGTTTAATAATCGCCATTTGAATTTTTTGAATTGGGACAATTGATATGTTTGTAGCACTTCCTTAAGCTAGTATTCCATATGTGAAAATGGATTGACAAAGTACAAAATATATGGATCTAAGTATTGTTAGTGGCAAAATGTTTTAAATGGATTCTATTAGGGGCATGACTCGTTTTAGTTTATTAGTGATGAAAGTTATGTGGTCAGTCTAGGGTAAGTGTGTATCAATAAATAATTAGGAAAATTATAAGGAAAGCTTGTTCATACTAATCATATTTTAAATGAATTTGAGCTATAATAACCCAATTTTTTGCCAAACATTTTTTGTTGGGGTAAGAATAGGTGTTGGTGGGAATCGCATGTATTGCCCATTGCTGAGAGTTGTTTTGTTTGAATACGTGATTCCTCTCCGGGAGATTGCCACCAAATTTTAACCAACTGGCCGCGCAAGCAATGTGCAATAAACGTACTGCCATAAATGAGATATTCCTGGGATTAATGTGGTCCGGCGAATAAACAATCTAAATATTCCGCGCATCAAAAAACACGTTTAATTCAGGCAACACGTCACACCTAGAAACGGAGGTAGCATTAATTCCAAGTTCTAAGGGATATTTTAAATTTCCAAACTATTATGTTGATTACAAACCAGAACAAAATATTTTAATAAATATTCAAAGAATACGAAGTAAATAAAAAATGAAAAATAAAGGGTCGCCACCAAGACTCGAACTATGTACTTTTCCTCTTTCATCCTTATTTGAAAAAAAACTTTTATTTGTGTTTTTCTATTTCATATTTTTCGAATGTTTTTAATGGTGTTCGGATAATACACACAAATATGAAGAAATCGTTAAAATAATGAAGCACCTAACACTAACATAACCTGAAGTCAATAAACATGAAGATGTGAAAAAAAACAAACATGAAATGAATTGCACATTAGGAAATCATGATGGAACATCAATACAGTCCTTAACAATTCCAGGCCTCTGAACTGGGGCAAACAAAGTAATCCTCATGATTTTTAAAGTCATTAGTAAAACGATGAAGCAAAAAACCTAACTTTACTTTAATTAATTAAAAACGATATATTTTTTAATATAATACAATAGCTGACCCGGGAACTTCGTACCGCCTCAGAATCAATAACCGCTGTTTTAACTTATTAGCTAAAAATTACACAACGAAGCAATTATCGATGCGCAACTGTCCGTGTTTTGTTTTTGTTAGTATCAGAGATGGAGTTGTGTACGGATTTATATATTTTTTTTATTTTCTTATTTTTTCACTTATGTACTTATGGGAATTGGGTTTCATTTTCTTTATACATGTGAGGGAGATTTATCACGATTATTCAATTTTTCCCTTTGAGGGGTGCAGACGTACGTTCACCGTTTGTATAAGTTAGAGGAAGCACTAAAAGCCATAAAAATATGTTGAATTGGGTCAAGACTTACATTACTATAAAAATTCACGGAGAAGTTTCATTAATATATTATCATAATTTGCTTGGCTCTGGTGTAAAGAAAGAATTACGGGAAATACTATTGGGATTATGCATTGTAAACAATATGGTTTCGGCGAACACTTAGATCATACAACCGAAACGTTCTAGTCAAAATTTATCAGATTTTCTTCATTTTACACTGAAAACAACAGTGAACAGATTTCAGAACAGCAAAAGTGAGAAATCGAAAAACTGCGATCTTAAAAATACACTATAAACCTATAAACCAAAGATAATATAATATGTTGTTTTACAATGTTTCCGATAGGAACTGATATCGCATTTTAAATTATAGCAAGACACCAAATGAAGAGAATGATTTGAACTGAAATGAAATTTGAAAGACTTCTAAAATTAAACAATTTTTTTAGCGCCGAGCAGTGAAAACCAAGGTTCATAGAAAATGCGTTTAACAAGGTTATCTCATACAAGACCTTTTCGAAAAAAAACGCGTCAGGCCGCTTTCGAAATTTCGAACTCGTGACATAGCTGGAAATAAAACATTGCCGCTCGTATTGCAGTTAATTCAAATTTTCCATTGGAACAAGCGAAGGGTAATTTCTGCATTTTGCCGGAGGCCTCTGAGGCGTGCTTCCTTTTAAAATTACTCGAATTCTAGGAGCAGGTCCCGGGTCCGAGTTCTTTGGCACGGACTGGATAGTGGGTACTGTTGCAGCTACCGAGACGCACGGGTTTGGCCGGAGCCGGAATCTGCGGGACGCCCCGGCCGGTAGAGGCATTCGTGTTCCGACTCCGAGTCCGGCTGCGAGTTCCGGGTTCGGGTCCTAACCCTGGACCGGATTCTCTGGGAGTAGTCGATTTAAAAAGGGTGTAGGAGTAAGATCCGCTTCCCGCAAAGAACCCAAGTTCAAGAGCCCATTCCAGCTGAATCGATACATCGCTAATTGGAACACAATTTTTTAGCCAATCACCGGACTATACCTTGATGAGCTAACCTTGTTAAACGTACCTTCTTAGGTAATGAACTCTACTGAATGAAAAATTATTCATTCCATGATATTCATTTCTTATTCATTACATGCTTAGTTAATGAATACTAAATCTAATAATCTCGATTCTGGGTAGAAACGTGCGGTCAGTTTGATAGATTCTCATATCTTAACAAACGGATTAAAATATTTACAGCACAGGCGTTGGGTGTGAATGCTGTCCTTGTTCTACTAGGTTGTTGTACTAAGATGTTCCGAGAAAATAGCGCCATTGTTTCGTCGGTACCGGTGGCGTATTTCCTTTTCCGTGTCATGCCTCGAAATCAACACGGTTTTGTAACGCCATCTATCCACCAAACCCGTGTCCAGTACTGTGCATGGATTTGTAATGCAAATCTCTTCCCAAACCCGTGAAAAATATCAACCATACGTACATATTATTAGGTTGAGCGCGTGATTTGACGTGTTTCCCGACTATGCACCGGTTCGCGTATTTCATTTTCCGTGTTCAATACGAGGCAACCATGCCTCGAAATCAACATGCGTTTGTAATGCCATTTTTTTCCAAACCCGTGTACAGTAGAAGGCAAACGGCATCTTACTGTGCACGGGTTTGTAACGCCAATTCCTTTCCCAAACCCGTGTTCAGTACGAGGCATGTTAAGTGAATACATTATAAACAAGTTTGTACCTGTATTTATAAAAGCAGAACATGGAAAGAAATATATTAGAATAATAACACATACCCGCTAGACCAACCCTGCTTTGCCAAACAAACCATTAAAAACCTGGGATGTTATAATTATTATAAATAATAATTATGATGGCATGCGAGTTTATTTTAGAGAATTTATTTTATAAGATTGGCACTATAAAGTGTTATATGTACTATGTTATAAAGTGTTTTTATTTATTTTATTAGTAAGGCCGTTTGCGTTTTATTGCCCATCCATTATATTGTGCGTGTATGCACGTTTGGAGGACGCGTGCCTTGTATTGAATACGGGTTTGGGAAGGGATTGGCGTTACAAACCCGTGCACAGTAGGATGCCGCTTGCCTTCTACTGGACACGGGTTTGGAGAAAAAATGGCATTACAAACCCATGTTGATTTCGAGGCATGGTTGCCTCGTATTGAACACGGAAAAGGAAATACGCGTACCGGTGCATTTTCGGGAAACACGCGCTCAACCGAATAATATGTTCGTATGGTTGATATTTGTCACATAAGAACGGATTGCTTCTACGATTTGTTCTAAAATTTTTACTTGGCTGTGGAACGATTTGGCGGCTTTTGTGTTTCCTCCTTTCATCAACATGGGTCTCTTCAAGGCCCATATTTACTCCTTCCTCTCCTTAAAAAGATCCTCTATAACCCATCTTCAAAAATGACAGGCCCTGAGTGAAATTATTTTCCTTAGGGCCTCCTGTGTGGAGTTAATATAAAAAAATAATCAATGATGTTAATATAATAGATATATCGGAAAATATTTATCACTATTTTTCTTCTTCAAAAACAAAAACATATATTTTTTTAACAAAACATTAAACATTACTTGTTTCGAATTTTATTTTTTTTTAAAAGAAAGAAACATTCCCGGGTAACGAACAACCTAACGCTATTTGAAAATCTCCCACTACCACCCCATTAAACGGAAAATGTAGCTTTTGTCGTGAAGGAGGACTTAGCCAGCTGATGAATTAAACTCACAAGTAATAAAAATGTTTTATCTTCGTGTTTTGGAACCCTGAAGCACATTTTGCTCTAAACTCTAAACCAATGCTTAGTGCACAAAGGAAACAAAAATTGGCTTGGAAGACACCAATAAACGAAAGTACCTTCATTAAAAGTAAACATTGGACTAACTTAGTAAACTTGGGAGGCAATCTAAACAACGACAATACTAGCTATTTGAGAGAGGGAGGATCTTCTGAGAAAACACTAAACAACGTACCTAAGTAGGTACCCGAATAATAAAGTTATATTTTTTCCTTCAGAAAGCTGAAATAATTGACCAACTAACTAGAGTGATGGTTGTCTGAAAAAACCCTAAGTATAGTGTGTTGGTTTATAATGGAAAAGCTGGCTTAAATTAAAATGGTAAATTTTTGACGCGAGCAGACGCAATATTCTGTCAGTGAAGCTTACACGGATAAAATAACATTTCAATTTGGGAGGCGGGTATGGATACCGCCATCCTGGGAACCTTTTATTGGAAAACTAACACCCCAGCCATAGGTCACCCCGAGTGGTTCCTTGTGTGGGATTTTTTCCTCAGTGCTTGTAATAAGAATATTATAATTTCCAGTTTTACTAATAACAATCACAACTAATACTGGCAGTTCAAAACCTGCGGGCGGCTTTTGGCCGTGGTAACCGGTTTAATAAATCCGATAGGTATTGGATCCAAAAAAGCCGGTTCCTCGGATCCAGTGACAGCTAGTCACCGGTACAAAGTAACCGTAACAGGCAATGACGTCATTTATAATATATAGACTCGTGGTAAAAACACAATGTGGTATTATTATTCACAACGCTAGTTGCAATAATAATCATACCACCCTTCTCTCCGTACACGGAGAGATCCACGAAAGTAGGTACTTACGCCTGCCACCTGACGCTCCTCACGCTTGCTGTTAAAGAATGTGGCGCCATCTTTTGGCATTGCTTTAATTCGGTTCTATTATTGAAGTCGATTTGTAACAAACTCCGCGCATAAAACGCTTTTGCGTAAGGCGCGGCGTCAGGGATGTACTTGTAGCCGGGTTCTTAATTTTCAACCATACAGTCGCTAGGCTATAAATACTTTCAGATACAATTTTTTATTATTATTTATGAAAGACTTTAAAAGTATTTATACATATTATGTAGATTACGTATTGTCCATGTATTTTACAAAAAAATACTGAGCTTCTCGGAGTGGAATAAAAAACGGAAAACGAAAGCGTTGATACTTTTTATTCAAATCCGCTAAAGAAGGTCGGAAATGAATTTCCTGAAAAACGTTTTTTATCTTTCACCACCACAATATTCAATATTTTTCTTGCTTACTTGCGATATATCTTTGAATCAGTGTGTATTTTTTAATTTTATTTTATTTATAAACAGAAACAACAGTAGATTATATTATCCATCGGTGAATATTTACAATTAATAAAAACAATTCATGGTGGGTACCTATTATGTGTTTCATTGTAGTGTTTTATTTATGGTGTGCATTTTAAGTAATTACCGGGTAATGTGTGTAGTGGGAAGGTGTGTGTATGTGTGTGTGTGTGTGTGTGTGTGAATATGTGTGTATGTATGTATGTAAGTATGCGCATTAAACAATTCATATTTTATTATTATTTATTTAAGTTTTTATTCCAGCAGGGCTGGGAGGGTAGTGCAATCCCAGTCTGCCATATTACATACAGAGTAAATAAAAATCATATTATTAGGTAGGTACCTAATGAAAATAAAATTTGAACATAAATAGCAAAAAAATAACTAAAAAATAACCATAAAATTAAAAATTAAATTAAATTAAACAGAAATTAAAATAAAAAAAGAAATATTTGTTTTGTTTTGTTTGTTTTTTTTAATTTTTTTTATCGTCCATCAGAGAGGTCGCCTCATCATCTGCATCCATCGCTCAATTAGTGTGGAACTGAGCCACTCGGATGCAGCCATGACAATGATGTTGGTTGATTTCCGTGTCCTGCTCCAGAAGCTGGCTAGTCGGTGGCGAAGTAAGGCTGGGAATGAGTGCACCCTCCCTTCGGTGAACATCGTGGAGGCGCTGCAGAACCTCGGTAGTTGCATAAGTTGCCTGTACGCATTGTTGTAGTACACCCTCAGTTTGTTCCATTGCGATTCTGGGTATTGCGTCCACAGTTCAGATGTGTACAGGGCGGTGCAGTATGTCTTGAAGAGTAATTTTCTGACGTCGTCGCTACAGTGGTAGAACCGCCTTGAGAGCATTCCGGCCCGTATGTTAATTGCTCCTCTTTGTCGTTCCATATCTTCTACATCCTTCATGTCTTCGGTTAGGATATGTCCTAGATACTTAACCTGTGCGGCCACAAGCAGTTCGTTTCCTTCTAGATATATTGGAGGAATATTTAATGGCTCCTTATTGTGTTTGAAAGCGACGATGACTGACTTTTTAGAATTGTACGACAAGTTATGATTGACATGATGCCCTTTTTAAATTTGGGCAGTGAATCGTAGAAAATGTCGATGTTAGAATTCAGATTAATATTATTGAATATATGAAGAGCACGATTGATTGGCGAATAAGTTGCTGCATTTGTCTTGTAATTAAGCGTATGTACGAATAGTTCTGTGTGGCGTGTACGTCTTATTGGTATGTTAAAATTAACTAGGGAAAGAAGTTCGGTACAGTCAATGTTATTATTTAAAATTTTCTGTATAAATGTCAAATCAGGAGTATCTTTTTAAGTTGTCTATATATTATACATTCAAGGATACAAGATTTTTAAACATGTTTTTTTGGAATTCTACTTTTATCAGACGGATAATAAACAAATTAAAAAAAAAACATTAATATACTTCATTGTTCGAAAGAGATTAACTAGACTTTAAATCTACGAGCCCATTTATGATCCTTGTTTTAGTTCCAGATAAACGTAAAAAACCTCTTAATATTTTTTTACAATCCATTCCCACGCATTACTACGCCTACGGATTTTTTGATAAAAGCAATATGAAAAGGGGACAAAGTTTTCACAAGAATAAACAAAAAAGTTGAGTGCTGGAGAATTTTTTACTGTACACATACAATAATATAATTAATATCCTATGTCCACACATATCAATCGTCTGATAAATTTTCCAATTTGATTGTTTGTTGAGTGAAGAAAAGCGTGTAATATTAAATTTATTATTATTTCGTTCAGTAAATATTGTGTCACAAATTAAAAAAAAAAATCATGTATATATTTCTTTATGCAGATGTTAGTTTTATCAGAATGGGGTATTTCCACAAACGAGGGATTTTAATCTTCCTACTAAAAATGTTGGTTTTCCACTGGAGCGATCACGTAGGGAAACTTGCCTCGATTGCTTGAGATTTCCCAGCATTATTTTCGCCAGCATTAAAAAAATCATATCTTCGAATTTTAACATGGAGACATAAAAACATATTATAGCCAATGAATTACCCTGTATTTTATCGTTTATCTCATATTTGTAAGATTTATAAAAAAAAATATTAAAAAATCGTAAAGTTTATAATCGCGCGAATTTTTAGTGTTTTACTTGAAACTGCAGTGAGGGATGATTATTCGGGTCAACACAGAATATTTTCAGTTTCTGTATGTTGTCTGTGGTATACTAGATAATAAAAGGTGCGTTTCCATGGAAAAAGGACTCGATTTTATCCGTAAACAGCTGTTAAAAATTCGGCGGGAAAAAAATATTTTTTAAATTTATTTTTAACATTGTTCTAAAATAGTCTACGAAATACAGATTTGCGACATCTATGGTCATAATAGATAAAGCATTTCAATAGCTTCGTGTTAAAATAAACGGCTGGCCAAGGAAATGTTTCAAATAATTACAATAAATGTTTTACGAATGGCATGAAAATATGGTCCATTTTTGGACCGAAATCAATCGCAGAAAAATAAAAGTGTTCCATTTTTCGACCGAAATCGTTCCAGTGGTTAAGTTTTCATTCAATATTATTGATTTAAAAAACGATCTAAAACTGACAAAATAAAATCGGCCCGTGGTTGGCAAATCGGATTATGGCGTCATAAGCGTATCTCAGCTTGGCCGGCATAAATAAACACTGTCAGTGAGTGTCCACGCACATGACGTTACACGATAGCCCCGCCCCAAAATATCATTTTAGCGGTATTTCAAAAATGGGAAACTTTGACTCGCTGTAGAAAATTTATTCATCAACATAAAAATATAATAAAAATTATTATAAGCAAGGTGCCGTATATTGCCGGTCAGGAGCTCTACCACTGAGCTATGGCGGCTTTACCCGCCAAATAATTAAATATATTCTCGTGCTTCATTCAACAATTATTGCTTATTACATTTTTCCACCTAAAAACAAACAATTTTATTTTTTGTGAGAGAGGCATTGTTAATGCTAAATCGCTCGCTAGGTGGCGTCGAGACAAATGATGTCTACATTTTTTGGTGTTTAATTGTTGAATGTAGCGCTAGTGTATATTGAATTATTTGGCGGGTATTAGATAAGCCGCCATAGGGACACGGGTTCAAGTCCCGTTGGCGGCCAGTATCTTTTCTCGGAAGATTTTTTCAAAGTAGACGAGTATTTCAGGCTGATAATAATTGCTTATAATAATTGTTACCCCTTGTGCTATGCATAAAAATCTTGTCTTGAAAAACGTTAGTTTATCAATTAAAAATAATAATAAAATAAAAATGATGTAATCATCGTCATTTCTTCCTTTTTTTTAAGCAATAAAAATTACGTGGAAATACCCCATTCTTCTGCTTGAGAAAACGTCGAGCTTTCTTTATTTGTATTTTAGAGTTCAAACTATTTGGCGATGTAATATTGTAAAACTGGAAGAAATTAAGGAGTAGAAGGAAAGGGCCAGATGGATATTGGAAAGCATCTTGTTTTTCAGATCTAGTCACTAGACATAGCTTGTGATTTCAATTCTGAATGGCTCTCTTCCACAAAGAGAAAGATATTGATGAAATTTAATGTATCAATTTGTAAAAAAATGTATCAATGTGTATAATAAGTGCGCAAAGACTACTATAAAAAAAATTTACCCATAAGAGATTCGGAGTTATGATGGTCTGCTGCTTGGTAATTCTTGTTTACAGGTGGTAAAGATAGGTTTATAAAAGATAAAGTTTTGTTTTCCTTTGAGGTGAATTTTCACTAGCATATTACCGTGGGATTAGGTGGTAACAATATTGTTAAAATAATATGCTACACCCCAAAGTAGCCTTTGAAGCTGTCAGACAAAATGATCAATGAAAACTCAATTAAAGCTAAAACTCTACCCATAGAAACTTGATCTGAAAAGTATTGGTTTAGTTTTCAGAATGAAATTAATATTTGTAAATACAAGATTTATATTAAAACAAAATAGCTTCCCAAATCTAACACTTTCCGGTAAAAGGACTTGCTTAAAGAAATAATGTTTTGGTGTGAAACAGTTTGATTTCGTAGCCAGGTTGTAGTCGGAAACTGTGGCATGCAGGAAAGGTCGTCTGGGCTTGATCTCTAAAAATATTCTCTCATTGAGAGATTGAGTGATTTTATCAACAGTGTGTCCATGTCAAAAAGCTTTTCCGGAGCACACCTCCTCCGATTCCAAAAATCATCCAAATAAATGTCAAGTCTCTATTAGATGTAATTCGATGACGTTATTGACGAATCCGTCTCGATTCACCATCCGATAATGCAGAGGTTCACCGAAGTATTTGTACAGTATTTTAATGCTCAGATTTTTGTGTGTTGTCCGCAGGTTTGGCAACCGTTCAGATGCTTAAAATTCCAGACCTGGCGATTTGACCAATGCAAAATAGTTAATCCTTAAATACTGGAGGGTTAATAGTTAATCCGTAAATTCTTGTAAATCTGTAAAATGTGCACACACGTTGTTACTAATCCTTTATGTAACAAGCTCCAAATAACTTTTTAACTCAATTTTAATATTTTGTTCAGTACTCAGTTTTTTGTCCATTAGCATCGACATACATATATTATGATCTTCGACCAAGTATATCTATGTAGGTCAATGATTACGACCCATATTGCTTCAGGCTTAGGCGGCCAGCAGTAAGCACTGAGCAACGATACCATCCCTTCCCCGGACTATATTGTAGGTTGTCCCATGGCAATTCCCCCATTACCGTCATCAGTCACAATGCATCAGTCCCCCGTGACAATAAATACCCGCCAGCATCACCTGGAAACCCTGAAATCTCCCGGGAGGTAGCGCCATCGCTACTACCTTCGAACTATTTATTATTCAACCCATTCACCCATTCGTGCAACCAAGCATCAATTTGGGATTTATGACAAATGGAGTTAGTTAATTTGATTGTCAGATTCTTGAGTAATCTGGAAAATGATTTCCCTCAGGGCCTATGTCATCTTTGGGGATGCTGTAATGAGGGTATTTTTAAGGAAAGGAAGGAGAAGAAGTTCTAGGAAGGAAAAACGTTTTAGAAAAAAAGAAAAAATGAAGGATGGGTAGGAATCTAGGGGTCCATGGGTGAGTGACGGTTGAATGAATCCATCCCTGCCACTACGTTATAAGGCGATGGGTCGAGAGAATCCTGCTGGAGAGGTAAAATGTTAGAATGGATAATATAAAACTCTACTCTACGTTTAGAAATACGTATAATCATTATGGAATAATATTATTCATGTTGACATAAACAATTAATAAATATATATTTTATCAATAAAAAATCAATTTCATAACTTTGAGTTTGCCATTTTTATTTAAATAAATGCGTAATAGTTTCAGAAACAACAGTGCTAAAAGATAATTTATTTAACAATCACTTTTTTTAATATTCAATGTTTACAAATCTCAAAGGAACAATCTGTAATACCTACTAGAAAGTGTAGAAAATAAAGGGGTATTTCTTAAGTGGGCAATCTCAAATATCAAATTGTAGAGAAAACTAAAACCCACTGAAACCCTAGTTCATAAAATATGCAGAACACGTTTTAAATACACTTTAGAAATAAGTAAGCGACGTGAATTTCGTTAGCAAGTAAAATTTTTAATTATATTTTATGACCCACGAAAAAAATCTTGTTTAAAATTATAATAAACCCTTCACATTTAATCCTGTAAATAATTTTCTTTTGTTATTTTAAAACATAAATCAACGTCATCGGTTTAAAAATAATGTTGTGAACTTTAGTTTTTAACTGTGAGAAAACTTTAGATTATGGTTATAAAAAAGTTATAGAAAGTTAAAAAATATGATGGATCCCTGAAAAGGAAGCAAGTATCCGCCATGAGAATCGAACTTCATTTATTTTAATTAGGGTTAGACGACTCAAATAATCGATTTGATTTTATTTCATAAATTGTGAGTATAACTATTTAAGAATATGTTTCCGAAGTTTTAAATAAAAAATTCAATTCGTTCCAGTGTTATTAGGGTATTTAAGTGAACGTGAATATTAAGAAAGGTAACCGCGTAAAGTAAAATAAACTGGATGATATACAGACTAGACTAGATACCAATTCACCGGCACTTATAACAATGTAATAACATTAAAAAAATCATCTACATAAACCATTTCATTGGTTTTTAGGTACTGATTATGTTTCAAAATCTTATCTCGATCGAGACGGATATCGGGCGAGATCTCTTGTCAGATTTGTGTGATTTTCCATAATGCTGTTAAATGAATAAGTAATCACGCATACTTGCTTGAATTCGGGTTTAAAACGACCTAAACTAAAATATGTCACATCTCACAGCTGAAATTCTGACATCGGCCTATAGAAAAAGCAAATAACAGCCATATAAAATCACACAAATCTGACTCGGCGAGAACCATCTCGTTCCCACAAAAGATATAGAATAGCTCGTCAGGTAGATTGTTCATATAATTACTTTTCAAAGGCCTTCAACACTATTAATCACGATGTCTTACTTAAAAACTGGCTATAATAGGATTCTCCATAAGACTAGAAACCTTTTTTTGCTAGCTATCTTGCAGAGAGGAAACAGATTCTGTATCATGTAGGTACTAATCGGGTTCTCATAATTGTATTAAATTCTTTAGTAAGGAGTAGACTTGAAAATGGATCAGTAATTTGGATTCCACACCAAATAAAATATTCCCTACCGACTTTCTTTTAGGTATGCTCGGAATGAACCATCTACGAATGACTAGGGATGTACACATTGCTACACATTTTTTCAGACTGATTCGGGGGCAATCATGGAGAACATTACTTTCTATGTCCCCGATGATTATATCCGTTACTGACAGCACAGACTGTTCTATCGCCCAGCCTGCAGGACTAACTTAAAAATGGTCATGCCGGTGGGAAGAGAAATCTTGTTGTTGAATATAATCAATTCTAAGATATTCTAAGACAAGCTTTATTACCACTGGTATAGTTGATATACCTACTGTTTATTTTTACGAAATCTCTTTCTATTTATTTAAAAATGCAAGAAAATTGAACAAATTTGTAATGATTTTAAAACCATACACTGAATTGAATTGAATAATGCACGTTATGCCTGTTATCCAAAGTCTAGATCGGAATAGTTTTGACGTTGAATTAGTATTTAAAATTTCGTAATCATTTCTCCAACTTAAATGTATAGTAAACTTCCGAATCAGGTGAGGCGCGGTGCGGTAGGAACTCGGCGTTAACTGGTGTGTTTTGGCGATAATAATTAATAGGTATTTAAAATTTTGCAATCAATTCTCCAACTTAAATGTATGGTAAAGTTCCGCCCAAGGTGAGGCGTGATGCGGCAGGAACTCGGCGTTAACTGGTGTGTTTTGGCGATAATAATTAATAGGTATTTAAAATTTTGCAATCAATTCTCCAACTTAAATGTATGGTAAAGTTCCGCCCACGGTGAGGCGTGATGCGGCAGGAACTCGGCGTGAACTCCTTTACTTCGACAGCACAGAATGACGAGTGCCATAGCGCCATAAAACTCCCCGACCATAAAGCTCCAAGCCGCGCGATGAATTCACACAGGCCTGATATCCCGGGATACTTATTATTCCAGGGATATCCCAAAGAACTCTGTTTATCACGAGATAACTCCAAGCGGCCACAAACCATGTTTAATCGTAGGGGATTTAAACAAAACTTCGAAAATGTTTTATACTCATACGATCTGTAAATTTACGACAAATGTGACATTCAGTACTCGTAAAAAGCTTTCAACTTGACGTTTGCGCTCCAAAAACGTAATAATTTTAGAAGTTTTTAATACTTTTAGGTACATACCTAATCTTTCATGAAAAATTTTCTCGAGATTGGATTACATTAAAAATATATTTATATAAATTTAACAAGAAAAACATATTCATACACTTACATATTATGTTGTAGGACTTTTCCGGCAATACAATTACTTAATCTAGTAAGTCTTCCCAGGGCTATTTGCATTTTTTCAATTTTATTTTAAAATTTTAAACAAATATATATTTGTACAAAATGTTTTAATTTTTTTTTTTAAGTTTTTCAATTAATTTTTTAATAATAATTATTTAGGTATTTGTACATTTAAGTTTACAAGTTGCTAATTAATTATGATATTTCATATTGCAAACTATATTTTATCTAGTTGTATGTAGCTCCCGCGATACATCTTGAACTTTCCAATTGGTGCGGACTTTAGAGTTTCTGGTAGCGTGTTATATAACTTCATCATTACATTACATCAGTACATTAAACTGTTCTGCGCATTTCTTTGTTTTTTTTACATAATTGATATCAGAATAATAATTATATGTATAATATTTCTATGAAACATTTCATTTCATAATTTTGAATCTATATTTTTGATTTAAAGATGTACTCCCATAAAAAGTTATGCTTGTGTGTTATTTTTTTAGTTGTATTTATTACGCAGTTTTATTTTCATCATTTTTTTTATGTGTATGTATAAATATATATAATTCAATACAAAATTAAAAAATATCCTAAAAACTTCAACTAAAAATGATTATAAGATGGGGTAAGATAAACATTTAAAGTTAAAGGGAGGAAGCTTTTAGGGACCTTATATTTTCTATAAATTTACTCCCCGGTATTTGTAGTTTTGTTGTCTCAAAGATTTTTTTACTTATTGGAATCGATAACATGTATTTTTGCCTGTGATTTGCTATATATCGGAATGGTAAAATACCTTCTTTATACACTTGTATAGTTCAGTGATACAGAAACACAGTATTTAATTTTCTTTCCTTAAATTCTTTAAGTTCAGAAATATAGAAAAATTATTTATTTAATGTTATTTTGATGATTATTTTTTTTACAATGTAGGCTATTTATTTTGCTTAATGCATTGCTATGTCAGCAGAAGCCTGTATTGGCGGCCTCACGTGAAATTAACCAGGACATGGAATTCTCTTTTAGTGAAAATGTCTGGTATTGATAATACCGTTCAGAAGTTTATAAGCCATCGACAGTAATGCGAAATCCCTCCTAAGGCTAAAAATATCCAGCAATCCCGAGATTAATGCTGTTGGAAACCGAACTCTCTCATGTATAAGGTATCGTATAAAATCTTTTTTTAAATAATGCGTTTTGAACTATCCCCCTTGTTTGCATTATCTATATTTGTTACTAACCAAGATTGATTTAATGAACAGTATTTTTACGTTTTTTTCAATAATGAAAAACACTTCCGAGTTCAACTTAACATATCCGTGCAGGAACATTATTATTTAATTGAACCAAATTATAATAGCGACTTTGTTTTTGACAGCTGCTACATTTGTAATTTGAATAACAAAACTTTGACTGAAATAAAACAGCACCTACCCCACGAGTCATGAATCCTATACAGCATCTCAAGGCAACCCACACGAATAAAATAATTCATTGATAATAACACAGGTACACTTACCAATGTTTTCTGATTACTTAAATATTTAGGTTTAAATTTATATTGGTTTTTACAGAAGTTTTCACTTAACTATAACCAGGCAAAACTGGAAATATGTCATTTTTAAATCAAATTTTAGACGTATTGACTCTTTTTAATAAAAAAATTTTAAATTTTTTCGAAAGACTATTCTTTTTTACTATCTAGTAAAGCAATATTTTAAATTTTGAGAAAATGTCTTTATTTTTAGTACCATAAGGTTTTACCGTAGGTCATTGGCAGATTTGTCAAATTTTCAAAGAAAATTTTGTATTATACAACACAAATTTCAAATCATATGCAGTAAAATAAATCAATAAAAATTATCTTGGAAAGCTATATTTCAGAATTTTAAATTTAGTTTAAATAAAATAATTTAAAAAAAGATTTGCACACGTGTTTTAATGATCCGCACACGTGTGAAAATACTTCAGTTTGTCTTTGTACATAATTACATAATTTTAATAGTTTTGTTATCACGCCTTTCAGCATTTTTGAATGTAGGTATACCTAAGTTAAAGCAAATTTTGAATGAAATTAAATCGATATTGAGTTATATTTTAAAAAGCTGGCATGCAGAATAATTAATCTTTTATATTGGAACCGCCCTGTACGATCATAAGAACATCTTTCGACGAAATATGAATTCTCAGCCGCTGGCTGGTTAATGGCTCTTACGAAAATTCTGCAGACAAATGATACATATAAAATTACATAAAAAATTCACTCAAATGAAAAATACTACAAAGAAAGGTAAAAGTCAAAGAGACAAAAAGAGAGATAGTCATATTTCTATTTTTGAAACTGACAGTCCATGGTTGAATTCCATTACAATATATTATAATAAAACAAATATAAATGAAAATACAGTACAAAAAATACAAATCCAATGTAAAACATGTGTCCCTTCGAAAACCATAAAAAATATCATTAATAAGTGGAAAAAAGTTTAATACTGGATTTATTATAATATAAAAGATAATCATAATAATACATATAATTAGCTCAATCAACAATTATTGCATATTTATTATATATAAATTATTGACGCTTCAGCATACTCTATCTTATTAAATGTATAATCGTCACATTTGGGCCAGAAGGCTAAAATAAGCGATGTTATTTTTAAATGCATTCAAGTAATACATGCTATGGCGTTTTAAACAATGGGAATTTCTTTCAATTTTGCTAAGTCAACGTAGTATCATGATTATTTGATGTAAACATACATATTAGATCAGTCAATTGCGTTCTTATTTTACGTGTCTTAATCATGAAGTATTCAAGACGTGCGTTGAATGATCTAAGGCGATTATAAAGACCACATTTTAAAGAAAACAGACTTAACTTTTTTAACCGATTCTACAATGTTTGAATAGTTTGCATTGTAATATTCAAATTATTTACAAAACATTATAACTAGGCTTATATTAAATGTTAGGAAAATGTGTATAGAACGTACCCAGGAGGTGTAAGGATTCCAACTATTTTTAGTGATTCTAGTGTTGTCATCAGCTAAAATATCTCGAATGTTTGTCGTTGTCCAATATGCATTAGGAAGTGCCACCTGCATACGGAAGCGCTGCTGTATGCAAAGTACAGTGTGTTTAGTAGCGGGCAGTATGCAGTATGCACCGTGTGCAGTGTACATGGTGCATGTCTTCTGTTTCAGTAATGTGGCGACTATTAACTTACACTGACACAGTAGTTACACTAAATTAAGACCCACTTTTAGCACCCGGCTAGTGAGCCTGATGGAATACCTGCAATATAATATTAAACACAGGTTTCCTCGCTCCTAAAACATAGGTACTTTCATGAACCATTGTTATGCGAGATGTGGTTGAAGACCACAGAGGGCGACAAATTGTTATGTAAGGTGCGGAAATAATTAAAAAGTGGGTTTATTAGTTAGAATTACTGACTCATGGGAGCGACGAAGCCCCGAAACGAGAGCTGATGATGAAGTAAGAGACCAGATGCTTTCTTCACTGCGCACATTGGGACCAAACACCTTATTTCGATGCAATAAACTACACAAAAATAATTCTTACGAAGTAGGTTTATTTTTTTTAATGTACCGCTTTAGCTATAGCATAATTGCATGGCAGGTAGATGCAATTGACCCAACCCTTCTACCTGTAATTACTCGCAGTCCAGGCCTATCGGTCGTGAAGACAAGACCTCCCTTAAGAGTGCCAGCGTAATCCTTAAATTTATTTCGGAAACTACCTATACCAATTTTGAATCGGATTCGCATTATTCTTGGACTTACACATTCATACTGTAACATACAATCAACCATTATAGGAGACAGTATCGCCGCGACACCTTGACAAGCCCTCTCCGTATCTGGTCTCCCAGACCAGATGACGAACCTATCATTATGCTGCATTGTACCACTCTCTTTTTTCATACTATCTGTTACACAAAGCGCGTCCAAACATTTGCCTTTCATTGTATCACATAATTCTTCATCTTTCTTTCCATTCCTCCTCTTATATTCCATAATCCAGATTGGCATTGCTCACGTTCCGCCCTCCTCTTTGCGCCGACGCTCAGATAGTTTGGGCATGTAGAGCAAATGAACGAGGAAAGGAGTGTAAGGAGAATATATGACGCAAATGTGAATGGTAGAAGAAGTCAGGGACGCCCGTGGAAGACATGGCATGACCAAGTGAATCAGATACTTGAGTCGGGCCATGTAAAGAGTCGGAATAATAGAAGAGCATGTATGGGACGATGTATGAATGTGAACGAGGCAAGGAGTGTGTGCCAAGATCGAGTTGCCTCTGCCTACCCCTGCGGGGAAACGGCGTGATGGTTGGTTAGTTAGTTACCTATACAAACCCCAAAAGGGATTATGGAACCATCATGCTCAGGCATTTAACTTCTTTTCTTACATTATATTTTTAACATCATTAGTTATTTTGATGAGTAAAAGCGTTAATGAAATAAATACAAAAATGTGATTTCTAAAACTTTCAGATTCATTTATAGATCCAGGCACCTCCGGGCTTCCACTCGAACATTTTTAAGATCAGTAGCTATTGTAATTTATGAATCTTTTTATCAATCACTTTATGAATCACAAATTTCTGCTCCTTTTTGAACTTTTAAAGTAATTAACCTTCAGTCCTCGGACGAAAAAATCCACCATGCCACAAATTATCACCTTAAAGCGTCCCTGCATGAATAAAGAGCGTTTTCAAGCATTTTTTCCCCACTGTGCGGCGTTATACCTTCGATAATGTTGAAGGCGGCGGTAGTTTTTCAAATCCGGTTCCAGTATAAATTAGATGATAAATCATATTATAAATAATTTTATGAATTACATATTATAAATTAAAGTCCTCCGCCGCGTCTGTCTTTCTGTTTGTCTGTTCGCGATATACTCAAAAACTACTAAACGGATTTTCATTCGGTTTTCATCAATAGATTTATGAAGGTTTACGCATATAATTTGTCAAGGTTTTGTGAAAATATGTCTGTATGTGGTGGATGAGTGGGCTGGCAGCGGCTGATTTATATGCAAATCTACAGTTTTATGTCGAGGTTGATTAAATTTTGCACGTGTGACCTTCAAATCAAGAGGAAGGTCACTGTCTATAATTGATTTCTAAAACTCTGTGTAAACCTCGGGCATCACCGGGGACTTCAACTAGTAGATTATAAAAAAGAAGGCAGTTCAATCCAAGTCAAATTACAGTCCAAGCATCCGGATGACATATATTGTGAATATTGTGATTGCTAAAAACATTTAACTCTCCACGGCACGAGGCGATATCAATCCGCCACTTTATTTAACACTACACCTATTGGTACAAAACTATTCCACACAAAATTGTTGACAAACTGTACACTACAGGATGATATGCTCGGCATCGCTCTAGTTTAATTCGAGAGAAATCATGTTTCAAAAATAATTAAAATGTGGCAGGTTGCACCGATACGGTTTGCCCACCCGTGTCCAATGCAAAAGCGACCGGAACCGGAAAAAAGACCGACAGCTCTCCGTACCAATATTGCCAACGTTAAAAAGGCAAATAATGAATGAAACGAGTTTAATTATTAAATATTTGATAACTGGGCAAGTTAGAACAGGTAAATTTTTTTTTTTTCAATTTCAGTGCCGGCAACCCGGGCGTTTATTTATTATTAGTTATGTACAATAGTATTTTTTTCCTTACCCTCCTCACTAGACAGAGTCTGTTCTGAGGCTGGTAACTAACAATTTTTAATTATATAAAAACAAGTAAGTGGTAAAAAAAAAATAAAAAAAGAAACATATATATTATAGTAAAAATAATAATATTAAAATAAGAGGAAATCAGAATTTAAAAACAGAGTAGAATAAAAGAAAATATATAATATTAGATATTAAGAATATTACTTATCTCTCTTCTTTCTTTGACATTCAACCAGTTTAAAAATCTTTTGAAAACCCAATTCAAATTATTAGATGCGACGTAGGTCTTTGTTTGGGCTACAAACTTATTGAATATATATGGTGCCAAGTAAGATTCATGTTTTTTTGCAAAATTTGATTTGATATGTGGTACTTGTAATTGATTGTGTGTGTTTGCTCTTGTGTTTTGCGAGTGAGTTATGAAGTGTGGTGATATTTTTATGCAGTTTTTGTAGATGATCTTCTTTATGTATAGTTTATTTATGTCTAATAGGTTATTGTTGATCATTAGCTGTTCTGTCGGATATTGATAAGGCTTTCTAAACATAATTCTGATTATTGTTTTATGATTAATTTTAAGTGATTTGAGGTGAGTCTCTGCTGCTGCTCCCCATACTGAAATACCATACATTAGAATACTTTGACAGAGTGCATAATATATATTTTTTAGCTGAGGTAGTGACATAATATTTCGAATTGTTTTGAAGATGTAAGAGAGTTTCCGTATTTTTTTTGTAATTAGGTTAATTTGGAGATCCCATTTTAAGTTATTGTCAACAGTTAAACCGAGATATTTAATATTTTGCGCATAATCAATTTTGTGACAAACACAGCGTGAGTTAGTTAACGAGGTAACTGTGCAGGGGTGAAGATGTAGTTGTGGGCGACTATCTGGCTGACCAGCTAATGTTTTACTGAAAGTTAAGTATTTTGTTTTAGAAATATTTAGTGTCAGTAGATTATTTATTAGCCAGTTATTTACTTCAGTCATCCCTGCTTCCGTGTTTTTGAAGACGTTTTCCCATGATTGGTCTTTGAATAAGATTACAGTGTCATCTGCATAACTGATTACTTTGTACTCTATGTTCCCTAGGCTTATCTCCGTTAGACTGTTAATGTAGATAAGAAACAGTATGGGACCTAAGACGCTGCCTTGGGGTACTCCATACCTGGTGCCTACTTTGTCACTTTCTTGATTATTGATTTTTACAATTTGTTGTCTATTTTCAATGTAGCTGATGAACCATTTTAGTGGTGGACCTGTTATGCCAATGTTTTTGAGTTTTTGTTGGAGTAATTTGTGTGAGATGGTGTCGAAAGCTTTTGCTAGGTCTAAGAACACTCCTAACACCTTTGAACCGCCATCTAGGTTTTTCACTATGTAGGTGGTTAGTTCCGATAAGGCGTCTTCTGTTCCCATTTTCGCTCGAAACCCGAATTGACGGGTGGAGATCAGTTTGTGTTTGTCAAGGTATGCGAGCAGTCTTTTTTTCATAGTTTTTTCTAGTAGTTTCGATAGCGAATTTAGGAGAGTGATTGGTCTGTAATTTAGGATCAGCGTTTTGTCACCCGATTTATGTATTGGAGTAATACAACCTATTTTTAGATGATCGGGGACAAAGCCGAGGTTGAAACTTTGGTTGAAAATATGTTGAAGTGGTATAAGTATATGTTCTCGGAGACTAATCAGTATATGATTGGAGAGGTTATCTGGGCCCACAGCGCAATTTGGTTTGAGAGAAATAATTAAGTCCGATATTTCCTTTGTACTTATTTTGTGAGCATAAAACGAATGATTTGGTTGCATGGTAGAGGATAGTTTGGTTAAAGAGTCTTCTGTTGTGCCGTTTTTTAAAAGAATTTTTTCAGCCAAGTTAGATCCAACTTTTGCAAATTGGGAGTTAATAAAATTAGCTATTTTACCAGGTTCATTTTTTGTAAGGGTTTTGTTTCCATTTATTAACAGTGCTTTGATCTTCGAGTCTTTTTTCGTATTGGAGAAAGTAATATCTTTGACGATTTTCCAGATTTTTTTGGGATCATTTTTGGCGGATTTTATTTCTTTTTTGTAGTACTTGTATTTGGCTTGTTTGATTAATTTATTACAAAGGTTTCTGTATAGCAGGTAATTATTTTTTAGTTTGTCATCAAATGGATTTTTGCGTACTTGCATGTGCATTGTGTCTCTTTTATGAATGCTGTTTACTAATCCTTTCGTGATCCAGGGTGTTATTTTTTTTTCTTTATGTGAGTAGTTTATCGGGGTATTTTTTGTTGTATATTTAGCAATATAGGTTCCAACTGTGGTCATAAATGTGTCCAGCGCGTTGTTTGGATCGGGTTCATTTAGTACACTTGACCAAGATTCATTATGTATGTCCTCTATTAGGGATTTAAAATTGATTTTGTCTTGTACGGGGTTGTTTTTTTCATCTTTTTGTTTCTTGTTAAGATGTATGCTTAGTGTAGTAGTGAAATGATCTGTGACCGTTGTTCGAATTATTGATGATGATGTTTTTTTCCTAGTTTTAACAAATATATGGTCAATACAGGATTCAGAGTTTGATGTAATTCTTGTTGGTGAGTTGATTGTCGAATTTAATCCATAGTGAGTAAGTAGACAGTAAGTATTCTGTGGTTATTGGTTGCCCGTTTAGTAAGTTAATATTCATATCCCCTGCAATAATTAATTGTTGTGTTTTTTTATTTTTTTCGAGAAGTCTATTTAAGGAGATGAAGAAAGGTGAGAGATTGTTATAGCATGGGGGTCTGTAGACGGCAAATATGGAGATGTCTGGTCCGAGGGAGATTTGGATGCAGTTTGCTTCGATTAGGTTGATTTCTGTTATTGATGAGTTTAGTGAATCTTTGACAAAGATTACTATACCGTCGTTTTGATTTAGATGTTTTGTGGAATGGAGAGTTGTATAGTCCTTTAAGTTTAGGTTTGTGTACGAGTCATCTAACCAGCATTCAGTCAAGATAATAATGTCGAAGCTTATGTTTATTTCGTTTAAGAGGATCGAGAAATTATCGAAGTTCTTTCGAATACTTCTAATATTTTGGGATATTATGTTTAAGTTGTGTTTTTCTGTGAACAGAAAATTACAATCTGTCGCTTTGTCAAAAGTGTGTTCTGAGTTGTTAAATGTTTCTGTATCAATATTAAGTTGAGTGATCATGTTGCGGTTGTGAAGATACATAAGTTGATCCAAACAAAGTTCACACATTTTGCTAGTGGTGGTAAATTAGGAGTAATATAGGAGTAAAAATTGAGAGTAAAATTATTCAAATACTTTGGATAATAAAATCCTTTAAAAACATAAAATTTCATGGTAGAATAATTAGAATACTTTGGATAATAAAATAGAATCCTTTTAAACCACAAAATTTGATGGTAAAATAATTCAAAGAGTTTGGATAATAAAAAATATTTAAAATAGTAACATTTGATGGTAAAATAATAGCAGTATTTTGGATAATAGAAACCTTTAAAAACATGAAATTGGATGGTAAAATAATGAAAATACTTAGGATAATAAAAGCCTTGAAATGCACAAAATTTTAAAGGAAAATTATTTAAGTACTTTGGATAATAAAAACCTTTAAAACAATAAAATTTGACAGTAAAATTATTCAAATACTTTGGACAATAAAAACCTTTGGTATAATTTAATTTGATGGAAAAATAAGTTGAGTATTATGGGTAATAAAAACTTTTAGAACAATAAAGTAATATGGTAATAATGATGGTAAAATAATTCAAATACTTTAGGATAATTAAAACATTTGAAGCAATAGCATTTGATGGTATAATAATAAAACAACATTGGATAATGAAAACCTTTATAAATATAAAATTTCATGGTAAAATAATTAGAATACTTTGGATAATAAAATAGAATCCTTTTAAACGTTAAAATTTTATGGTAGAATAATTCAAAAACTTTGGATAATACAAAATATTTAAAACAGTAACATTTGATGGTAAAATAATAACAGTACTTTGGATAATAGAAACCTTTATAAACATGAAATTTGATGGTAAAACAATACTTTGGATAATAAAAACCTCGAAAAGCATATAATTTTAAAGGAAAATCATTTAAGTACTTAGAATAATAAAAACCTTCAAAACAAAAAAGTTTGACAGTAAAATTATTCAAATACTTTGGATAATAAAAACCTTCGGTACAATGTAAATTGATGGAAAAATTAGTTGAATAATTTGGGTAATAAAAACTTTTAGAGCAATAAAAGTTGACGTTAAAATAATTCAAATACTTTGGATAATTAGAGCATTTAAAACAATAGCATTTGATGGTATAATAATAAAAATACATTGGATAATAAAAACCATTGAAAACATAGAATTTCATGCTAAAATAATTAGAATAATTTGGATTATAAAATCCTTTTAAATCATAAAATTTGATGGTAAAATAATAAAGATACTTTGGATAATAAAAACCTTTAAAGGTATAAGATTTTATGGTAAAATACTTTAAAAACCATTAGAGCAATAATATTTTATGGTAAAGTGATTAAGATAATTAGAGTAATAAAAACATTTAGAATAATAGAATTTAATGATAAAATAATCAGAAAAGTTTGGGTAGTAAAGACATTTAAAAAAATAAAATTGTATGGTAAAATAGTTTACATATATACAAATATTTCGTGACTTTATGATGAAATTAACTATTTCATGACACCATGTTCATTCCTTCCTCTTCTCATAAGGACTCTCAATGCAGCATTCCCAAATATGAAATAAACCCGAGAGAAATTGTTTTCCTTGACGCCTCCTGTGAAGAGTAAATAAATATTTTAATTTTTTTAAATCCTCGATAAAGTTTCTAACTAATACTAACCACATTCAAAATTCCTATCTTTATCTAGGCATAATCTATTATAACAACCTCCCATTAAAATAAAAAAAACTATCGAAAATATGCAGGAATTTAAGCCCAAATTTAAAAAATTACCTTAAACTGCTGTAAGAGTCCCAAATATGTATACTTTTTATATCTTGAAGTATGCTATTATTTAAATCGTTAATTCCTTCATTCTCTCTCATTTCTTAGTTTCTTTATCTTTAAGTCTACTATTATATAAATCATGCGTTCTTTCTAAAATATTATTTACTCACTAATTACAATAATTTTTTTTACTAACTTATTCATTAATTTATAATGATTTTTTAATTTATTTGATGATTTTTTAAACTTACGATTTTTATTTTTTAATTTATATATGATTTTCTAACCTTACTTATTACTTACAATAGCCATTATTACTAACTTACACGATCTTTTAATTTACTAATTGAGCTAGAATTCCCTCACCAAACCCAAGGGCAATGTCTCTTTATGGTGAGGAAAGGCAATTTTTTGTTTCTTTGTTAAAAACTTATGTAACTATGTAACCGATGTAACTTTGTATGTATTTTCAATCAGTATTGCCAAAATATATTTAAAAAAAATAACTTATCAGGTAGGTACTTCCTAAACTCTTCCTTTTCTCAGTTCCATTTTAATTAGCCCATAGCACACCTCAAAACAAGGGTTTACAACATTGATGTAATCGATTATGGTAAAACAAATAAAAAACTTTATTCCACTTAATTTTATTGATCGTAACCCGTTTGAGGTCGTCAGAGCCATCTTCAGACTGGTCTGACGAGCTGAAACCGGTTACAGTCAATAAAATTAAATGGAATAAAGTTTTTTATTTGTTTTATTATAATCTATTTTAATGGAATTCCACCACGAATTTTCAGTTTCAGAAAATAGAAATATTTAAAAAAAATTGATGTAATCGATGGTTTACAACATTATTTTTCTCTAGCTCCTGACAGTGGGAACTCCTGCGCCGTAAAAAGACACGATTTGACACACATTTAAATGTAATATTCAAATTGATTTCAGACAAAAAGTGGTATTCGTTCATGAAAACCGTGACAGCCTTCCAAAGGAATAGGTGTGAGTGGTGTTGGAAGAATGTCAGTACCTTCCTGCCTTTCGCCTTACTAAAGTCCTTACACCTTTCCCTGTATGGCGTACATCACCACAAGAGGGTCCCGCTCAGCATTCCACTGGCATACCGCCATTACGTTAACTCCTTCGCTTATTTACCGTTTCGTACAATTCGTGAATTTTTTTCAAAATCATTTCTACTGGAAAAAAATTCTTCTTGTGTTTACGATTTTTTCAGCGTAGTGGTACGCGTATTTGAATTTAATTCGGTAGGGTTTACATTTAATTCTCGCAGAGCGCCATTTTTTATGGGCGCTGTCAGTGCTCTGATTACTGATATTTTTTTTTATTTGAATACCGCACAAGAGTCCCAACTGATCCCCTCTGAAGCCAGTGAGACTAAAGCATCCCTAATTGGGGTATATTGTGAGGCTGAAGGTAGTGGGGAGAGGAAGGGGATAGGGAAGAGGAAGGTGGGGATGTACTTGGCTATTCAGATCTGGTCACCAAACACGGCTAATGCCATTTCAAGCAACGTTTCAATTATGAATGGTGGTCTCACACCAGGGCGATACTGAGAGTATCTTACACAACGTGCCGCAAATTTACTATATATCATTTTAAATGAATAAATTGTGAAATAACACAATTTAATCAAATAAAATTTATTTGCCACGCCGGGATTCGATCCCGCGACATTCGTTGTGCGAGGCAAGAGTCTTACCACTGGACTACGCAGGACGTTTTATGGTTAATATGATATATTATGGTCTTACTAAAATGGCTTCCAACAACTATCGTGTCATTAGAAATATAGACATACTAGTTTCCCGAAAATTCGGCCGTTACATTAATTCATTTCATTCGCGGATGTTTGTTTTTCACTTAGTTAGCAACCTACGTGTATTTTACCCGCCTCACTAGTTAAAGTGTGATCTGAGGCGGATAACATACATTTCCATGGAAAAACTAATATTAGGAATCCCTTTAAAATCAAAATAACATCACATAACCCTTTTTTTTAATCTTCAATAGAATATTTTCCTTAATAAATTTCTAGGCCCTGGAGCGAATTATTTTTTTCAGGGTCTCCTGTGCGGAGCAAATGTTAAAAAAATACCTACATATTCATGAGGCTTCTGGCGTCTTCCTTCGGACTCGTCGACATAATATGTTTTCATAGTTGAAGATTATCGGCGATTTAAGTTTCTTTTCCCTAAGACAAAGGACGTCATCCGATGATATTCGTTGTATGAAGTTACTTGCCACCTGCTCTACTAACTTTCACCCGTGGTGGAGGTTGTGACCAGTGGCGGCTGCTGCCCTGAAAATGTGGTGGTTCACTGATAATCTGTACCTATGAAATAACGATTACTAAGCACCATTAGGTAAAAATATGTCCACTAATCTTATTTGGAGAGAAGGTCTATTCTTAGCTATTTTCGAAGGGCGAAAACTTCTACCTAAGTAACGCTTTTTAATTAAAATATAAAACTTTTTTGTTCAAATCTTATTTCAGTAAAAATAAAACACACATTTGTCGTTAATAAATCTTAAATTTCAACCCAAAAAACTATTTTTTTACAAAGTTTAATTTATTTTATATTTCATTATAAAACATTATTTATAAACAGTACGTGGGCAAAATTGTTAAGGTTACCTAAAAAAAAAAAATTATTAATGATCCGCGTTTTATAATTTAAAACACACATCAATAAAAAATCAAACATTTGTTAAATGTAGGTATTTGGCATACCTTTTGATTAAAAAAATAATTATTCAGTTAGGTTAAGTATTTTTGCCTCAAATCCAAATGTAAGTTTTGTGTGATAAAAGCCGCGAAACCATCCGTGTGACACACGCAGATAGCAAATTTTTAATACATACGGCTAGCGCGGCGTGGCGCGCCAGCGATGTTTGAAATATTGGATACAAAAACATAATTCGTTCCGCTTATCCGCTTGCAATCAGTCTGCACACGGGCACAGGTCACCTTCGCGTGGAACTTTAATAATCCGCTCTCCCTTTTGAACATTCGTATTAGGCATTATATTGGGAGGTGATATTTTTAATGAGATTCATAGATTTTATATTTTTCGGTAAGATATTATAAAGTAATTATAGGCGACATAATTTACCAATGTTGCATACGAACACACTGTGCAACCAGCCGCTCTTGGTTGTGACAATAATATGGCAATACGCCAAGTACATGCAGGATACATCGCGTTTTAATGCGGTTTCAAGTAGGTGCTTCTTCTGCCAACTCCACCTTTTGCTTTCTACCCTCTGCTATCTGTGCCAACGAACAACCCAATGATACTTGGCAAATGTCAAGCACCACCTTAAATAAACGGCTGTTTGCCTTCTGGCTTGGGAACTTTTAGTGGTGCTAAGCAAAGAAGTTTATAATTTAGAGTTATCCACTTTCAAATTCTATTGGTGACACTTGAGCCGAATCAAATTAATTGATATCTGAAATACAAAGTTGATGCCAATAAAATACGCACAGGAAAGAGATAGGAAATAGGAAATAAACTGATTTTTTTTAGAATTAGTACCGCACAAGAGTCCTGGGAATACAATTTTCCTTGTAGGGTCTTTTAAGGGAAGGAAGTTCTTGGACGGAAAAAGGAAAGAGGAAAGGTTAGGAATCTGGGGTTCGATATGTACAGGAGTAACGGACGTATGAATCCATCCCGCCATTGCAGGTGGGCAAACGCATCTGCAGCCAAGACCTGGATAAACCATGTACCCGATGAAAACCGTAAACCACTTGTAGTGACCTATGACAGAGGTGTTGGTTATCCAATGAATGGTTCCCGGGGCATTTAAATTGGAAGCGTGTTTTAGATCAAATCTGTTTTCTTTTAAAGTTTTATTTGCATTATTTTTAATTTTGGATGTATTTATAGGATGTATAACTGTGAACTTCGAGCCCGGCGCTAATAGGGCTGACTCGAATTAAAAAGTATAAGCTTATCATAATCTTTTAAAATCTTATTTCAAAATACATTACTGACGGATTTCAAAAACAAAAAAAATAAATACATGCATTTAAATGAAAATTTAATGTGATATGTGAGATTAACAGCCCAGTATAAAATTGGAAAGTAAACGTTTACTGAATTGCGACTATTGAGTTATGTATTTAGTTTACGTTACGTTCACGTGCCAAAACCAGTTATTTTATAAGCAACATATTTCACAATAAAATAAGTCAATTCCCAAGTTCATCACGGAACGTCGAAAGTTGTACTGATTTTTAGAAATGCTTTCCCAAGTTTAGTTTTTATTTTTTTTCGAATCGTAAATAGTACTGTTGCCAAAAATTATAACAATAAATCAATGATATTATATTACTTGAAACGGTAATTCCAATGGTTTTAGCTCAGCTTAATTACCAAATCTATTTATCATAGCCAGTTACAACCGAACCTTCCACTTCCATTTCATTTCTATTTTCCTCTCCCACTACCTCCTGTATCATTTCTACTCCCCCACGGGGATTGTGTAGTTATACTTGGTTTTGGTTAGTTGAAAGGTTTTTTATAACAAAAAAAATAACTAAGATGGCCCAAACACATAATGTTGGCCCTTTATCGCTTGTTTGAATTTAATAATACATTTTATAAATTAATCATTTTCACACACACAACACATACCTTATTTCATATAATATTAAATGCCTTCACCAGATCCAATTTACGGAAATGTTATTTGAAATGTAATTTTGTATTGTTTCACTTTTTTAATACACACAATACGAGGTTTCTCTTTTACCCATAATGAATTTATGAATTATTTATACCTGTTACCTTCCATCATAATATTTGAACGCAGACAAAATAATGGATTTGTATCGCAGTGTTTTAATTTAATGTTGAGCCTTTAGGCTGCCTGCGGTAGTTTTATCAACCGCCATAAAGTTTTAGCAGGGAAGCAGGTAACGAGTATCAACAGCGAGAAGTTTTATTATTTATGAAGTTTCGTAAATCGGCGTGTGATCAAAATTAACTTCAGAGAGTCTTTTTGTCAGATTTATGTCTTGTTTTTTGGCGTTTCTTTAGCCAATGTAGGTTTTTGTTTTCCGAAATGAATGAGTTACGGCGGAAAACAGCTAAAATGGAACATTCACGGATTTATAAAACTTCCTGTAAAAACGGAATGGAGGCCCATTTTTCATTATAATCTCTCGACTCGTTGTTGTCTGGAACGTGTGCACCGAAATTCTCTAATCAGCTCTTCACACGAGTGTTGTGCTATTAATAATAATATTAAAAAACCATAGTAACACAGTATTGGTGAATCTTGCCTTTTGGTGATATTAGAATGAAGCACCGGCTTCCAAAATCATCAAAACTCAAGTGTTCAAGTAGTCAGGTTAGGTTAGGTTATTGTTATTTAGTACCCACTTATAAGACTTTTATTTTATTTTTGCTTTTGTAAATTCTCATGAACCATTTATTTGAAAATCACTTATTATTCACCTCACTCGTTACCTTATTCCACACTAAATTCACTGAAATTTGAGATAATAAAAAAAATTGATCAATTTCCTCGTCAACGTCTTACCTATTTTCCTTATTTTTGGATTTTAATGTAGGGATATTTTATTTTAATTAGATTATCAATAATGCTAGGACTTCCTTCAACAACCTGCATTTCGACAAATTTAGGTTAGGTTACTTTACAGAAATTTAAACGTAACATCGTAATAGAATGGCCATTCAAATCCGTTGTATTTTTTGATAGTTGAAAGTTTTTATTTAATTCTATTTATTTATCAATACATACGAGGTTATTTTATGTAAGAATATAGTGGTTTCACTTTTACGCGAGTGTGATCACTCGTGTTTAAAGGGGAAATAAAATTTATAACTTAACATGCATATTAAAAATAAAAATTACAATTACTTATACATGTAAAACTAATAGATTAAATAAAAGTATAAGAAAACGAATGTGATGTAAAATGATTCTTACAATTAGCCAAATTATTTAAGGTAATATTGTTTATTGTATTTTTAAATTTATGATAATCAGGTTTTAATCTCAACCCTGTCACTAGTCGATTAAACCACACCACTCCGGTGTACGTGTCGTAGTGTTATGTAAAACTGATATGTATTAACGGAGTGCATAAGCTACCCTTTGTGCTTTGCCTGCAGCTCTCAACATAAACCTGCGCTCCCCTTTAATGCCAGCTTATCAGCTTATAGCAATTTGATAGAAAGCTGTCACGCACCTAGGATCGGCGTTTAATGGTGTCATTTCTAATTTAAAAAAAATAGAGTGTGAAATTCACCCGCGGTAGCAGTGAAACCTTTAGAAAACTAAAGTACACAAGAGTGGGGAGACTATGAAGCACTTTTTTAACAATGTGAAGGATGATTTATCTATATTTTGGTCGTCGAATTCCAGTGCACCTTTTCCTATACATTTGGTCATCTTATTAGCATTTGTGGTTTCTTCTTCGGAGTGGCTAGATGTCGCTTTGTTTTGTGTTTTCTTTTGCATGTTCATTTTGGAGTGGTTTGGAGATTGGATATTGATTTTACAAAAATAATATATATATTTTTTTTTTTTTTTGGATTTCGTAGGATTCGATCCCTAGTCGGCTGTATGTCTGCAAATAAGAGTCAGTCAGGCGCTTTATACTAAAGGAGACTTGCGTGGGACCATGGATTTATCATATTATATTGGAACCCTGGTACCCATGAATAAAATAAATATTTTATTGCTATCTCACTCTCTCGCAGGCTAAATCCTACACATGCATGTGTTTTTCTCTTTTAAGTGTCGCTCGTTTCCGTTTCATCGAGTTTCATCACAACGGTGCCAAAGAAGTTATCACTTAAAAAAAACAAAATTGCGTTAAATGGCTATTTCATGACAATGGCTCAGATATAATCTCCGGTTTAATGTTAATACATTTATAAATAATCAAAAAACACACACACACCAAAAATATGGAAGCCGTCAAGCGCTTATTTTACAAGATACTTTTTACACCACAAAGATGTTTCAATGGTCCGCCAAAAATTATTCTTATCGTTGAAGAGGAAATAGATAAAGAAAAATATTATCTCAAATTTCAATAAATTTATTAACGTAACGAATGAGGTGAACATAAGTGTTTTTCAAACAAATGGTTCATGAAAATTTACACAATTTAAAATAAAATAAAAGTCTTTATGGTTAATATGTAAGTACCTAATAAACTTACCTGGCTACTTAAAACTACACGAATTAAAATGACAGTTCTGATGATTTTGGAAGCCGCTGCTTCATTTTAAGATCACGAAAATGACCTCCGCTCAAAAGGCAAGTTTCGCCAAAACTTATAAATGTGTTTATTGCTTAAATCTGGGTACTGTTAGTACCTTTATTCGTAAATAATGATGTAACATTCGTGTCCTCATTTAAAAAATTTAATAATTTTACAGCAGGGGTTAAAAATAACATGATTCTCTTTACTAACAGTGCACACGTTGATAACTAACGAATATGCAACGAGTCACGTAAAAAGATTTTGCGCATCATTAAAACCTAGTTTCATACAATTGTGTTTCTCTAATTAGCCAGAAACTGGTGCCATGTGAATTCAACAAGACCACGTGACATTTAAAACTAGAGAACTTTATACACGGGCGTTACGTAATGTATAACTTGTTGGTTATCTCATTATCCCTGTTTTTTAAACCCTACGAGCAGTAAAATACATATTTATTATTATTTATTTTAGTTTTTATTCCAGCAGGGCTGGGAGGGTAGTGCAATCCCAGTCTGCCATATTACATACAGAGTAAATAAAAATCATATTAAAAATCATATTATTAGGTAGGAACCTAATGAAAATAAAATTTGAACATAAATAACAACAAAAAAAAAATAACTATAAAATTAAAAATAAAATAAAATTAATTAATTATTTATCGTCCATCAGGGAGGTCGCCTCATCATCTGCATCCATCGCTCATTTAGTGGGGAACTGAGCCACTCGGATGCAGCCACGACAATGATGTTGGTTGATTTCCGTGTCCTGCTCCAGAAGCTGGCTAGTCAGTGGCGAAGTAAGGCTGGGAATGAGTGCACCCTCCCTTCGGTGAACATCGTGGAGGCGCTGCAGAACCTCGGTAGTTGCATAAGTTGCCTGTATGCATTGTTGTAGCACACCCTCAGTTTGTCCCATTGCGCTGCTGGGTATTGCGTCCACAGTTCAGATGTGTACAGGGCGGTGCAGTATGTCTTGAAGAGTAATTTTCTGACGTCATCGCTACAGTGGTAGAACCGCCTTGATAGCATTCCGGCCCGTATGTTAATTGCTCTCCTTTGTCGTTCCATATCTTCTACATCCTTCATGTCTTCGGTTAGGATATGTCCTAGGTACTTAACCTGTGCGGCCACAAGCAGTTCGTTTCCTTCTAGATATATTGGAGGAATATTTAATGGCTCCTTATTGTGTTTGAAAGCGACGATGACTGACTTTTTAGAATTGTACAACAAGTTATGAGAGTTTGCGTACTCTTCGCATATTTGCACAAGTCGTCTCATCGCTTTAATCGAAGGTGCAAGCAGCACCATGTCATCCGCATAATTAATGTTATTACTGCCTTGTCCGCAGATATGACAACCGATTCGTGTATCGTTCAGCTCCTGTAAGAGGTCGTTAATGTACACATTAAATAGAGTTGGAGACATACTTCCCCCTTGCCTGACTCCGCTTTTAAGGAATAAAGGTCTTGAAGAAGCTCCTGCCCATTGAATTTGATTTTCCTGTTGTCCGTACCAAATAGCCAGCATATTGACCACTGCTGCTGGAACATCTCGTTTTATGAGTTTTTCCCACAATAATTTGTGAGAAACACGATCAAAGGCCTTGCTTAGGTCCAGAAAACACCCATAAACGGTGGTTTTTCTTTTTTTGTAGTAGGCTATTGTTTGTTTTACCCCATAAATGGCCATATCAGTTGATGAGGCGCTCTTGAAGCCGAATTGGTTGTCCAGGGTAAATAGTTTTTCTTTGACTAGCGCGAATAAGATTTTTTCAAACAGTCTCGAAAGCATTGTCGCCAAGGAAATCGGTCGGTAATTTCCTAATATCGAAGCATCCAGCTGATTGGATTTCAGGATTGGTACGATAATAGTTTGGCTCATGTCCATCGGCATATGTGTGTGTTTTAAGAGGCTTGAGTACAGGGCGGCTAGAATAGTATGAAGTTGATCTCCTGCGTATCTTATGTGCTCAATACCAATGGCGTCGTACCCTGGACTTTTACCGTGGGCGGTTTGCTTAATTGCGCTTTCGATCATTTCAGGAGTAATATTCATGACCAGGTCGTCATTGGCTGCAGGTGGACATGTCATTATCGAAGGTTTCGTGGTATCTCCTTGATCCTCGCTTAAAGAAAAAAAGTCTCTAAATTCGTTAGCTATGTTTTCATCCCCCGTGATGTTGTTGACACATAGTGGAACTTTGCTCTTGGCTTTCAGCACAGTTGAAGTTTTATGCCAAAACTTTCTGAAATCTTTGTTATGCATAGATGTAGCTATGCTATCCATTCGTGCTTTGTTTTCCGAGTGTTGGCATTTTCGGAGAGCAATTTTAAAAGATTTCTTACTTGTTTTCCTTTCGTCTGCGAAACGGCCTTCCGTGGGCCTTCCGGCTTCAATCCAGCATAGAAATGCATGTCTTGATTTGCGGTACAAAGTGGAGACATCATTATTCCACCCAGGAACAATGTCATACTTTTTTTTGGGTCCTTTACTTCTGAACGCTTTTATGGCGGAGTTTCTTAGTATATGCACAATATTACCGTAGAGAGAATCTAGTTCAAGTTTATGAATCTCGTTATCACAGTTCTGCCTTTGACATCTTACGGCATCTGGGAGTTTTATTTTTAATAGTAGTTTATTGGCCAAGGCGTTGTAAGTTTTAATATCATTTTCGGACTTTGCCGTCCATTTTCCAAGATCCCTTGGTCGATCCTGTCTGTTGGAAATAATGGGGGTTAGATTTAGATCTATTTCCACAGTTAGTGGGAGATGATCTGACCACGTTGCATTGGCTGTGATTTTTACGCTCTTTACTGCACAATTCAACCCCTGTGTCATAATGCAGTGATCAAGCCATCTGGTGGTTCCGTGGGCGTCACTTATATAAGTGAATGTATCAGAGCTTAAACGCACAATATCAGTGTATGTATAGTTATTTTCTGTACAGAACTGTGCAAGTTCACGGCCAAAAAGTGACCTCGGATCTGCATTAAAATCTCCTATAATCATTGAGTTGGAGCTGTTTTGTTCTTCAATAATGGCGTGTATTTTTCCCAGACAGTCTGCGAATTCCGGTAAGTTCTCAACTGAATTGGTCGGCATATAAACCGTTACTATTTGAAGAGTTCCATTTGCTGACTCCATTTCAATAGCTGTGATTCTAGGATCTCTACAGTCAATCAGAATGGCTTTTATTGTATTGCGCCATAAAATTGCAACGCCTCCGTAGGGGCGGCCAATTAATGGGGCGTCTGAGAGATTCACCGCAGATGTTCCATGACTGAGAAATTCTGGATGTATTGACGACAAATATCCCAAGTCTGTAGGTAACAGCCAGGTTTCCTGTAATGCAATGACGTCATTACAATTACATAATTCGTTTATGAAGTGCTCTGTTCGACGAATTGATCTGCAATTGAATGAGATAATTTTTAGAGTCTTGGTACTTATGTGATCCATTATGAATATTATACTGGAACATTGGTTTGCGTTGTCGGCATTCGGAAAATGTATTTCCTCACAACTGAGAATTTCGGCCATATGCTCGCATCCATAAGTTTTTCGTATGTTGACTCAGGAGTCCCAACTTTGAACGCCCGATATTCGCCAGATTTCGTCTGTAGTTCGTAAGCAACCGCATCAATGCCGCTTTGCTTGAGAAAAGAGATAACATCTTCACAGGTTGTTGTTTTCTCCAGTCTAGTGACGAGAGCATATTTCGTCCTCTGCAAACCTTTAATTTCTGCATTTTCGTTTCTGCCCAAAATAATGTTTTTACTTTTTTTTTGTGGCGGTTGTGGCTTTTTATACGTCTTCTTTTTAATGGATTTCCATTCTTGATTATCTGGATTTTCGTTTTCACTTGAAGGGATGATGTTAGCGACATCTGCAAATGATTTCGGGCGATTAAATGGTTTTTCGGTTAGAGGCGGGTCAAGTTTTGGATCTGTCTCCATAGATGGCATTGCTATGCTTTCATCTTTCGTGGGTTTGGCCTTGATATTAGGCTTTGCCGGTTCGTCAACAGATGGTACGATAATCATGTTATTGCATGGTTTTGCTAGTTCATTGACATTAAGTTTGAGACTTTTTATTTCCGATTTTAATAAATCAATTTGTTCCTTTATCTCCAAGTTCTTATTGTGGTCTGATTCATCTTTCAGTTTCTGTACATCACTTTTAATTATTATTAAATCTCTTAGGAACGCAGTTGCGTCAATATAATCAAAAGTCACGGGCGGTAGTTTATTTATGTTTAAAACTGCAAATTTTGGCATATTATTCGGATCAGTTTCTTTCAGAATTTTAATTATGTCACTTAAAATACGTTTTTTCTTACCTTCGCCTACTCTCCTGGCAAAGGTTTTTTCCGGTACACATTTACACAAAACGGTTTTTGCGGACTCAATGTCTTCTTCGGTGAATGATTTATCACATATTATGTGCATGGTTTGCTCGTCCATCACGTCCATTTTTTGTTGTATAAATGCAAGGATCTCGTTCACAACAATCCCGCACGGGCAGCCTCCCATTAGAGACATTTTCGGTTATTTTTCGTGTTGTTTTTATTATGTATTTACTTTTAATTCGCGGAGTACGCAATACGTGTTATGGTCGCGACGCCACCTAGCGACATATCGTAAGACACATAGTAAGCATGATTTGTGTAGATGTACAACTTCACAAATCGGCTGATACTTTGTTGAAACTCCCTGACTTTAACTCATTTCTCACGATGTAAGGAATTTCAGGAAATAAGTCATCCTTAATCGAAGTTAAAAGCAAAAGTTTGTTACAAAAGCTGTTTACGAGTACCTACTCGCAAAATACTAATATTTCAAGACCTCAGTTTTTGTGGTGTTAGTAATATCAATTTATTTTGCGTCTTTAAAAGATTGGCGCCATTTTTAAATAATGTGGCTAACCACTGGAGCGCTTTTTGTTCACCATATTGTAACAAAAAGCGCTCCATTTAAATTACCTAGGATTGATTTGCTGCCAATTTTGGCAAATTTCCCCTTGAGCAAACGGAGAAAAAAGTTTTAAATTGCGCTGTCGCCCCAGTGGCTTAATAAGGGTACCACAAAGAAAGAAAAAAGCAATTAAAGCATAAAATACAAAATATTAACAAAAATTAGATACATAATATTTACTTATGACGGTAAAACAACAGGTTCTCCAAGTGAGGTGATCAAAAAACACTATTTACGTTGGTATTTACATACAGTTTACCTACTGATTATTAACATTTTTTTAAGTATTGCTGAAACTTATTATCCATGTAAATTGTATTCACGTGTAAAATCTGCGTACGAGAGTAGAAAAAAAATAACCTTAACATTCGAAAACTGTAAAACACTGAAATCTTTATTTACTTAAATACCTTATTATTCTGAATGATTCTTCAGATCTGCATTAAGTCAGGTCTCCTGTGACAAAATGTTTTAAAAACATCCGATAAAAAACAAAAACATGGGGTCGGGACTGCAACGTTTTTTTGCCACTGCACGAAGGAGACTCGCAATTAGTTACTGTTAATGTTTTAATGGTACAAAGTAAATTTTTCAATGTTTTAATGGTACAAAGTAAACGACTCGTATAAGGAAAAAACACACCCATTTGTGGTCAACACGGAAGATTGAATAATCAGCCATTTTTCACATCCTATTTCATCTCCTTGCAATGTTTATGCTACCGATCTACAGCATAAACGGAATGCGTTGACGGTTAAATACAACTTGCGTGGATAGAATCTGCTCTGGTTCAGAAAAAAAGTGCCCGGTAATTGATTAAGATTTTGTAAAAATATCTTAACATTATATTTATATCTCACATAAGTTTAGAGGCCAAACGCTGAAATGTAGTGTAGTAGCATGGCCACATGCCAGAGAGACCGAACGCTATGAAAAAAATTGGCAATTACACAATTAACAATCCATGCATCTCAGAAAACCCAAATAAATGTACTTGCAAATGAATTTAACATTAATTTGAAATAAGTCGTTTTTGGTAGGACCTTCAAATAAGCTACCACAAGGCAACTATGCGTGACTACCTTTTTGTGAACACCGCTATTAATATAAAAGTATGTAGGTATACATAATCAAACAGCTTACGAAAACACAACACAACTATGCCTTTGACACAGTGCTACAGTTTCCCTCAATTCACACAACGCCCTTGAAGTGCTTTTTCACGAAAACGGCGCTATATAAATTAGCCAAATATTATTATTATTAACGAGCCAATGGAGATGACTTGGTTGCAAAACTCGTGTAGTTTATCGTATCTTGGTCAAAAAGGGATTACCCTAATTATCCAATAATCTAGCTAGACAGGAAGATGCTGGCTTGTAGTCTACCAAATGTAATACCTCGGGCATATTTTGATGAGGTCCGAAAGTTATCGAAGACATAGAATGCCAGAGAACAGCTATTAGCCCACGGGTAGGAATGTTATTAAAGCGCCTCGGGAAGAAATATTACCCTGCCTTGTGCACATCCGAGTTATGGACGTAATACCAAGCAGTAGACAACTTGGTTATAAGAACAATAATAATGTCTACTTGCAATTCCTGGTACATACATAAAATACCACAACTTGCAGCTAAATCCGAGTGACTTGGCAGAATCTAGAGCTAGAGTCTAGAGGGTTAAATTCAGATGATGCGGTAACCACCTCGAAACCCGTATTGTTTTAATTAATCTGTTTGCCTGGTTCCTCCTTATATTTTTAAATTAAACCGTATTTTAGAGCTTTTTTTCAAATTTGTTTTGCATAAATATATCTGGCTAATCTTTCAACGTTTTTATAGCGCGAAACACTGGAGTAATAATGTTAAAGGCAAACGCTCTTTTATCTATGGTATTACACAACAAAAGTGGTATTGATGGTAATACTTAGGCACTTGGTGCAATCATGTGCTCTCATAATCCCGCTGAATTAGCAGACAGTTTGTTTCAGAGATCCTCATTTGGTTGGCTCTTATGAAATGTGGATTGGTCTGTAGTTTGGCTTAAATAAGAAGGGAGAAAGAAGTAGAGATTTTCACTCCTCCATCATTTTCCTCTTTTCACCCCATCCTCAGCAGGTTGAAGATGAATATAGTATCGAAGGTCAAATAGGTCTCGATTAAAATTAAGTGAAGTTTTTGATTTTTGAAAAAAAAAAATCTGTATTGAAAAATAAATGTTAAAACCCACACGCATTGAAAAATATACGAAATGCTAAAGCAGCAAAAGGTTAACATTTCTATAAATATTTCGTAATGGACCTTGTTTTTCAAAACAAACTCATGGATCGAGGAGAAGTATTAAGTTGGTAACCTTTGCCTGACTATTGACATGTCGGCTTAGCCAACCGAACTTATTATTTATTTACAATTTTATTGAGGTTATAAAGTCTAAGCATGTGAAATACGTAAGTGCAGCTCGACTAGAATTAGAGAATAAGCACCTTTCGGCATCTAGTTAGTATAGCGTATAACGTAGTACAGTATAGCGTAGTACATTCCTCTGACTTTTATCTTGTACATAGTAAGTATTATCATGTGAGTTGCAAAATTGTAACAAAACATAATTAACGGTTGTATTATAAACATTATAGTATGCTCTGCAGAATTCAAAAAACAGTGCAAGGTTAACATTGTAGATTATAATCCAAAGTAAATCTCTGTACCTAAGGTAACGATAATTATCATTACCTTAGGTGTTCTGTATAATTTCTTACCATTTTTGATAAAATTTTACAATAAATCCTATGGTACGTTCTTCAAAAACTACTTTTATTATTTCTTTTAATTTTTCACTTTTATAACTTTTCGTATAAATTCTAACTCGATAACTTTTGTAAAACTTATTTATAATCTATGTAAAAGCCCCTATGGGCGTATAACAATAATAAATAAATACTTAAGGTTAATACGAGTACAATTTAATTAAATATTGAAATCTGTGTTATTTTGTCCTCATAATACGTAATTTCATAAGGTAAGTTTCGTTTTAACGACATTATTTTTTTTTACTCTGAGGAGGCTCTGAGGAAAATAATTCCCTTCAGGGTCTTTGTCATATTTGGGGATGCTGTGTGGAGGGCAGCCTTACGACCGATCAGTGCCTGAGTTGGCGTTACGTTTATGTCCTATCCGGTCGTGTTTTCAATTTCTTAGCTGGATAAGTCCTCCATAATAGCACAATAAATTTTTTCCGCCTACTGTGGTGGAAGTAGGAGATTTTCTAATGATATCAGGTTATTCGTAACCCGGGAATGTTTGTCTTTTTATTCTTATTGTTGTTAACAATTTAACTACTAATACATAAATAAGGTCACAAGATTTCTATTTGTTTACATATGAATCGGCTTAAGAGAAAATTGCATACCAAAAACTATCCCCATGAAAATCCAGAAACATGAATGACTCTTCGAAGCTGGTTTACGACGGGTTATTTTGCAGAATTTGAACAATTCATCACAATTCAAAGTAAATATTCAAGTTCTTTATTAGTCCTATTCAAATTCTGATATAACCGATCCATGATTAAATAATAACATAACTTGAATAGAATTTTCACAGAACTTTAATTTATGATAAATCATGCAAATTCTATGAAACAACCCGTCATTAGTGTTTCCCACCTCCCGAGAAGTGCAATCCTTTGGTTGATAAGTTTCAGTTTGAAGTACTAATATTATTTTATGCACTCGACAGGTGCTGTACACGCGCATCGCCGTAGCATTATGGCGCAGCTCGCGCGGCACCCAGCGACCCTGCTTGGCCGCCCACTGTGCTAGACACCCCGCTCTACCAGGACAGCATGAATCCGCGGAGACGCAGGTGAGGTTATACAAGGTATATTTTATTCATTGCATTAGTAAGTCTAACTTTACTAAACATGAATGCATGGAGTCTTCGGTGTTAAATTTTCCCCCTTATGCCTGGGCCACACGAGGCCAGTAACCACACGTCAGTCCTTAGGGAAAAATAAACAACTTACGTAAAAGAAACACAAGACTCAAATGGTTGCTTCAGAAACTGTGTCAAGGTGCATTGAACGAATTATTAGAAGAGTTTCCTGTAAAACGTGTTTGGACAAGAGCGTGGAAAATTTTATTTAAAATATCTTTATGTAGTCCACTATCAGTCATTTTTATGCCGATTGTCATTAATTCAGTACAATTTTTTTATAATGATCAATTAAACATGGACTTGTTTCCACATACGATTTAATACATACATTATAAAAATGTGTAAAGAAAAAATAATAAAAAATATCAAAAATTTTACAAACTAATGAGTAATGGATACCAATTTATTACACCTAATTTTAAAACAACTCATAGCCATAAAATACTATAACAACTTCCCTTCTGAATTACGCTGTACATCAACCAATCAGAACAAATAAATAAAATTAAACATTTTCTTTAAAAAACTTACAGTAAAAAGTAAATATTTTATACAAAACATATTATAACTTACAACCTAGTAAGAATAGTGGCTCCCTTATTAGGCACAAGAGCTCCTCTTTTCTGATAAGGTATACATGACGAAAAACGACCTTTATTATAATATTTTGTACAGTATATATGTATATATGTAAATCATATTTTATATTAAAAGAATAAAAATACAAATAAAAGCGTTTCACGTACATTCTTTATCACGATACGATTTTACAAACTTTAAATTATCCTCGTTACTTAGTTTTGGCATTTTTGCGTGGAAACTTATCGTGTGTCAGTAAAAACACAGCGCGTCGTCCAGTTAACTAGCTTCGGGCGGCTAGTACTAACTTCGGGTGACCATATAAAGCTAAACACAATGCCAGAATAGTAACTACGGTGGCGGGGTGCACTAATAGCTCAAATAATGGAACCCCATCCTATTAATCTATCCTGGCTTGAGGTGCTAGCTTATTAGATTGATCGCGAGCAACCTATTTTATTTTATTTAGAAAAAACATTTTACATTTCATAGTAAAATCTAATAATGTTTGCCTCACTGGATGGCCTACCCGTACTGAGACCCCCATTTTATATTGTAAATAAAGCTAGTTCTGTCTACGCGTAGCTATAGTTACTGGCTTACTAAGTTACTAGTAATAGCTTGCTAATATGGCTTTTGAAATACTAGCCTCGTGTGACCTGGGCATTACCGCTATATTCTTGAAACGTATAACAAACTAATTTACTGACAAACTCACTAACCATCTCGTCGTAGGCACAGAAGGGACCGCCACACGACTCTGGCTTGGTTCACACTCTTTGTTTCATTTACGTTCATACATATCTCATACCCCATTTTCTGTTATTTTGACTCTAGTTTTTTAGCTAGAGTAAAAATCTTTTGTTATTTTAACTTTTCAACTATTAGGTGATATAAAAAAAAATACTTATCCCTTTTATATTTCTACGTGAAAGACAAGGTTTCCAACACTTTATTCCCATATAAAAAAAGTTAATTTTGTACGTGTTAAAACGATAATTGAATATTGTTCCATTTCTTCTCCCCCTTCTAAACTCTGCGGTCTTAACTACCCGGATAAATACAATCCGGTCTAGAACCTTGTACCTTGGTCTAGAAGTCGGAACTTTAGATTATATATGTTTTCCTTGTCCCTCTCTAAACACCATTCTCATTTCTATCATGTATTTTCTAGAACTAATTCCCCACCAGTCAATATTATATCTCTTGCAAGTCTGGACTCCAATTATCGAAACTGTTTTGAAAGATGTCAATTAAATAACACTCAATTTTAAATTTTCCACCCCTTTCGCCATCTATAAAAGAATATACCCTTGAAGGGTAAAAACTGTATATTCGTATATAAGGGAAGAAAAATGACGACATAATCAGGGGTGGAAATCAAGCATAAAAAGTTATATTCGTGGCTATATAAATAATAGTGTACATGGGTATGCACCTATATAATAATTTTATTTTTAAAGGCCTTATGGTGTGATCGGCAGTAGACCGATGGAAAAAGTAGAAAGATCATGAAGGGGATCGACTTACCACCCTTTCTAAATAAGTTAGGCTTTATAAAAAGGCATGCATTATTAATAAAAAAACTTTTCCCAAAGTCATGAAAGCGTGAGAAAACTGTACAACTGGACAACTATTTGTAAGCGCTACGTGACTCCAACGCGCGCTGCCAATTCTAGAATTTTCGCCTTTTAACCTTTAGTTCTTTTTTTTAGTTCTTTTCGGTTTCAACACAAAATCTCAAATATGAATAAAACGAATTTCAGCCGTAAGATTCGAGATTCAAGGAAATAATTTTTTTAAACTTAATTTTCCTTACTAAAAAACCCCGTGAAATTTTTATTTAATTAATAAACGCGCGTGTATATGAAAACATTACTAAGTCAAACATTGTTCATGGAAAAAATATATACATTGTTTACACAGGGGAGTACTTTATTTCATGTGTACGAGTGTTTTGTTAATGATTTATGAACGAAATTTGGAATTTTTTCAAAGTCTTTTGAATGTTTTATATATTTCTTATTTTTGAAGTTGTCGTAAAAACAAATACCATTTATAAAAACCAGATAAAATTACCTTTTAGATTTGTGTTTTTGAAATACACTTCAGAATTAAAAAATGACATATTTTATGATTCAAACACGGAAAAAAATTAAAAAAAAAATTCTTACCAAAACATTTTTGACCAAAATATAGAGAAATAAAAAAAATTGAATAATTTAAAAAAACTCAGTCCGTTTACGTAATTAATTTGGAAGGAAACTGTTACCTTTTCCTCGTACATACAATAAAAAAAATAATGTAAATTTTTGAAGTTTGCTTTAATGAAAAAAAATTAACCTATAAATATACCGGCATTTAAAACGGATTTCTTGTGTCTCTAAAGAGGTTAGTTTTTCTTTGATACGTTTACGAACACATGTATTAGATATTAATATTTTAATAAAAACACTACTTTTATTAAGTTTTGATAAAATAAAGATCCTTAAATGTAAATTTGAATTTTCATGTATTATGAAAAATAATTTTCTGACAATCAAAGTACGCTTATAATGCTTACAACTTGACTAAAACTTATGAAAAACCACAAAAAAATACGGTAAATATATTAATTATATGAATAGAAGAGTGAATTCGTCACTATAATAGAAATCATTCAGTAGAATAGCAATATTTACTAACAAAATTCCCGCCATAAATAAACCAAACTGTTTTTTCTGCACGGGCCATGGAGCACAAATGAGCAGGCGCGTCAATAATGGCGGAAAAGAATAAAGACGACCATTTTTACGAACTAAATTATGGCCTTTACAATGTTACCAGATGTAAAATGCATTTTAAAGCGTAACCGCGGAAGAGCGCTTATTAGTAATAGTTCGTATTTTAGTGTATACGGGGTTTATTCATATTGTTGCAGCAGCACAGTTTATCAGCCGTGAAAGGTTTTTATTAGTAAGGCTGAAAGTGATTTAAATGAAATGAAAACAAATCACTGCATACATACCACTGACTTAATCAAAATTATCAACATGTTTCAAAATCAATGTTTTCTTGGTTATGATAAAATAAAAATTGATTTTTATCATTTAATCTGATGAACAAACCTTTGATTTGAAACTTGTTGATAATTTACATTAAATAAGTAAGTAAATTCAAAGTTATTTGTTTGCATTTAATAAAAATGACGCCACAAAGTGAATTTTTTCACTAATTGAAGGAGAAAGTGATTTGCTAAAATATTTTTAAGACAAATCTGGAAATTAACGGTTTTCAGTAGTTGTAAAATAAATTATAAATAATTTAAAAATAATTACAAATGACTGAAATAAGTCATTTCTTTGTTGTTTTTCTTCGAAAACATTCGTTGGAAGTACTTAATCGAATGGAACTCACAATCAATATAAAACGAGGTGCTTACATTTTAAAATATTCTCGATGTATGGAAAAAATTTGACCATTTCGGAGAAATCTCATTGCGAAATGGGAAATATTGAAACGAGACTTTCAAACATTTCCGAAAATTAATAAAGTCAAACGAAGAAGGTAAAATTTGCCCACATTGCGCGGCAGATTCTTGCATCCATTATGACGATAGAAAAAGTTCGCTGGTGCGATCGTTGTCTAGCTTCCGGCGGATGCGCTTTGAAAGTTTCACGGAAATAGAAATAATGTCAAAAAGCGCACGAAAGTCGCGCCAGGCTACACCAAATTAGATTCAAGCCGCTCGCTACGTGGAAAAACCTTACTTATGAAGAACGGAAAGGAAACGAAAATATTGGATTATTCACAACGTCTCGTTTAATTTACCTGTTACATAAGTAGGTACGCTGGGAAAATATTTTTACAGTAATTTTAAATACAAATGCAGTTTTTTAGCTTTCTAAAAGGCCCTTGATGTGATATTCAAATGATGCAGTAAAAAATACACACTCTTACAACCTTACTTATTAATAAAACACTTTACGACCATACGGTATTTTTGTAAATTTTCTTTTTCTAATTATTACTAATAAAACATTGTCATTATTATGTTGGCAACAATGAACTTCAATAGTTAGGCGCATGCGCTAATGCACTATTTTTTTTTCACGCGCGGAAAAAATATAGTTTTGACGGGTGGTAAGTATTAAATGTCGGATTAATGTAGGTTTTTTGTATATAATTTATATTCTTACGACCAATTCAATAATTCTGTTACTATTATTATTACTTGTGTTATTTTTCATCTTAGTAGTTTTAATCCTTTATTAATGTCATGTGAATTTAATTTTGTTAACACAAAACGATAGGCTATTTTAGAATTATTATTTTTACGATTAAATGACTTTTACTGCGTGAATTTAATAAAAATTCCATAAAATTTTATTTCTATTTTTGATATTGAAAATTTGTTGTGGAATTCCATAACAGTAATATATTAAAGTTATGTTTTTAATAATATAAATGTGTGTGTGAAAATTAATACAAATTCAACGTCGGAATTGAGAAAAAATGATTTCAAAATGTTAGATTTGAACAGTTTTATGCAAATACCAAAATTTCATTTACATTTTTTACTCCAAATAATGTCAGGAATCACCGGTTAAAGTAAGTCAAGTACGTCCCTTAACACCCTGTATAAAAGAGCTGTGATTCTTAAATTTTGAATTCTATGAAATTTTTGTACGTTTTGTTTAAAAATGTTTGGGGTAAGCCTTAATTTCTTTAAATAAAAAATAACAGTGTTAATCTCTAGTGACTTTCCAGGTAAGATTGGTCCTGTATATATTTTCTTCCTGCACATTTTTACAGCAGCATTACGTTCATTGGTCAAATCATTGCACATATATGTAGTTTCGTATCGGTGGTCAATGAACCGGTGGATGCAATTTTTAGCCATAAGTTGTTGTAGTGGTTTGTTTAGTTTATAGTTAGAATTAAGATTGTATAAACGTATTATAAATTTGTACAGCGCTCTTGAAGTGATTTTTCACAAAAACGGTGCTATACAAGTCATCCAAGTATTATTATTATTATTATTTAGTTATATTGAATATTCATTTTCTCCGGCTTCTTAGCAAAAATTTCGCCCCAAATCTGAATTGTTTCTCTAACTATTATAATAATCTCTTATTGTACGCGTTTCCGTACCAAATATCTGTCATGAAATACCCTTTGTTCGACTTGGTGCTTTATTACTTCTCTCCTTTGTAGCCAGCTTTGTTTATTAGCATTTTGATTTATTATAGCACATAATATACATATTGTAAACTTATAAACCACACAGAATTAATGGTTTACAAACTCTTTAGGGTACCTCCTACCATTGCAGTCACAATACCTTGGTCTTACATTTGATCAATATCTTAAGCGGAATACAAATTGCTTACTTATCACGAATAAACTTAGAAAACATATTTATTTCTTCAAAAACATAAGAAACATACTAGATTCCAAATCTATAAAAATTGTTTATTACTCTCTTTGTCAATCAATCATTGAATATGGAATAATCGCATGGGAAGGAGCATCTCTATCAGGTATAGATTCATTATCGAAGGCACAAAAAATTATTATGAAAGTTATTCTTAAAATTCCCATAATAAAAAAGTATTGTAGATATATTCAACAAATTCCAGGTAATAGATATTCGACAAATTTACACAAAAACAATCTTAACTCATCTGTTTAAAAATAAAACACATACATTTTATGAAAATACCCAAAATATTGTAAACACGCAGCTCAAAATCAAAGAACTCATACAAACACCTAAAACAAACACAACATTTGGTCAAAGATATTTCAAATACATTGCATCTAAAATATACAATAACCTACCTGACAAAACAAGACAATCGAATAATATTAACAAATATTAAATCCTGATCAAACAATGGATCATCGAAAAAGGTCTTGCAATAATTAATCACCTCACCCAAATATAATATCTTATCTCATTATTGTTACCACTACCCACCAACCTTAAATTTTTTGTCAAATATTTTTGCTTTATTGAAAAATGTACTTTTTTAATATTTATAAAATATTTGTAAACTAGTCTGTATCGACACAGGATTTCATAGTTAGACAGGCAAGGCCAAAAATAATATAGGTAGACCTTTTTATATAGATGCACATTAAATAAAAATAAACAGTTGACACGAACACAGTACTCCAATTGAATAACAGAAGCATTGCTTGCACACAGCGTGTTTCAGGCATCTGTTTCTCATTTGTAGGTATGTAGTATCGCCATGGAGGTTTAGCGTGATCGATCGATTAAACCCAATATCAAAACGATATTAACCAAATCCGTCATCTATGGTCATTTTTTCAATATTTGCAATCACGGTCAACAATTGGTAAGAAATATTCCGACCGACGCGCGACGATTGATAAATTTTATCCCTGATTCCATAGTATTAGATAAGTTTTGGTTATGTGAAAATTTCTTTGGATAATGTCGTCGTTATGCAAAATTACTGGAGTTCAATTAACGAAGCTTTTAGAACTGAAAGAAGTCATATGCGCCATCCGTAGATTTAAATAATTCAACTAGGACGCGTCCAATTTATTCGATTTAATCTTTGAGAAACTAAAGTTGTTGAAATATGACTAAAGCCCTGATTAACTAATTAACTCCCGTTTAGTATCAAATGGTAAACGCGGACTGCCAATGCGTATTGAGGTTAGTATTTTAATTCAACGTTGTTATTTTATTAATATTTTTACGTAATTGTTTAGCATTTGACGTTTCGGAATGTGAATTCATAGAAAACTCCTCCAATGTTGCCAGCGTTAATCGATTTCTTATTTATTCCCTGTCATTATCGCTTCGGCTGTCAACAAATGAAAGCGTGGTAGGGACATCGATATAAAATCATTTGAAGTTACGCATATCGATCTGATATTGTAAAGTTATCGATATCACCGTGATAGAGCTTCTGTTGTAAGACCACCATTCGGAATAGAATCATTACCTACTTGACATAGCTTTTGCCGTGTTTAGTGACCAGTCAATATTCAGGTGCTTCTCCACCCATCTCTTCCTTATCTCCTTCTTCTCTCCACTAACTTTAGAACCAAAAAATATCCCGATTGTGGATGCGATAGACTCACAGGCTCCAGACGGTTTGGATCAGTTGGGACCCTTGTAAAATAATATATAACTCATAAAAGTACGATGTAAAGACCGGGGAACTAAATGGCCACCACAATGGTTTAGGCTGGTCAAGGAAGGGGCTACAGTAAGGGATCTGTTAATGCAGGTCTTGAAGAAGTTCGGATTATATGAAATAGGAAAAATAGATACTGGTTAAACTGTGAAATCCTTAAGAACTTTTCCATTGTTCAAACTCGAATAATTTACACGATTTTATATTTTTCATTAAAAACGGTATACTCGTATAGGGGTGAGCAAGACAAAAGGCTGTCTTTGTGAGTTTTTAAAAGAAAATCAATTATACGTAAGAAGCGCCTTTTGGGCGTGTTTCGTGATCCTTTATAAAGTCACCAAAAGTAATGAAAAAAAAACCACATAACCTAAAGTAACCAATCCTAGATTTTTTTCATCCCTTTTAATGACTTTTCAAAAGTGTAATATAGTGACGCTTTGTTAAGTTGTCCAGTCACCACATTACGTTCTTGAGATTAAAGGCATATATTGAACGTCATGGTGGCAATTTTATTATCGAAGGCAGTATTTGTTTGTTATCACTAAACTAACTAACTAACCATTAAGTCGTTTCTATGCAGGGGTAGGCAGAGAAGAAGACAGACCGAAAAACAGCTCGGTTTGGCACATACTCTTCGCCTCATCGACATTTATTTTCACAGAGTCTTCAGTTATCTCAGTATTTTATATAATATATGTTTAACTTATATTATACAGAGAATTTAGATTACCTGTTCTGTTTTCTCGAATGAGTTATTTATCACCTTTTAAATAGGTACTAACAAAAATCATACTTTAAACATTTTGGCGGACTCCGCAGAAAATCGCGTGTCGACGTTTTCAGTTGGCGTATATCAAAACACAAAATATCTTTTAAAAACAGGTTGAAAAATTTTACGATTTCTTCATAATAAATATTGTTTCTCGGTTAATATTTTACCCAGTCTGGCACATATTTCCTTGGTTCAACCAATCCATATACTTAGCTCATTTTTGTTATATGTAGAAAATAATTAATAATAATTTCAAGACAAAGTAACGAGACAAGCTGGAGAATTAATTACCGTACGTACATTTAAGGTGAATAATTACGGTAGAAAACTCCTACTATGTTAAATTTTCTACGAACATATTCGAAACTCTCAATTTTTTAAAGTTGTTGTTGAAAATGATGGAAGATAGGAAAGACTTGTGAATTGTTGATGTAAGTTGATTATCTGACTGTTGGTGCAAGAGCGTATCCCTTCTGTAAGTAAGCTCCAGTGAGAATGCTTTAATATCAGGTATCTTCGAAAGACGAGCCCAAGAAGGAAGTAGAAGCCATAAAGAAAACACTTAATTATTAATTAGCAACATCTTTTTCACAGACGAGTTGTTTTGCAGAATATCCATATTTACAAGCTTAGATGGTACGAACTTTTTTTACTGATGTCGTTAAAAAAATTTGTAGGTAGTGAATTATTGAATATGCTAAGTCTGCTCCCAGATCGGTTGCCAATACGTCTGTTGTGGGAAGAGTATGTTCATTTACTGTTTTTGGATAGTAAGTGTTTATGAATGGTAGATAGGTAATGTGTAAGAATGGGAGCGCGGCATTAATATACATTCAAGAATTAAAAAAACAATATTTGTGGAATATAAGCAAATGTTAGTAAGAATAATTGAATAAGGAAAAATCCTTCAGGGTTTGTGTCATCTTTGGGGATGCTGTGTGGAGGGTCCTTTTAGGGAGAGGATATTCTGGGAAAGATAAAGGAAAGGGTAGTAATCAGGGGATCAATATGTCAGGACGTATGAATCTATTCGTCCGTCCACGGTACAAGGCGATGGGTCGAGAGGGACCGGTTGGAGAGGACAAAAGGACTCCCTCAACCAGACTCTCCCGATTCGTCCCGCCAAGACATAGACACAAACGCACCCCATGAACTCGGGCACCCTTGCTAATTCACCAAACGTAGTGAACCCTTAACTTGGGTTGTCTTATTTATTTATTTATTTTGCAGAAACAAACAGTACATAATTACATGTTAGAAAGTAGTTACAAGTTGTAGAATTAATACAATAATTGGTACCTATGACATGTCGCTGTTATATAATATTATGTTATATATTTTATGTGACAAATTATAAATTTTACCTATATTAAATTAGTAAATTATTGAGGGAGAGGGGTGTGTGTGTGAATATGTGTGTATGCATACATGTAAGTATGCGCATTAAACAATTTATATGTTTGACATGATTCTCTTTTTAAATTTGGGCAGTGAATCGGAGAAAATGTCGATGTTATAATTTAGATTAATATTAATATTATTGAATACATGATTGGCTCATTAGTTGCTGCATTTGTCTTGTAATTAAGCATGTGGAATAGTTCTGTATGGCGTGTACGTCTTAATGGTATGTTAAAATTAATTAGGGAAAGTAGTTCGGTACAATCTATGTTATTATTTAAAATTTTGTGTATCAGCAATTACTCGTCTTTGTTGCAAAGTTTCAAATGTGCATTCATGGTTATTGTTGAATTTGAAGGTAAGATATTTTATAAATTTGTTTTGAATATGTTCTATGCTATCTATGTATAATTTGTACTGCGGGTTCCAAATTGGCGAGGCATATTCCAGTATACTTCTGACTAATGCAAAATATAACATAACTACTGTGCGCGGGTTACTGAACACTTTACTTATACGAAGAACAAAACGAAGCATTTTATATGACCTGTGAACGATTGAGTCGATGTGATTATTAAAAATAAGTTTGCTATCAAGGTAAACACCAAGATCTTTACATTCCGTTTTAGAGATGACAGGTTCGTTGTTGAGTGAATAAGAGTACTTAATTACATTTATTTCTGGTGAATGTCATAGTATGACATTTGGAAAAATTGATATCTAAACAGTTAACTTTACAATACTTGCAAAGCCTATCTAGGTCACTTTGTAACGCTTCACAGTCAGAGAGAGAATGCACAACTTTGAATATTTTCATGTCATCAGCGTAAAGCACATATTCAGAATTTTGAAAGCATGATCCAATGTCGTTTATATAAATGTTGAAGAATAGCGGACCTAGGTGGGAACCTTGCGGGACACCAGATATTACTTCTATAGACTTTAATTAAACACCGTTTATTAATATTACTTGATTGCGATTACTAATGTAGGACTTAATCCATCTAAATAGGTCGCCATGTATACAAAGTAGGATGAGTTTCTTCAAAAGAATGGAGTGAATTACGCGGTCAAAGGCTTTAGAGAAGTCTGTATACATAGTATCAACTTGCTCCTTATCGTCCATCTTGTTATGCAAGAAGTTAATGAAAAGGGCGAGGTTGGATGTTGTAGACCTACCTTTCATAAATCGGTTGTTTTTTTGTTTTTTTTTCTTACGAATCCAATGGTTTCTTCGTCAAGATAAATGCCTAATAACAATTAATAAATATAAGAATACACAATCAAATCGAATATTTTGATGTAATGGTGTAAATAAAGTGAATTTTTTTCTTTTGAATAGTTTTATGTTCCATGTACATTTTTAACTTAATTTTTATTTATCTGTCTCGACACATCCATGTCATTCGCTAGCAATCGTAAAACTAATTAAAATAATAAAAAAAGTTAGTGGGAGGGGTGATTTTGAAGGAAGGGGAGATCGGTGGGAGGAGTCAACATAACATTGGAACATTGTGAATAAAGGTGATTTACAGTCTGCTATTATTTTGTTAGCTAAATTAATTATTTATTCAATTTTTTTTTGGCTTCTTCCACCAGTCTTCTCCTTCCCCAAAATTACTTCTTCCACAAAGAAAAGATTGGATTATAAGATTTTAAGACACGGGTGTGTCATTCACTTGCAATCTTAAAACTGTAGCCCGTTAGCTAATAAATAAAAATAAAGAAACAAATGTACATGGAAAAAAAAGACTGCTAGGAAATTTTACATAGTTAATGCCCAAGAAATAGAAAAAAATTATTTATTTTCCTTAAGCTAAAATGGCGCGTCAAAGTAAATTTGCGATTACTGAAGAAGTATATACTTTTAGTTCGTTCAACGCCTGATTTGCAAACTCTAGTGATTTTAAAATGGAAAATTCAGACACAAGGAAAAAGATTGAAAATGTTGAGTGATAAAGTGTCGTGAATTTTCTCCCATTTCAGCAGTTCCAAAATTGGCGCAGCACGAGCGAGGCCTTCAAATTACTTTCGGCTTTCAAAGAAATAAACCACTTTTCGCCTAGCGCTTTATATCACATGTCACATTCATTCACGGAGAGCGATGTGCTATGATGAGCAGTCATCCGCTCGACAGTGAGCTCAGAGTGAAGCTATATCGAATACAAATCTATCAAAAGCTAGAAACTGTATAAGATTCCCCACTGTTCTACATCTAGATATCCACCCTTTCTGATAGGATTTATAATACTTCGTTTTTTTTTAATAGGCAATTCACCCCAAAGAGAGTGCTTTGTGTGTATATAATACTTACAAATTACTTAAAAATGTATATAAAATGATTAATGAGGTAACCCGGTATTTGATCATTATATTATTTCATATCATAGGTAAGTATATAAGTATTATATAATTTTTTTATTTCTTTATATCTTCACATTCATTTCAAAAACACTTTTTACATAATTTCCAAATACAGTACGATATAAACAAGACACAAGTAATCTAAAAATTGGCAAAAATAAATAATGTATAAGTAATAATAAAATAAACGTGTTGTGGGTAGGTTCAATGCCAACTCAACACATATTTGAAAAGTCATTAAAAACTATGAAAAATATAAATTTAAAATAGACCGTAACCATAACCTGACGTGACGTTTAAAACAATTTTTTTTATATATTTTTTTCTTCACTTTTAATGAATTTTCAAATGAGATTCTAAGTTGTCCGGTCACTGTGTGGGTAATATAACCAAAAATGAAATGTAAATTTTAAAGTAAAAAATAAAAATAATGTTATGCACGAAAAAAAACCATATTAAAAGAGCGGAATATAAAAATTTGATGATTTTAAAAAAACATGTGTTTAGAATTTTTTTTATTACTACAACTTCTTTTTTAATACAGTTTCAAGTAAGTAAATCATATTAATCTTGAAGTTATATTAAGTTATGTTAATCTTAATGTTAACGTTCTATTGAAAAGGGAAACACGAATGTTCACAAAAGTTTGTAGGAAAAGTGTTTCAATATCTGCGTCAGTCGGCCATAATTTTAATTCTTTTGTGTAATTTTTTTATTTATTTGTGATATGAATTTGTTTTGGTAGAATATTATATGTACGGGTAACAATAAAAGTGCTATTTTTCGCGTCAATTTAGTATTGGTTTGGGGTGAAAAACACATTATTACCCATTTTGCTATTTAAATTTTCAGTTTTTTTTTGTTTTAAAATATATATTTCACAATTTGCAGAATACATAATTTTGTAAATTAAATATTTTAGTCTCTTTGTATAATAGCTCAGTCCGAAATGTTTTATTATATTATATATAACTTTAATAATGTGCTTTTGAGAGATTTTTTAAGGTTTAATAAATAAAACGCACCACCCCATCCTATATTGTGCTCCAGATTTTATGTCCGGGTTGAATCTTTCCCAAATGAAAGACTAAACCCTTCCTCACACTTTTCCACAAATTAATATCTAGTAAATTAACGCAATGTAAGTGCACTATATAAGAATAAAACAATACAAGAACAATACGTCAATCCACCAGAAATATAATGGGAAAATATTTCACCGACTACAGATATTTTCATATCAGAGGGTTCGGCTCTGATGAAATCCTAACTGGTCCGATAAATCCTACTGATCCCTCAATATAAATATTTAAAAAATCTTTCGTAATCCTACATGTATTTAAAATGACCGACTTTTGCATTTTTATGTACAAATTTTTTGACAAATCTAATACGCCTAAATTTTGAATGAGAGAGCTAGGTATAATGCCAGTAGCCGAAATAATAAATGGTAAAATTTTTATAGTCTGATAATGCCAAATTCTTTTAATTTCATTTCCTAAATCTGTATATTTTCTTATTTTTTCAGAAACAGTTTTCTGAATATTACAAGAATTTGGAATAGCGACATCAATGATATAAGTTATTTTCTTAATTTTGTCATGTAAAACTATATCGGGTCTATTATGACTAATTGTTCTGTCTGTCAGAATAGTTTTATCATAATAAATTTTATAAAATTCATTTTCTAAAAATGAATTTGGTTCATATTCATAATATGGTACATTACGGCAGTCAATCAAGTTATGTTTAATTACCAAACTTTGGTGAATTATTTTTAAAACTTGATTGTGCCTAAATGTATACTCGGACGGCGCTAATACAGAACATCCCGATATAATATGTTCTATAGTTTCCGGAAAAGCCAAACATTTTCTACATAAATCATCAATTTGATTTGCATCTTTGATGATATGCTTCCTATAATTTTTAGTATTAATGACTCTATCTTGTATGGCAAGCATAAAGCCTTCTATTTCTGCGCTCAACTCTCCAATACTCAACCATTTGTTTGACGAAAATTTGTCAACATATGTTTGGTTGAGATAATTGAAGTGTTTTGCGTGAAGAATTTTATTTGACCAGGAATCTAATAATTCCTGGTTGGTATTTATAAGAATGCTGGCATTCTCGTCGTATTTTAGTGTTATTTATTGTGTCATTTTAGTGTTTATTATTATTTTTCTTTGTTTAATTTCTCATGTTTTTTTTCATGCTTTTTCGTTTTTTCTTTTATTTATGTGTTGTTATTAAATGTTTTAGCCTTAACCCATTATTTATCTGATTCCTTTTGTTATTTAAAAATATGGAATGTATTGCATTGCACTACCCTTACATACATTCTGGAATAAACTATTATTATTATTATTATACCATAGATGACTGAAGATTCCATCTGAGTAAACTGATCATTTTCAATTTGTCGAAATTGATTCAAATTCAATTCAATTTCCTTGAGTCAAAAAATATGTTTTTAAGATATCTTAATTTACACATTATGATTTTATCATTGAATTGTACAATTGAGACTTACTGTCTTCCGACACCTTTCTTCTATTTTAAGGTAGGTATTTAAACTTGTTGGTTACAATGAATAATATATCACGTTACTGGCAGAAGTTTTCTGAATATGCTGTGTTTGCGATAGCCTTTTGGAAACGATCGACTGTGGATGCGATTGCCTTGCAATATTTTGTAACAATACAGAACTTTCAAATTATAAATTCCCAATGATTCGAAAAAAAAAATTCGATAACATCTATGTTAATAGTATTTCACGCACCCTGAAGAATTCAAGATTGCTCTTGAGAAAAATTTTATATAATTAGATTGTAAATCTTGGTAGGCGTTTTTAAGATTTCGTTTTCGGAGTATCAGGCAACGAAGCTCATGTTAAACTCACTTTGGAAATGATGAAAAGGAATTTATCAATTAAAATATGTCATTTAAACTGGTAAAACACTACCCATAAGAATCGAAACCTTGCAATGGCTTTAGCTAATGTTTTGAGATCGGATAAACATTCCTCTTCTTCTTCTGTTTTCCTCCCACTCCTTTCATCCTTACAACTTATAATAACTAGATTTACTTACAACATACCTCTACACCATTTGGGGACGACATTTATTTTTGTTTAAAACAAAAATGTATCTAACGTTACTAAATTAAAAGTTGTTTTGTGTAATTATTCCATACGTATAATTTCTAATAATATTTGAAGGTATGTATGGGTACATTTTCATAAACGATTAGTTACATGTATGGAAACCATGCGTCTTATTCAGAAAATAAAACAAGAAAAAAATTAAATACAAAATATATTCTTCCATAAAATAAAGCAACGTGTATTTTTTTGACAGAATACATTTATTCATGTCGTCGACTACACGTCATATTATGTCAAAACTTTAAAAGAACCATTACTTTCTAAGGCATTTTCAAACCATTAGGGAGCAAACTAACTCGACAAAATGACAGATTATCGTATTATGTAGATGGATGTCTGTCTGTGATACGATATTCTGTGGCTAAAGGGCACTCCACAACGTAGGGAAGTCAAAATATAATTACGTTTGCAAAAAAAAAAACCGTTTCAGCTAGTTTCAGAGAGTTTTAGTCAGGCTTCAGCCTGTTTTTTTGAATTATTATAATTTTTGTTCATATGAAGCAGTTACTTTGTGATGTGACATTATAATTTAAAATAAAACAAAAACTTTGTAAACACCACTTTTATTTTAATAAAAGTGGTGTTTACAAAGTTATTGTTATATTTTAAATTATTATAATTTTTTTATGTTACACTGCCGATATTGTTTTATGCTTAAAACAAATAAAAAAGCCCAAAAACAAAATTAAAGTGGATATCTCGAAACTAGAAGAAGAAGTGGTCAGAAATAGGGTATCTCAGACTTTGAACGATAATATTAGACTACTCCCTCGTGATCCATCGATAGAAATACAAACACAATGGGATAACCTGAAGTCAGTTATATATGAAACCTGTGATACAAATTTGAAAGCTGATAAGCAAATTAGAAAAAAGAATTGGATGACTCACCACATTTTAAACTTAATGGATGAGAGACGTAAACACAAACATAATGAGACACAATATAAAAACTTACAAAGAACGATTAGATGTGAAATTAAAAAAAGCCAAAGAAGAATGGATGAAGTCACAGTGTGAAGAACTAGAGTCGTACAGTCGTAGTCACAATGCATTTAAACTTCACAAAAAATTGAAGGAAATTACAGGCACTTCTAGAAGAATTACTCCATCATGTTTAGTTGACGATTCCAATAAATTGATATTGGATGAAAAAGATATTTTACAAACGTGGGAAAAGTATATTCATGATGCATTCAAAGATATTAGACCTGACATTAATATTCCTAACGATCGATTGCATGGACCATCGATTTTAAAATCAGAAATTCTTCATGCGATAAAGACTTCAGAACATAGAAAAGCGTGCGGACCAGACGATATTCCAGTTGAGGTGTTGAAGCTCTTTGATAATGAAAATGTTGACTACCTGTTGAGGTTATTTAACTCTATATATGACACAGGGAATATACTCCAAGATTGGCTAAAATCCACCTTCGTGACATTACCTAAAAAACAATACCCTAAGAAGTGCAGTGACTATCGATTAATAAGCTTGATGAGTCATGTCCTTAAATTATTCCTTAAAATAATACAAGCCAGGATACGCAGGACTTGGATGACACTCAGTTTGGCTTCAGAAATGCGTTCGGTACGCGTGAAGCATTATTTTATGTCGACGTACTATTGCAAAAGTGTCGTGACCAAAGAAAGGAAGTCTTTGCCTGTTTTATTGACTACGAAAAAGCATTTGACAGGGTAAAACATGCTGACCTAATGAAAATGCTTGCGGATTGTAACGTTGACACCAAAGACCAGAATTTCATTAAAAACCTGTATTGGTTCCAAACAGCAGAAATAAGACATGGGAATGAGAGATCTAATGCAATCGCCATTCAGCGTGGAGTACGACAAGGCTGTATCCTGTCGCCACTATTATTTAATCTTTATTCCAACTATGTCTTCAAAAGAGCCCTAAGTAATACCCAGAAGGGTCTCAAGATCAACGGAGTTGTCATTAATAACATAAAATATGCAGATGATGCTGTATTACTAGCTGACAGTATCAGTGACCTCCAAGACCTATTAGATCTTGTTAATAATGCTGGTGAGCAACTGGGCCTAACAATCAACGTCAATAAAACTAAATGGATGACTTTTGGACGACTAGATCACTCTGGATCAATGATTCAGTTAAATGGTTGTAATGTCGAAAAGGTGGAGAGATTTAGATACCTCGGCTGTATCCTCACGGAGACTCTTGATCCAGATATAGAGATTAGGTGCAGAATTGAAGCAGCAAGAACTGCATTCATAAAAATGAAATCCCTCTTCTGCAATGACAATGTTAGCTTAAAACTAAGGCAGAGAATGCTAAAATGTTATGTGTGGTCGGTCTTGATGTATGGTTGTGAAACATGGACCTTGAAAATAAATACCATGAACAGGTTAGAGGCTTTCGAAATGTGGCTTCACCGGAGAATACTCAAGGTCCCATGGACCGACATGATCACCAACATAGAAATTCTCAGGCGGGCTAGAGCAGATAGGGAACTGCTTACATTAATTAAAATCAAGAAAATTTCATATCTGGGTCATATACTTCGAGGGAAGAAGTATCACGTGCTCCATTTAATATTGAAAGGCAAGATAGAGGGTCGCCGAGGTAGGAGACAAATGTCTTGGCTGCGAAACATACGAGAGTGGACCGGCATTAGAAGTGTGGAGGAGCTATTCCGGGCAGCGCAAGACAGAGAGACCTTTTCAAGAGTGATCGCCAACGTCGGGGGGACCTGATAAGGCACATAAAGAAGAAGATGTTACACATCTAAAGATCGCCCCTGTCTGAAAATTTTTATAAACTATAATTTAATGAGCTATAAGTAAATGAAATGTATATGGGGGAACTATGTCGCCACCCGGATGGGTAGTGTTGTAGGGCGGGTTAAGGTAGGGTCTGTTGGAAGGGATTTATTAATCCCAATCTGGAAAAGGCATGGATTACACAAAGAAGTAAAAACACATACCGAAAGCTCGTTTCACATGAAAGCTGACGTAAATAAGAACGTGTCGAGGAAACGACCTGTTCTCGTGAAGACAACATCAACTGAGAACTGGTGATCGGCTCGTATCCGTCGAGTTTCACGTATATGCACGAGTATCAATGCTGTTAGTCTCTTCGGGCAGACCAATTAGTTTAAAAAAATTACCTATTAGTCAGTAAATGATTAATTTGTAAATAACACAATTCTATTTTTTGAAAGTTCCCTAAACCATAATTAATTATAAGATACAAAATATGTTTTTCATCCCGATACTCGTTCCCTTTCTAATCACAACCGCCCGCTTTTATAAAAGAGAAACATCGAAAAATCAAAAAATCTGTGAAAACTTAATATGTAATTTATTTTTGTTAACAAAATTATTATTCTTTGTAAACTGATTATTTAATAAATAAAAAAAAAAAATAAAAATTAAATTTACTTGCGCATCCCGGGATTTGAAACCGCTACGTTCGGATTGCTAGTTGAGAGCCTTACTTGAAATGTTGCTATTTATTTTTAAATTTGAATTTACTTAGCAGCATTGGGTATTTTATTTTATTCATTGCATAAATTATTTACATTGTAAGTGGATTTTTCGACCACCATGCTAGGCTGATGCCCGGGTTATGGTGGTCGTTATAGATATTAAGTTTCAATTAAACAGTGAAAAAGCTTTTTTTATTAATTAGTTAAGCACAGCCAAATGCTTAAATTTTAAATTTGCTATTTTAATTTTTTTGTTCATTCGGTTTAAATCTTTAAACTGAAAGAAAAAAAGCATTATTTTATATGCGTTATTTTTACTTCTCTTACAATGATGTAGGTATCATATGTAGTGCTTCTGACCATCTAAATTAATAATAACCATTAATGTTCCCAATGATTTTTTTAGTTAATAATTTTGTAAAATAAGATCAATATTTTTAATGGACACCTAGATAGCAGTTTGTTTACATTCTTAACAAAAGTGACTTTTGGGTGACGTGGGCATTAAAAAATAACTTAAAAATTAATTTTCCCTTCAGACGAGGGAAAGATTAGCCACTGAAAGTCATATTGGAAACAATAGAGTCAAATAAAAAACAAACTTTTTTCATTAAATGAAGACAATATTAGCGAAACTCAATCAAAATCTGAAGACAGAAAAATCAGAAAAAGATATTAGTTCCACTGGGACTCGAACCCAGATACCTTAGCATTCATGGCCAACTGCTCTACCGATTGAGCTATGGAACCCATTTCCAATTCGATCACTTTTAACTGTATCATACTTCGACTAAGAACTACCAACACTATCTTCATTTTTCTTAACGCACATATTATTGGCTGCTATCTTTATGTATGTTTGCAAGATTCAACCCGAACTAAATGCTATCTAGATAGTGTCTGGATAAATATTTATCCATTTTATTTTTAATACGCGACATCTATTGACTTTTTCTGCAAGTCTAGGATGAATATTTTAATTTTTATTTTTAACGTTTAACTAATTATTAATTTCTTAGTCGAAGTATGATACAGTTAAAAGTGATCGAATTGGAAATGGGTTCCATAGCTCAATCGGTAGAGCAGTTGGCCATGAATGCTAAGGTATCTGGGTTCGAGTCCCAGTGGAACTAATATCTTTTTCTGATTTTTCTGTCTTCAGATTTTGATTGAGTTTCGCTAATATTGTCTTCATTTAATTAAATATTATAATTTGAGTTTTTACTCATAAAGTTAATAATAAAAATAAAAAAACTTTTTTTCGTTCGTTCAAGCAATTGCTTATCTTCTAAAGTCGACCTTTCATTCCAGCTCTTTTATTATTGTCTTCTATCTGAGTAGTTATCAATAGAGAACTCCAGTCCAATTTTTTTAAAAATAAATAATGACCTAACTTAAATAACTGCATATTTTTTTAAATTTTTAGAGTTAGTTTTAATAGTTAAAAAAATTGTTAAAGTTTTAATTTTTCAAGATTCCCCGAAAACCACCGTGTCTATGGTGGTATCGTGTGACGTCATCAATCACGCCATCTACTATAAGATCGCGCAATCAGCTGTTCGACTCGCCGCCATTTTGAAATTCCGAATTCGAAGGAATCTCCCTAGAAGAAGCATTTCTATTTTTTTGTACAGTAGTTTTTTAATATTATGTTTAATAATTAAACTAATTAGAGAACCTTTATTTATGAAACTGAATTATTTGGGCGTAAATAATGTTTCAATAAACGCAACAACTAAAGCTCTATAAACAGTATGTAAATAAACGAATAAGATGAAATATTGTTAGTACGACGGCTTGTATCATACCTACATTCCCGTATAATGACTTTACGGTGACCAGTGACGTCACCACTAAACATTTTAGTAATACCAAATTGACGGCGTGTTTCAACGGCATTATTAAAAATGCACTTTTTAATACTGTTTTAAAACTCTACGTTTAATATTATTAAATAAAACTTATATAATCAGCGTTTATTGGTCTATATGAAAATATTTTTTTAAAGCCATAATATTTTTCACTGGAGTTCCTTATTGAGGAAGACCTTCGGTTAATAAGTGTCAAACGCCGCGCGCCGGGTGTTGAGTATCGGGTGCGACTCAAACGATGTCGAGCTGCAAGAAATGTGGGTCAACGGTATTTTTTTGGGCCAAACAATGGATTCATTTAAGATTCTAATGAAGAAGAAAATATTTTTAAACGAATTCGTTGTGCTATTTTCTACATTGAACAGAGATAAATAAAATATCTATCAACCATCGCAATATTTATAAATCTACTAGCTGACCCGGAAATTTCGAACCGCCTCAGAATCAATAACTGTTGTCTTAACTTATTAGCTGAATTAAATTTAGTTAAAAATTTAACAATGAAGCAATTACCGATGCGCAACTGTGAGTGTTTTATTTTTTTCAGTATCAGAGATGGTGCTGTGTACGGATTTATATTTTTTGTGATTTTTCAACTTTTCAACTTACTTACGAGAATTTCGTTTCATTTTCTTTATACGCGTGAGAGAAATTTATTATAATTATTGTATTTTTCCTTTGGAGGGGTGCAGACATACGTTCACCGTTTGAATCATTTTCAACTGTTGACATTTAGTGTGTAATAAAGAGGGGCAGCATTGTATGTTTAAGAAAAAAAGCAAAACAATCAACTCGTTGACATTTGACGTTTTTGAATGTTTGGAATTCACTCGCTTTTCAATATTATACTTATCACAATATTCATGCAGCTCTTTGAAAAGATGAGAATTCGTTCCATAAAAAATGTATGATGTAAATAATTTTCTTCATTTTTATTTTCGTGAATTTTTCCGATGTTTTAGTAGCTATTCTGCTAATCGGGCGTAGACAAACACAACAAATCAAATATCATAAAAATCGGTCCAGCCGTTCTTGAGTTATAAATGGTGTAACTAACCCGACTTTGTTTTATATATTAAAGATATACCTAGACACAGTATATACGCAAAAACACAGATAGGTAATTCGATATGGATTTGTTCTCAAGTCGGTAAAAACGTTCGCAAAGGAATGTTATTAAGAAAATTTGTATCATTTCCAAGGAAGTAAGAAAATAATATTCTTTGAAAACGAAGATTATCTTTTCACTTTGATTAGCTCCGAAATCCAAAAAAACTTGGTACTCTCAACATTGAAACTGTCTATCTTATAAATAATCCGGGGAAACGAAACATTCCTGAGATTTTTTTAAAAGAGACTAAAAGAAAAATCTGAAGAGACGTGATGAGGAAATGAATCTAATAAACTTTTAAAGTAGTTTTATTCGTCACGGCAGACAACGTTCAGATTGCAGCAAAGGATTGTGCAAAAGCGTAAATCTCTTTCTCTCTTAAACACGTTTCGCGGCGTTTGAAATGGAATAAGCTTTCAAGATTTGTGACATAACCAGTAAGATTCTCAGGTCCTAGCTTTCGTAAACTACAAAACATGCTTTTTATATGATTGTTAAGTAGGTTGCAATATTAACTTCCCGGATCTGCAGTATTTAGCGACCATTTTTAAAATGGCTTTTGTTGTGTACTCTTAATTGTTATCCTGAAATCTTATAAAATATTGAGAAAAAGACTGCCTAAAATGGACCTAAACAACATTTGGGTGATATTCTACGAAATAAAACTATAAAACTGTTTCAAATCAATCAAAATACTTAGATATGAGAATCCATAAAAGCCAGAGTTAAATAGTTAGTAGGAAGTTTTATGCTGTACACTGTACAGTAGTGTACAGCCCTGGAATACTACAGCACACAACTTCCCACTAAGTATAGTATACGCACTGTTGTACAACTCGTAATGGTGCCGTTATTGCCGAGTTTGATAGCCTCTGGCCTGTCATCCCGAGTAACATAATGAATCGCTGAACAAAGATTGCAATCCAATACAATCTTCTTTTGAATATGGCCAATATTTTCCTCCGAGAATTATGGCCAACCACTGTTCAGTTCATTTTGATACTACACAAAAACGGAAAAACGCTTTGATTCTCAAATCTTTATGAATTAAATGTAATCTTTGGAATATATGTGGTCATTTGAACGCTTTCTAAGTTGAACTAGTATTTCTATGGAAGCTTCAGTATTGGAATCGAAAGCAAGCCAAACACGTGCTGAACATTCGCGCCGATAGTCGATTATGATTCGGTCTAGTGCTTGGCTAGAGGATGTCTTACCATTACAAGTATCAGCAAAACCGTGGTTACTCCTTACTTTCCATTAAAGAAACCTTTCAGGGTATACGTGTAAAGATAAAATCAAAATAAATGCATTGGTCATAAATTGAATACAAATTAAGTCATTAATAAATATCAGTCAATTTGTAAAGAACGTCCATATAGCCTGCTCAAGTGGAACAGTAAAGACGATACGTCAACCGAGCGAAGAACTAACCCTGGGCACACACGAACAAAGAACTCGAGCAGACCAAACACTTGGTGTGTAGGCCGATATGACCATCAGACCATGTGATATTACAAATCTTCAATGATTCTCGGAGACAAAAGCGCCCGAGAGCACTTCAAGTGCCCCCTCGTGCACAAGCGATTGACTCTCAATAGGAAAAACCTAAGCCGCTTTGACTTTTGAGTTAAGTTTAGATAGTTGAATACCGATTTCTTTTTCGAGTAGATCGAGTAAACCTCTAACTATTTTCATAATGAAGTGGAATCATTCGAAAATACGGTATGCTGATTTGTTATTTTTCGAAGAAAGAAAACACTGAATAACTCTGATTTAAATTCCTGCAAGTGATACAGTTCGAAATTTATTATCAATTTTCTGTAATGAATAATATTTTACAAAAGTTTCAACTGCTCCCGTAGGAACCAGTGAAACTATGACATCCCTGACTGGGGTGTGTTGTGACGCTGAAGGTAGTATGAGGAAGGATATGAGGAAGATGAAGTTGGGGAAGTACCAGGCTATTAAGATCTACGAATACGGCTAAAGCCATTTCAAGCAACGTTTTAATTCTGAGTGGTGGTCCTACACAAAGCGATGCTGATAGTATCTTCTGGTCTGAAACGCAAATTTACTACATATTATTTTAACTCAAAAAATGAACTTTGGAGATGCTGTGTGGAGGTGTTTTTTTAAGGAAAGGAAGAAGATGAGAGTTCTGGGAAGGAAATCTGTGGAAAGGAGTCCTGGTCATCCGCCTCAAAGGTCTAGACAAAATTCACCCCATGAACCCCGGCACCCCTGCTAAATCATCAAACGTAGCGAACCACTTGGGGTGACCTATGGCAGAGGTGTTGGTTATCCAATAATGGTTCCCGGGGCGGCGGTACCCATTCCCGCCTCCCAAATTGAGCCATCCTTACGTCTCAACCACAGAGGTCGCCAATCCTCCAATAAAAAAAAACTATTTTGCAAAAACCGTCAGATTTAATCGAAAGTGGTCTTATAAAAAAAATATATATGTATATAAATGTATAATCTTGCACTAAATAAATAATTTTAAAAAAATGTCTTAATGTGTTTGTAACAAATAGGCGACGCAAAAATTGAAACGACGTCATTTGACAGACTGTCAAGATTGTCAGATTCATCAGACTGGAAGTTATTAATGACAGAACTTAGTTCGAATAGTACAATGCCTGTGGCACTTTCATTCTTATTTTACCACATACCTTTTACCGACCAATTAAATAGTGGCAAACAATACTGTATTTTTATTTATTTATTAACCAAGATAATAAATATTATAAAATACAAAAATAGTTTTTTTTGGTACACTTATATACCACCTCACTAGGCTGAGCATGTTGCAAAGGAGCAGGAAATTAATCTAATTTTGATATCTTAATTTTGGAAGATAAATTAAACTTTTTTTAAATTTAAATAGATTTAAATAAAATAAAATAAAAGAAATGAGAAAAATAGAAAAAAGATGAAAGAAAGACATAAAAAAAATTGAGAGGAAAAGAGAAAAAATATAGGCGTCGTGTTTGTTCATATTGCAGAAGTTATCTGTCCTCAGTATACAATGCCTTTGTTGAATATCCACGTGTGAATTTTGTGTTTTAGATTTGCATTTTTTGGCATGTGAATATTTTCAATGTCTTTTTAAATTAAATTAAAAAATACTGGAGCTAAATTATGGTAATGTCTTTGTCCATGGGTGGTATTTGTCTTCGGAGTCATGTGTTGATGTATAGACATCAACAGGTCATAGGACCTGTTTCGTAATAAATTGTTTTGTGCAATATTATGGTTTAATTTGTCTTTTTGGTATTTTATAGATATATTGTTGTTGTATAGTTTATGTATGTTCAATACAGAGAAGTCCTTAAATAACTGTATTATCGAGGATCTATAAGGTTTTTTTTAAATAACTTTAATTAAGGCTTTTTGCGCTTTGTCGAGAGAGTTCATATTTATCAATACATACAAGTGACGTTTCAATCAATCAACCACTACATTCAATTTAAGATATTATATATTCACCGACAAATCTCTACTAGATCCCAGACAGAAGCTATTGTTAGTCTGCTAGTGTAATATATTTTAGTAATTAATCACAAGTATCATTAATAAGTCATACTTGCACCGTGTCAATAAACAGTTATTAATATCCACCGACGAATCTCTCATAGATCCCCGACAGATGCTACTGCCAGTATAAAATATTTTAATAATTACTCACAGAGTATCAATGGTAAGTCATATTATTGGTATCGTGCCAATAAACAAAGTGAAGTGGGTATTTAAGTTTAGAGTATTTTTGTGCGGTGCCTCCGTCAATATCAGTTAATACACGGTACACAACACGTCAATGATTGCAGCTATGATGACGGATACCTCACCGTCAATAATAATATTGTCTGCCATAACCTGGCTTATTAGTAATACTGTTGCATTATTAATTTGGTCTGTTGAAGATAAGTGGCCTTACTCACTTCAATGGCTTGTTAATGCATTATTTTATCAGAGAGGTGAAAATCGTTTTTCCGGTTGCATTGTTATTCATATTATTAACTAGCTGATGTCTCTGGCTGTGCCTGGATATACATAGAGTTTTTAGAATTTTAATATAGACAGTGACCTTTCTTATACTTTGATGGTTTAGTGAGTAAAATATCATCAGCCTCGGAATGAAACTGTTAATTTGTATAAAAATCAAATCCACGCCGCCACCCGTGTCCGCTACTAACATAAATATACCAAATCACCCACTAGATCGATAACTTCGGGCTGTACGTGAAAAATTTGGTCACTATTTCACCATCAAAATGCAATAATTTGTCGACTTCTTTTTTACTTATCACTTGTAACGTCACGCACCATAGACGAAGGTAGAGTAAGCAACAACAAAAAAGGGCGCGACAATAGACAATATAATTTTCTTTCGGGGCCTACCCAATACCACCCAAATCATTAGCCTAAAATATTATTTTAAAAATAAAACTCGTAATTACATGATAAGAATTTTATTATAAACATGTAGGAAAAGGAAATACAAGAATATATAATTAAAATATGATAATGCGTTCCTACAAAACTACTGAACTTAAAATATTTTCATCTTTTAACAGAAATATTTAAAACTCAGAATTACCTGTACATATTTTAAACAAGAATACAATATAAGCAGGTTATATTTCTGTAGCAAATTGCCACATGAGGACGTTGTTTTAAAAATAAATTTCTCTTTTCAACGTACCTATTATATCTTTCGGCAGGTAAAAATAAATTTATCATATTTTCAAGATCCACGGAGATATTAGTTTGCATAAGATGTTTGATTCTTCATAAGGGGCTCAAAAAAACATAATATTTATTTATTTGGCATTTAAAGTAGCTCAGCTCACCATATTTTCCCTGAAATCATAAAAAGATAGGATAAATAATTAAAATATAATAAATGTTGAAAATAAGAACAGAAAATGCAATATAGAAAACATATTTACCTTTTTAAGATGTAATCGTGATGTTGGATAGCGTCAATTATTAGATCCCAGGTGAAACATAAATATGTTCTGAAAACGGAAACATGTACATCAGTTTAAAATACAATTAAGCAATACATTTCAAAAAATACCACTGAAATAACAACCAAAATAAGACTCCCATCTGTAATTTTGTTCCAATTGCGGGTCCTGTTCTCTCATTTTTCATTCGATCATAAATTCCCAAAATTCATAATCGTTACTTGTTGCGTCGGAAATCTAAATGTCAATTGTCAATCAAACGTAAATAAAGCAGAAAAATGCAACAAAAATAAAAGATTCCTATTGGTTTATTTAGTAGCCAGTGACCATAAACAAATCGAAGTGGACTTATGAAGTCACCCAAAGATTCTGACCACGTTTTGGCTCGGAGTTATACCCGCCTGGCTACTAAACTTTTTCCCGACTTCTTGTTTGAACGAGACACGAGAGAGAGAGAGAGAGCGAAAAGAAAGGTAAATAAAGAGTATGAACGATTGTCTTATGGCTCTTCTCATTCTAGATAATATATTGTTTTAATTACAGTCATTTGACCACTATTCTGCCATCTCAATACTCAGTTAAATTTTAAAATAAAATAATTACGCTATGTTTCCTGCTTAAGATCTTATAAACCACGTTTCAGGATCATATTGCAAAACCGCGGGGAATAATAAAAATATGAAAAAAGTAAAAATCAATTGGAACCGATTAAAACAAAGTAAACGCAACTGTTCGGTAACAAAACTGTTAGTAAAACCTACCCTTCATAGAAAATATTATGCCAAGAATTACATACTGTTATTGGCGATCTAAATCTGCGTAACCTAACTATCGATATTTTTTTTAAATTTGTAAAGCTACTAGCACAGTAAAAGATTTTGAAAAATTTAAAATATTTTTTTAAAATCTCGAATATCGTGAATAATCACCTCCCGAAGTATCGTGATACTACCTTGAAACATGGTGTATAATAAAAACAAATATAAAAGCTATGTGAATATTCTTCACTTATTTTTTCTTATCCTTTTTTCTTGTGAGATAAGTCATTTCCTCTTCTTTGATAGCCGAGATATCGACTCGACTACGGCGTAGGCAGATCAAAGGCATTCAACGTAATGTTTACATGGTAGATGAAATAAGTTTTCACATAGGTTAATAAAAGTACCTTGAGTATTTTTTACACAAGTCATAAAAACTCCATTGTATAACTTTATGTGATGCTATATAGTAACGGCAAAGTATTTGGCATGTGAAAAAAACAACAAAATAACAAAATGAAAACATACAAAAGAGGAAAAGAGTCACATTTCTGCGAGATTTCAATAAGAATCATAAATTATTTAGGTGTTCCGATACTGCTATGGCGCGAGTATTTTTCATTTTTAGCACACATTAACTTATTAATTAATTATTGAATTTTTAGCACACATTAACTACATAGGTAAATACATTGATTTAGAATTAGCTTTTACCCGCGGCTTCGATCGCGTGGTTTTAGGAAGAAATTAAGGTTTTTTTTTAATTTTTTTTTGTTTACAATAATACACGATATTTAATTAGAGACATTTAAATAGATTAGGTACATTAAATCACCATACCATGCCTTTTTCATGGTGTCTAACGGAATATACATTTTTAGTTACTTTGTATGAAGTAAACATACGAATTTAGTTTGTAAATATGCTGAAAATTGGAAAAATTATAAAAGAAGCTGCCTTTTTAATGGTGCCCAATGGAATACAGTTACTCTGTATAAGTCCAGTGTACACATATGTATTTAAAATGGAATAATGTTGAAAATTTGACAAATTATAATGGAAGGTAGAAAATAAAAAGGAAAAAAGAAAATTATATTATAAAATACTCTATCAGGTAATAGGTATAAAATGAATATTCTATATATCCAAAAAAATTTTAATGTATGCAGGCATGCACATATACATTCACGTACACATATAAACGCATACAAACTTATACACATTTATATATATATATATATATATATATATAGACACCTTCACGTACCTCATCACACATATAAATAATATATACACCTCTATCTGAATATGAAAAACAGGTTACTAACACTATCTAATTCACCCATCAAAAAATCCCATGTGCAAAGAATTTTCTCATCAAATACATTTTTCCACGATGAAAAAAATCCTGTGTCACTTCACAGTCTGAATGTATGCGGATTGGGTAAAAATTTAGATGGGTGAGTAAATTATCAAAACCTGGGCATGTATGTAAACCTGTGTCACTACGAAAAATATTGAAAAAACTATTACAAAAGAGCGAGAATTTTACTTTTTCGCAACTTAATTTATTTTATCTACATTAAAAATGTTTCAGGGAAATAAGTTAAGGGAAAACAATTTTAAGGGAAAATCTGTGCCACAGTTTTTAATCCTGCCTCTTACCAAACTTAAAAAGTTTGAAATTTCTATTAAAAGTACACCCAACATTAAACAAATAGTTGCATTTTAAAATGAGGTTTGTTGCAGAGATTTAGCCTTGACGTGGGCTCTGATGAACGTTAATGGGTAGCCGGGTATAGGAATAGAGTTACGGTTGCACGGAGATAATGTTAATCCAGTTACCCAGGTAGAAGATTACCTGGATTACCGCTGGTAAAGCCGTGTGTTTAATCATGAAGTTTCGTAACTTTTTGTGTATTACCTGTTGTTGCATTCATCGTTAGGATAGAAAACACAAATATATAACTTCTGACAGCGCCGTTTTTGCACGCGCGACTTGGTGATAATAAAAAAGGTCTTCCCATCCGCTTACGTCACGCGTCGCGCTTTTATCGACAAAAGTGCACATTAAACCAAATGTAATTTAATTTTTAATATTTTTAAATTAGTTTCAATGCCGAAGTTTGCACATGATGTAGTTAGTTATACAGAATAATATGAATACAAATTCAGATTTTTTCACAGTCCGCCTCATTAGGGTTTCCTGTTCTAAGGCGGCCTGTATTTTTTTTAAACTTTAAACGTTTGTGTTTAGTTTCATATTGCCTTAACATTGTCTTCATAATGTTTGTAAGTTGATTATCACTTTGTTTTCTTAGCTAGCTTTTGTTTGAAATGTATTATTTTTGGTTTTTTGTTTTTGTTTGATTTGGTATGGCATTGTATAGTTTTGTAGCATAGAATTTAACATGTCTCTGTCCAAAAGATGTTATCTGTTCAAACTGGACACTGTTATCACTATATTTCGACCTGATTGAGTATTTATGTTTTGCAGTAGAGAATTCAAAAATGTTTTTTTTTTTTTAATTTAAATAAAATATTTTTTTTTGAATATAGTTTATATACACTGTAAGCTTGAAAGTATTTACAAAATATTTTTCCTGTCGGAGTTCAAACCGGAACTTTCAGTATTGTTTTTATTACTCTTTTTTTGGGCTACGCTGAGCGTGTGAGTGCTCAAGGCAGACCCCCATCCAGTTATCCCGTACTCTGTGATTGACACGAAGTGCATAGTTTTTTTAGAGGTATGATACTAATTGAGTACCTGCTGGAGTACAAATATTTTATTAAAATTTTTGAAACGTAAACTACTTTTCGTCAAGGTAAATTTAGGTGTTTTGCGACAAAAAAAAATCAACATTTTTCCAGGTAGAATAAAAAATTTATTCACAAAAAAATTCAAACACAATTTATTTATTTATTATGAATTAACGGATTTTACATAGGAATTACAATAATTTGAAATCCGCAAACAGAAAATACATATATAAGCAAAAGTATTTATGTGACAAAAAATTAAAAAGTAAATATTGAAGTAACAGCATAAAGTACGAATAGAATGCTATTATAAAAACAAATATGAAAAAAAAAGAAAACCTCGTGTACAATTATAATGAAAGTACTTTGAAACTAAAAAAATAACGTAAAGTACGTAATAAAAATAAATTTAAAAATTCCGCAAGTAAACTTTGATGAAGAATATAAACTTTCAAAGTATGTTTGATTATAATCCAATATAGAAGCGCTGACAAACAGCTTTAATTAAATAATGTTTGTATGTTCTATCAATATTTATCACATCATCAACAACATATTGATTACCAAGTATATGCAGGCATATTGCATGTAAACATTTGGATCAAAAGTAATAACATGGCTTTTACCGGTGCACTCACCTAAATTCGAAGTCATTGTTTTAACCAAACTATTCTGCAAGCCCATTTTATAATAAGCGTATATTCATGGGTATTATAAAATAATTTTGAAAATTAATGCCTCAAAACAGGCTAGCCTAGTGAGGCGTATTATGATAAACCTAAAATTATAACTGCGCATTTGTATTCTACACACATTAACTACCGTTATATAATATATTATTTTATGTTATGTATTTTTTTTAAGGAAAGACTAACATTCCCGGGTTACGAATAACCCAACGATGTTTGAAAATCTCCTACTATCACCACACTAAGCGGAAAATGTTGCATGTATTGTGATGGAGGACTTAGCCAGCCAAGGAATCGAATACGTGGGACCCAAACGCGATGTCTACTTGGTCACTGACCGGTCATCTAATTTATAAACCGCTGATAAAAGTATTTTTTAGTTATTGTTGTTAATTAATTTTTTTATATTACTCGTATCTCCGCAAAGGAGATTCTGAGGAAAATATTTTCCCTCAGCCTTTGTCATCTTTGGGATTGCTATGTGGAGGGTTTTTTGCGGAAAGAAATGAGTGAATCTGGGTCACAAAGAAAGCCACGTTCAGCCGACCATTGAACCCAAGGACGAGTCGTAGAAACCACCCGTTCTGATGTGTAAAATATCAACTGTAAAAAAATATTGGTCGCGCGTTTGGCATGTTTCCCGACTGTTCAACGATGCCGAAGGAATCAATGACTCCAGTTCCTCGGAGGATCTTCCATTGAAATACCGGTAGGACAAGGACAGCATTCTTACCCGATGCCTGTGCTCTAAAGATTGCACTGCGTTTGTTAAGATAGGGAATCTACCAACGGACCACTAGTTTCTGTACAGAGTCAAAGGTTTTTTTTTCTTGTATTTTGGGGCTCTCACCAGAGGTGGCTGCCAAATTCAACCGCGGATCGTACCTGCGATTTGTATATGATTGGCAACTGTGTACTATTATTCATTATAATAAAGATATTAGGTATATTATTTTTATTATTATAACTGAACTAATTGGACTAATGAACTCCCAACACAAGGAGTGTGAGATCTCAACCCTAAAAGTTTGCTAGGGGTCATTGTTATATTGGATTTTTTTTATTAAATCGGTATTTTTATTGTGTGGGTGAATCGTGAAACGCCTTTTTGCACGTAACGATATTTAATACATTTCACATTTATCAGTGGCTTTGGTTAACTCTTTTACTATATTATTACAAGAAAAATATTATTCAAGAAAAACATTGTTACAATTAATTATCTTGTTATATATTGTTAAAATAATTTTTGCTAGTTATGCTTTAAAATATGAAGGTAAATTAATTGCTTGCCCCCGTTCATATTCAATATGGATATGAATAAATAGTTTTGTCCATAAACAAACTCAAATCTTTCAAGAAAGGCTAACAAATAAAATATTGGATTAAGTCACCGATAAGAAATTGGATTTGTTTGCCTTTCTTATTCACCTTAATATTTTAAAGCATAATTTGCAAAAAGTTTTACAACCTCAAATAATCAAACAGGCGCCATTGGTGAATGAGTAGATTATAATATACGTTCCGTTAAACGTAAAAGGAATGGCTGCGCATCCTTTTCAAACATAACTTAAATTTGGATTTGAGGCTTTTCAGGTAGTATTTTTTTATTAACATACGACAAATTTGTGCTCCTGCATAAATCGGTCGTTTTTAATTCACGCACATCAAAATGCTTCTTTAATCAATTTGGTTTTTAATATTAAATATTTCAATTTAAATATATCGTCAATAGAGCAAATTTGTTTTTAATAATTATTTTTAACTCGCAATAGTCACCAAAAGATGCCTCTAATTAAAATTTTATTGTGAGTTAACCATATTTAAAAAAAAATCTCTATTTATGAATACATAAATTTGAAATATTACATTTTAAAAATAAAATTCATTTCAAAAGAATCTCGATATGTGTAAATTTAAATTTTAATCGACCAGTTTGGAATACTAATTTGTCGAATGCAAATAAAAAAATTGAATTATTTATTTTTTTATTTAATTTAAATTAAATTTTATAATTTTATTATCGAGTTCTGCAAGTAATTTATTGTGTATTTTGGTTACAGCTGTTTCGGTTTACAAGACCATTTTCAAACTGTTTGAAAATGGTCTTGTAAACAGCTGTAACAAAAATACATACTAAAATACTTGCAGAACTGATACTTGTATTTTTGTTACAGCTGTTTTGGTGTACAAGACCATTTTCGAACTGTTTGAAAATGGTCTTGTAAACAGCTGTAATAAAAATACATACCAAACTACTTGCAGAACTCGATAAAACTATTATCAAATTTAATTTTAATTAAATTAAAAAATAAATAAATGGAGTTCGACGAATTAAACACACAAGCAATTAATAAAAAAAATGTTGTTGTAACAACGAATTTTTAATTATGTTTAATTTTGTATTTCAATAATTTATTAACCAGGCCCTCGCTGGTCAAATCATGAGTACTCGAATTCTATAATGGCCTGTATTTTAATTTATAATACAAATAAATAAAAAAGTGGTTTAAATAAAAGTATAAAGTATTACTTATTTCCTGTACATTTACAAAAATTAAAAATCAGCTCGGTTGGGCATTTTGCCCTTAAATCCAATTTTATGTATTATACGAAAAAGGCTTAATTGCAGATTTTTTAGGTAGAAAAAGTCGCCGAAGACCAAATCGGAGATCTATATTTTTATACCAATTAAACACAGGTATACAGGAGTACCAGTGGCGACCATTATCTTTTTGTGTTTTTCTGGGTCTTGTTCTCTTTCATAGTTTAGATTATTATTGTTTTCTCCTTCTTCAATGAATGTAAATACTTAATTGAATTTTTATACTGACAGGTGACGATTGAGGAAGGAAGCAGCCACTACCAGCCGGTGGTGAGCACGTGGCGTGCACGCGTCGGCCTCAACAACGACACGCACTTTTCGCACCTGTCGCAGAACGTGCTGCGGGCACGCCGCGGAGTCATCCGCATGCTGATCGTGGTGGTGCTGACCTTCGCCGTGTGCAACCTTCCCTTCCACGCGCGCAAGATGTGGCAGTACTGGTCCCCGAGCTACCAGGGCGGCAGCGACTTCAGCTCTCTCTTCACGCCGCTCACCTTCCTCGTCACCTACTTCAACTCCGGCATCAACCCGTTCCTCTACGCCTTCCTGTCCCGCAACTTCCGCAAGGGAATGCAGGAGTTGCTGTCCTGCGCTTGCAAAGGGGTTCAAAAAAAAAACGACAAGCTCATGTTTAACCAGCAAGTCTCCGCCCTGCGCAGGAGTTCCACAAGATCCACGAGAGCGCCCTGCAGTTCCGTCACAATGCCGACCAACGGAGACACCACCTGAAAGTTACGGACACCATTCAACGGGGCCCACAAGTTTGAAATCGACGAGTCGGTGTCCACATGAACTAGTGTTAATAGAATCAAGAGAATCGTGACTAACTTGAAGGACGACGCGGAAAATGGCCAGTTCTTAAGGATCTCACACATATTTTTTTTGTATAATTGTTAACATTAGAAGAACGACGCGTGACGCCATAATATATTATCATATTACGTGAAATGTGCAGGGTTAACTAAACCAAATAGTAGGTAGTTTTGATAACGTTTTGGGAACTAATGAATATGTATAAGCATATATTTAATAGCAAGCTGGATTTGAAAGTTATAGTATTTCTTGTCTAAAAAATTATGGAGTTATTTTAACAAAATGTTAAAAATCTTGAGATTTTATTTGAGGAAGATAATTTATTTATAGTAATAATCTGAATGACTTAAAATATATTAATACTATTATAATACTAGTGGCTACCAAAGCAAAATTTACAATTACGTGTGAATGAAAAAGGATGATCGATTTTCTGCGATATATAAAGTCAAAAAATTGTATTTTTTATTTAAACTAAGCCTTTTATTATATCATTAAATCTATATGTATATATATACGTTGAAACATCGTCGCATTGGTTTGTATTTGTCCAATAGACCATTAGAATATTGTACCGGAGGAAAAGGTTATCTTTCATTATTTTAATGAAAAAATTATGACAGCTGTGACAGAATTCGTAGTTAAATCATTAACTACCATTTCTTATACTTTATTTCTAATTTTAAAGTGGAGATTGAAAAAAAAACTAAAATGGTCTGTTGGAAAAATAAGAACTGAGGCGACGTTATTTGTAAACAGATAAGTGGGGAAGGGTGTGTTAAGACTAATAAAACCAAAAAATAACCAATGCGAAATATTGTAGTTGTAGTCCTCGAATTAAAGTTATTTTTTAAAACGGTTTGAGGTAAAGAAATTCCACACTCCTACAATACCTTCATTTATAAAAAAAAATCCTGATTTGGGTCTCATAATGCCACAAATTGGGACAATATTACTTATTCCAATATTTTAATAGTTTCGTTCGCTTTGAAATTGCAGACCATAGCCTTAAGTATTATTCAAAGGCCTGTTACTGAGAGAGCTTTTGTAAATGGGAATTATTCTGTTTTGGTTGGACCCTTCAAATACTTACACTTGTACGAAGACAAAACAATACGGATGATTGAAAATATTTAAATAATTGTGGTATAATTTAAATACTTACCTGCTACAAAACATATTTCAATTTGCCTTTATAGCCATATACGTATCTATGTAATTGTATGTGGTTCTCGTCAAGTACATTGGATTCACAGCTTATTCACTACTTTAGCTTACTGCCGACCGGCGAAAATAAATGAAATAAAGTTAAAATGCCTATCTCGGTACCATGATATTACAAGAACAATACAGGAAAGTTTGGTGGTCACGTAGCTCGGTGCCGGAAAGATCCGAGTTAATCAGAATTTATGGTCTCCTCCGCGCATATTGGACCAAACGCAAGCTCGCTTGATTCAGTTTCAAGTGTATTTATACACAAATAAAAAAAAACATCTATCGAAAGATTAAGAAATCAAAATTTTAATTTCTGAAATAATTGCTCTCTCGAAGAAGTTCGCTTGTGAGGAACGGCTGCGCGGCCTTTTTCACACAAAACTTACATTTAGATTTGAGGAAAATACCTAACCGAACTGAATCATTTTTTTATTCACAAGGTATAACAAATATCTAGTACAATTTTGTGCCATTTAATTTATTTATTTTGAATTATACGACATAGGTCATTAATGAATTTTTCATGATTTTAGAGACAAATTTGGCAATTACTTAGTTAATAATAATAATTTAAAAAATAATGTTGCTTTATAATCAATACTAATATCATGTTATATGTAATTTAAAAAATGATTGAAAAAAACATTTTGATGGGTGTAAAAAAACCACAATGACTGATATATTTTGGAACACAAATTTATCTTGTATAAAATAAAATGTGTTCCCAAAAAAACCTTTTTATTTAAGATTTTTAAGTAGATAAGGCAAGGAATTTTTAATAATTTGCAATTTACTAAGAAAATTTATAAAGTTTCCTTTAAAATCATATGAAATTTAACTTTTCATAGCCTTTGTAACATAATTTTGAATACAAATAAAAAAAGTAGAACATATCTGTCCTGGATAGTTTCCATTCGGTTTGATAGAAAAAATAATTTTTCAGTTTAATTGAGTACTTTCGCCTCAAATCCAAATTTAAGTATTGTTTGAAAAAGGTCACGCAACCCAACCTATTTCTATTTTAAAGATCTATAAATACATAATTATATGAGCTCTGGAGTAAAAAATATAATGTTATTCATATTCTTTCTCTACTTGCTTTCCCCCACTCAAGTTTATATAAAAAATTACTATAAATAGTAAAAATCACCTTATTTGAATAAATGTTTTAAAAAGAAGAGTTTTCATTTTTTAAATATAATATTTAGGTATACTAGGAATATCTGATGTCTGAATTCGGAGGAAAATACTGAGTACGATTCCAGAGGGTAGACGCAGTTGGGCGAAGCAACTCCAGAAACTGTGTGAGGAGAGGATGGGACTGCCATGGACGGAGGCCGAACAATCAGCGCAAGACAGGGACGTATGGAAGCGCCTTGTCGATGCAGTGGGTCCCCGACCCGAATAGGATAAGAGGAAGAAGATGATGATGGTGATGAGGTATACATATCATAATCATAAATTTCGTGTGGATTAAAATAACCTGTTTATTTCTGACATTTTTAGAAGAGGGAAATATTGACAAACCCTATCTTGCCAAACACTCGAACTGGGTACAATGAGAAAAATTGATTTTTGGCCTAATAATGAATTAACAGGCCTGTGGGGTATCGATACTCCCACCATCCAGTGGACCAGAATTGGGAAAAGTCCGATCGCCACTGAACAATACTCTGTGACGAACCTTTCACCGACATTACATTATTAATCATTATTTACTCAGTTAATTTTATTATGTGTTTAATAAATTTCAAGTGAGTACCAAACATTTATTTTACAACAGAACCCTACCTAATCAGGCCCATTGTGAAAGTTATAAATTACTCCAATAAATTTGGTGACCCCGAGGTGATCTGAAAACTCAACCTCCTGTTTAATAACACATCAATGTAAGGATAGTTCATCGCTTTGCCATAATAATATATCATGATGTTACAAAAAGATTACATTATAATAATTTCATAGTACCAATATGATACAAAATTTGATAACTAATAATTTATTCTGAAAATAATTCCTGTCAAGTATTGTCATGTACAAGTGTTTAATGTTATCAGATATAATGTCCATTTAACACACAGAATAAATACTATTGTTATTATTTATTCTTTACGGCTCTTGTAGTCGCAGATAAATTGACTGCTAATCAATGGACTGTAATAAAAAATATGGTTTTTCAAAGTGACGCAACTATGGGAATATATTGGTGAACAGTGAACATTGGGAAGGAATTTGACTTACTTTAATCCTCACACAGCACGCTATTGTGAGATTCGATATAACGGCACCGAGGGATCACTGGGTTGAGCACTTCACAAGCTTCCGTCTTGCCAAAGTCACCGAGATACCATAGGAGGTGATTATTGCACGGGTTACTTCGACAGACTGATTGTTCTTTGGAGATATTGTTCCAAAACGTCACATGTAAGTAGGTAAATTGGCACATATGTTCGGATACGATTGTTACGGAAAGTAGGTTGGATGGAGGAAGGTAGATGTACATATTTTTTTTATTTTTTTATTTTTTATTTATTACATTAGTTACATTTATACAGCAAAATTACATAATAATAATATTTCAAATAACTGTAGATTTTAAAATGTGTACAAGTGTTATTATGTCTTGTACGTTATTAGTTCCTAGCTAGGCAGATTGCCTGTTCTAAGGAACCAAATGCTAGTTAAAAATGCCAAAAATGTCTTCTGTAAAAGAAAAAAAAAACAAAATATTGTTTTTTTTTTGTAGATTAAATATACATATACTAAGTTTAAATATACTTTACAAAGTTTTTACTGATTGTGCCATTAATAGTTAACCGTGTGTAATTTTAAGTTTTAAATGACATTATTTAATAATTTTTCAGACTCAATCCTACCTAACTCTATCAACCATTTAGTTATTATTGTACGGATGCATGCCATTTTACATGTTTTAATATTTAATTCTGGGGGGATTTTATTATACAATTTCGGTCCCAGATATGTATATGTCTTTTGAAACTTTGCCGTATTGCTTCCTGGGACCACGAGATCCTTTCTGGTGTGACTTCTTGTTATATATTTATGGTCAATTTGTTTAAGATTTTCTACATTTTTGTGTACATGGATAATAACCTTTTTATATAGTTTTGACGAATATCAAGTACATAAAATTTTTTGTAAAGCTGATCGCTAGTTGCGTCAACTACTACTATTTTTTTTAAGGAAATGACTAAAAAGATATCATTACTCATGTTTCTTGTGAGTAGGTATTTAAGTATCTCCTTTTTTTTGTGTATGGCAATTCACCCTAAAGAGACTGCTATGTGAAGTATCTACTTACAAATCGTATGATTTCAGAGGAAATTTTAGCTTTCACTTAAACAAAAGAGAATTAGAAACGTACTTGTTTGAAAGCGAGCTATACTGTTCACATAACTATTATTGTTATATATAGGATGTTAAAGGACGTATGTTCTTGACTTAATTTAACTCTCCCGCAGCCAATTGGGGCCGAAGGCAGACCCTAAAATAACTATCCTTCTTATATCTACATGAAATATATATTTTAGTATTTTAGGTATTCCTGCGCAAAGGATTAATACATAATGTGCTGTTTAAAACAATGTGAAAAAATCGTTGATCGCAGTAATTTTTTTTGGTCAAATATAGGTAATATTTCCTGTTCAATAAATAGACGAAAAAAATAAAAAGGGATTTCTATGGTTTAAATGCCCATAAGACAGAAAATTGCATGGTGTCATCGGCCGACCCACATGGTTACGGAAATTATGTTTGGCATGATGTCGAGAGTTAACAAGGGATTCCTGATATTATTTGTAGAATAAAAATTAATGAAAATGTTGATCTCAAGTGACAATTTTAAAGTTTTTATCAACTTAAAACATAAAAACAGTAGGTGTTGAACAGGTACGGTCGAGGTGAGAGGTTGGGCGATAACTTTACTGTATCACCAATGATAACATTTGGAAGAATTTTTGCCGGATACCAATATTTCATTTACACCCTCTATAAACATGTTAGTAGCTAAGTCGATATAAATTCCCATTGTGTAAAATAATATTATCGAAAATAACCTGAGGTCTGAGAAAATAACCCAAAGTCACAGAGTTGTGGTGGAAAGTCTTCTTCAGTCGTGATCTTCCATCACATTTAATATTTTTTTAATATAATTATCTTTGTTTTTCAATTTTCTTCTGCTAGTTATGATCATCAACTATTGATGCAGACTACGTTCCGCCCGTATCCATAAACAAAATGACAAAGACCTTGAGGAAACAGTTTATAGAGAGAAGTTGTTGGCAAGGCGGTATCGGGCCAGGCCCATTACCATATATTATATTATAGAAGCTTCGTAAATCATGACTCTAAAGCACCTCTCATGGAAGTGAAATCGAAAATAAATGCCGCGGAACAATGCAAAGTTACCGGAAAGTTGGAAGCACTACACCTAGGGAAAGCTTAAATTTATCGTAGGTACCTATTTATTTTTACCTGGGTAATTTCATAGTGAGTAATGTTTACCTGTCTCAACACAGGTATACCCTAGCGAGACAGGCATTGAATAATATATTGTAAACATCACGTATATAGATCAATAAATAATAAAAAAATAAAAAAATGCTGCACATTATATCGTGTTGGTTTTACGTAAGGATATTGCAATACGAATTTAAGACTTTCATTATATATATGGACTATCATAACAAATATAGTTTTATATTAAATGAAATAAAAGAGATAAAATTTAAATATAGAATACACCATTAGGAAACAAATAACAACAAAGAAATTATATGTCAAAGATGGCATACAATTTTAATTATTTAATCACTCCGACCCCTAAGTTTGTTTACACGACAATATAACAATTATAGCAGTCAAGTACAAAAGCTTGCTTTCAAGCAAATGCGTGTGTTCCCACAGAAATCGTTATAATACCGTTATTGTTCTAGTGACAAACCTAAAACAAATATTTCATATTAAATCAAGCTTCACATCTCTATTCAAAATTGTTCATAGAAATATAAAATAAAAATACTAACATATTTTGTAGACCCGCCAAATTGCCTACGCGCCGTTAGACATTGTCAATTTTTTATTAAATATTCTTGTATGAAATGGTAAAAGAGTGAGTTGACAAAATTTTTTATTACACATACCATAGAATAAGTGTGTTTTTTTAAACCCGCGATTTTAATACCGTTTTCACATAAATACACCAAGTGAGTCATTTTTACAATTTTTTTATGTTGGCATAGCTTACTTCAAACCGTTTCAAAACAGTTTTTAGAATTCGGTTAGGTTCCGAAAATATTCATTAGTAGAGCTTTAATTGCAAAGCGGAAATAACACAAAGTTTTTATAAATCTGACAGTTCATTTGAGACAAAAAAACTTGCACAATGGCAAAATACCTGAGTGGTTAAAAATATATATATCCGTATTATTGGCAAGAAGATATATTACATATTACTTTTTCTGACGAATTCAAAATTTATTTCATTTTCTTTGATCTGCTCCTTATATCGCTTCCAAATACAACATAAAAAGTGGTTTCTATACCAAAAGTAAACAGAGAGAGAACAACACAAATGTCAACAAGTGTACCTTTTTCAGGTGATATTGCATATTACGCAAAATATTTTTTTGCGTAATATGCTGTTTAGAGGTTTCGCTAGAAGCAAGCTATGCAAATTTTAATGTCCCTATGCCCGTGTTATGGCAATATGCTGTACCTACCCAACACCGGATCTACGACTTTTTCAAACTTGAAAGTGGCGCCCCCTCTCCCCAGTGTTTGAGGCGCCGCGCCGCGTCGTTGGGGGCGCCGCTATCAAGTGGCAGAGACATTACGTACACTATGTTCGGGGAAAATGTTCTATGGGAAAAGTCAATTAAATACCTAGGTGTAACGCTTGACTCCAAGCTCACCTGAAAGAAACACATAACTGGAAAAACTAAAGCAGCAAATAAATGTCTATCATTACTATATCCAATGATGGGAAAACGAAGTATTTTATCAACGAATAACAAATAATTATTAAACAAAACAACAATAAGGCCTGGCTTCGCCTATGCTTGTCCCGTTTGGGGCATGCGACACCCAGTCTCATTCAACAAATTCAAACCTTTCAAAACAAAGCCGTTAGACTTGCGCTCAATGCGCCTAAATGGAGTAAAATTTCTTGTCTCCACAAAGACTCCAACATTCCGTTGATTAAGGACTTCATTGTCTCACAAGCAACCAATTTTTACGCCTACCTACCAGCCACTCTAATCCTACGATAAATACGCTCGCGAAATATAGCAAAAATGATAATTTTAAATTTAAAAAACTAAAGATAGTCCTTTGGAAGGAATAAGTACCTGCATGCAACCGCAGTATAGTTACTCTCATTAAAAATCACACCTAAAAATAAAAATAAAGTAAAGTATCAATAGATAATCCAATATATAATTATGTTAGAGTCAGAAAACTCATGTTTAGGAACTCTGTAAAATAAATCAAACAAAAGTCAAAAGACATACACTTTGCACGCGTTCAAAATCAACTTAGGATGTGTTCAAAAACCAACTGGGCATTTTGAAATCAAATAATTAATATTTAGAATAACGCGTGCTGGTTGCCAGGCGCTTGGTTAATCAAGTTTTTAAAATCATATAAATTACTATTTTGGCGCCCCCTAAAAAACTGCCGCCCCCGCCTTGATTTGCCCCCCCCCCGCCCTCTTTAGATTCGGGGCTGGCTGTATCTATTGATATGGTAAGTATTTGGCTTCGGCCTGGTCGAGGTATATCATATCGCGAAACACTTACATTTTTTATTGTGGTTACTTCTTAAGGTATTGACGATGGCACAATGCTGTAACTGCAAAAAAATAACACTGCTTTAATCGCGGAACATTGCAACTTATAAATACAGCATTCTGCCAGGACAACCCCACAAATACGCTGGTTTGCCATTAAAACGCGGTTGCCGTGCGGGAGACAGGATGTTTGATCGACAGCTATCCAGTCTCACGGCATGGATAGCTGTCGATCCATGCCACGTTCGCGTCGCGTGATGTGTCAATAAGCTGTATCACCACAAAGCGAATTTTGAGCTAATTTAAAGCTTATGACTTAGTTTTAGGACAAATTGTTATTTTTCTAACAAACCAATAAGTAGTAAACAAGCAAAACCAAATATATCATGAATTTCCAAAAAAAATTATACATTTGGATATTTTTTAACAAACTCATAAATGAAGGGCCACTGCAACCTTGCGCCAAATTTTCATTTGTTACTGCTCTTAGGCCACCCGCTTATGGAGAAACTGAAAAAAACCATTTGGCGACGCAATCGCAATCAACCTGCTGAACAAAATTGATATTTTTCTGATCTGACATATACGCAGATTACTCTAAAACTTGACAGGTCGTGAGTCGCTACCATGGCAACCTGTCAACAAGGCAATTGAAACGCGACAGCCGCAGAGACAATCACTGCTAGTCACTGCGGCCGTCGCGTTTCAGTTGCCTTGTTGACAGGTTGCCATGGTAGCGGCTCACGACCTATATGCCAATGAAATTCACAAGTTCCTTTCCAACCAAAAAGTAAAAAAAAACATATCAGTCAATTATCTCAAAGCCAGCTTTTTGGATATACAGCATATACACGGGATGGCAGAGAATAAATATAAGCTTTTTCTTCATTCATCAACCCCCCCATTCTACTCTGACTGGTTAAAGACATCTCATTGGTCAGGCGGCCGGCTAGCGTGAAAGTTTTAGTGATATTTTATGGTCCTGTCAGACTCGATCTCAAAATAAATTTCTTCCATTGATAAATATAGTCTTTATATGGAATTCATTCGAGAATAATTGTTTGTTAGAACTGAGACAACACATACATTTAAACTTATAAACAAATATTTTCAAACTCCTAGCCGGGGCAAAACGAATAGCATGCGTGAGCAAAATATTTATATACTATATAACGTTATTAATTAGTATATTATATACCGTTATAAAGTAAAAATGCTATTAACGAATATTTAAAACACATCAGTTACCTTTTGGCTTTCAACTACATTACATCAGGCTGAGGTGTAAATAAATAATTAAAAAGATTTGGACAAATTCTTGCTGCGAATAGGTATTTGACACACTTTTCACTCAAAGCAGCAATAAACGCAAAGAAATGAAAAATAAATAAATAGGAGGTAAAGTTGAAGCTGGAATTCGAATCGGTATGCTTTGGCTAAAATGTGAGTTTCAGGGATTACCAATCTTTAAGGCTTTTTCCTATTTTGACTTTAGGAATTTTGTTAAAAACTATTGTGATGTCTTTTTGGTGGCATTAAAGTATTTGTTTTGGGAAACACATATCAATCGTCCAGTTGATTAGTCAGAGACATCTCAAAATACTAAGTTTTGATTTAATGAAAACAAATAACTTTGTAAACACCACTGTGTAATGTCATTAAATCAATAATGACGCCACAAAGTGTATTTGCAAACTCCGAAGAACTAAGTTTTGAGATAATGAGGAAAGCAATATTCGAAAGCTCCCCATAAATTAAATATTATTTACACGTGTCTGTGTTTTACCAGTAGGTAAACTGTAAACGATCTCCCAGTAAACTGTAAACAATCTCCGTTAAGAGCCATTAACCAGCGGCCGAGAATTTAAATTTTATCAAACGAAGATTTCGCGATCGTACCCTTGCAATTGTACAGGGTGGTTCCGATGAAAAAGATTAATTATTCTCCATACCAGCATTTGAACATAACTCAATATCGATTTTATTTAATTAAAAATTTGCTTTGATAAATAACTACCTTCAAAAATGCTGAAAGGCGTGATGATAAAACTATTAAAATTATGTATTGTTGATAACTATTTTTGACCTTAAGTAATTATAATTTTTCAATAGTGTCTAAGCAATAAATAAATAATAATGCTGTTTTTTTAAATATATTAGTTTGTATGATCGTAAATAAATAGACAAACTGCAGTATTTTCGTCACAAAACAAAGGCGCGTATCTTTTTTTAATGATTTTATTTGAATTAAAATTAAAATTCTAATAAGTGGCATTTCCAAATAATTTATTGATTTATTTTGAAATGTATGTTGTATAATACAAAATTTTGTTTGAAATTTTAACAAATATGCCAACGAACTACGGTAAAACCTAATTGTAGTAAAAATAAATAAATTTTCTCAAAATTTAAAATTAAGCTTTACTAGATAAAAGAACAGTCGTTCGAAAACAATTTATAATTTTTTGTGGAAAAGAGTCAATACGCCTAAAATTTGATTTAAACATGACATATTTCCGGTTTTTCTGGTTATTCCCTCAATCACCAAGCTTTTTACATTGTTTTAAAAACAGTTTACAAAAGATTGCCAAAACCGTGAAGCAAGTCTCTATTTTCTCTATGACAAAAAGAAAACTTGTAACAGCATCATGCAGACACTAACAACACACGATAGCTATAATGCTACCAGGCTTAGTGGATGGCGACCAGGAGATTTCTGCCGTGAACACTAAGCCTATGTGCCAGTGCAGTGAACGCGAGGCGCGAGCAACGTTGCTAATTCTGGTAAGTTTACAGTATTATTGTGTCACCATTACCAGTCACCGTGTACAAGTATAGCAATTGAGTGTTGGTACATTATATACAGGGAACGGAAGCACATGCCCCAGCTGCCAGGATTATTGGTCGCCGAACTCGAGGTAAACATTAATTCCATTTAAGTCCACTTTGACCGAAATTTACCACTCAGATAAATAAAAATTTGAACCAATCCGTTATTTTTATTACCTAAAAAATATTTCAAGCTCCATTAACCCATAGTAAAGGGTCGTTACTAAAAAGAATATACTGCAAAATAAAAGCATTTTACCTTTTGAGTTTCAATTAAGAGTACCTAATCACCCAAAAATTAAATGGAAAATCGCAAATAAAATGTTTTCAATGCAAATAAAAATTTATGGAGGACAAACCAAAAAAACCTCAACCATTTGGAGTTATTGCAAAGTAGTTATAGTGTATGTGTATAACATACGCAAGACTTAACATGACAAAGCGAATAAAATTCTTGAGTAGCATCATGTTAAGAATCAGAATGACAGAATACTATATATGAGAGTATCTTAAATTTGGCTGGTACCAGCGTCCCGGAAACCATTAATGGATTTAAAAAAAAAACACCTCTAGGTCATCCCATGTAGTTCGCTACGTTTGGTGACTTATCAGGAGTTCCAGAGTTAATGGGGGTGAGGCTTGTCTAAGCCTTGGTAGCTGTGGCGTCTGCCCACTAAACTGCGAGGATCGGAAGGGACTGATTGAGGGAGACCATTTGGCATCTCCTGCAGAATTCTCTCGTCACGTCGCCTTGTATATTATTTTCGTTACTTCTGAACCCACTGACCCCCAGATTCCTACCCACCGTCATAGACTTTTCCTTCCTAGAATATTTTCTCTTTCCTTTCCTTTAAAATACCCTTCACAAGTATTCCCAAAGATGACATAAGTCCTGAGGAAAATTACTTTCCTTAGGATCTCCTGTGTAGAGGTATTGTAAAAAAATACATTTATAATTATTTTGCGATGGGCTGCGTAGGAATGATATTATTTTCACCCTAAATTTGCCATTCATAAAAGACTTTAATTTTCATGCTATAATGATTTAATTAACATTTTAACCCTTTTCACTTATTTTTAATCAGTGTATTAATTTGGTAAAAGTAAAATTGTGATTGATGATACGAGTATTTTGACATTGTTTCAACGTAGCATAAAGGTATTTCATAAAATATTTCCCAATTTTTTTTGTTGGGCAAAGATTGAACATTACCATTAAATATTTGATTTAAAATGGTAAAAAACATTAATTGGTTTTCACAGGGAAATATTCCAATCGGGCTTCAGTGTTTAAGGCTCTTAGAAAATTGTGGAATAAAACCTACGGTGTTTTTATTTTTATTTTTTTTACATTAGCTCCACACAGTAAGCCCTCAGAAAAATGATTTCCCTCAGGGCCTATGCCTTTTTTGGGGATGCTGGATGTGGAAATGTGCTAATCAGGCTTTAGTATTTTAGGCTATCGGAAAAATTATGAAATAAAATTTACCGAGTTTTTAAATTTCTTTTTACGTTAGCACCACGAAGGAGGTTCTGAGAAAAATAATTTCTCTCAGTGCGTATTTCCACCTTGGAAATGTTGTGTGGAGGATATTTTTAAGGAAAGGAAGTTCTGGGAACGAAAATGATGTGAGGGGTGGGTAGGAATCTGTGAGTCAGTGAATCTTTGTATTTAAGTTTTGGGAGGTGGGAATGGGTACCGCCGCCCCGGGAACCTTTGCCATTGGTCACCCCAAGTGGTTCGCTACGTTTGATGATTTAGCGAGGGTGCCTGGGTTTATCGGGTGAGGTTTATCTAGGTCTTGGAGGTGGATGATCAGGACACACTGAACCGACAGATTCCTACCCACCCCTTAAACCCCTTTCCTTCCCAGAACTATCCTCTCCTTAATTTCCAAACCCTCATCATAGCATCCCCAAAGATGACATAGGCCCTGAGGGAAATTATTTTCCTCAGGGCCTCCTTTGTGGAGCTCATGTAAAAAAATAAAATCAAGCAATGCAGAAGTATGACTCCATCAAGAGAGGTCAACGTTTCCAATCTGTCCATACAATCTTTCCTGATTCGGCCTGCCACGCAGTAAGTGGGCAGACGCCACCACCAAGACTTAAATAAACCTCACCCCATGAAGCAGGGCACCCCTGCTAAGTCACCAAAAGTAGCGAACTACTTTTCGCGACCTATAGCAGAATTGTAGGCAATCCAATAAATTCCACCCAAAATGATCTAAATTGGTGTACTTAATTTACAATATTGTTTTAACGATCCAAATATTAAAAGAAAGTAATAGTTTACATACATAAAAAAAAACATATTATTATAAGAAAACGGCTTTTCCAAAAAATTTACAAACGTGTATTAAACATTACGGTTTGTTGAAATAGATATATTAATGTTAAACAGTAAATTATGTTATAAAATATTTTATTGTACCCGCACAAGAATAGCGTGGGTGTTAAGTAAGTACAATACCCAGGTATGCTGGAAAATAAGATAGATAGAGATATGATTTTAGATTTTCACGGCCAAAAGTATTTTCATTCTTTCTTCATCAGGGAAAATGTGTTCACACATGTAACGCTGTCCGAAAAGTTGGCTAAGAATGGAGGTAGCACGAAACGGCATGACACCCCAAAAACAACTAACGAAAAAAATATAGATAGAGGTTATTTTTGGAATTAGGTAATTCACCCTAAAAAAAGTGCTTTGTGCTGAGAAATATCGTTTTAATTTTGAGGCTAATGTATAAAAGAACAGCACAAATAAAATATTGAAGTTATTCAAGTCCATGAACTTATATAGAAGCAAATTGGTGTGAGATTTCTGACGTTGCCCGGTCGTTTGGAACAATACAATTCATACAATGTATGAGTCAGCGAAAAGCCCCAATTTCCAGAAAGCACAGTCAACATTAATACAATGAAGTTACCAATTTAAACTTGGACGCTGTTTGGCAGTTACAGGTTTACAGACGGATATTGTTTTTTTCGGATTTGAGATGGGATTTTTATAATGGCTTTTATTGAGTATTACAGATAAAATAAAATATTCTGAACAAAAAAAACTTTTATAATTCACATAATCTTAGAATAAAGTCAGAAACGAACATTTTCTCTTTGGTCGTTTCGAAGAGAGGAAGGAGGTAAATCGGTCTAAAAAACCAATGTTTTAGGAGGAAGTAAACACAGTGGCAAATCGTTCCACCGCCGAGCTGTTGAACTTAAGAACGAGTAGTAAAAGGGACCCGTTTCATGCGACAAATCTCAACCGTGTGTATATGTTTGAAATAGATAATTTTAATTTATCATATTAGAATAAGTTAAAATAATAATCTAAACGAAAATATGAAAGAGAACAAGACACAGAAAAACAGAAAAAGACAATGGTCGCAACTGGGACTCGAACCCAGACCTCTCCGTCTAACCGGGACGAGCGCGTTAACCAATTTCGCTATTACCACCTTCTGTCAAAGGCGTCATATTTGTCAATCTCAAATTTTCAAATTTTAGAGTCTAAAGTCTTTTTCTGTGACTTGTTCTCTTTCATATTTTCGTTTAGATTATTATTATTAATTTATTCTAATATGATATATTTCACTGATGGGAATAACCTTCAAAAAAGTATAAAAAGAAAGTTTTTCTTATAAAAATTGAATTTTAATTTAAACTGTTTATTATTTAATCTTCCACTTTCGAATGACGGTGGGATAAAAGGGACATCCGTGGTCCAGGAGTACGCCTCTCGATTAAGAGTGTTTAACCAGAGAAAACCATAAATATGTCATTTTTAAATTAGTGTTTAGACGTATTGACTCTTTTCCACAGAAATTTATAAATTGATTTCGAAAGATTGTTATTTTATCTAGTAAACGTATGTAATAAATTTTCAGAAAAAATGTTTATTTTTAATATAATAAGGTTATACCATAGGTCGTTGGCGGATTTGTTAAATTTTCAAAAAAGTACATGTATTATACAACACCCATTTCAAATCATACAATTATGCAGTAAAATAAATCAATATATTATCTGGTAAACGTATGTAACAGAATTTTAATTTTATTTTAAATAAAATTATTAAAAAATATATAAGTACATGTGTTTCTTGACGAAAATTGGTCCGTTTGTGCATTTATTTGCGCACTTACAGACTAATATATTTCAGATTTTTTTACATTCTAATTTTGCTAAGACATTATTGAAAAATAATAAATACTTATGATCAAAAAATAATTACAAAAAGTACATAATTTTAATAGTTTTATCGTCACGCATTTCAGCATTTTTGGATGCAGGCATAAATTAAAGAAACTTTGGAATGAAGTAAAATCGATATTGAGTTATAATTTTAAAAAGCTGGTATGGAGAATATCTTATCTTTTTCATTGGAACCGCCCTGTACGATCGTAAGAACATCTTTCGACGAAATGTGGATTTTCGTCCGCTGGCTGGTTATGCGCTCTTAACTATCCGGTGGACGCGGGTTCAAATCCCGGCGGTATTTCAAAATTTTATTAATTAAAAATAGCATATTTGTGGCACGTTCCAGAATGGAAGATACTCCCAGTATGGTCCTGTTGTAAGACCACCATTCGAAATTGAAACGTTGCTGGAAATGGCTTTGGCCGGATTTGGTGTCCAGAAGTGCAAATTCTTCCCCACCTTCCCCCTTCCCATCTCCTTCGCCGCCTCACAACATATGCCTATTGGGGATGCCGTAGTCTCATTGGCGGGAGATGGGAGCAGTTGGGACTCTGATGCGATATTGTTACTCTTAAGATAGTTGGGACTCTTGTACGTTCCGCCTAAAGTTACGAAAACATTTCCAGGTGAAGGTGAAAGGCACACCTGTTTAGATTCTTATTTAAAAAAATCTCAACAGGTTTACCAATCAGTTTAAGGACCTCAGGGGTCACCCTATGGATCTCATCGATCCCACTGAGGAATCAATGGAGCGAGCATTTGTTGTTCGCTGACTCGATCGCCGAGGGAGCAACTTATCCTATTGACGGAGTGAGTTTACGGGGCGTTAAAGGCAGTTTAGTTTGCGAGAATTCAGGCTGTCTATCAGTGCCGTCATTTAAGAGATGGGCATTTGGGCATGGCTGACGTCAGCCAAATGTCACTCAAGTTTGCTCTTCTGGATTGAGAGGTAAACGGGTGAGCCTTTATCCTTCATCTGGAAGCATTCGTGACTTCATGCGGAATGCAGGATAACCATTGTAGAATCGCCTTCTTCTCTTCAAGGTTGTGTAATATATGCCTTATCCACAGGCTTACTAATTTTTGTGTTGGTGCTCTTCAAGAATAAATCGGTCCTTGTTGCAATCTGATTTATTTATTATTTACGAAGTATTTACGTATTTTCAAAATATTATACTTCAAGTATTTTTTAGATTTTCACGGCCAAAAGCATTTTAGTTATTTGTTTATGGGGTGTTTTGCCGTGTTGCGCTACCTCCTTCTTTAGCCAAGACAGCGTTGCAGTGTTCATCGTCAGGGCAGATCCAACAGATGAATGATTATACTACTGGATCACACGACACGGCGTTTGTTGGCCGACCCCAGAGGCAGTGCCCATTCGGGCAGCCTTGGCAGCATTCGTGTCTTCGGCAATTCGAAAAGAACACAGCTTTCCAGAACTTTATAGAAGCTCTAAGCCTATGGGGATCTATTGATATTAACAATTATTTTTTTATATTAACATATTTTTTTCAAAACGCAACAGGTTATTTATATAATGCGAGTAGAATAGTCCTTGCGCTTAGCTGCATGGATTCATTGACCACCAGATTCCTACCCATCCCTCATACCTTTATCCTCCACATAACTTTCTGACCTTCCTTTCACTAAAATGACACCCCATACAGCAACCCCAAAGATTTGACCTGTCAGTGGCTGAGTTGATATCTCGTTTGGGTTCCACCTATGTAGGCGTGGCTATAAGTCCTCCATAACACACACGCAACATTTTCGGCTTACTCTATTGGTAATAGGAGATTTTCAAGTATTGTCAGGGTATTCGAAACTAGGGAATGTTTGTCTTTCTTTAAAAAAAATACATATATCTATGTAGGCCCTGTGGGAAAAAAACGTTTTTTGACATTTGTGGTGCATATTTGTTCCCTACATTATTTATTAAATAATGTGTAAAATGTTCAGACACTGTTGAAATATATCGAATAAGATAAAACACTGTTTTTTACTTATTGTCTGACAAACCACCTCTTTTGCCACACCTCAAAGCAAAAAAAAGCACGAGCAACGATGGGTGCTTCAGTTTGAAAAATAATATATAAAAAAAAAAACAATGAAAAAAAAGAGACAAAAAACATGCAACAACGAAAGAGAAAGATATAATAACATTGCTGTTTGAGGTATAACTCTTGGTATTTAAAATTGAAATATTGAATAAGAACCCAAATAATTCACGAAATAAGAAGATAAAACGATGCAAAGCGAGAGGGATAAAAATATACCATCACTATTTATAGCTCTAAAGCTCATAGGTTCAAATGATAATATAATCAAACGTGATAATTTTACTTTCAAATCATTAATTTAATTCATGCCGAATTGAGTTTTTGTTTACATAAGCAGGAGGTTCTAAGAAAAATAATTTTCCTCAGGCCTATGTCATCGCTGGGGATGCCTAGGAGATGCTGTGTAGAGGGTCTTTTTTGGAGGGGAGGGGGGAGGAAGGGAAGGTTAGAAAGTTCTGGGAAGGAAAAATGTATGAAGGGTGGGTAGAAATCTGGGGGTCAGTGTATCCAGGAGTGACGGTATCAATCCATCCCTCCAACTGCGGTGCAAGGCAATGGGTCGAGATCCCGGCTGGAAAGGTTAAAAGGCCTTCCTCAATCATATCTCCTGGAGACCTGGACAAACTTCACCCCATGAACCCGGGCACCCCTGTTAAGTCACCAAACGTAGCGAACCACAAAGGGTGACTTATGGCAGAGGTGTTGGTTATGCAATAAATGGTTCCCGGGGTGGCAACATTGAACGAAAAGACAATGTTTGGCTGAGCATTACGTATGTCCACACGGAAGCAATGCAGGTTTAGGGGGTTAATAGAGAGCCAATAAATTATACCAATGTCATAGCAACCAGTTCCGCTGCAGAAATGGCAAATTCATCTCTAAGCGAAATTAGTTAAATCATTGCTGTATGGAGTCATCTATTATTCAGCTTCGATTTGGGCTAATCAAGTTAGTAAAGTTTGTCGATGGTGTAAGTTATTGGATGATTTATGGGATGATTTATTTTCATTGTGCTGTTATATTAATTTACATCAAGTTACTATCAGATCATGGAACACAGACATTTAATCCAGAAAAATCTCGAGGGTCAGAAAAATAAAAAACTATCCCGAACTAATTTATTTTTCTCATAACTGATTTTTTTCTCGGAAATAGGTATATTATGAAATTAGAAAAGTTGTAACCTACACATAAGCTTCTGAATAAGTACGTATGAATACCAATAAATATGTACAGCCAAACGAGATACGTATCTACCAATTGGGTTAGCAAGAAAAATACTATTAAATCGTTGAGAAAAAAATATTAAGTTAAGTTTGTTTAGGGGTTGATTTTATATACTAACAATATTGTTCTACTTATTTCCACTTAATTTATTTTTTACCATAATCGGTTTCAGCCTGTTAAAGCAGTCTTCAGACTAATTAAAAACTTCATTGTAAATGTGTTAGTAAAGTCACTAGTTATAGGTCAGCATGTATATATATATATTTTTTACATTAACTCCACACAGGAGGCCCTGAGGAAAACAATCTCTCTCAGGGCCTATGTCATCTTTGAAGATTATATGTGGAGGGTCTTTTTGAGGAAAGGAAGATATATTAGGGTGGGTCACGAATGTATTATAGTTCAGTGAGGCGGGTTACTTGTCAGAATTATCAGAATATTTTATTTTAATAAACGCCCAGTTTGCCGGCAATGAAATTATGTTAAATATGATCTACTATTATAAAAAATATTAAAAGGAATATACAAGTCAAAAATTTGTATATCCTAAGTATGCCTTATATCACCACAAATTTAGGTAACATGTTTAAAAATCGCTTGGAAAACGGAGTGTAGAAACGGTTGATTTTAGTGCGTAAGTGGTTTTTATTTATTTTGTGATTAATTTAATAAATAATAAAAGAAATAATCACGGGAAACTATCACAGGTAATCTTAGAAATAATAAATTATATTTTTTTAAATTCTTATATGAAAAAAAACACATTTATTAAAGTGGTTTCTTTCATGTAAAAGATACACAGTTCAAACATTTCTAATAAATATATTTTTTTGTAGTTTTCGCTCTTATTTTATATGAAGTAATTAACATTGAAAATAAATTCTACTTCTACTTAATTTTATCTAAAGAATATTCTTGGTATTCCTAATATAAATAGATTGCTAATAGAGATTAATCGAAAATGGTGATTTCAAATTATGCTTTGCCTCACGTGGAGTTCTATGAATTAAACACAATGACAAACTACTGAAAACCACTATAATAGAAGTTTCATAGGGAAAACATTTTCTAAATTATTTAGCACTTCGGGTGAGTTTCAAAAAAGTTTGTTATTATGTGAAAATTAACATTTTATCAATTTGAATTTTTGTATTAAATAGATTCATATAATTTCGCATTTATCCACTTCTATTGAAACCAGATAACCCCCAAGGGTAAAACACATGTTCAATGAGATTAAAGTAATTAAGTCTTTTTAGATCAAACGGGCAATCCTTTCATTGTCTTAATGACACTACACACGTGACTAAGTTAAAAATCTATTAATTTGTTCTTAGTGTTTTCATTCAGTAAATTTATTATAATTTAAAAAAATCAGAGTGTGCAATTCACATGCCGTACAAGTGAAACTTTCAGCAAAAAAAGACAAGAGTGGGGAGGCTATGAAGCACCGCACAAAGAGGAGATTGATTATACTATCTCATTCTCTCGCAGGCTAATTCCTATAGATGTATGCGTTTGTCTATTTTTGGTGTCGCTATTTTTCGTTTTATCGAGTTACAAATCACAACGGTGCCAAAGAAATTTTCACTTCAATAACTAATGTGCTTGACTCCGAAGGTCGAGGGTTTAAATTCCGGCGTGCACAAACAAATTTAATTTAATTAGTCGTGATGTTTCATAAATTGGTTCATAAAAAATAACGTTTAGTACCGGTATGTTCCATAGTGGGAGATATTCTTAGTATCGCTTTGGTGAAAGACCATCGTTACGAATTGAAATATTGCTTGAAATGGCTTTATCAGTGTTTAGTAACCAGATCTGAATAGCGAGGTAGTTCCCACTGTCTTCAGCCTCACAATATATCCCATTTAGGATTGCAATAGTCCCACTGCTCTTGGCAGATGGGACTCTTGTGCAGCTTTCACATTAAAAAAATACTTGTACAATTCATCACATAATATACCCCATTGGCGATGACATAATCTCACTGGCTCCGGACCGTTGGGAGCAGTCGAGGCTCTTTCGCGTATTCACAAAAAAAAATTAAAAAACAACGTGCTGATTTTTACAAGAATTTTTTTGTTAGTATGGAAGAATATTGTTATTTGTTTAAACACGTGCAGTGTGTTTATTCATTAGTTTTTACACAGTCACTTGTAGAACACAGAAGCGTTAAAATGCATTTCAAACCATAATAGCTATTAAAAATAACAGATAATAATCTCATAAATTTCAAGAAAATGTATTTTTGCCTTAAATTTATTTTCCGTTCAAATTGGCCCTCCCTCGTCTAGGTCGTAGTACCTACGCCGGCGGCACAGCAAGTATAATGGATAACTAAAGGTGGGTTTCTACAAAAAATAAAAGATTCTTGTACCTAACGAGAGAAGTTTGCGGCTTCAAAACCTGAGACGTTAAACAAAAACAAGCGTTATTTTCTCATCTCCCGTACAAAATATTACGACTGCACACATAAATTGTTTTGTCCGATGGAGCTTGCAGCGTTCTAGCTTCAATGAAACCTCTTAGGTATTTTATTTTATTCCCAAGCAACTTTCATAAAAAAAAACCCTTTTCACATGAATGTTTTTCGAATCGGTTTTATTCATAACACTTTACTGATTATAAACTAGAGATCCACAATTTTAAAAAGAAAATAGCAAAATTTCAAGAAAAATTTTAAATATTCAAAGGGAAATCTCTTATTTTACATGATACGTAATATTACGATATCTTTGATCATAAAATAAGACAGAATAAAAATATGTCAAATTACGAAAAGTTATTAAGAAAAATGAACTTTTTGCTTACGCAGATGGCTTTTCAAATAGAATTTCTTTGAATGTATTACAATTTTATTTGAAAGTCAGTAGAGAGCAGTAAATCACATTTATCAATTCAATCATTTTTATGCCAAACATCACGTTTAAAAAAAAATTAAGTTTTGTGGTATTCCATGTTATTCCATCCATGGAATGGAAGAATGTATGTAGAACAATCAAGTAACGCAATTATTTCATCACGTCGAAAGTTTGTGTGATAAATGAGTATGTATGAATGTTAATGTAGCAAGTAGCTTGTTACTTTCCTCTCATTGAACATGTGTTTCACCCTTGAAGGTTATCTGGTTTCAATAGAAGTGGATAAATGTGAAATTATATGAATCTATTTAATACAAAAATTCGAATTGACAAAATGTTAATTTTCACATAACAACAAACTTTTCTGAAACTCACCCGAAGTGCCAAATAATTCAGAAAATGTTTGCCCTATGAAACTTCTATTATAGTGGTTTTCAGTAGATTGTTATTGTGTCTAATTCATAGAACTCCGTGTGAGGCAGAGCATAATTTGAAATCACCATTTTCGATTAATCTCTACTAGCAATCTATTTATATTAGGAATACCAGGAATATTCTTTAGATAAAATAAATCTTTATTTATCATTTTACTTGAGTAGAATTAATTTTAAATGTTAATTACTTCGTAAAAATAAAAGCGAAAACTAAAAAAATAAATTATTCATTAGAAATATTTGAACTGCGTATCTTTTGCATGTACATAAGAAACCACTTTAATAAATGTGTTTTTTTTCATCTAAGAATTTTTTAATAATATTTATTTGTTTCTAAGATACATGTGACAGTTTCCCGTAATTATTTCTTTTCTTATTTATTAAATTAATCACAAAATAAATAAATCACCACTTTCGCACTAAAATCAACCGTCCGTTTTCCAAACGATGTTTATGCAGTTACCTAAATTTGTGGTGATATAAGGCATGCAAAGGATATACAAATTTTTGACTTGTGTATTCCTTTAAATATTTTTTATAATACTAGATAAAAATTCCCCGCCAAATAACCTGCCTAATAAACCTAATAAAATAAATCCTGCCCCCAACATACCAATAAAAATAAGAAGAAAAAATCAAACAATAAATAATATTGTTAAGTGTGAATATATTTTTAATAAAGAGTTTTCTGGGCGGCGGTACCCATTCCCGCCTCCCAAATAAACTGAACAACAATAACAAATGGGACGCGTTATGTCAAATCTCTTGTTTGTTACGTTTAAAAACAAAAAAAATGCAAACCAACTGGCGAAAAAGTGTAACCATCGGATAAATCGTCCGCGAATTATTCTGTGAGAGTGTTATTTATTTAAAGTTTGGAAAGTTAGATTGTTAAATTTAATTTCTGATTACAGTGACAGCTAAGTGACTTTATCATGAACAAAATACATCGACCTTTACACGAATCTTATAAAAATGCAGTGAAATAAGTGTTAAATCCTGTTAAAGTGACAATTGCGCATCGAATGAGATTACTCTCGTCTCGCGAAATATCGTTTTTAGTGAACTTTTGTCATTTTTTCTTAATGATAATATTATCAAAAATAAACAAAAACATCTCTGATTATCTCGTTCATAAAAAATAAATATCTTAGTAAAGAGAATAGTGGAATTCAAAGATACAATCTTAGTGAAAAATTATATATAATTATCTGTGTTCAATTTATGCAAATTAACAAAAAATAGTGATTTAAAAACTCGACTCGGTCGTTTCTGTATTGATCGCAAATCTAGTCGAGCTGGACTGATTGCCCACACTCGAGTTTTCAGGCGCAAAGCTGAATAACATCAATACTGTGTTTTAAATATTGTTATTTTTATGTCATAAGTTTGTGTTTAAAAAAAAAACATGAATCGTCCTAAAAAACGAAACTTGAACACGATGATGTCTCCTAGTACAGATGATATGGGAGGAAAGTGCCTCATGATTGAGGATGCAGATGAAAACAACTCGGTTACGTCATCCAAAGACTCAGACGTCACCGAAGCAGAATATCCTTGCGCTTCAGGAATAGATGTGTTAAACGAAGCTCAAGCACATTTGACGGCTCTACAAAACGTGTTGGCAGAGAAGCAATCAAAGGTCTCAAAAGACCAGCAGCTGAGGATTGCTAAATACGTATCGGAAGTCTTCAGATCCGTATCGCAGCTTTTATTGGAGCGCGAGACCATTCGTGCTGATTTAGCTACAGTGACCGCGCAACTAAAAATGGCAGAAATAAAAATCCGCCATGAGAAGAGGGAAAATCGACACCTAGAACAAAAAATAATTCAATTAGAATCTGATCTTGGACCGGTAATGAGGAGGGTGGCGGTGGCAACGGAGGCTACCCTCTCTTTTGCTGACATCGCCCGCAAACAACCTACTGATGCTCACCAACCCCCACCCATCACTCAACATGGACATCGCGTTGGACCACCAAGACCTGCCGTCTGCATCTTTCCAACGGATGCGGATGCCGCCAAGGACTCTGACGATACCAAAAAAATCATTGAGGACATAATTCGTCCATCTGAACTAGGCGTTCGGGTAACGGGAATCAAAAAAATTAGAAATAAAGGCATTCTGATAAACACGGCAACCGCGGGCGAACAGCAAAAATTACTTAATGCCCCCTGCTTCGACAAATCGAGCAAACTTAAGGCCCGACTGCCGACAAAGCGACTACCGAGACTAATTTTCTTTAATGTACCCCGGGACCTGGCTGACGAAGAATTTTTAAGGATGGCTCTTACTGGTGTTCCCAACATTGAAGACATTGAAGGAACTATTGAGTCTTGCACATTAAGTCACTTGGCTGGTGCTCGTACAGGAAACACCTGCCATCGTATTTATTCAGTACCCGCTACCGTACGTAAATTTCTGGTGGAACAAGAAAAGGTATATATATGCTGGACTGTTTGCCGCGTCAGAGATTTCATTGGCCTTACTGTCTGCGCTAAATGTCACATGATTGGTCACTCATACAAATATTGTAGAGATACCAAACCAACATGTGGACACTGTGCCCAACAGAATCACACCGGTGAGGCTTGCCCGAATTCCTCCACCAAACCAGTTTGCGCAACATGCACCAGATTTGGAAAGCCTGCTGATCATTCAACTGGAGACAGGGACAACTGCCCGGCCTACATGACTGCCCTCAAGAAAGACCTTGCTACAATAGATTATGGAGTGTAATAGATACGAACGCAAGTGCCTAACTATCGATGAATATACTCCTGTGAATAGCTGTCTTCGAATCATGTACATGAACGCGAGAAGCATCCGGAACAAATTTGACGAAATTGAAGAAAAACTCAGAGGAATACGCGATATTGTCCATGTCCTTGTCATCACTGAAACATGGCTTGATGTTGGAGAAGAAAAGTTTTTTGGGTTAAAAGGCTACAACTGTGCGTTTGCTTCTCGCCCCAAAGAGGGAGGAGGTGGTGTCGCCATATATGTACTGGACTCTATGAAGTACTCTATCATTGATAAATTTTCCAACGAAAATTCATTTTTAGGTATAAGTGTATGTAGCAAGGATAGGAAACCAGTTAACATTTATGCCATCTATCGGAAACCCAACCCTAACATACACGATTTCCTGACACATTTGGAAAAAATACTAGACAAAAGCAGACAAGATACATTAATACTCGGAGACTTTAATATTGACACTACCATAAACACATCCTCTTCTTTAAATTATCTCAACACCTTAGAAACATACAATTTCTCAATACAAAACAAATCATTTCCCACTAGAGTCACTAACACGAGCAGCACACTTATAGATCACGTCATATCAAATAGACTAAATATTCCAACTACCGTATCAAACGTAGATGACCCACTTAGTGACCATAACATTCTTATTATTGATTTCAAGAATAACTTAAAAAAATGGTATAATAATAGGGACAAGCCGCGCCTTACAAAACCTGTCATCAACAATATGGCAGTAAAATCCTATTTTGCAGCTAACAAATTCACCATCAATTCAACCAAACCAGAAGAGAGTTATAAAGATTTTAACGATTATGTCAAAAGTGCAATAGAAGCAGGTAAAACTACGCCTAAAGTGAAAATAGGAAATCAACAACACCTAAATACACCGTGGTTCGACTCTAAACTGAATTCGCTAATCAAGGAAAGAAACCAGCTTCACAAGCAATGGAAACAAGACCCAGGTAATATGACTCTTGCAGTACATAAAAATAAACTGAGAAATTTAATTACTAATTATAGGAGAAGTTTGAAACACAAATATTATGTCAATAGATTTCAAAAAAACCTGAATAACCCCAGAAAAACTTGGAAAACCATTAATTCAATTCTGTCTAACCGTGCACATAAACCCTCCAACACCATCGAATCTCTCATCATAAATAATTGTGAGGTTAGGGAACCCGGTCAAGTAGCTTCAGCATTTAATGAGTTCTTCTTATCGGTTGGAGAAAAATTGGCAGCTGCCATTCCATCATTCCCGGATGACTGTAATACTATTTATGTAGAACCAAAGGCACGTCAATCATTATATATGGCTAGGACAAATAAGGGTGAGGTATTAAGGATCATCTCGAAACTTAGGTCGAATGCAGCGGCAGGTATCGATGGAGTAACCCCGTGCATCCTTAAAACCTGTAAAGAAGAACTAGCTGGGCACCTAGTGCAACTTATCAATTCCTCTATAGGCTCGGGAGTATTTCCAGATCAATTAAAGCTAGCAAAAATTATACCAATTTATAAAGAAGACTGCAAAAAATGTATTTCTAACTATCGCCCAATATCGGTTTTATCAGTATTTTCAAAGGTGTTCGAGACTATTATAAAGGATAGACTTCTAAAATATATCTCTAACAACAATATCCTAACACCACAACAATATGGCTTTCGAAAAAACTCCAGTACCCAATGTGCCACCTTCGATTTCATCTCGAACATTCAGCAGTACATAGACCAGGGCGAATACGTAGCAGCTATTTTTATAGACCTAAAAAAAGCCTTTGATACAGTAGATCATGAAATACTCCTACAGAAAATGGAACATTTGGGTATAGTTGGAAAATCTTTAAAGCTTCTCCGAAGTTACCTATCTGATAGATTTTGCCTTGTCGACATCGAAGGGAACCTAAGCGACTTTGGAAAAATCACATGTGGAGTGCCACAAGGCTCGATTCTGGGACCCCTACTTTTCTTACTATACATCAATGATATAACTAAATGCGGCATCTCGGGAAAACTACAACTTTACGCTGATGATACCGTGATTTACTATCGTTGCAAAAATCTGGGGGAACTTGAATCTCTAATGAATAAAGATCTCGCAAAGCTAGCTAAATGGCTGCGAATAAATAAATTAAGCCTCAATGTCAAAAAAACCCACTATCTCACTTTCGGGAAAAAAGATTATATGAGCATGAATATTACTCTTGGAAATGAAAAGCTCCAAAATGTACAAGTAACGAAATATTTGGGGTTATTCATAGATTCTAACCTGTCGTGGAACTCTCATGTTGAATATGTAAAATCCAAAATTTCCCCAATTACTGGTGTACTCTATCGACTTCAAGATGTGCTCCCCATAGCTTTACTGCGTGCCACATATTATGCTCTGATCCACTCTCACCTAAGTTATCTGGTTAGTATCTGGGGCACCATTACTAAGAAACAAATATTCGAAATACAAGTAATCCAAAATAGAGCCATAAGAAATATATACCATTTACCATGGGATACACATGTCAAAGATATATACTCACTGACACAAATACTTCCCTTTACCATTCTGCCAAAATATAGCATCACCACTGCCATCCTACAAATAATTTAACACTCCTCACACACCAACACTAAACCAGCCTTTAATTCCGATATACACCAGCACAAAACACGATCCCAAAATCAAATACACTTAGCATCATCTACCCACACAACTAAATTTGGTATTAAATCATTACAATATATTGCAAATATACAATACAATGCATTACCTAATGAAATAAAGCAACCAGTAGATAACAAAAAAAAATTAGTTAAAACGCTTAAAGAACATTTCCTGAAAATGTTTTTAAACCAGTGAATATTTGCTCGCCTTCATACGTTTTTTTTAATTTTTTTTATATGTTTTATGTGTATGGATGTCCTCAGTATTTCTAAAATCTCTATTCTTGACAATTCATTTTTTTTCCCCTTTTCATGTTGTATTTTTTAAACGTGTAATATTTGTGTAAAATGTACTCTTATGTGTTTGTCCTTCCCGTAATGAGTTTTTTCTCAACTCATTGGGAATAATGTGTTACTCACCATGTTTTTGTAATACATTATAATTAAATAAATAAAAAAAAAAAATAAATGTATTACATTTTTTGTAATTTAGATGTTTTCTGTTGCTCGTAGATAAGGTAACACATGCGTGTTTGTTTGTCTCTGTTGACCAAAATATCGACTATAGACAATTAGCAATCAATAATATTCCCTGAACTTGCTTGCATTTGTTTGAAAATACAAAAGCACCGGTATATTTTAATAAAAAACTAATAAAGTTATTTTTAAGTACTGCAAGTATTTTAGTTTTTATTATTGTCTCGGCTGTTTCGGTGTTGGACGCCATTACAGAACTGATTGAGTCCTTTATTAGTCTGATTCAATTTTAGGTTTGTGTTTTTAAAAATTACAAATCAATAATTATTGGAATGTCGAATAGTTCATAAAGGTTCAATTTATTTATTTTTGTTTCGTTGGTAAAATACAGCATCAGATAGGTCAGAAGCCTCGACATTAAACATCGAAATAAAGAGGTATGGATGTAAAGAAAAATATATTTTTTTTAATTTAACACAATGCCGATGTTGACTCGTCATTGTGTATGTACCGTAGACTGTCACTGGTATGTGCCTCAGTTCCTATTTAACAGTCGAATCGATGTTTTATAATCTATGGATAATTGAAAGTATAGTAAAAATAATCTATGGCCATGATAAAGCAAATTGATAAGATTGATTTCAATAATTAAAAGTGATTACTATCGTGATTGTGACCAAGGGATCGACATTGCAATTAATAACATTAAATGTCGTTTCTTTCCTTGCAGGTTTGTTTTGTTACTAGATACTTTTATTTATGTAAATCTTGTGAGATTAACAGAATAAACCTCCTCTTTTCTTACAGAGAAACTCAATTGTGTTTTAATTGAATGTCATCAAAATCACAAGAAAAATATTATTATATGGATATTAATTTATTCAGAATTTCCACTGTGAAAATGTAATATGATTTGAGATATTGCTCCTGAGATGAAAATAATTTATTTCTTCATTCCAGCCTCAATATATGTATTATAACACGACCTTACAATAACTCGTTCAGTACAAACTCCCATAGCCGTCGAGCCCCATGATGATGCATTTGTGGGGGATAAATAGTTGGCGATGTATGAATTTAGACTACCGAACACATGGGCAACGAATACCCGCTCCATTCATTTTCCGGCAGGATTAATGAGGTCCACAGGACGACACCGGCATGACGACCTAGATGCCCCCCTCCGACCCCCCCAATCAGGTTGGCCAAAATACCCACAATAGATATTCAAATTCCGGAATACTTTTTGAATTTTTGAAATATTGGCACACAGAGCTCCGGGCCAAAAAGGCCCCTTTCTCTTACAACATGAATTTATATTGGTTGTTGAAAAATTGATTTTTTAGTAGTTTGTTAAAAATTTTTTTCAAGTGTAAATTGTTCATATGTTCTAAAATACCCACAATAGATATTCAAATTCCGGAATACTTTTTGAATTTTTGAAATATTGGCATACAGAGCTCCGGGCCAAAAAGGCCCCTTTCTCTTACAACATGAATTTATATTGGTTGTTGAAAAATTGATTTTTTAGTAGTTTGTTAAAAAATTTTCGCAAGTGTAAATTTTTTTTTTTTTACATGAATACCTCACAAGAGTCCCAACTGCTCCCGTCTGAAGCCAGTGAGACTATGGCATCCCCAATTGGGATATGTTGTGAGGCTGAGGGTAGAGGGGAGGGGAAGGAGATAGGGAAGAGGAAGGTGAGGAAGTACCTGGCTATTCAGATCTGGTCACCAAACACGGCTAATACTACACGGTACATGGCTGCAATAAGGGGAGGTTAAACTTTATAGAGGATTTGTTTAGGTTTTTATGTGTGGTACGTACGTACATTTTCGTCGTACCGGGCGAGGCAGTTAATGGACGCGTTTTCATGGGTGGGAATTCCCGCATAAAAAGTTTCCGCGAGACTTAAGATGTGTTTTTTTCAGTAAGGGGAATTCAGAGCCTTTTTGAAGTTGGGCCACCCTCATCCATCTGGGGGCGCCCAGGGCTATGCGAATGGCTTTATTCTGCAGTATTTGGAGTTTTTTCAAAAGTTACTCTGAAATGTAGGAAATTCTACACATGTTTCTTTACCTTTTTTACATTAGTTTCAGACAGGAGACACTGAGGAAAATAAATTCCCTCAGAGCCTATATCATCTTAGGGGATGCTTTGTGGAGGTTTTTTTTAAAGGAAAGGAAGAAGAGTTATTTCTGGGAAGGAATTAGATATAAGGAGTGGGTAGGAATCTGGTGGTCAGGGTGTCCAGGAGTGACGGACTTATGATGGGTCGAGGGATTCTGGCTGGAGAGGTCAAAATACCTCCTCAATTAATGTCTTTTGATCCGGCCTGCCACGCAGCAGATGGGCAGACACATCGGCCGCCAAGACCATGACAAACCTCACATCATGAATTTGGGCACTCCTACTAAGTCACCAAACCACTTAGGGTGACACATGGCGGAGGTGTTGATTATCCAATAAATGCCTCCCGGGGTGGCGGTACCCATACCCACCTCCCAAAATGCAAAAAAATGAAACAAAAATTTATTGAAATCAGCAGTTATTTTTTATTATCTTTTCATTTTACGATTTTCTCTTTCGTTCAGGCTTTAAACAAAGTAATTTTTTTGAACTTTGGGCTGCTGTATAAAAGAAATTTTAGTACCTTCTCACAATTAAAGTAAACCTTTTTTCATTGTAACACAAAACTAATAAAAAAAAATAATGAGTACAAATCAAGAATAAAAACATGACTGAAAGACGTCAACGAAAACACCCTAATGAAGACACTAAAAACGGCACAGAACACAAATAAACTATAATTAATCAATTTTAGTCCGCCTCGGCACAGGAACCCTTAGTGAGGAGGACTAAGAAATACAATATCCTTACCTAGCATAACCATTATATTTTGTATACTTGTAGAATTATTTTATATTGTCGCTTGAATAAAAAAAAATAAAATCAAGTAATGCCCAGAATCCAATCATTTTCCCAACATAAAACTTCTCCGCAAAACACCAAATTCTTAAACACCTCTGAAATTCCCCGTGATTTGAGGAATTTCCAATGAATTGGCAATCCTGCTTTCAAAATACCAACAGACAGAAGAAGTCGAACAAAGATCTTGAAAGATAAATAATATTTTTAAGTGTGAATATCAAGACTTTAAAACAACTCCGAAGCGCCACCGGTTTTCATCGCCTGAAGGATTTCTGGAGCAGGTTTTGGCTACCAGTCTAGAATCAGTTTAATAAGTAAAAAAATAAATTCAATTTTTACATAGGTGCCGCCGTCAGAGATGCATTGCTTGCATACATAATTTTAACGGATGTGCTGACCGTGTGACCATATCAGCATTTATGACATGGATGTGAACGAGAGCCCAAGGCAGGACTCGGCGCTCGGTTGCCTGTTCAAATATGATTTTTTTTGTAAAACTGCATTAAATTATTATATGTAAATAAATAAAACGTTGGAGTGGAGATAGAGCAAGCAAGCGCACATAGAAGTTTACAAATACAAAGCGTGCCGGCCGTTATCGGTAATTACCTAGGCGCTTTCACTTTGGCAAGAATTCCAAGAATTGTGGCTTTTTGACTTTTGACATATTGGCATACAGAGCTCCGGGCCAAAAAAGGCCCCTTTCTCTTTCATCATGAGTTTAGTTTGTTTGTAGAAATAATGAATTTAAGTGTTTTTAATTGTTATTTGCAAGGGGGAGACATGGCTGCAATATGGGGGGAGGAATTTTTCGGAGGATTTGTTTAGGTTTTTTGTGTTTTGTTATTTCGTTAGCGTCGTATCGGGTGAGGCAGTTGATAGACGGATTGACGTGAGTGGGTATACCCGCATAAAAGGTTTCCGCGAGACTTAAGATGTGGTTTTTTAATAGTGGGACTTCTGAGTCCTTGTGGAGTTGGGACACCCTTAACCACTTCGGGGCGCCCAGGGCTGTGCGGATGACTTTGTTTTGGAAGATTTGGAGTTTTTTCATGTGACATTCGGAGGCGTTCGCCCATATGGGGCTCGCATAAGTTAGTTTGGGTCTTATTGTTGATTTGTATATTAGGAGTTTGTTTTTAACAGAAAGTTTTTTATTTCTTTTGCAAAGCATGGGGTAGAGGGCTGCAAAGGTTTTGGAGGCTGAAGCTAGGGTTTCATTTATGTGTTTTCTCCATGTGAGTTTACTGTCGAGGGTTACGCCTAGGTATTTTATGTGTTTTACCCAGGGGACTTTTTCACCGAACAGCTGGATGTTGGGTGGCCGTTGGATAGATCTTTTACGTGAGAAGACGCACGCTGCACTTTTAGATGGGTTAATGCTTATACGCCATTCTTTGAAAAAGGTTTCGCATTTTGTGACGTGGGATTGGACTCGACGGGTGGCGATTTTCGGACTTACTGAAGTCGACATGACTTCAGTGTCGTCGGCGAATTTTCCTATTTTTGTGCGATGATCTTGGGAGCTGGGGCGGGGGATATCGCTTAGGTAGATGTTAAAGAGGGCTGGGGAGAGGATGGATCCCTGGGGGACTCCTGCTGTGAGGGGTCTGATGGTGGAAAAAATTCCGTCGAGTTTAATTTTGAATTTTCGGTTTTTGAGGAAGTTACCTATGAGTTGGATCATTGGGAGGGGAATCCCTAGGAGGAACATTTTATAAATGAGTCCTTCGTGCCAGACTCTGTCGAAAGCTTTCTGGACGTCTAGGGAGAGGACTACAGTGCATTGGTTAAAGTTGAAGCCGTTTGTTATTTCTTCGACCACCCGCAGAAGTTGGTGAAGAGTGGAGTGGCCCGATCGAAAGCCGTGTTGAAAGTCGGGAATGAGTTTTAGGTCGTCAACTATTTTTTTGAGTCTGGCGAGAATGAGTTTTTCTAAGATTTTTCCTGTGCAGGGCAGGAGACTGATTGGTCTGTGGTTTTGAGCTTGAAGGGGGTCTTTGCCAGGTTTGGGGATGAGGATGACGTCAGCGGTTTTGTAGTCTTGGGGAAAAACGCGTAGTCTGAAGGAGGCGTTGCTGATGGCTGTGAGGGCGCAGATGCCTTTGGAGGGGAGACATTTTAGAATTTTGTTTGAAATTGAGTCTGGTCCTGGGGATTTTTTTGTATTGAGTGTTTTAATGACAGAAGTGATTTCCTGAGGGGTTGTGAAGGGGATTTGGTTATCTGTGGGGGTTTCAGTCATTAGGGATGAGGCTTTAGATTCTACAGTGGAAACGAATTGGGGGTTGTCGTAGGTCGTGGTTGGGGAAAATTGTTCTTCGAGACTGTCGGCAAAAGTCTCGGCTTTGTCTCTAGAGGAGTGAACAGTGCCATTTGGGCCCGTAAGGGGACATATTTTGGTGGGTGGTTTTCTGAGGGCTTTTGAGAGTTTCCAATAGGCTTTTTTGTCGTCTTCGAGAGTGGCGATGAAATCATGCCACTGCTCGTCTCTGTATTGTTGTAGTTCGACTTTGACTTGATGGGCGAGTCGGTTCATGCGAATGCGATCGATCGGGTTAGAGAATCTTTGCCATTCTTTACGGGCGGAGTTCTTCTCTCTTATGAGTTCTTTTAGTTCGGCGGGTAGGTCGGGTCTGTGTTTATCATTCGCGACTTCGACGGTGGCAAGTTTTACTGCGGCGTTTACGTCGTCGGTGAAATTTTTAGTGGCTAGGTTTAGACTTTCTTCGTCGGAGATGGAGGTTTGGATTCTTACTGATTCTAGTAGTTTGGGGAGTTTCTGCCATAAGATTTTTTTACGAGTTTGTTGATGGAATGGTACTGAAGGTATGGAGCCGTCTGAGAGAAACAAGAGAACGGGGTCATGGTCGGAGGATAATTTTTTTACTGGTTGAAGGGTGTAGAGAAGAGGGCAATTTTTCATAATGATTATGTCAATGATGTCGGGAGAGAGATTAGCTTGTTTTGGGAACAGAGTAGGTATGTCTGGGGCGTTGACTATGAGGGATTTTTCGGCTACGTAGTTGGCTAGGAACACTCCTTTTTGGTTGGTTTTGATGCTATTCCATGAAGTATGTTTCGCATTTAGGTCGCCTGCTATAATTGTGGGAATGGGGTCGGCTAGGAGATTGTTTAGTTCGTGGGTGTTTAGCTTTCTTTTGGGGGGGCTGTAGGCTGAGATGAGTTTAAGGGGGCCGTTATTTAATGTGTTGATGACGATTGCGGTGGTTTCGATGTTAACGGATGAGGGGCAATTTACGAAACAATGGTCTATGGAGTATTTAACGATGATAGCGGTGCCACCGCCGTGCGTATGGGTGCGGTCCGTTCGGTAGGTAATGTAGTTTGGGAAATTAAGTTTTAAACTGGGTTTTAGCCAGGTTTCATTAATGAGGAGAACGTCGAGGTTGTAATCCATCAGGAATTGGTGGATTTCCCCTCGGAAATCTTTAACTTTGCCGTCTGCATTCCAAAATGCAGCTTGGAGGTTTGATGGTTTGCGAGTTTGTCTTGACATTATGGGTGATTTATTGGATGTAGGAGAGAAAAGTTATTTAATTTTTAATTTTGTTGTTCGTAAACTGAGTTTAGGAGGGTCTGTACGTTTGCGAGGAGATGAGTGTTCATCTCAATGGCTCTTGAGAGTTGGGCAGCTGCATTTTGGAGTGCCAGAATTAGGTTAGGGGGTATGGTTGGGGGGGGAGTGGGTAGGGGGGCGGTTGGGGGGGCTTGGGGGGGGCTAGAGGGGGGGGGAGGGGTGGGAAGGATGTGGTGGGGGCTGACTGGGGGGTAGGGGGGGGGGGGGGTTGAGAGGCGGGTGATGTAGGTTCTGGTTGAGGTTCATTGGTTTGGGAGTTGGGGGGCCGATCTAGGCGGTATTGTTGAGATTGGGAGTTTGTGGCGTCGAAGTTGGTGAAATTGGGGCGGGGCCAGGAATTTGGTCTCTGGACAGGTTGCTGCATGAGGGGACGTATGAATTGTTGGTTTTGTTGGGAGACGAATCGGAATCGATTTGAGAAGCTTGGAAAACGGGGGGGGGGTGTGCGGGGCAGCCCTTGAAGTTAGCCGGGTGGGGGCCTGAGCACAGTGCACATGTCGCTGGGGTGTCGGGGGATTTAGTGCAGGAGTTTGTTGTGTGATTTTCACCACACTTGACACAACGGGGGGTGGCGCTGCAGCATGAGGAGGAGTGGCCGTGGGATTGGCAGCGATGGCATTGGCCTACGGTTAGGCGTCTGCGTTGGGGTTCAACAGTTATGCGGAGGTGGAAGATTGACGTAAGTTCGGTGAAAATTTTTTTGGCGGTATCGTTTTTGGTTAGATTGACTAACATTAGGGGAATTTCACGGCGGGTTGGACCTGTCCGCATGCGGTGAACGGAGATGACAGGGTAAGTAAGGCCAAGGACATCGCTGACCTCTTGGCTTGTTATCTCTTCGGGTATACCTCTGAGAACGACCCTGAGGGGTTTGTCCTCGGGGAGTTTATAGGAGTGGTGGTCAATGTTTTTGTCTAGGAGGAGTTTTGTGATGCGGTTATGATCGCGGGGGGTTTTGGGGTGGATGGAGATGTTTTTTGCCTGGTTTTTGGCAAAAAAGTCAATGCCTCTGTCGACAAGGGACTTTTCGATAGTAGCCCAGCCGGCTTTGGAGTGGAGCACGACTGGTGGGGTCCTGTGGGTAGAGACTACTACTTGGGGGGTGGAGAGGGGGATGGGGGAGCTTGGGGGGGGGGGTAGACAAAGGGGTGGGGGAGCCTGCGGGGGGGTTTGGCAGAGGGGTGGGGGGATTGGGGGGGGGGATAGTAGCGCTGGGGGGGGGGAGTAGTATGACGGGGGGTGGTGGGGGGGGGAGTGGAAGTTTTTAGGAGAGGGCGTTTCTTGTTGGGGGATGATGATTTGTTGGTTTTGGTTGGGGAGCAAATGGGAGATTTTGTGACACGGGCCCGTTTACGGGTCGGTTTGACGGATTCCCAGGCCATTTCATCGGGGCTTTGGTTGTCGGAAGCCGATTGTTCGGACTCCGAGTACTCTGAGGCCTCGAAGTCGTCGGCGGTGTATGAGGTTTCGCTTGAGCGCGAGGAGATTGAGTGGTCTCTTTGCCCACTTTGTAGGGGGCTGGAGGGGGAAGCTTCACGGGAGATGATGGGCGAGGGGGATTTTTGAGAATCGGGGAGGGGGCAGCGTTGAATCGCTATCAACCACCTTTAAATACGGGCCACAAACCCTCACAAAACAGCTAACCAGCAACACTCACCTCGCTTACATCTCTCTCTGTTCTGCCCGCTCTATGTCGCTCCGATTATTGCTTCCACTCGCCTTCTTTCTCTATTGACCCTCGCTTCACCCTGAACCGCGGACTTCTCTGCCTCTCTCCAAAACAGACTCGGCTACGTCAAAGGAAGCAACATATCGGACCAGCTCAATAACGGCAAAAGACACTACGTTCTCCCTTTACACGTGGTGAAAGGAGCGTACCTTGCGCCTCCGTCGATTGGGACCTCCATAAGATTGCATTTTTGAAGAAAAGTATTTCTATATATAATGGTAAGCTCTGGCGTTATTAAATTTGTATTAAAAAAATAAAAATGTACGTTACGTACGTTTGGGTCAGCAAATCTCCGAAAGTAATCGATGGATTGACTCAAAATCTTTACAGAAGATTACATTTTTTCAGAAAAGTGTTTCTGTATACAGTGTCCGGGGGTAAAGTGCATTAACTTCGGGAGGTGATTCTACATGATGTTATATGTAAGTAAAAAAGATAAAAAAAACTTTTTTCGAAATTCCGACTTTTAGGGGTTGTTTTGCGGTAAAAAGATAAAAATTTACCGGCGTGTGCCGCCAGTTTTATTATTTTCCGCTGTTACGATACGGGCCAGTCACAGCCATGCAACGTTGCCACAATCATGCCCGGCGGGCGCTCAGCAAGTAAGATCGTACCTCACACTAGGGATTTTTAGTAGGTACATCTTTTTGTATGGGAAAAATAATGTTGGAATTTCGGAAAAAGTTGTTAATCGTTTTTACTCCTACCATCATGTAGAATCACCTCCCGAAGTTAATGCACTTTACCCTCCGGACTCCCTGTATAATAGTTAGCTCTAGCGTTATGAAATTTGTATAAAAAAATATAACGTGTGGGGCGCGATTGGTTTGAAAATGTGTGTATTTCATATTTTAGCGGCAGGGAGTGAAGGCAGGAGGGGGAGGGTAACGAAGGAGGTGGGTTTCACGGGAAGGGTGACGAGGTAGGGGGAAAGGTGGGAACGGGGACGGGGACGCATGAGAATCGACAGGCCGGGAACCAGCAAGAAAAAAAATAGCTAGTAATAAACAAAAATTCTGTTAAAAAGATGAGTTTGCCCTCGTATATTTCCACGAGGTAGATAATAATAACATATGGTTTTCGACACTAGGTAAATTACTTCGCGGAGCGGATACTTTATTACCGCCGAAAAAAAAAGAAATGATTTATTTATCACCGTGTTGCAATGGATATACGGTAGATTGTGCAAGTATCCGCAATGCTACTGAATAATAGTTGTAAAAATTTTACCGTATTGAGTTTTATTAAAACAATAGGCACAGAGGTTGCATATTTTTTACCTCAAAAGGCACCCATCTGTTCTCGGCAGTCTCGGCTGTGCGGAGCTAGTGGGACAATACCAATTGTAAGGAACGGTGTCTAAATGTATGAAGGAGACAATAGTGGATGAGAGAGAGAGATAACGTGATAATGACGACGTATAAATTTAATGAACATGTCTGCCCTGTCTCTCATCTTTTACATTATTACCTTCCGAGATAGCAATTTGTATTTAGATTATATCATGAATCATAAAACTGTGGTACACATCCTTAGTTAGAAGATTAATAATACCAATTGTAATAGAATTGATAAAGGTAAATAAAGAAAACAGTAATAATTGAACAAAACTCCGCAGTTAGATCACCCTTCCACAAAATTTCTGGGCTTGGAAATTTTTTAATGAACATTCCTTTGGAGCAAATAAATTACCTGAAAATACATATTTCAAATATTCCAACTTTAGAGAGACGGATAAAAAACGGCCTAACATTTTTATTAACATTGATAAACTCTAAATATTTTTATTGTTGTGAACTCGTGCATATAATAAATCTCTGCATACTTACATGAACAATTGGACAAACATTAACATTTTATCTATAGGTATATATATCATTTCAACTATGGTTTGCATTCCCCAAAACAAAGTTTGTAAATAAATATTTAAATGATTATATGTATTTGACAATAATTTGAATTTGGCAAACTTCAAACCCCTTGTTTTATTAACTATTTCTCCCTAGTGTGAGTTAATACTACTATTTAATATATTTTATCAATATTATAGCTCATTTGGAGGACAAGGGTATATTTTCTATTTCTATGTCACTTATTTGTATTTTATGTTACTTACCTGAATTATAAAAACCCTTAAATGTTATACTACCAATATTTTTTCTTTGTATTTTATCAAAGAAGACGAATTCCTGCATTGTTTGTAAAATACTTTCGACATCTAAATAAAACAAACAATCCACCCACAAGAAAATTATTTTAATAGCTTTCCCAAATTTATTTGGTGATCCAGCTCATCACAAAGCGAGCAATTACGAAACCAAGAGGTATTCGGAATATGTGCAGAGAGACCGGAAAGAAATGTGTAAGAGAAAGGTTCGGAAATTACCAGGCTAATTAGATTTGGTCACCAAACGTCACCAAACACGGCCGAGTCATTTAAAGAACCTTTTTTTCCTTGAAGGTGGTATGTAAAATACATTTTTGGCGAACACCGGGATATAAACCCGAGACCTATGGATTCATAGTCGAGTATCTTAACCCGTCTAATCACAGGAGACTCAAGTTGTTCCAAAACATCATATATCGTTATAATAACAGGAGACCCGGATTGTCCCAGAGCGACCGTGAATTATTAAAAGTTAGATATCTCTCTTCCTGTCATGCAAAAATTTATGATTTCTTTTAGGTTATCAAGTGAAAAAATAATGCTTCATATTGGCTTGTTGTTGGCAATAAGAAGCATTATGTTTCAGGTATTATACAAACCCGATCATAAGTGCAGATTTTATTTTGCGCCAATTTGTGAGGTAACAAAAAATTAATTTTAGAATAAAATTGTATAAAACTTATAAAAAGTGAAGTGACAGTTTTATCACAAATTTTCTTAGGAAAAGGAATCTGTATTTAAAATTTTAGTTCCTTCGTTTTTAGTACCTACTTATCAAATAATCGCAGTTATGTATTTTTTAAGCCAATTTACATATCCAATATGAAAATTTTAAAATTAAGAAACAAAAATGTTGATTTTTAATAAACAAATCGGAAAGATAATTTCATCTAGAAGTTAGAACAATTTATGTTTTTGCAAAAGGGTTAAAAGATAATAAATAAAAATAAATATTTAAAATGCATGGAAAGAACCAGGAATTTTGCGCGCAAACCTTGACAGGCAAAAGTTTATAGATATTATTTTCTTATTATTCGAAAACCCCCAGACCACGGGGGTGATCGTGAAGATCAAACACCTGGGAGCTAATGTTTTACTTCCCTAGGATGAGGGTGACTTCCTGGGCGGACACGGACTATAGCGGTATTAGGTACTTCATTTCGCGTGTGAATGCAAGTGGAGAGAAAGAAGAATGAATATGTTTGAAAGTTTACTTTAATATAATCCATTCGCCAGATTTTGTTGGGAATACTCGTTTATTTCGTAGTTTATATTAAAAATCATTATACGTGTGTTAACCTTTAGAAAGACGGAATTCGAGAGCCACCGTATAGCTTCCTTCATGTGCCGAGAGAAAAAAAGGTGTTCAGCGCACCGTACACTCGGTGACCGTACAATCATAATAACTTATAGCGATCTATAAAGTTATATTTTGTAAATTCATCATCGGACGACAATATATAAGTATTTATGCATTAACCAACATTGTTTGTTTCCAGTGTAAGTGGTTTTCTTGGAAGAGCTAAATTCAAATGAATAATTTTTCCCTCTCAGTTACTAAAATTAAACAAGGACATATGCACTGTTCGCGCCGCTTATAGGTAGTAAGTACCTTGGCGAGTTATTTTTGTGTTTATTTTGGATTTAAATACTATTTATTTCATATGGCAATGATTATCTCCCGTTCCCCACTCCCCGCATTGATTTCCTCCTGTCACGATTCCTATGAACTCGCCAGTTTTCGGATCGAGAAGTTTTGACAGTCGTCGCCGCGGGACGAAATGCTAGTTAAAACTTGCGTAAAACTAGCGCAATCTGATCGCATTTATGTAAAACTTAACAATTCAGTGTCAAAGTGAACTGCAGATCAGATGGTGACAGATAATGATTTGATCGCGCTAAATCAATACATCACAGATGAACCTGATTCCTGTCAGTTTTCCGCGAGTGTTTCCTACCTATCCATATTATTGTCATTGTATTTATACAGAAGTGACTTGCCAAATATTATAATCCTTTGAGCGGGAACATTTAATGTAAAAAAAAAGAACCAGCGCGCTATTTTACGGTAATACTTACGGCATAGTTATTCAGTGTATTTCAAATTACTGTAGGTAGCTGGTAGGTAGGAGTTTACAATATTATCACTGTAGAACCATACTTCTGTCTCGCAAAATAATTTTCGGTCTATTATAATTAACATCCCGTTAAAAATGCCTGAGGAATCATTTGTTACAAAAATTGAACGTGAAATTAAACAACTAGATGCAAGACAAAATTCGTATTTTTCAAGGACGCAGAAAATTTATGATAGTATAAAAAATTTAAATACGACTATTTTAAGAAATTCCTTTTCTGCTCATGCCGCTCTATTAGTGGAAATTAGAAAAGAATTTATGGAAGTTGTTTGAAAAATTAATGATTTAAAACTTCAGATTATCTCAGAATTTATTCCAAATTTTCATATTGAACAATCATTTGACGAACTCTACGCAATTACACAGTTGACAGCTAAACAAATAAGTAACAATAATATAAATGAGTCTACCACGCAACAAAAATCCTGTAAAATTAATAAAATTAAGCTGCCAACGTTATTTTTACCTCCATTTGAAGGAAATTTATTGGAATGGAATTTTTTTATCAAACCTTTAAAACACTTATTCATGAGAATATTGATCTCTCTGACACGGAAAAAATTCAATATTTAATTAGTGCTTTCTCGGGAAAGGCTTTAAATATCAGTGCAGAAATTCCAACTACGGCATATAATTATAATATTATATGGAATATGAGGATAGCGGGGTAATCGCGACACATTTCTTCAATAAAATTTTAAATTTAAAGTCAATCACAGTATCAAATTCATCGAATTTAGAAACTTTTATAGACCAATTTCGTTCATCAATTTCAGCATTGCTACAGTTAAAAATTCCGAATTTATTACAATGTTTCTTCGTTCATATAGGAACACAAAAATTAGATGGGGAAATAGCCATGGCATTCGAATCTTCAATTAGAAAATCAGAGGCACCGTCGCACGATGAGTTCGTAACATTTTTACGTGAACAAGTCAAAATACTACATAGAACATCAACATTACCAGAATGGAAATCACAACAGCACGTGAAGAAAAATTTACGTAAAGAACGATATAGCTTCGCATTTCTTAGTTTAACGCATAACAAAGCAAAACACCACAAGTGCACCATATGTAATTTTTCAGACCATGCATTCATTTTTAAATGCCCAACATTATTAAAAGCATCTCCTAAGAGTAGGTTTAAAAGGTGACCCGACAATTCGTCCGGCGACAATTCATCCGGCGACAGTTCATCCGGCGACAGTTCATCCTGCCGACAGTTCATCCTGCCGACAGTTCATCCTGCCGACAGTTCATCCTGCCGACAGTTCATCCGGGGCCGACAATTCATCCGGCGACAATTCATCCGGCCTGATCATTTAGAAGATTTTTTCTTCAATAACTATGCAAAGAGGATATACAACCGTACAACCAAAATCGATATACTTATATCTGAAGGCATCTTGAGTGGAAATCCGCTGTAAAAATATTTTTACTAACAATAATTTGGACTCTCCGAAGAAGCATGCGTGAATAACATAATACGACATACTTATACGTGCAGTCGGCTTAGCAAAAAACCGTAAAGATTTCTACTTGCATATAATATAATTTATTTATCTGAAATTAACACCATCTTTTTAGGGTGAATTGACTAATTTGTTAGGTTAGGTTAGGTTAGGTTACGTTAGGTTAGTTTACGGCGGATTTCCACTCAAGATGCCTTCAGATATAAGTATATCGATTTTGGTTGTACGGCCGTATATCCTCTTTGCATACTTACTTGAAGAAAAAAATCTTCTAAATGATCAGGCCGGATGAATTGTCGCCGGATGAATTGTCAGCCGGATGAACTGTCGGCAGGATGAACTGTCAGCAGGATGAACTGTCGGCCGGATGAACTGTCGCCGGATGAACTGTCGCCAGATGAATTAATTGTCGCAGGATGAACTGTCATGGAACCGTTTAAAATAACTCAAAAAGAAAACTTGTGTCGAAATTGTCTAAGTACAATGCACTCTACCAATACATGTAAATCGGAAAATCGATGCAGATATTGTAATCAAAACCACAACTCTTTATTCCATTTTGATGACACTTCAACCAATTGTTCTCGTAATATTGAGCGAGATTAATTAATGACATGGTGAAAATATTTTCATAATGCAAAGTACGATTATACGCCGATGATACACTTATATACTTAATTGGAGATAACTATGAAGAACTAATAAATATTTTAAATAATGAACTAAATGATGTATCAAGATGGCTAAAAATAAATAAGCTTAAATTAAATACAAAAAAACAAAATGTATGGTGATTGGATATAAGAAGACATCCAGTGAAAGCAAAATTAAAATTGATGGTGAAATTATTGAAAATGTAACTGAAATGAAATTCTTAGGAGTTATATTAGATTCCAAACTAAACTTCAATAGACATGCCGAATATACCCAAAAGATAATTGGCAATTAGATATTTTTTTTGGGAAGAATTCGGCTTCAAATTTCTGGGAAAACCGCCATCACCATTTACAATTCAATTATTGCTCCACACTTCAACTACTGTTCAAGTATCCTTTTCCTGTGTAATGAAAGAGAATAGAATAAGTTTCAAATTCTACAAAACAGAGCAATGAGAATAATTCTCCGAAGAAATAGATTTTCAAAAATAAATAAAATGTTAAATGAACTTAATTGGCTAACAGTGAAACAAATGCTGACCTTGAACACGTTGATATTTATTCACAAAATATTAAACAACATATTACCAAAATACTTCTCAAATAAAATCGTATACAATAAGGACATTTACAGACTTTACACAAGGGCGTGCAAGGAAATAAGATTAAACAAAAGGACAAAACGAATACGCAAAACAGTTTGCTATACAAAGGGATTAAGTTATATAACACACTAACAGAAACTCTAAAGTCCTCACCAATTGAAAAGTTCAAGATGTATTGTAGGAGCTACATAAAACAAGAAAAAATATAGTGAATTAGAAATATTATAATTAATTAGCTGAAATATAAAATATTATAATTAATTAGCTGAAATATAAAATATTATAATTAATTAGAAATTTGTATCCTTAAATGTAAAAAATACTAAAATAAAATTCAAATAAAAAAAAGAAAAAAAAAATTTTAATCTCAAAAGCAAACCTGAAAATAAGTCAGATAATATAATATTACGTACTCTCAATAATGGAGATGCAAACGTTTTTTCTCCAAATCAAAACGTCTTATTAGGTACCCCATATATTAGTGTTCTTGATTCCAGGAATAATTATCAGAAAATACGCGTTTTAATTGATAGCACATCGCAAAACGATTTTATTACAACGACATGTTACAAATCCACGTGGCCTTGGATTACCCTTATTCACAGATCGCAATCATACAACCATTAGAGGCATTGGGGATATTTCTCAACGCATTAAAGGAATTACTAATTTAAAGTTTGAGTCTCGCTGTAATAATAAAACATCTTCCTCCATTCGACCTGTGGTCGTGGATCGCATTACAACCCAGTTGCCGGCATCTTCTGTAGATACGAATGCGTTGTCTTACCTAAATGAATTGCCACTCACCGACGACAAATTCCACATCCCCGGGGTCATCGATGCAATCATTGGTGCCAATATTTTTGGCTAAATCGTACTACCTGGCTAGGTAAAGGGCACTCAGTCATTACCGACTGCAATTGAGACCAGTTTAGGATACCTACTAGTAGGAAATGCACCTACTCGCAAGCAAACCAACATTACTCGCAATAGTTACTTTCAAACAAAGCCACGTAACTCGCAACCAAAACAAAGTTTTTCCTAAACCGAGTTTACACGTTCATTTTTCAGGCATATTTAAGTTTATTTTTATAAAACTTAATAACTCGTTAGTTTATTTTAAGTAGGTTTATCCCTACATTTGATATTCTTCCAATCCAATCTTCCAATTCCATTTTCTTGACTCACAATCTGGAGGTCGCGGGTTCGAACCCGGCGTGCGCAAATAAATCTTATTTGATTAATTTGTGTTATTTCACAATTAATTCATTTAAAATAATATATAGTATATTTGCGGCACGTTCCAGAGTGGAAGATACTATCAGTATCGCCCTGGTGTAAGACCACCATTCAGAATTGAAACGTTGCTTGAAAATGGCTTTAGCCGTGTTTGGTGACCAGATCTGAATAGCCAGGTACTTCCCAACCTTCCTCTTCCCCACCTCCTTCCCCTCCCCACTACCTTCAGCCTCACAACATACCCCAATTGGGGATGCCATAGTCTCACTGGCTCCAGACGGGTGCAGTTGAGATTCTTGTGCGGTATTCAATGTAAAAAAAAAAAAAAACATTTTTCTTTTATTTTATTATTATTTTATTTTCATCACACCCGCAATAATGATCAGCATTGAAACCGGTAAATGATTTATACACCCGTATTCAGAGTCGATCCTTAAAAGTTGTCTAAGTGAAATGTCGGCCTTAACTTAGCAAAGGTAAGTAACGTCCCCGGCCGGCTTTTATACATCTAAAGTCATCCCGTCATAAGGTTTATTTTAGGTTAACATCATGTTTTCAAAATAAGTATGCATTCTTTCATTCTTTGTCGATTTGAAATCAGTATAGACATGTAAATAACAAGTTTCATCATAGCTGCATCACAAAATGCAATATTTTCGTTTCACAAAAGTAGAACAGAATTTTACAATAGATATCTACTAAAAAGACGCATTTACCTGATAATTACCAGTAGCGTAGAATCTCAGCGCGATAGCTACCTGAATAACAGGAGGTATGGGCAAGCCTCTATTATTTACTAAAGTGTAATTTGGAAATAATAGAGGAATTAATAAATGCATTACAGTTGTTTTCTCCAACCGATATCGCTCCTTAAATTGGCGGTCACTTGGCAAGTTAAAGGTACCTATCCCACCAACCTCGAGTTTTGACAGCTATAAGTCAAAGTAAGCAAGAATGCGCGTGCGCAGTGTCGTAGAGACTTCCAGACGTCAGTTTCTGAATACAAAAAAAATGTGCTGAATGTGGCCGAATGTGGCCGAATGTGGCCGCATATGCTTGAAATATGGTCACCCAGATGACTATCGGCACTCGGAAGGTAGCTTCCTTACTATGTGACGTCACACCGACCTTAGGTGTGTCTCTGAATACAAAACGGTGTTTCTTAAAGGAAAGGAAGGCTCCTTGAACTAAAGGATCGACTCTGAATACGGGTGATAGTATTTATTTATTTTATTTTATTTTTCGTTCGGATTCGCATTCTGGTTTGTTTTGACCATCCTGTCAAGGTCGGGGGCATGTTCGCGCCGCTTATAGGTAGTAACTTGGCGTGTTATTTTTGTGTTTATTTTGGATTTAAATACTATTTATTTCCTATGGCAATGATTATCTCCCGTTCCCCACTCCCCGCATTGATTCCCTCCTGTCACGATTCCTATGAACTCGCCAGTTTTCGGATCGAGAAGTTTTGACAGTCGTCGCCGCGGAACGAAATGCTGGTTATAACTTGCATAAAACTAGCGCAATCTGATCGCATCGCATTTATGTAAAACATAACAATTCAGTGTCAAAGTGAACTGCAGATCAGATGGTGACAGATGGTGATCTGATCGCGCAAAACCAACACATCACAGATGAACCTGCTTCCTGCCAGTTTTCCGTGAGTGTTTCCTACCTATCCATATTATTAACATTGTATTTATACAGAAGTGACATGCCAAATATTATAATCCTTTAAGCGGGAACATGCACGAAGATGTTTTTCCGGTTTGATTGTACTTTCGTATTGCTTAAAATTAGTTCAAAATCAAGATAATAATAGGTTTTCCTGAAAACGCTTCCCCACATTAAATTAAAAAAAAAACACAACAAAACAACTGCTGTACGCCAGCCGTACTGATGAAAACAATTAAAAAAATATTATTACCTGACTTCTGCTAGACTTCAAGCCAACTTCAAGCAATGGAAAACCTCTGAATGATAGTTTTGTTGACAATTAGTAATAAAATCTTTTGATATTCTATCAAAAGCTTTAAAGATTTAAAAAACGAGTGTGCTTTAGACCACACAACTCTCTTTAACTCTCTCTCTTTCTATCTTCACTAACTTATATCTCCTTCTCAACTACCGTTCGTCTCGATTTTCATAACGCTCTCGTCAGGCATTCGCCAGCTTACTTCCCAAGTCAAGCATGCGTAAAGAAGTTTTACTTCAAATAACCTATGAAAAGGTAATAATAATAAGTATGTGAGTGCAGTACTCTGTCAGCCATTTAAAATTATACATTTATAAAATTAGATTTTATTATTACATAAAATTGAAAAGACGATAAAATATATTTTTTTTAATACTACGGAGGCTTGAGGTAAATTCTACATGTATTGTGTAGGCACGCGCCCTGCCACTGGACGATGGCCTGGACGAGAGCGATTTCCTCTTCGGTAGCACTGAATCGTCCCGGCTATTCTGTGGTGCATTAAATCAGCGAACCCATGTAGCCTTCCTTCTGCGAACATCTGCGAGGCACTGTATCGCCAAGGTAGGCCGAACAGAGCCCTGTATGCATAGTTGCATTAAATTAGTGGATGCCGTTTCTTTAAGGATATTCCGGCACACAATGCGACGCGTACAAAAGTTGCGTATCCTATAGGAAACGCCGGCACACCATAGGTTAAGAAATTCCAATCGGAAAGCTGCGCAACGTTAAAATGATTATTTGTGTGTTTTCAAAGGAAACATCGGCTGAATTTTATTAGTTTGCGCGGTAAGCAACGGAAATATTGAGATTTCTGTTTATATTATTTACAAATAACACAATCTCCTACGAGGATCCCGGCGCGGCGCGACGTTTATCGTCATAATGGCTAAGTAAACACGCCGTATCTATTTCCATATCCCGATGGAAAACTAAGTACTCATATCTGTTACTCATTTCAAAAGGGTTGTAGAAGCGATATATAAGTGTACTCGTAAACGATGTCGTGGAGAGATAAACGTTTAGATATTTTTTGTTGTGACACCGTATTTGGCTTTCTTCAAAAAAAATAAGTACGAAACCTCTCTTAGGTTGAGGGGTACCTAAAGCCATCACATTTGATCACCATCAAATCGATGATTAGCTCAGTTATGAATTTTTGACCTTTAAACATACCCAGAACGTCGATTCTTTGGTGCTGGTGTTTTCGAAATACGTAATATTGTTCAGAGTATGACATGATTTGAGGTTTTTAGCCAAATGTAATATCATGAATTATTTTTGGGATAAGATGGGGATTTTCGCCTTGCAGATTTTTTTTCTGTTTTTATTGAAAGACTTTCTGATTCGCGTTCGTAAGCCAACAAACACATATTTTATTACTAAAAATGAAGAAAAAAAACAGTATTATGGTGATGTTATAATATTAATATTCGCAACGAAAATAGACGTCAAAAACACATTTTATTATTTTTTCTATCGTCTTCAATTAATCTTTAAAAAAACTTTTAAGCTTTTTATACTTTTACATACCAATTTTAATTCTTAGTGAAGATATATCAATGTAAATATAACGGCATCTGAAAACTCGTAGTACAAGCGGAAAACTGGTGAACCAATCATAGAGAACCCAAAAAACTTATTTTTGTCAATCTGAGAATTTCGTTGTTTTTTAAAATATTTTTCTAAAATAAATAACAACTTTTCGAGCCGGGTCTACGCTTCAAATCACTTAAAGAAACGTTAAATTACGATTTTCTTTAAATTTCACCTAAAAAATTGCAACTTCGGTCTCGGTTTACTCGATAACGAAAACTCTACAATTACAATTCGGGAAGCTGGTATGGGTACCGCCGCCCTAGGAACTATTTATTGGATAACTAACACCTCTGTCTTAGGTCACCCCATGTGGTTCGCTGCGTTTGGTGACTTAGTAAGGGTGCCTGGGTTCATGGGTTAGGTTTGTCCGGATATTGGCGGCAGATACGTCTACTCACCAACCTTCTTTCGAGATCTTTTGAGCCCTCCTACATTGCCTTGCACCGCAGTTGAAAGGATGGATTCATTCGTTCATCACTCCTGGACACACTGACGCCCCAGGTTCCTACCCACCCCTCATACCTTTTTCCTTCCCAGATCTTCCTCTCATTTTTTCCCCTAAAAAGACCCTCCACAGCATCCCCAAAGACCTTCCCCTAAGAAGACCCTTAACAGCATCCCCAAAGATGACATAGACCCCGAGTGGAATTTTTTTCCTTAAGGCCTCCTGCGTGGAGCTAAAAAAAGCTCAAAATAAAAGTTATATTACAAAATCGACTCAAAATGTGATGCAGATTCACCAGATTCCTTCTTGTACTACCTGTTTCCAAATGACAATATCGATTCATAAAAAAAATATTTGTCGCATTTTGGGAACAGTGTGTTTTTTGTTTGACTGAATTTGTAAGATAAACCAACATTGACGGAAGTAATTATTGCCCAATAGCTCCTTCTCTTTTATATCTGAGCAGTTTCCACATTGAAAGTTTGCTACATTAAAATCAGATTGCAGATTTAATTACCAAATCGACGAGAAATAATAAAAGGTTGTTCGTATATTACCAAGGTTAAAACTGAAAGCGCGAAGTTGTTCATTAAGGCCAAAATATTGTTAAAGTTTAACCATTACTTAAACGTGAACGGGTAATGGAATTAAATGAACACTTTGAAGGGTTGATATTAAATAGGCGGGGTTGATGGCCTAATCAACCCGCAACCTCCAGCCTCTGAAGACTCCGTTGATTTATTTATTAAAGGGTTCAAAAATATTTAAGTAATGTGTATTTTTTAGCCTAGTTGACGGCTTTTCTTCCCCTCCGCACCAAATCAATGAGGGGGTACCACAAGGATCTGTGATGTTACCAACGCCATTTTTGTTGCACATTAATGATCTCGTTGAATGTGAACTAATTCATTGCTACGTTGATAACAGCACTTGCGATGTCCAAACAGCTCTCGTGAAGTTCTGAGACAAAAAGGTGACCACTTACTCGAGAAGGTTGGTGCCTGGGGTAAGGCCAACGTCAGTTTCAACGGTCTGAAAATCCCAAGCGTATCTGATTTCGGCAAAGGGGGAGATCAATAATAATCTGGTAAAAATTGATGAAAGTACTCTCCCCAATAAAGACTCCATTGAAATGCTTGGATTAAGTATATCAGACTAGCTCAAGTATCGGTTCTCCATAGAAGTCAGATTAAATCTGCCTTCCGAGAAACTGGGCGTCTTGTATAGGGCTAGCCGAGTATTCAATAGTGACAAGCTGTTGATCCTATATAAATTTCAAGGAGCCAACTTTGGGCTGTAGCCCCACGAAAATTGATAAAACTATTGAATTCTGTTCGAAGAATGGCGGTCCGTTTTGTTTATAATCCGTTGTTAACAGTAGGTATGCCAAAGAGTCTATTGTAAAGCGATTTTAATGGAGCCCACTAGCAGCATTGATCCCAGGTAGACCCGTTCACAGTTGTTAATGTTGGCTTTTTTGGCCAAGACACGGACCTACCTCACCCCAATGAACCCGGGCACACTTGGTAAGTCACCAAACGTAGCGAATCACTAGGGGTGACCTATGGTAGAGGTGTTGGTTATCCAATAAATGGTGGTACCCATACCCGCCCCCCAAATTGTTTAATAGAATGGGCTGTTTATTGTGTGTAAGTCGGCTGGTATGTGGAACAATCTCTTTCTGTTTTTCCTCCGTCATATAATCCGGGACTCTTCAAGACGTGCATTAATAAATACCTTCCAACAGCCACTCCCTTAAGACGACACTATACCCTAGAATATATTCAGAATCTTATCGACGTAAGTAAAGAAGCCGTGTATACAAATTGCGACTCGTGACCCGTGTATTGGACAGACCTACTGTCGAATTGGCTCTTTCAAAGAAAAGAAGAAGAAGACAAATAATGTGGGAATCTTAACGACGTAAGTGAAGAAAGCGTGTAAACAAACAGGCGCTTGCAGCACTCCGTATTGGACAGACGTACGGTCGGATTCACCCTAACAGGCCTGGACGTTCGACTTTTCCAATGGATTCATTTTGATTAACTCTGAAGAACGTGTTGCTAATATTTAAGATGTTTCTAAATGAATACCTCCCGAAGTTATTAATTCACGTCTAGAAAAATAAAATCTGGCGATCACCGCTAACTTTCGTTGTACAACGTATTACAATTTTTTAAAGGCGTTGTACGTTAAAACAAAATTAGGACACATTCTGTTTTTATTCATCTGAAATATAAATAACTCGCATCCCTTGTGAGGCATTGAAATAAAAATGATAATTCAATTACGAATTCACCGAAATAAATCAAAATGTGAGCCTCGGGCAAACCCCCGATAAACGTCGTTATGCCAAAACGCTACCCTTCCGGGTGGCGACATAGCTCCCCTGCCTGTACAGACAGAGGTGCTCTTGTGAGGCGTCACGTAAGATTTGTTTTGATCGAAACAATGTAAATTTTATGTTTACCAAACCTGAATGATTACCAAGATAAACAAAAATTTTAACAGAACAAAAAACGACTCAAAAAAATGCACTAAAAAGTAAAAAAATAATTTCATACGATTGTTATTTTTGGAGTCGGTGTCAGCCAAGATCTCCACATATCACCTATAACTACCTATCTATGTAGTTACCTTGGCTGACACGGACTCCAAAAATAACAATCGTACGAAATTATTTTTTTACTTTTTAGTGCATTTTTTGAAGTCGTTTTTTGTTTTGTTAAAATTTTTGTTTATTTTTTGTTTTTTAGTGACGAGCGTGCGTAAAGAAGTTTTACTTTAAAAAAGAATCTGTTTGCGTAATATTGAGTTATTCGTCCATTTGTCGCGCACATACTTATTGCAAATTTAAGACATATGTGTTTTTCTCATGGATCCCATTGCAAGAACTGGACTAAATTAAAATGGGACCACACCAGAAGCACCAGCTTTCTAATAAAAAAAGAATCATCAATATGTATAATAAGTAAAATAAAATAATCATCAATCGAAAGTTCTGAGGTAATAAACATAAAAAAATAAATAAATAAAAATTTAAAAAAATACAGTCGAATTGATGAAAAAAAAGCACAAGTTAGGTGGTTTGATCATGTATTAAAAAAGTCAGAAGGCTGATTTCTACCGAAAATACTAGATAAAATACATGGCACTTTCAGGGAGAAGGCGTCCAGAGGGCAAAGTTGGGAGATGCAACACAGCAGGAAGGCTAGCATGGTCGATCGTTAAAGGTTTTATCAGTATTGTCGATAACTTTTCATCGTTCCACAGCATGACTGCAGATCGCTAACGTGCAAACAATTACTTCACGTCGAATAAATTAAGAACACTTAGTCGTTGTGAACCGAAGGTTGTTCGTTGCCAATTTTCAGTCATATAACGTTGACAAGTTACCGACATTACCGATAAAACCTTTATCGGTCGACCTAGCCCCCCGGTGGCTGCGCGAAGAGAGGCTGGTTATTAAGCACGGTCGATCAATAAAGGATTTATCGAAAACGTCGATAACTTTTCATCGTTACTCAGCACGACTGCAGGTTACTAACGTAAAAATAACAGTTCACGACGAAATAATTAAGAAAACTCAGTCGTTGTGAACTTTTGGTTTTTTGTTGGCGGTCTGCAGTCACGCTCGGGAACGATGAAAAGTTACCGATATTATCGTCAGAACCTTTTTCGGTTGACCTAGCCTCTAGCCTAGCGACCTAGAGGAGAGGCTGGGTATCTAGCACGGTCGATCGTTAAAGGATTTGTCGATACCGTCATCGTTCCTCAGCACGAATACAGATTGCTAACGTAAAAACAAAAGTTCACGACGAATAAATTAAGATCCGTCGTCCATTGCGAAGTGTTGTTGGGTCATTGGCGATCTGCAGTCATGCGCGGCAACGATAACAAGTTATCGATATTGTCGATAAAACTTTTATCAATCGATCGTGCGAGATATCCTGGTACTGTTATAAACCGAGGCTACCGAATTAGCTAGGAGGCGCCTTATCGAAGCGATGGATCTCCAACCAGAATAGAACACGGGGTAAAAGAGGACAAATGAGATGAGAACTAGGTACCTATGTAGTTTTTGCATCTGCAGAGTCTCGTGAACTTGAAGCAATTATTCGGACGACAGTAGCACATGTGTCACGTTTGCTAAGTTTAGTAGCAAAACTTTCCGAATAGAGTTTTGTTACTAATGAACAGTTTCGTTACGTCATAAAGTAGGAACTTAAGAATAATTTTAATTAATTCTAAATAGATTAATCTTAACTGAAGTGTGCTAATTTTAGTCTGTACTTTAAATAAGAATTACGGACACAATAAGGCTATTATTACGAAATAAAAGAAAATCTGTAAACTTATTACATATTTAGGTAAGTGCTAAGTGGGTGATTTTTGAATTGGATAAATATTAAATAGATACTTACCCACTATCGGAATTGTGTATTCCAGAAATTTCCAATTCTTGACAGTCAACCCTCAAGTCAGCAGCGTCATCAGCTATCGGAAGGTCAAAGGAACCAAAGCGCACACCAGATACTAAGTTCGTTGAGCGCGCTTTCGGACTTTGCGGAGTGTCAGGACCTAAAGCCTGAAATGGACTGCCACATGACTTAAGAATGATCACAGACTCAGCGGAATTTAGAGCTTGACTAAAAATTCACCTTTTCAGACAGTCGTATCCATAAACTCAAAATCTTTCACATTCAATGCCCGCGTCACTGTAAATAAATAAACTGTAAAAAAACTATTTGTAAGCGTTTGTAAAGGTCATTTCATGAACATTCTCCAGCTCTAAAGAGTCCTAAATTCTCCAGTTTTTTAAAATAAATATCAACTCTATTTTTTCCACTAATATTTTCATAAATGTAATACTAGCAGTGATGAGGGTGGCAAAAAACGTAAAATCATGCAATGTCCAGTGTGTTAACTGTAATTTCCTCCGCGTGCAAAGCCGTATCTTCTCCAAGCATAAACTTTCTAATTAAAGTGTGTTTATCGGAAGTGACCTGCCAGGTAAGTATGTTTCTCTATCCATTTGTAAATAGTAAAATTAGATAAAACCTAAGAATTCTTAATAAATTGTACTGCGCCCTTGAGGTGATTTTTCACAAAAACGGCGCTCTATAAATTATCCGGATCAGTTATCCATTCCTTCCTTGCTTGGGGTTTTTTCTTGCCTATAGTTTCCTCTGCCGTAGTTATAATCTTCGTCTTTAACACTTTCCAGATCGATAAAAATAGTAACACATAAATTATAAGCAACACACTTTTCACGACGTTCAATTTTTGACCAAATCTTGTTATTTACTTCTGAATGATGGCCTGGACTCGTCAGAGCTTACCAATTCAATAAAAAATTATGTTCCAACAAGATCAACACGGAAACCCAATTTATTTCATTTGCCCATGTGTAGAACTAATAATATAAAAAAATTCCCGAATTCCCCGTATATGTACAAAATACTAGGAATGTTCAGAAAGTTTTTGTTTTTTTTTGGTGTTGGCGGTACTGAGTTTTTTTAAAAGTTGAGTTAAAAGGAGGTCTCCTGACCAGAACGAGCATCGCAATAACGTGGTAGTACGTAAACTCACGTTGTACTGTCCAGTTGCGTGAAAGATGTCGGGAAAAAATTCCGCCAAGTGTCGTGATCCGCTTTTTACTCACGGAAGGAATAACACCTACAAGAAAAAAAGGTGAGGACTTTTAAGCTCTATTGTGACTGGAGATGAATGATAGTGGGTGACTCATTACATGCCTGGGAAAAAAACAGTCGTCAAAGTGGCATCACACCAATTCCCTATCGGTCAAAAATTGAAAACCAAAATTTCAATGCTGACCATAGAAGTGCGCTTTTTTTCACGAAAACGTCCAACCTCATACAGTCTTAGCCACCAATACGATCATAGACTCATTTGATTGGGATGTTTTGAACCACTCCCAGTAAACCTCTGACTTGGCGTCATCAGATTATCATTTTTTTCACCTCCCTTAAGGCATATATGGATGAAATTAAATTTTAAACCGACGAGCAGGTGCAGAAAATGAAGGTGGGGGAAGGAGCTGGCGGGAGAATTCTTCGAAGGGGGCATAAAGAAACTTGTGCCACGGCTCACCACATGCACTGAACGGGATTTCGATTATTCGGAAAAATATCAAAGTGTATCAACAATATCCTGTTATTTTTTTTTAAAAACGCTGTTACAAAAAAAAAAAAAAAAGTACACTTACTTTCTGAACATCCCTCGTATAACACAAAATATTACAATATCGAAATTTTTGACAATACCCTTCAGAAATACCGATTAAAAGGAGAGTGCGGAATATATCGAGAGCTTCGCCTATCCTTATCCTATTTTTCTCTTCCTCTCCTCCTCACTAAAGTTAATTTGAATATATTATAAAACTCCACTTCCAAGCGATTTTAACATAGGTGACTTTTTTGGCTTGACTACAGTTAACTAAATGTAGGTATATATTTATCTCTACATATTATGTACGAGCTGTTTGTGTCTTGTAAATAAACAAATAAACAACTTTAATTCAATTCTTCGGCTACTAAATTCCTCAATTGTTGTACAAATTCCTCTATTATTCCTCTATTATTGTACAAGGGCACCGCCGCCCCGGGAACCTTTATTTGATAACCAACACCTCTGCCATAGGTGATTTAGCAGAGGTGCCCGGGTTCATCATGGGGTGATGTTTCCTTAAAAAACCCCTTTACACAGCATCCTCAAAGATGACATAGGCCCTGAAGGAAATTATTTTCCTCAGGGCCTCCTATGTGGAGCTCATGTAAAAAAAACAAGTAAAATTTGCCGCTTGAATAGCACGAGAAAATGAAAAAAATATATAATGGCAAATTCTTAGTTCTGGAAATTTTTTCTTTTACTAAAAAATAAACGAATGAAACTTTCACGGTATTTAATGAAAATTCAATTTGAAAACATTTACCCTTTTCCATTTAAAGTATGAGTTAAGTTAAAGAGATAATTTTAAAATTGTGAGTGCCAAAGGTAATTGAAACTTGTAAAAACAAAAATTTCAAAGCTAAAATAAACATTCTTTTGTTTCTTATTACAAGTTTTTAAAGAATTGAGCGAGCTTTTTAAAATGATTACGAAAGCGTTATATATAAATGATTTTTTGTTAATGTGAAAATGAAGTTGAAACTGTCACCAACTGTTTATAGAAAACAAAATACCAACCAGTATTTAAACATAAATTTCATAATTGTTTTTCTATCTAAGCTATTTGTACAAAGCGTGGAAAATTGTATAATTTTAAGTTACATTTTAAAAATTTAAATACCCTCAGAAGTTTTCAAATGAATTTTATTTTCAATATGAACTATTTCAGCAAGCTTCGCAAATATACCTTTGACGATGAAATGTTCAGCAAGCAACTCGACCAGAAAATTCATAATAAATATTATTTAATTTTCTCGATTAGCAAAAGAAGAACATAAAACGCTTGAAGTTGATGATTTCCATAACGACGAAAAACTGATCGTTTCACAAAAACAATGTACTACGGGCTAAGCTTTTTACTGCTCGCTGATAATGAGTCGCATAAAAGATTCGCTGCAGACGCCAATAAAAATAAATAAATAAAAGGAGTTGGCCGCTTTACCTCCTTTTATTACTTTATCGAAATATGAAAGTGACTTTCTCTATAGATACATGTACACATCACAGTTTGAAATGATCTATCTTGAAAATGAAACCTCCATCGTTCCGTTTTTCGGAGCACGAAGGAAACATGAAAGTCAACCACTTTAGTTTTATATAGTGCTCCCCTCATTTTGAGTATATATTCTCTCGTTTTACATTCGCTCGCTTCAAACGAATTCTTGGAAATACTTCACCCAATTTCTGTGTGCAATGATAAATTCTATGGCGGTGGAGCGAAGATAAGCTCCGCCGAGTAAATATACTCGTAATTTAATATTACCTTCATCCTAAATAATTTTTTTAAACATCATATTACAATTTTTTTCCCTCAGTGGAATAAGATTTTTTTTTCATCCATTTAAAATTAGAAAGGCAAGAATATTTATAAAATTCTACAAAGCTGACAGAAAAATAATAAACTGCAATATATGAAAATCCAATGGAATAGTCAACATTATGATTAAGACGACAATATACCCTAAAATATAGTCAGAATCTTAACGACGTAAGTAAAGAACCGTGTACACAAATTGAAACTCGCGACCCGTGTATTGGACGGACCTACTGTCGAATTTGCCCTATCAAAGAAAAGAATAAGAAGAAAAATAATGTGGGAATCTTAACGACGTAAGTGAAGAAAGCGTGTAAACAAATATACGCCCGCGGCACGGCGTATTAGATGAAAATATAGTTGAATTCAACCTAGCAGACCTGGAGATTCGATCTTTCCGCCACGTTCATTTTAATTAATTCTGTAGAACGTATTACAAATATTTAAAATGTGTTTCCATGTCTCACTCCCGAAGTTATTATTCATCGTCTAGAAAAATAAAATCTGGTGCTTACCGCTACCTTTATAGTTGATAAACCGGTTATGAATTTTTTAAATCGTTGTTCGTAAAATGTATCAGTGGTATGGTGTTGTTTTTATTAATCTTAAATACAAAAAAACTTACATGTCCAGTGTTCTGTAGAAATAAAAAAAATATTATATTTACGAAATCGCCGGAAATTATTAAAATGTGAGTTTTGAGTAAACAAAAATTATTAGGGTTGTGTACCACCTTAATGACCATTCGAATAAAAGATGAATTTTCGGTAAAAAAAGGAATTGATAACACCACAGTTGTAATGTATTATAATTCTATAACGAACCATGTTATACCATAGGCGATTTTGCATTGACTAATGTTGTGCCAATTCTCTAGGTAGAATGGAAAAATGCCAGGCATTGTTCCGAGAGAATCTTGCTGGATAGGTCAAAAGGTCTCCCTCAATCAGTTTCTCCCAATCTGGCCTGCCAGGCTTATGGACAGATGCATCCACCACAAAATCCAAAGAACCTCACCCCGTGAACCCAGGCACCCCTTCTAAGTTACCATGGTAGTGAACCACTTAGGATGACCTATGGTGTTGGTTATCCAATAAATAATAAATGGTTCCTGGGACGGCGCGCGGTATCCATACTCGCCTCCCAAATCTAACACTAACATCTATTGATCTTTTCATAATCTAAAAACATGAAGTACTGTAAAGAAATTAAAAATCTTTAGCATTATTAAAACAAAATTTAAAAAAATACAAACTAAACACCATGTCAAAATCGAAAGTCAATCAAAAAAGTTTTAAATTAGTCCATAATAATTCATTCATATTGGGTTTAGTTGGTAGGGAGTACCTTTTCTTTGCTTTGTTCCAACTACGTAATTAAACGTGTTAAACGAATTTTCATTTGCGTCACAGTAAAATCACAAGGCAAATTAATGAATTACAGACTGGAGTGGGGGTGTCGGGTGTCGTCTGACGCGACAGCGGTTTGCGAATGATTACTGATTAGACCCCAACCCCGCCTCCTGTCAACGGTCACAAACCTCGGTGATTGAAAATCGTCTTCACAGATATTTTTTTTTTACAATTTGTGTAAAATATAAAAGTAATTGTTTTTTAATGTGTGAATACCGCACAAGAGTTCTCTGGATTGTTAATGTATGTTGTGAGGCTGAAGGGAATGTGGAAGAAAGGGAGATAGATAGGAAGTAGCGGACGATCCAGATCTGATCAATAAACGAAAGTAAAAAGGTATCACCATTTTTAATTTTTTAAATTTAAATTTTTTTTTTTTTTTAGGTATCACCATTAAAAGCAAAGTTTTATTTCTAAATTGTGGTCTTATGTGAGGGCGATTATTGGGATATCTACGGCTCTGATATGTGTTCCAAATAATATATATCTATGTTTGTATTATAATAATGACAATAAAGTAAATTTGTTTTAATTCCTTTTTTATTATATACTTTTATATATGTTTCGGTTCGACCTGAACCTTCAATAGGGCAGAATAAAATATGTTAAATAAAATACAGAGTTACAGATTAGGTATTTAAATGAAAAGTAGAAGAGGGAGAAATAAGTAGGGAGGTACCTAATAGGGAGTGGGTAAAAGAAGGCGTGGGGAAGGGAAATATGTTAAAAATTGGGCTGTTTGACAAACCTAACTGTTTATTTAGTAAATTGGTTTTATTTAGTTTTAATGATTTTTTAAAATTTTATTTCAAGATCTTCTAGATTAGTAAGGCGTAGACCTCTCACATTTCTATGTTATATAATATGTATCCCCGAAGATTTATAAAAAGAATGATCTTTTTCTATTAGGCGCTTTGCGAATTCTAAAAAACCTGCACTATTTAGGCACACTATTTGAAAATTTCTAGCTTTTTTACCAATGTAAAATGCTGGGCAATAATTACATTAATAATAATAATAATAATAAATAATACTTGGCTGATTTATAAAGCGCCGTTTTTGTGAAAAATCACCTCAAGGGCGCTGTACATATAAGCATACAATAAAATAAAATTAATACGATAGACTTACAACTAAGATTCAAAATTATAACTAGGTACTTACATTTAAGACTTATATATTATGTACATAGCTAGTGACTTACGACTAAGACTTATTACTACTGACTGAAAACTAGTGGCATACATATATATTTACAAATGTGACTTAAAATTAGAGATTTACAATTAAAATAGTTGTTTACATATAACAATAAATATTTTTTAGTTTTGCGAGGTGTCTAATATTACCAAGTGATCAACAAAACTCTACCGATATAGGTACAGACAGAGAAGAAAGTTATTGCTGCAAGTCGAAGCAGTTTGATGATTTTATATATACATACATACATATTTTATTCTACACATTTTACAAAATATTTTATACCCTTTTTTAATATTAATATTGTTAGCGCCAGAAGAAGAAGGAAGTTCGTACATGATTTTAATGGGTTAACTGTATTTAAAGGAAAGCATAGGTATCTTAAATGAATGAATGACTAATCGTCGATCTCAACCGCAATAAGATAATTCATCGCTCAACAACAGATTGGATAGCAATATTTGAATGGAATAGCGAATTTATGGAAATGAGTGTTTAAATAGGTGAGTTTTAAGTTTGGATCTAAATTCTGTTGGGCTGGTTATGCATCTTAATTCCATAGGAAGTTTATTCCAAGCCTCAGGGCCGGATACTCCGAATGCACGATCACCAAAATTAGTGTTCGGATTTCGCTTAAGTTCTTTCAACCTTCCGATTGCAGATGATGTCGCTGATCTAAGAGTTGACTGCCTTAGACCAATATTTTCCGGAATGCATAATTCAGAGATATAGGGTGGAGCCATTTCATTGAGAGCTTTAAACACCATCCAGCATAACTTGTATTGGATCCTTTCAGGACACTTCAGCCAGTGAAGATTTCGAAGGTGTTCCGAAATGTGCGAAAACTTGGGTACCCCAGTAATTAGCCGTGCTGCGGCGTTGAACACTGATTGTAGTTTATCAGTTTGGCATTTAGGAAGTTTTGCATAAATGCCATTACAATAATCAAGACGTGAAACTATGTATGAGTTCACAAGAAGCTTAGTTGCCTCCGTTGAGAGGTTCCTACGAACTGATTTAAGTTGTCTTAGATAGAAAAACCCAGTACTGACGGTCCTATTTACTTGACTTTTTAGCGAAAGGTCTGAATCCAGATAAACACCTAGAAGTTTGACGGTTGTTTTTGCAATTACGTCGCTACCGGAAATAGAAATTGGTGAGTTGTCTATTAAATGTTGGCGTCTATTCGTGGCTGCCCAGAGAAACTCGGTCTTTGTGGGATTTAACTTAAGTTTGTTCGAGGACATCCAAAGACTGATCGCTTCTAGACACTCAGTTGTGCGAATTTTAAGGCCGTTGATCTCATTTGGTGTGCAGTAAAAATATACTTGCTGATCGTCAGCATAACAGTGAGATAATAGACCAAATGACTCGATAATTTTTGCGACATCATTTGTGAAGATAATGAAAAGAAGTGGACCCAAAACGGATCCCTGAGGTACCCCTGAAGAGAGTTTTGTGAAGTTGGACTGTTTGTTTCCGACTTTCACTGCTTGAGAGCGATTGGATAAATAAGATTGTAGCCATTTTTTTATGTTAGAGTGTAAACCAAATGTTACTTCTAGTCTCTTAATAAGGAAGTCGTGGTCAATGGTGTCAAATGCGGCGCTCATATCTAAAAGTGAAAGAAGGGCTAACTTACCTGATTCTATGGCAAGGGTTATATCTGAGAGGACACGAAGTAATCCGGTTTCTGTTGAGTGGAACTTTCTATATGCGGATTGATGATCAGTAAATAATTTGTTCACGTTTAAGTGGGAAGTTATTTGAGACGCAACAATTTTTTCAAGTAGTTTCGCTACGAAAGGCAGATTTGACACAGGTCGGTAGTTACTCAAATTGTCGGCATCAAGCTGCGGTTTTTTAACGATTGGGGTGACTACTACAGACTTAAGTGGCTCTGGAAAGTCACCTGTACTTAAGGACTTATTAAAAACGTGAACCAGGAAGGGAGCCAACACGTTGCTACATTTCTTAAGAAGCCAAGTTGGGATAGGGTCAAGAACACATTGTTTATTAGGCGAACTTAAAATTAACTTTCCTACTTCTTCTAGCGTTGTAGGTTTAAATGATGACAGGGAACATTTGGGATTGGGTGTAAATATTGGTGGGGGGGCAGAAGATGTGGAGGCGCGAACGGATTCAATTTTTTCATAGAAAAACTTAGAAAAGGCCTGCGGTGTAATGTCTGTAGAGGTTTGCACGGTATTGTTAGCAAGGACAGTTTTAACGGAGTTCCAGAGACGTCGTGGATTTTTCCGCTCAGAGTCAATTTTATTGATCCAGTATTCAGATCTTTTTTCACTTATTCTCGTCCTGTACTCTATTTGAGCATTAATCCACTCGTCTCGTGGAGTAACATCGGGGTTTTTTCGGTATAACCTCTCCAGTTTTCGCATAAGCCTCTTTTGACTCCGACACTCTTCATCGAACCAGCCGTCAGATTTTCGAACCTTCCGTATTTTCGAGGTGGTTGGAGCATATTTATTTAGTAAAGCTGACAAAATTTTATTATACTCCTCGACGAGTTCGGTCGGTGTCTTAATTCCCCAGTGACTTTCTATGCATAAAGTAGAATTTTTAAGTTCTTCAATGAATTTGTCGAAATCGAATTTACGCCATTCCCTCGATTCTATTGTCCTATATGGAACTTTAGGCGGGTTGAAATCAATTTCAGTGCGGACAAGTCGATGATCCGATAAACCTTTATCATGAACTTGGGCTATTAGTGGTGGGCCCTTACACCTGGATATAAAAATGTCTAATATTCCACCAGCGTCGTGAGTGGGTACGTCGACCCATTGATGGAGTCCAAAGCTATCTAATAAGTCAATGAATTTGACAGCATTGGGTGACGTCTCACGCTCAAGGTGAATATTAATATCACCGGTGATGATAAGAGTTTCGGATAGTCCCACTGCCCATTCCAAAAAACACGAAAACTCCCTAAAAAAATCCACACAGATCGGTTTAGAACCAGGACGGTACAGCGTTAGCAGCGTAAATGATGATCCCGCAGAAGAAACACGGCACCCAATGTACTCAAATGTACTGAATGTACCGTTTGCCACCTTGGTAAGCCGCAGTCCTTGTCGGGCTATTATCACAACACCCCCATGATTCACATTTTTAGAATGTTCCGCAGCTCTAGGTCGAGCCTCCTCCAGAACAGTGTACCCTAGGGCTTGTAGTTTCTTGATCGCATACGACTCGCTGTTTTCGTGCCAGCTTTCAGTCACGGTGAGTATGTGGAGCTTACGATCTTTGAAAACCTCATCCACATCCTCTAACTTGTTGTTAAGAGATCGTGCATTCCAGGAACCTACCGCAAGCCGCCTACTTCTAAAATTGGCATGTCGTTCTGTTCGTATCACTTTCAAGTTGGTGCAATTATCACGAAGGGCTTCAGAAGCTAGGCTGCTTCGTTCATCAGTAGGTTTGACCACTTGAATTCTCTGTTCTGACAGTGTGTCACTACTATCACAATCTGTATTAGTTTGCGGGTGTTGTACCTCCGTACGCACATATTTTTTATTTTTTTGTCCACCACGGCAACCTCGGTACCCGGTAGTTTTTACATTCGGGTCACGAACAAGGTTATATAAAGTTACTTTTGCGGCAATGAAAGGGTCCAACAATACACTTTTATTTTTAAAACTTAACAATGCTGCCCGATTGTAAACAATATTAGTGTTTACAAGATGCATTGCATCACAAAACAAACATCATAAATCACTGCACTGGAGCTAGACATTCGGAACTAGCTTTTGGGCCTGAAGGTCCAGCCACATGCGCTATGCACATGTGTTGATTTTGTGTGTCCCTTTGACCATTCGATGCAACCGTGGTGCATTTTACGAAATAGCGTACGAACTTGAAAATAAAATATGTGTTATTTTATTAAAAACTAAATTAAGCGGTAAACTACGACTTTTAAAATTATTTTAATTTTATACACTTAACATAAAATATTATTTCACTTATTTTATGATATTTTCACGGCGAAAAAATAAGGACTTCCTTAATATTTTCAAAATAAAGCTAAGAACGATAGAAATGCAACCGGCAAGCTTCGAGAGCGCCAAGCAAAAAAAAAAAAAAAAAAAAAAAAAAAAAAAAAAAAAAAAAAAAAAAAAAAAAAAAAAAAGCGCATAGATGCCAGAATGGCTTAAATTATTTTCTTTATCCATATACTCTATATATAATGTGAAAATTAAAAATTTATATATATGTTTTTTTATAAAATATCAACTGTCTTAATCGCAACCTTCAGATTCGTGACGCGAGGTTTTCCTATTAACATAATATTACAAGACTTTTTTTAATGGTTTTGATAAAAATGGAAAATATAAAAAAGCTTACCAAGAATGTTTCCAAGAATTTGTTTTTAAAATGTACGCATATTAGCGCAGATCCGTGAAAATCACGGGATAATCTGAAGTCTTAACTCCAACTGTCTTAGTTCCTTGAAGTCTTAATTCCGACGTTGGAAATCAAAATAATTTTCTGTTGAAATATTATATAACTTTATAGCTTGTCTAAATTCGAAACACAATCAGATCCAATTCTGAAAATGATTCAAAATTTTTAAAAAATCCTCCAAACAGTTCTTTGAACCAGAGTTATAACCACTCAGACAGACAGGCAGACCTAAATATGTTTGTTGATTAGCTGGTGTCCAGTTGGAAATATATTTTTGTTGTCATACGAAATAGCAAAACAGAAATTCTCGTGTCCGACTCTCGACTGCCAACTGCCGCCTGGCCCTGTATTCATCAAATTGAATAGCCTTTAATTTCCGGGTCTGTTTAGTTAGAGGGAAGTCATGTTCCTATTATCTCGGAGGAAATTAATACTCGGATGAGTTATTTAAATCACTGGTAATAAACTTTCGTTTAATGTGTCGCTTTTGAAAATCTTTACGTGAGTGTTTTTTTACATTAAGTCCACACAGGAGGCACTGAGAAAAATAATTACCCCAGGCCTGTGTCATATTTGGAGATGCTGTGTGGAGGGTATTTTTGTGGAGAGGAAGGAGTGAACTCTTTAAAAACCATATTGCAAGAAGAAGGAAACAGAGGTCGAAAATAGTTCCACAGCCGAGGTAGTGAACTGAAGAATGAGTCATATAAACGACCCGTTCTCTTTTGACAAATTGTCACCTCATTTGGACAAGGTTTTAACTACTTAGTAATAAATTGAAATAATTTCTCTCATGACCATTGCATCTTTAGGAATGCTACGTAGAGGGTATTTTTGTTAAGAGGAAGGAACGAAGTCTTGGCAAATCGTTCCATAACCGGGCTGTTGAACTCAAGAATGATTCGTAGAAACCACCCGTTTTCTTGTAATAAATGTCAACCGTATTCATGTGTTGCTCGCCCTACACATAAATACGGTTGACATTTATTACAAGAAAACTTGATGTTTGGAGGTTTTACCGACTATGTGTGGAAAACATAAACATTTTATTTGTTTTTAGATTAACCTTTTATTAAAATAGGGAGTTTGGAATTATTTTTTATAATGATTAGACACAATAATATGAAAAAAAAACACCAATTATGAGTGAACTAACAAAATTAGAGAATGATGGCTATAAACTAGAAAACAATTCACTTACAAAATAATACAATACAACGGTGAAACAAACTAAACATTTGGATGTGTTTATTTATTACATAATTTGTATTAATTATTATTCATCTTTATTAATTCTACTACATTTACTATGCCTGTCTCACTAAGAAGTCATGTGTTGGGAACACCCGCATTTTATAAAATTAGCAGTTTATAACAGAAATACAACAACAAAACAATATTACGTAATAAATTATATGAGCATCGTACCCTTGGAAACGCATACTTATAAATTGGTTATGACAAAATCTTTGATGGCTGATGATCCAAGACTTGCTGTCTGATTTATATTTAAAATGTTGTGTTCTGTCTAATAGTCAGCGGAAGTACTTTTAGTGTGGCTTTGCTTCTTTGGCAAAAATTTGTTTTAGCGAATGGGATAAGTAAAGAGATAATGACCTTTTGTTCTAGTATCTCGAGCAGTTAGGATATTTTCAAAGGCAGTTCTCTGTTTGCAGAGGTATGCTAGTATGTTTGTGGCATATAGTTGCCTAATGTTCAGAACACAGATTCTCCTAAAGACTTCAAACAAACTGCTTGTGATCGGTAGTTTCAGAATAATTTTTATAATAGTTTCTGATCTTTAAGTTAACAAAGGGATGATGTCTAGGAAACTGAAAAGAAAAATAATTAACAATAACGAGAAATATAAAGCAAACTAGATTTGCCAAAAAGGAAGAAATCAAACACTTGGCAATCTCTTACGTGGCAAACCATCCAAGTTTATGACAAAATTTTGAATGAAATAAGTGATATTGAAAATATATTTTCTTTTAAAAAGAAGAAAGACTGTTGATGTTTAGTTTGTGATTGACTATACTTACATTTAAAATATTTGAAGATATATCATGTTTGCCAAAAAATGGGAATAAAATATGTTTCCAAAATTATTAGCACGCACGACGATGTGACCTTAATTAAGATTAATAAATAAAATATAACCATAATATCTTTATACTATAACAGTTACTTGAAGTTATATAAAGGAATAGAATATAAGTATTTATAGAACACAATTTTATTACAGATTAATTAGAAATACATAGGTAAATATATCATTATAATTATGAAGGTATAATATAACCCACAGTTATTAGAAGTATTCAAATTGTCAATTTATCAATTAGGAGTATTAAAATTGTCCTATATATGTTCACGGAAACCGTTTCTCCAGATTCACAAATCATCTTCTGTGTAATTTAAATAAAAACCATCACTCCTTTCTGCAATTCTAATTCTGGAAAAAAGCGCATCTTACAAGGTGGTACACGTTAGTCAATGTCATTAGGTTGACTTAATGGCAGAAAAATTATAATTGAATGGGTGTAATAAAAGAACGTTTGCTAGTTTCGTGTTTTATGTTCATGATTTATCTTTGTTCAATCTAATTGTTTCAATCCTAGGAGTATGTTACACTGTCGACCTATCCAAAGGTGCCTAATCAGACGGATACAATTTACACGTACATACAAAACAGTATTAAATTTCCATTGTAATCTACGTACAAGTTTTGTGTTCCATTAATTGCTTTATTATCTTGCTTCCCCGTGAGCTACTCGTCATGTTTTAAGCATCACGTCATGTTTTAATGCTCGAAGCACAGTTTACGGATAGGATAATATGTTTAAATTTCAAGTTTCTTGTGATACACTAGTAGTTCGGGAACAGTAGACCTCGAGGCCAAAGAAGTAAGTTTCTAATTTTCTCTTGTACTTAAATACCTACCTACTAAATTATAAAGGTATTTTACAAGGTTCGTAGAAAATGCGTTTAATAAGGTTAGCTAATACGGGCCGTTTTCGAAAAAAAAATTATTGTTTGGGTGAAGGTAGCTTGAAGTAAAATATTATCACTTGTATTGTAGTTAATTCCAATCTCCCAGTGGATCATGGACTTTGTTACGATATGTCACGATTTTTTAGTCAATCGCCGCTCTATCCTCTCGATGAGCTAACCTTGTTAAAAACATTTTCTACGAACATTGGTTACGCATAAAAACGCAAACGTAAAACGCGTTTTCTACGAACCTTGCAAAAAACGTCACTTCTAATTGTGATTTCTTTTTTCGCATGTTCCGCGGGCAAGTAGGTACCATAATTTAAAAAAAATCGAAAATCAAAGTCCGATTTAACATGTGAAATATAATCTTTATTGAACTTCTAAAACAGCCACCATCTTAAAATGGAAACTCGGAACTTACAAATAAATTTGCGGACCAACAAATAATGCTAAGCGGTCTAGCTAAAGTTCGCTGCACTTAGTTAATAAAAATAAGATTAAGTTTATTTCATCAGTTCAGTCTCCGGTAAAAGGTTTGTACATAAATAAATTTATGTTATAATGCAATGCCAACTCAATATCTTAACTGTGAAGAAACGATTAGTCTTCAATAACCTACTATTTATTTATTAGTTACAAAATGAAATGTTGCCAGATTATACGTTGAATAATGTAAAAATTAATAGTACAGTTCGCTGCTATCCTACGAGAAACTGCAACTATTTTAGGCTTCCTGAAACAAATTTGTCGGGAACCCAAAACAGTATTTATCATAAAGTTTTTTGTGGGTGTCTCAATGTTGTGCAGTCCAAATTTTGGTACCCAGGTAGTAGCATAATATTGCAGTAGTTTTAGAAAAGAATGTATTTTTAGATAGAAGATGTCAAATTTTATAACTAAATATAATATATTTTAAATAATTATTATAGGTTTCCTAGGAGATCTTGATGACTGACTCTTCTTCTTCGAAACGTTTAGACATCGTAATTCTCTAGATCTAGATGCCTGGCGGCAATTTGAGACCCAAAGGAGGTGTTCGTCTTTGATTCCAATCCTCGGACAGTTCTGTTGTTTGACCGAAGTTTAGACGGTTGTTATTCATGACAATAGTACGTGTAATTAGCCATTACTTTGGAGCAAAATCCAATCAATATAATATGTTTACCTAAAATAATTAATAAACTTAGTTTTGCAAAATAATTAATGTTAATTTATAACAAATTTTTAAAAAGTCGACGCAATAGATACAATCTGTAAGTTTTGGGATCGTAGGGCGATTCTTGCGGACATTGCTTAAATTGTCGATATAGATATTCATTATGTAGATATTCAAATTTTAACTATATCATCACCACATTCGTGGTGAAAGAAACAATTACAACTATATAATAAAGAATATAATACCAGAATTGTCCATACAAATTTGAATGTAAACATAATACTATAATATATCTACCATTTAATTAAATAAACAAATCGCAGATCTCCGTCCTATTTGAATTTAGAGTAGGTTTTTTAGGAAATTTAGGTTTTGAATGGAAATTTAGGCCCAAATTGGGCAAACATTTGGTTGAGGAAATAAACTCACATGGCATTTCTCGTATAAACTGTGTATTTTTATTTTGATATACTATATTGTTTTCTGTGAAGAACAACTAAACTCGGATGACAGGGAGTTTCAATGATACTTACTTACAGGTTAAGATTCGTGTTTATTATCGTTTTATTTACATTAAATATTAAACTAGACTTAAAATCGTCCTAAAGGATACTCTGGAATAATTTGCGGCAGAGGAAATGATCACTGAAAGTGATCGGATACCAACGGCTATCAAACTAACCGATCGGGTATTTGAACCGAGCGGGCGATGGTTCTCTCTCATACAGTACAACTTTATTTACCTCTGTTGAGACACATTAAAACTAAAGGCTAAAGGTAGTAGGGAAGGAAATGAGATGGGGAAGAGAAAGGTAGGGAAGTACCTGGCTATTATTCAGATCTGGTCACCAAACACGGCTAAAGCCAAGCTTCAAAGGAATTCTTGGAAATACTTCACTCAATTTCTGTGTGCAATGATGAATTCTGTGACGGTGGAACGATGATAAGCTCCGCCGAGTAAATATACTCGTAATATAATTTTACCTACATCCTAAATAATTTTTTTAAACATCATGTTACAACTTTTTTCCGTCAGTTTAAGATTTTTTTTTCATCCATATAAAATTAGAAAGGCAAGAATATTTATAAAATACTACAAAGCTGACAGAGAAATAATAAACTGCAATAAATAAAAATCCAATGGAATAGTCAACATTAAGGTTAAGAAAATATACCCTAAAATATAGTCCGAATCTTAACGACCTAAGTAAAGAAGCCGTGTACACAAATTGAGACTCGCAACCCGTGTATTGGACGGACCTACTGTCGAATTTGCCCTATCAAAGAAAAGAAGAAGAAGACAAATAATGTGGGAATCTTAGCGATGTAAGTGAAGAAAGCGTTTAAACAAATAAACGCCCGAGGCACGGCGTGGTGGATGAACATACGGTCGAATTCACCCTAGCAGACCCGGAGATTCGACCTTTCCGCAGCGTTCATTTTAATTAATTCTGTAGAATGTATGACAAATATTTAAAATGTATCTCCATGTCTCACTCCCGAAGTTATTAATTCTAGTCTAGAAAAAGTCTTACCGCTACGTTTACTCTTGATAAACGGGTTATGAAGTTTTAAAATCGTTGGTCGTAAAATATTAATGGTATGGTGTTGATTTTTTTAATCTTAAACACAAAAAACTTACATCCCCAGTGTACATACAGTACAACTTTATTAACCTCTGTTGAGACACATTAAAACTAGAGGCTAAAGGTAGTGGGGAAGGAAAGGAGATGGGGAAGAGGAAGAGGAAGGTAGGGAAGTACCTGGATATTATTCAGATCTGGTCACCAAACTCGGCTAAAGCCATTTCAAGCAACGTTTCAATTCTGAATGGTGGTCTTACACCAGGGCGATACTGAGAGTATCTTCCAATCTGGAACGTTCCGCAAATATACTATGTGTTATTTTAAATGGATTAATTGTGAAATAACACAAATTAATCCAATAAAATTTGCCTTTGTCATAAATACATATTACTCGTATATTCGACTAAATATTTATTATTATTTCGATCTAAATCAAAAAAGATGTCAAAAATGTGCTATTTAAACTATATTAATAAATTTGAAGAGTTAGCAATTGAGAATCCGCAAACTGTTTTCAAATTCTCCGAGACTCTTAATAATAAAGAATCAGGATTTCCTTCCACAATGTTTTATAAACACAGAGTAGCCGATAACTCTTTAGATATAGTAAACTTATTTGCTGATTGCTTTGGTGAAGTTTATAATACTAAAACTGATTTCTCATCACATGATTTTACATTTGACGATTCTATTGACTTTAACAATTGTATATTTAATGAAGCTGATATTAAAAAGAAAATTATCACTTTAAAACAAAATAAATCAGCAGGCCCTGATAACGTTCCTCCAATATTTTTATTAAAATGTGTATCCATATTAACAATTCCACTAATGAAAATTTTTAACCTTTCTTTGAAATCTAGAATTTTTCCTGATCAATGGAAGAATAGTTTCTTAACACCTATTTTTAAAAAAGGTGATAAAAATGACGTCTAAAATTATAGACCTATATGTATACAATCTACAATTCCTAAATTATTTGAATCTATTTTATTAACGAAACTTAATAAGGAATTTAGTAAAGTTATTACACCATTTCAACATGGATTCATTTCTGGAAGATCAACTCTAACAAATCTTTTGATTTATCAACATCACATAATTGAATCATTAAATAAACGATTCCAAATTGATACAGTGTACACATACTTTAGCAAGGCATTCGATAAGGTATCTCATGAAATTTTAATCCAAAAACTAAAAGCTCTTGGTATCTCGGGTAGTTTGTTAAACTGGTTCATTAGTTACTTGTCTTGTAGAAAACTTTCTGTAAAAATTTTAGATTACATTTCAAAACAATTTGTGGCTTCCAGTGGAGTTCCTCAAGGTTCACATTTAGGACCTGTTTTATTTTTAATATTTATTAATGATATTGTAAAATTTTTTAAAGAATTAAACATACTCTTGTTTGCTGATGACCTAAAAATTTACAAAACGATTACCTCAATTAATGATTGTAATATTCTTCAAGCTTATCTTGATCGCTTACAAGATTGGTGTAATTATAATGAACTATTTTTAAATATTGATAAATGTCAATTTATATCTTTCTGTAGAAACAAAAATCCTATTATGTCTCATTATAGTATTAACAATATTTCCCTTAAAAAGATGTCTAATATCAAGGATCTGGGTATCCTTTTTGATGAAAAATTAACATTTGTTCCACACATTAATGAAGTTACTAATAAGGCTATGAAATGTTTGGGATTTATTTTAAGAACAGTAAAAGATTTTTCATCACTTTATTCATTTAAAATTCTCTTCACTGCTTTAGTAAGAAGTAATTTAGAATACAATTCCACTATTTGGTCTCCATACTATAAAGCACACAAAATAAAAATTGAGAAAGTTCAGCATAAATTTTTAAGGTTCATTAATTTCAAACTCTCCATATCTATTGAACAAATTAATTGTGTTAATTTAATGAAAACGCTTAATTTAACTGACCTATCGTGTAGAAGATCCAAGAGCGATTTGGTTCTTTTATTCAAATTAGTTAATGGATCACTTGACGCACCTGATTTAACAAAACTAATAACTTACCGAGTACCTAATCGTGACACGAGACTTCCTGAGCTGTTCTTTGTTTATCCGTCTAAAACAAACTATTTCATTAATTCCCCAATCCAAAGACTTCATAGGCTTGGAAATGAATTCAGTTCGGTTGATATTTTCATTTATTCTTTACCTAAATTTATAACAGAAATTTCTAAAATTCTTATGTAAATTTTATTATTATTCTTCTAATATGGTTTTTGTTGATATATCTTTTTAATTCTGCTTATATCCTTACTGTTCAGTTTATCTTTTTACGGTGCTCCAGATTTTATGTCCGGGTTGAATCTTTCCCAAATGAAAGACTAAACCCTTCCACACACTTTTCCACAAATGAATATCTAGTAAATGAACGCAATGTAAGTGCACTATATAAGAATAAAACAATACAAGAACAATACGTCAATCCACTAGAAACATAATGGGAAAATATTTCACCGACTCCAGATATTTTCATATCAGAGGGTTCGGCTCTGATGAAATCCTAACTGGTCCGATAAATCCTACTGATCCCTCAATATAAATATTTAAAAAATCTTTCGTAATCCTACATGTATTTAAAATGACCGACTTTTGCATTTTTATGTACAAATTTTTTGACAAATCTAATACGCCTAAATTTTGAATGAGAGAGCTAGGTATAATGCCAGTAGCCGAAATAACAAATGGTAATATTTTTATAGTCTGAGAATGCCAAATTCTTTTAATTTCATTTCCTAAATCTGTATATTTTCTTATTTTTTCAGAAACAGTTTTCTGAATATTACAAGAATTTGGAATAGCGACATCAATGATATAAGTTATTTTCTTAATTTTGTCATGTAAAACTATATCGGGTCTATTATGACTAATTGTTCTGTCTGTCAGAATAGTTTTATCATAATAAATTTTATAAAATTCATTTTCTAAAAATGAATTTGGTTCATATTCATAATATGGTACATTACGGCAGTCAATCAAGTTATGTTTAATTACCAAACTTTGGTGAATTATTTTTAAAACTTGATTGTGCCTAAATGTATACTCGGACGGCGCTAATACAGAACATCCCGATATAATATGTTCTATAGTTTCCGGAAAAGCCAAACATTTTCTACATAAATCATCAATTTGATTTGCATCTTTGATGATATGCTTCCTATAATTTTTAGTATTAATGACTCTATCTTGTATGGCAAGCATAAAGCCTTCTATTTCTGCGCTCAACTCTCCAATACTCAACCATTTGTTTGACGAAAATTTGTCAACATATGTTTGGTTGAGATAATTGAAGTGTTTTGCGTGAAGAATTTTATTTGACCAGGAATCTAATAATTCCTGGTTGGTATTTATAAGAATGCAAATGTTAAATAATATTATTTTATATATTACTTTAATTGTACTCCTGAAAAACTTATGTATCTGTATTAACGTGTTTTTGTAAAAGCCTTTAAGGCGTGAATAAATGAATAAATAAATGACTTACTTATAATATAAATATTCCGTTTTATGTTTGGTTTTTAAAGAGTAAGCCACCCACGTTCAGCCCATATAATCGGGTAAATTGCACGAATTAACTCCCACTTTCTCTGGAATTTATAGCTGCCTACCGACATTGACCGCAAGTAAGTATGCCATGAGACAATAGGGTGTAATATACGATCTAATTAGTATTGGGGTACTTAGAATCAGGTCAATCTGTTTGGAGGCCTTCAATTAAGAGAAAGTATAAGAGTGTAAAAAAAATAAATTATATTCTAGACTAGTCCCAGGAAGATATCGTTTCACGTCATCGACGACCGTTCTTAAAAAATCTTGTCTACTCTTAAATCCACTTAGTTGTAAGAATTTGGGATCTACGTATTATTTATAACTTTTTAAAGTACAAAAACATTCTTGGTGTTGTTTAGATTTGATTATTCAATCTTTAAACAAAAGTGCTTTTAACTCAGTTGGCTGCTTACGCATAACTACGTTCAGTTGTCAGTAATTATCTACGTCTGAAAATAATATCCTCCGCAGCCGTCTACCATATCGCAACTCTTCACAAAAAATATATTTTTGTATACGTTCCATCATAAGAAATGTATCAAATTTTTAATTATAATATCACCATAGTTCCATTACCGTTCAAGTATTATTTTATCAGCAATGGAAAAAAAACTAGGAATACTACACAATAAAGCATTGCGAATAAAACCCAAGCTGCTCAAGTACTATTCACATTGCTTTTATTTGCAACAGTCTAGCGCAACAAATGCACATGGATAAATTTACATGGTTTATATTATGACAGTGAAGTAAGGTTTTAAGAGACGCATCTGACTGGTCTAACAGTGATTCTTGACTTTATTTCTAGTAAGAAGTGTAAGTTGGATGTTGGTCTTCGGTGACATTTTTTGTAGTTTTCTAATAAACACATTTCAAAAAGAAAATTCTTTCATGACCCTCAGCAGAGTAACCACCGAACTAGCCACCTGACACTAACTGTCCAATACCTGTTCTGGTGAGATGTCTATATGTGTTTTTTTTGGTCCAAAATTCCATCTACATATTTTACTCGAAATAAGCTCAGAAATCACTGGTTAAATAAAGTACGTCAAATACCGTCTCGTAACACGCTGTATACTATATTTTAATGTATATGTATATTATGCATAGGTATATTTGAAAGTATATATTTGAATGTATACATTTGAATGTATACATTTGAATGTATACATTTGAATGTATACATTTGAATGTATACATTTGAATGCATACATTTGAATGTATATGTTTTGACATAAAATGTATACACTAAATCACAGAAAAAATAAAAATACGTAAAAGCCCGTAAGGGCGCTGATGATTAATAAAAAAAAATATTTTAAGATGACGTCTAAGGAATCAAAAGAAATATAAATAGCGACCACGAGACCATTAATCTCTAATTATACGGAATGAGAAAAGCAAAACAAATTAAATTGACAACCAGATTATACACAAGGCAGTCCAACTATATTATAAAATTACCAAAGATATAACTGCGATAAAAAACAAAATGATAACAGGTTTAAGGTTTAGTTAAGTCTGTTGTGTATTTATGTTTGCATGATATTAGCACACCATAATTATCGCCTTGGCGAAAGACCACCATTTGGAATCGAAAACTTCGCTTAAAATTGCTTTATGTGTGTTAGTGACCAGATCTGAATAACGTTATTTTCTAACCTTCGTTTTCTCTACCTCCTTTCCTTTAGACTCACAAGACACCTCAATTGGGGATGTCATTGTCGCACTGGCTTCGGAAAGTGGGGAGCAGTTAAAAAGGCCCTCTTTTGCGACGTGCCACGTTAGCACTACTAGCGATAAGAGTGTGAAACAAGCTGAAGTCCCCTTTTTGACATTTTGAAAAAGGCTCCTTTCTCTTTCATCATGAATTTATATTAATGGTTGTTGAAAAGACTGATTTGTTAGATGTTTGTTACACATTTTTTGCAAAGGTACATGGCTGCAATATGGGGAGGTTAAACTTTACGGAGGATTTTTTTAGGTTTTTTATGTGTGGTACTTACGTTTTCATCATACTGGGCGTGGCAGTTTATGGACGCGTTTTCATGGGTGGGAATTCCCGCATAAAAAGTTTCCGCGAGACTTCAGATGTGTTTTTTTTTAATAAGAGGATTTCGGAGTCTTTATGAAGTTGGGCTTCCCTCACCCATCTGGCGGCGCCCAGGACTATGCGTATGGCTTTATTCTGGAATGTTTGGAGTTTTTTTAAAAGAGACTCTGAAGCGTGGGCCCAGATGGGGCTTGCATATATTAGTTTGGCGTTGCCTGGGCTTTACGAAGAGTGTTTTGAAATCAGATGTAGACATTCATTTTTCTATTAATTCCAGCGCCAACTGTGCAAAATAGGGTGGGAAAAGGATATGGGGGGTGGTTCTAAGAAATGAAAACAGTGATTTATATTTTGTTTTGGAAGTTCCCAAAATTCAATTTCGGAATTAAATTGTTGATTTGCATTAGAACACGCCCTCCCATAGACTGTCTTTTTCGTATGATTTAATTTTGACAAAATGTTAATAAATATAAAATACAACGTTTTGTACTGAATTTAGATTTTTTTCTGCATTATAATTACAGACTTTAACTTTTGATGCTGACTGATTTTTCAATTTGGTAGGCGGGTATGGGTACCGACCTCTCGGTAACCATCTATTGTTTAAATGATACCTATGCTATAGGTCACCGAAAGTGGTTAGCTAGTGACTTAGCAGGGGTGACCGGGTCCACAAGGCATGCGAGGGATGGGTTCAAACGTTCAACACTCCTAGACACACTGACCAAAAGACTCCTACCCATTCATACCCCTTTCCTTCTCAGAATTTCCTCTCCATTCTTTCCTTTAAAATACCCAAAGATGACTTTGCCCTAAGGTTAATTATTTTACCAAAAACCTCCTGTGTGAGGTTAATGCAAATATAAAAATAAAATAAAAATTAATACCATTGCCTTAATATGATCATTGAAGTTGAAAGGCGTATCATATTATATACATATTTATTTAGTACAGAATATATACATTTATAAAATGTTTTGACTGTCTTACTAGTATGAATTCTCATTTTAGGAACCTTCAAATATGAATAAATTAACATAGATATTTTGCACAAAAAAGGAAAAACAGAAAAAAGACGAAGAGTAAAATATTATAAAATAAAATTTACTCTTGTACATGGACAAGAGTAGCTAATGATAGAGAAAAATGGCGGCATTTGGATGAGGCCTTTGTCAACTAGTGACATACAGACAGGGAGTCGATGCATGATAAGTGTTATAAATATTATAAATAATGTAATGTAATTTACTGTCTGAATGAAGGCTATTATTATTATTTTATTTTATTTTAGCATATTTATTTCAATATTAGGTGCATATACTTCATAATAAAGGTTTAATCATAAAGGTAGGTAACTGGTGTTATATGTTTTTTTTTTCATTTCTGTTTTTCAGTGGTAGGCGATTGAAAGCGAGAAGCACCTACCCCGAAGTAATTCCACCCTCGCTCCAGCAGCATCCCGTCACTGCGGCGCAGCTGGTAGCTATGCGGCCATGCAATGCACCACTACCCACACCCATCAGATCCGATATCATCCCTCACTCAGAATAATAACTTTCAGTTCTGAGAGGTTTCTTTGTTGTTTTTTTATTATTATTTCCATGTAAATGAGCTACTATCGGGTAATGCATTTTAAGAATTGAGATAATATGAAACATTTTTGACGTGCTAATCGTGGGAGATGGAAACGTTGGTAAAATGGAAGAAGGTTAAATTATGGTCACTCGCGAATTTGAATCCTTTATCTTCATCTTTACTCATACGCCTGTCTCAACACAGGTATACCCTAGCGAGACAGGCATCGAATAATAAATTGTAAACATCACGTATATAGATCAATAAATAAATCTTCTAAGTCGAGAGCCTTACCCCTCGATCACGTAGACTGTCCAATAACAGATACAAGGACCTAAGTAGTTATAATTGTACTGATTAAACAACGTATTTGCGGTGCAAAAAACTTGTAAGTGGGTTGAAGGGCACAAAAACTTATCCATCTTTTGATTCCATAACTGCATTTACAGGTATATAGCTCTCACTACTGTGAACGAGGTTATGGTGACCTCCTATGGTACAAATAAATTTATTTGAGCTGATTCTCACTGTTGATAAGTATCCGTTCATATATTTTTCTCTATAGATTTCAGAAGAATAAATTATTTCACGGGCTGCCACATTTTTCATGCTTTTGTATTATGTTAATGTAAGTACTTGCATACTGCTTTCTAACCCCGTATGCACGGAAATTTGAGGGTCTAGAGTCGTAAATAAAAAGAGTCTTGACGTGTGCGGTGAAGGAGGAAACCATATGTTTCCTTATAACGCCGCCTTTGGGAAAGTGGTGGGGTCCCCTACAATGTCGTTCAGGAAAAGATAACAATATTCAACCAGAGCAAAACCTCAACGTGTGTCCAAGGAGTAGTAATTGGTCATGCCCACGATATAAAGCCGGCGGGAATATCCGTAGAAATGCAAATATAATAATCTTAAACATTTCCTGTTAACTCTTTCAATGCGCAAAATATATGTTAGTTTGTGATTGAATTTGACTCCAATACACCTAACAAGACCAGTGTATTATATAATAGCTTTAGCGTTTGTGCTTTGTGAAACGAGTGTGAATTTGTAATTACGAAACCAAACCGAGGCGCAGCGAAGCTTGAATGCTCTGCTTACGAAATCGTTGGTACATTGGTGAAAAGTTACATAATTGTCGTAAATAACACCAAGATCTTTGATTTGGTTTACGCGCTGGAAAACAAATTTCATTTTATAATGAAATGTATACTGATTCTTAGAATTGGAAACATGAACGCGGGGCTTGCATAAGTACCTGTTTATGTCATAAATATCTACACCAAAATTCTTACAGATGAATGATTTGGATAGTAGTGAAAAGTCTTAATTTCAAAGCATCATTTTGAAATCACACCAAAGGCGTTTAATCAAATAACCCGTGAATAACTTGTTACCGCAAAATTGTGTTACTTTTGTATTCGCCCTATAAAATCTGCGTTCAAAAGGCAAAATTAAAAAAGTTCGCTGCTCGAAAGTGAAAAAAAGTATTTCTGTGTGATGCTCATTTGCGAAAAAAAGACTCACATCCCCGGCTCGGGGGCTAAACGGATTTCCAAATGCGCAATAAGGTAATCAAAACTTTAGTTTAAGAACACCAATTTAATTTCAGCAATTTATTGAAACTTTAGGGTCTTGCTTCCCTTTGCCTGATCTGCTATTATTTTATACGGAAAACATTTTAAAGTAAAGTTAGGTAAAATAATGTGCCAACCGGAAGCGCATTTCAAAAAGATTATCTGAGGCAGAAAGAGAAGGTGGAGCTTTCGTCTTCATTTATATGTATCAATCTTTTACGAAACTTTTCTTGTAATTCTTTGTTAGTAAAAAATGTTATTTTATTTAAAAGTCTAATAAATTAGTTTACATCACCTTATTTATATAATATACACTATATACATGTTTCGCTAACGATGATCACCGCATTAGGAGTAAATTTACACCAAATTAAAAAAAAAAAATATAGATATAGAGGAAGGGGTAGAAAAAGAAGGGAGGAGTAAGATTGGGAAAAGTTTATTAGAATAAAGACGAAATATACAGTTAACAACAAATATAGCAATATTCAAACCTAAAAATCAGGAGTTTAAGCAGGAATTTAATTATAAGGATTGTAATTACTTTTATATAGGTAGAATTAATAGAAACGTTGAAGAACATCTCAGAGCCTTAAATGGCAAAATTGAGTACGAAGATCATTTATTACGATTTAATAAAAATTTAGGACTAACTAAATATACTTCTCACAGGTTACACATCTTACAGATAAGGCATCGCAGATTAATAATTTTGAGATTTTAGGAATAAGAAAAAATGTTAATATCAAAGCAGATGTATTAATCAGTAAAATATTTGTATAAACCCTCTTTTAAACATTTCCACTTAAACGGTATTTCTCTTTTATTTCTAATAAACTTCCACTACTCTTACCGTTGCTTCTTCCCTCTACCGCTTCCTCTCTATAGATGATTTATATTTAATTTTTAACTTTAGTGTACATTTACTTCTGATGATTTGACACGAAACATATACATAGATTGTGTGTACATATAAATAAAGTGATGTACACTGAGGTATTTGTCATTTTTAAAAAAATTATGCCATCACGAAGTGAAACACTTTTGGAAGAAATTTTCTCTGAAAAATAAAAAAAATATCATTTGATACCTAATTAGGTACCAATTCTTTAGAAACATGCATTTACAAAATTTATCGTCCGTGATAGAAAGATACATCTTGAAGTCGCTCAAGAGAAAAGTTTTTTTTAACTTTGTGTTTTGTTTTTTTAAGTTCTCTGTAGACGTCAAACCAGTAGCAAAAAGTAAATAGGGAAAGGAAAAAAAGTGATTTATTAATCGTAAGGATTGTCCTCTATCTTGTCAATGTCATTTAAGATATTGCTCGAAGATTTAATAGACCCTTTAAATTGTAGGCAGCTCCCGAAACTTACATAAATACAAGAATTTACAATAATTAAAAAAAAAAACAAATCTAAGCAGAAGTAATCTTTCAATCGCAAGTATCATCTTCGCGTGCCTTATCGACATTGATACAACGTGTCTGTGATACGAATCATATCATACCAATATCTGTGTAGTCACTGTCGCCAATTACAGACATATTCGTATTACAACACAAAACTGTGTATATTGGATACCAGATACTTGAAGATTCCAGTTATCATACTAACCGGGTTGTTTGAAAAATTTTACAAACGGACATCCGTTCTGAGGGTTTAATATGATATGGGACAGTGCGAGTTCTCGTAAACTTCTCTTAGCAGTAGAGGTTGTCAAAAATACGTCCATCATTAATTAAGGGGAACGGTTGCGCCGCATTTTTCATAAAATTCATAAATTTGGATTTGATGCCAAAATAACGAAAAAAAAAATCTAGTAGAAATGTACAGCAAATATCTATCACGGATATATGTTACTTTATATATTTGTATTTCATCCTGTAAACGTGTATAAAAAATAATGATTTTAGAGCAATATTTGAAAGTTAATGAAAATTATTTAGAAAAAATGTTTTTTTATATTAACCATGTAAATAAAAATAAAAACCGTATCATAAACAGCATTTTCATTGATTTTCTTTGGAACACAAATTTGTCTTATAAATAAAATTTTCTACCTAAAACGAACTTTTAAAGCTTTTTTATTATTTTATTTTTCATTATATTACGACTGTAAATAAATAATAAAACTAACTATAAATAACACATGCAACTAACCAAACTTGCTTCTAAAACCATGCAAATTGAATTCTTTAATGGCGTATATATCATAATTTAAAACAAAAATTAATAAAATAGCTCATATGTTTATATAGTTTCTGTACCTTTCGAATAAAAATATAAATTTCTTCATCAAACTTTACAAAATAACTTTGTGGCATTATTTATTATTTAATTAATAACAGATCACTTTGTGTAAACCACTTTTTAACAAACAATATCGACATGTTTCAATAACAATTCTATCTTCTTCAGGATATGTTAACATATCCTGAAGAAGATAACACTGTTATTGAAACATGTCGATATTGTTTATTAAAAAGTGGTTTATACAAAGTGATCTGTTATTAATTAAATAAAAAATATAAAAAAAATATTCAGTTCGGTTGGTTATTTTGGCCTCAAATCCAAATCATTTTTTTTACATAAGGTCGCGCAGCCGTTCCCTCTGGGTTCAAACGAGCAGTAATACAATTGTTGTTTTCACATTGGATATTTCTTATTCATTGTTTTTTTGGTGTTCGCGCGAACTTCATACCAAAAACGGATTACATCTATATTATCACATAAAACATGGGTTGAATCGGAAGACAATAATAATGATGATATTCATGTAATTATTAACTGGTAATTTTAATTCTCATTATTCGATTATTTTTTTCACATTACCTCCACACAGGAGATCCTGAGAAAAATAATTTACCCCAGAACCTATGTCATCTCTGCAGATGTGGATGAGAGAGTAATTTTAACGAATGGACGGAGAAGATCTCGGAAAGAAAAAAGAACTTAACACACTGACCTCCAGATTCCTACGCATACAGCGCGCAGCGTAGGAATCTATAGGTCGGTGTGTTAAGGTGTGATGGACGTATAAATCTGTCCCTCCAACTGCGGTGCAAGACAATAGGTCGAGAGAGTCCTGCGGGAGATATCAAAAGGTCTTCCTCTACTAGTCTCTCTCAATACGGTCCGGAATGCAGCTAGAGAGCAGATGTAGTCACCGTCAATAACGAGACAAACCTCACTCCCAAGAACCCAGGTACCCCTGTTAAGTCACCAATCATAGCAAACCACTTGGGGTGACCTATGGTAGAGGTGTTGGTTATCCAATAAATGGTTCCCAGGGTGGCGATACCCAATTCCACCTCCACAAGGAGCTTCATAAATGTCAAAATATAGTGAGGTTTTGTTATTGCTTTTATGTTTCGATTGCCGTAAGACCTGTAGTTATGATAAAACGTGGATTATTAAAATTTCATTTCAAGGATTCACTAATGGCTGAAGGACACTTTTGTTCCACGAAATTTTTATTTAAACGACGCCGATTTTGACGTAATAATCTTTTATTTCTTTACCGTCCTGTGAAAATCTTAGGCTCCTCGCGGCTATAAAATAAATCAATGATTCTGAAAATAAATTGCGTGGAAGCTTATCGAAAAAATTCACCCAACGCGACGGGTTAAATTATGAACCTATGTGGATTTTAGGTACTAACTCATATTACCGTAAAGCAAATATTTAACGAGATTATCGTAAAAAAGTAATTTCGGCATCTTTCTTCAAATAAAGCGGGAAACGCGGAAGGGGAAATAAATAATGTACCATAATACATTAAAAATAGATTTAATGGCGTGCTCCAGGGAAAGACGAAAGGTGTGGTTAAGAGGTAGACGACCGGCATGGTCCAGGGGTAAGGCTCACGACTCGCAATCCGAAGGTTCGGGATCGAATCCCGGCGTGGGCAAATAAATTTTATTTGATTAATTTGTGTTATTTCATCGTTAATTCATTAAAAATAATATAATAGTATATTTGCGGCACGTTCCAGATTGGAGATACTCTCAGTGTCGCCCTGGTGTAAGACCACCATTTAGAATTAAAACTTTGTTTGAAATGGTTTTAGCCATGTTTGGTGACCAGATGTGAAAAGTCAGATCCTTCCCCATCTTCCTCTTCCCTACCATCTTCTTCCCCACCTTCCTCTTTCCTATCTCCTTCCCTACTACCTCCAGCCTCACAACATCATGCCATAGTCTTACTGGCTTTAGATGGGAGCAGCTGGGACTCTTGTGATGTATTCACATATACATAATTTTTGAAGTAAAACTTCTTTACGCTCGACTTGGGGGGTAAGCTGGTGAATGCGTTGCGAAAAGTGTGATGCGAACGGTAATCGATGCGAACGGTGATCGATGCGAACGGTGATCGGGTGAGGCGTACATACTGCACAACTTTCATCACAAAAAGACATCAAACTATGGTTAAGTAAACAGGACGATGAGGAAATCATTAAAATTATTAAGTAACCCCAATGCAACCTGCAGACAACAAACCAATACTTTTATTTTATTTATTGTTTATTTTGTTTATCTATAATCAAGAAACTAGAAGATGAGGAAATAAAGATCAGCACCCATTCAGCAACATACAGTCCGCCTCGGAACAGGAAAACCTAGTGAGGAGGACTGTAAACAAACCACATAACTTGGTATTTTTACTTATTGTGTAATTTTACTTTATCTTATATTGTCATTAAATAAAAAAATAAAAACTACGGTAAGGCGTACATACTAACCCAAGGTCGTAGGTCACCCCAAGGTCGTAGGTCACCCCAAATTCAAATGTCACCCCAAGGTCTTAGGTCACCTGAAGGTCGTAGATCACCTCAAGGTCATAGGTTACCCCATGGTCGTAGGTCACCCCAATGTCATATGTCACCCCAATGTCATATTTTCTTTTATAAGTTAGTGAAGTTTAACTTCAGTAGTATGGTCTATAGCACACTAATTTTTTGTTTTAAATGAGGAAGGGAAGATAGATGTCAAAAGGTTGTTCCACATGAAACTTTACCTACCGTGAATTTCGCAGGTGCACCAGTACGAGCATCAAAATTGTTGAATTCCGGCAGGCTCCATTGAAATGTCTGTAGGCCAGACTGCCTTAATCTCATATCTGTGTTCTGTTTCATTTGCGGCAGATATTAAATAATAATAATAATATTTGGATGAATTGTATAGCGCCGTTTTTTGTGAAAATCACCTCAAGGGCGCTGTACAAACTTATAATACATTTCTACAATCTTACTGCTAACTACAAAAAAGACAACCATTATGACAACTTATGGCTAAAAATTGCATCCACCGGTTCGGTTCATCGATCACCGATACGAAACTATATGAACAATGATTTGACCAATGAACGTGATGCTGCTGTACAGGCAGAAAATATATTTACAGTACCATACTTACCTGGGAAGTCACTAGAGATTAACAGCGTTATTTTTTTTTAGGGAAATTTAGGTACAGTTCGCACGCAGAGGACATAGTTGATTAAACAAAAGCAAATTTTATGATGGGCTGTACAATAGTAGGATTTGATCAGAATATGTATCTTCCTAAATGCGATTCGTTCTTTGGTAAGAGAAAGATTGATGTGTTAGGATTCAATACAATGTGTTAGGATGTATTAAGTATGAATACATGTTTTTGTTTAATTCTTTTAAAAATGAGAGACAAGCATCCCCGGTATACGAATAACCTGACAATCATTTTAAAATCTCATACTTCATCACAGTAAGCGGAATATGTTGCTTGTTTCGTTTTAGAGGACTTAGCCAGCCGGAAAATTGAACTCATGGAGCCGGGATGAGATCCAGATGCGATGCCAACTCAGCCACTGACCGGACAAATGCTACATGTGGATACGTAAACCGCCTCACTAGATTTCATCTATTCTGAGACACGTTGGTGTTTTCTTTAATCTTGTTGTTCCGTGTGATCATTGACTACGAATCCGGTGGTCAAGGGTTCAAATCATTGAATTAATTAACAATAATATGTAGTATATTTGACCTTTACATTTAGGCCTTGAGAAAATTAACTAACCTCAGGGCCTATATCATCTTTGAGAATGCTGTGCGGATGGTATTTTTAAGGAAAGGATAGAAGAGAGATCGTTCTGGGAAGGGAAAAGGTGCGAGGACTGTGAGTGAATCTGGGGGTCAGTGAGTCCAGAAGTGACGGACGTATGTATCCATTCCTCCCACTGCGGTGCAAGGCCATTGATCTAAAAGTCCTGCCATTGAGTTCAAATGGTCTCCTTCAATCAGTCTGTCCCTATCCGACCCGCCACGCAGTAAATCGGCAGACGCATCCACCGCCAAGACCCAGATAAACTTCACCTCATAATACTAGACTCTACTGAGTTACCAAACGTAGGGAACCACTTGGGGTGACTTTTGGCAAAGGTTTAGTTATCAATGATTATTGGCCACCAAAGTGATCAAAAAATTCAGGGCCTATGACATCTTTGGGGATGCTGTGTGGAGGGTCACTAAACACGTTAATTGCCATTTCAAGTGACGTTTTGATTCTGAATTGTGGTATTTTACTAGTAGGTATATAATATTTTTTGTATTTGGGTATTTGACTTGGGTCTAACCTGAAAATGAAAATTCCTTTGACATGTCAGATGTCAGTTGTGTATATATATGGCAAGGGCCGCGGTCTAGGGCGGGTGGGTAGTTCGTAAATACTCTCCCTGGCAGGTCGTAAAATGCGCCATATACGTTCTGCCCCATTTTCGAAAGTGACATTTATTTATTCAGTTACATTCAGCAACGTTGGAATCTTTGGAGAATGCTTACAAGTTTCCCCTTTTATTACATCTCTACCTGTAGAATTTGTGGTCGAGCGAAATAATTCTATTCGTTCTTGAAGTGACACGTAGTATTTCATCATGGTACATGACATTCAATTACGTAAGAGATATTATACTGTAAGATTATCACGTTCAAAGAAAATTGTGTAATAATTCTAAAATACGATTAATAAAATAATATTGCTTGATTCCCGCTTGACCAAAGCTTAAGGGGGTCATCTTGTGCTCTTTTTTTGTTTTTTAGCATACAACTGCGAACTTTTCACCACGTATTCACTCATGTTTTGAGCACACTTTACGATTTTTTCAGCCTTTTTAGCAGATTTTTTACACATTGCTGAAGTACACGGCAACTTAGCCACTCATCTTCAAACAAATGTTTTGCAGTTACCACGATTGGGGACATTCTACTTCTCTAAAACAAAAAAATCAAACGCACTTTAATCTGTGAAGTATGAACTAGGTTTTGAACTAGGATTATTAAAAATTCTGAAAAGGTTAATTTTTGGCATTTAAAAAAATATTTTTCTTGAATTTTGAAATCGTGAACAAATATGCTCAACATATGAATGACCCCCCTAAAATTGTAAAACGTTTTATTGTCAATATATAATAGTGTAATGAGTTCTTTTACGAAAAACGCACCATACGTGTGGATATTCCACGCTGTAAAAAATAAAGATTTTCCGATAATTATCACATTTTTTTAATATGTTCTGATCTAATTTCTGTTTTAGTTAGTGTTTTATTATTAATCCCCGCTGTCCTGAAATATTAATGATATTGTAACCAGTTCTGAATTGACAGTTATTTTATTCCACCATAATCTTGCCTTTCCCCACTCCTCCCATTCTTTCCCACTTATTTCACCTTTACAACATTCTCTAAGAAATGCATTCGCAAGCAGATTTGTTTTCGAAAACTAGAAATGCGAGTAACGTGCAAACTGTCAGATTCATTTTTTAACAAATCACTTGAAAGGTGGTCACACCACCGTTTTCGCTTCGCGAAACTTGGTTTATCCCCCTTTCCCTCGTGGAAAAGTCTATTATTTAGTGTCTGTGCCCAAGACATAACAAAAATAAGTAAATCACGGACAAATAACAATACTCATTATTATAAGTAATAATTATTAGCCTAAAACACCCATCTACATTGAAAAAATCTCCCGAGAAAAGAGACGGGCCTCGAACTCGCGTCCTTCTGATTTCCGGTCAACTGCTCTTATCCACTGAGCTACATAATTCAATATACAGGGTGTCCGGGGGTAAAGTGCATTAACTTCGGGAGGTGATTCTACATGATGGTTGGAGTAAAAAAGATTAACACCTTTTTCCGAAATTCCAACATTTTTTTTCCCATACTAAAAGACGTAGGTACCTACAAAAATTCCTTAGTGTGAGGTACGAACTTACTCGCTGAGAGCCTGCCGGGCACGATTGTGGCAACGTTGTATGGTTGTGACTGGCCCGTATCGTAACAGCGGAAAATAATAACGCTAGCGACACACACCGGTCTAATTTTATCTTTATACCACAAAACTACCCCTAAAAGTTGGAAATTTGAAAAAAGTTGTTCATCTTTTTTTCTTACAATATCATGTAGAATCACCTCACGAAGTTAATGCACTTTACCCCCGGACGCACTGTATAAGTACTAGTGTTTTTTCGGGATATTTTTTCAATGTAGATGAGTGCTTTATACTAATATTTATTAATTATAATAATTGTTACCCTTTGTGCTATGCATAAAAATCTTGTCTTAAACATTAGTTTATCAATTTAAAAAAATAATATATTCATATTTATCAATGTTTTGATATTTTCAGAAAAAACAATAAATTCTTAATGTTTTGGTAAATATCCTTTCGCTAAGCATTACTTGCGTTGAAAAGAATGATGGAAGAATATTTCGATACAAATATTTCGTGCTACGATAAAAATACTTTAGACAATGAGGCACGCAAAAAACGTAACAATCTAGAAAAAAAAAATCTTAAAATACGTTGTTAGATCAAGTAGAACCAGCGTAACAAATATTTTAAAAGTCTCTTCTTGAAAATTGAAAAGTTTATTTTTTTACCTAAACCCTTTAAGTATCAGGAAAAAATGTTACAAATTTGCCCGTTAATCGCAGTCAGCTCAACCGGAGACGGGGAGTTGGGTGTGGAATTGGGTGAGGGTCTGTGGATAGGGGGTAGTTTGATGAGTGGGTAGAAGGAAGAGATAGGGGGAGGCGGCCGTCTTTAGTAAAGGCTTTTACTTTAATCCTCGTCATATAACTGCAGCACGGTAACAGCATTTGTTGGTAAATTTGTAAACTTCGGAGGGTGTTCAAAGAAAGAGATGGTTTGAAACGCAGGAATTTGAGAATAATGGAGCCTTCAAAGTTGGAAAATGCTGACGAATTTAATATGACACTTCCATTAGGGTGGATTGTTGTGGTCACGAATTTTTTTGTTTATTTTTAAAATATTTAAATTTTTATTTCTTTATGAGTACAATCTGAAATTATAATATTTAATATTAGCGAAGACAATATTAGCGAAACTCAATCAAAAATCTGGAGACAGAAAAATCAGAAAAAGATATTGGCTTTATTAGGACTCGAACCCAGGACCAAGGACCCTTTGCTTATGTAAGCAAAGGGTGCTGGGTTCGAGTTCCAGTGCAGCCAATATCTTTTTTATGATTTTTCTGTCAGATTTTCGACTGGGTTTCGCTAATATTGTCTTCATTTCATTAAAAAATATTTTAGTTCCATTATTCCCTTGAAAATTGTAGTATTCGCAAGCTTGCTTCAGTGTGGCAACATTAACGAAAATAGCCGAACGCTTCCGATGGCACCCGAAGTCGGTATTCGGTGAGGCAGGCAGCGCGCGGTGCATCGGCCGCTCAGCGTACATTCTCTCCTAGAGCGTAGTTTAGGACATACAATTACACTGTGTACTAATAACGTCAATAAACTCTTCGTATTACGATCCTATCTCATTATTACAAATACATTCGTTTTGTCTTGATTCAAAGTCTAACAAGGACATTACAAAAATGAATAGTGTGATTTAAATTTTTTTAAACTCTCAGGGCCTATGTCATCTTTGGAGTTACGGATGTTGTGTAGAAGGGTCTTTTAAAATATAGGAAGGAGAGGACGTTTTGGAAAGGAAAAAAATAAAAGGAGTGGGTAGGAATGAGTGGGGGTCAGAGAGTGACGGACGTATGAATCCATCCTTCCCAATGCATGCTAGGCAGGCGATGGGTCGAGAGAGAAATGAGCTCCCTCAACTAGTTTTTACTGATGCGGCCTGCCATGCAGTTGGTGGGCAGACGTACATATTTGCCGCTAGATCCGGATAAAAAATAGATCTCGGGCTGGCGGTACCCATAAAAGTCTACTAAATTCTTATAAACCTATTAAAAAATACATTTTTTTTAATGTTTTTCAATTGGAAAACCAACAATTGTAATATTTATTTTATTTTATGTATAATAATATTAATATAAATAATTAGAACAATAATAGGTTTTCAATGTTAAATTAATAATGAAAAAATGGTTAATTCCCACAGCAAAACGACCATGACGCCACAAACCGTGAACTTTTAGAATTTATTTTTATATAAATACCTCACAAGAGTCCCAGCTGCTTCCGGTGAGTGAGTGAGTCTATTGCACCCCCAATCGGGCTATGTTGTGAAGCAGAAGGTAGTGGGGAAGGGAAGGAGATGGGGAAGAGGAAGGTAGGGAAGTACCTAGCTATTCAGATCTGGTCACCAAACACGGCTAAAGCCATTTCAAGCCACTTTTAAATTATGAATGGTGGTCCTACACCAGGGCAATACTAAGAGTATCTCCCACTCTGCAACGTACTCCAAATATATTATTTTAAATGAATTAATCGTGAAATAACACAAATTAATCAAATAAAATTTATTTGCCCACGCCGGGATTCGATCTCGCGACCTTCGTATTGACAGTCAAAAGCCTTACCGCTAGCCCACGCCGGCCGTTAGGAAAAACTTTTGCAAAAATTGTTCGAATATTCAATTTCCATCAACATGTACCCTAAACTTGACGTCCCTTTATCGCTAAAACAATAAGTAGGCGTGTGCAAGAAAGGCTATTTCTCAGTGACATTTCTAAATGACATCAGGAGGACAAGGACGAAGAGAAAGGGGGGAGAGAGACCACCAGACCTAGTAACTTTATTTGTACCAAACACTTTAGGTTTACTCTAGATGTACGTACTTGCAAGACATTGATCTCGTTGAGATAAAATGGCGTCCGCGGCAGCCGCTGCGCGTTGCGGGGAGTGCACAGTAATTTATGGGTGTTCTCGCCTTGTGGAGTAAATAATGTTTATCCACGAAGAGACCCAAGTGCTTCTTCTAGTTTCTGGTGCTCTGTTATTTATTGTTAAAAACCAGTTCGCTATACTAAAATATTGAAGATGATTTATGTATCAAGCTCATCTTATCTCATCTTTTTTTCCTTATCATCTTCGTGCTGTGGACTCATCCCATCGACAACGTGCCTCCGGGCGTCCCTGTGTAGACTAGTAGACCCAGACTCTCCTCGCACACACTCGGGAGTTTCTTAAATCAAATCAACTCTATCTGGAAGCGAGCACGGCAATAATAATAATAATAACTTATTGAAGAAGGATATAACAATAATAATTTTAACGAAGGTATGAAAGAATACAAGAGACAAAAAAATAGAAAAAACATTATGGTCGCAACTGGGACTCGAACGCAGAATCTTTTGTCTAACCGGGATATGCGCGTTTACTAATTCCGCCATTGCCACCTTCTCTGTCAAACTGTCATATTTCAGACGGTTTGACAGAAAGGGGCAAGGGCGGGATTGGTAAACGCCCATGTCCCGGTTAAACGAGAGGTTCTGGGTTCGAGTCCCGTTTGCGCCTATTATCTTTTTGCATGTTTCTGTGTTTGGTTTCTGGTTTGCTACGTTTGGTGATGGGGTGAGGTTTGTCCGGGGCTTGGTAGCGGATGAGACACTGCCCACAAACTACGCGGCAGACCGGATTGGGAGGGACTGGTTGTAGGAGAACTTTGGAGGTCTTCAGCCTGGTACCACCATCGCCCATCGCTTTGCACCGCAGCTGATTGATTCATAAGTTTGTCACTCCTAGACACACTGACCCAAAGATTCCTACAAACCCACATACCCTTTTACTTCCCAGAATTTTCTCTCCTTTCTTTCTTAAAAATACCCTCCACACTCCACAATCCACATGGCATCCCGAAAGAAGTCATTGGCCCTGAGGGGAAATATTTTCCTAAGGGCCTCCTATGGGGAGCTAATATTGGGTCATTAAATATGAAATTGGCGTTTTGCCGTACTGGCAACTTTGATTTCAAATATCTTCTCTTTGGTTAGGAATTCCAAATTCAAATTTATACAGCTATTTACTCATCTATTTGTGTTTTGAAAATTATAATTTATTTGTTTTTTCCTTAATTGTTTTTTTTCTTTGCGTCACTTAGTTTGCAAAATGGAAAACTTGAAATATCGCGTTATTTACGAGTACGAGTTCCACCATGGCACCAGTGCTGCAGAAACGCCTCGAAAGATTAATGATGTGTATGGCGACGGTGCCGCAAAAGCAAACACAGAGCGTTTTTGGTTCCAACGTTTTCGTTCTGGAAATTTCGACCTTCCGAACAAGCCCCGTGGACGGCCGGAGACCAAAGTTGATAATGAAGAATTGAAGGCTATTGTGGAAGCGGATCCATCACAAACCACGTCCGAGTTAGCTGCAGGCTGCGGTGTTAGTGATAAAACTGTTTTAATCCACTTGAAGCAAATCGGGAAGGTGAAAAAGCTCCCATACAAAACTCCCATAAGCTCCCATACAAAGTTTCTCCCATACAAAACGCCAATTTCATATGTAAGGACCAAATATAACAAAATTATAAGTTATGCATATGCTTATTATTTTCAATAAGTATATGAATAACTTATGATTTTAAAAACAAGTATATTGTCTTTTTAAGCTTTGTTTATTTTAAATCTTTTTATTTATTAATGTTATGCTATTGTTTGCTGCCTAATTTGTAATCGTCATGTGAAATTTCGATAAGGCATTAATAAATAAAAATATGAATATTCAAATTATATCGATTTTTTTGTACGGGAGGCATTTATTCATTGTTTTTTTGATCAATGATCAAAAAAACACTGAAAAAATGCTTTTAAAATAAGTTTTTCAAAAAGCCCACGTTGAATTTCGACGATGTGCTAGCGCGAGGGGCCCTTAATCTGAATATTTTGTCCACCACCCCCGGCCCTATAGCCTACAGGCACCTTGCAGCCACACTTGCCACCCCGCAGTACCCAAGAGGGCAGTCACGAACTAACTGACATCTAACTACCTACGTGACGCGCCGTCCGTTCTCCTCACAAATTGCATGCAAATATAAAGAGATCTCTGGGCAATCGAAAAAACAAACTTTCAAAATGTACTCTTCCAGTATCTCCATGTTATGTGTTCATTCATCTTAAATTTACGTGACCCATCACTAGAATTCAGAAAATCAAATCAAAAGATTGCAGAATAAATTGTTCTTTGTGCTTTGGTGCTTAAATGGTGCTTTCAGAGTTTTTTATGCTTTGTTCCAACTGTGCTTTCAGATTTGTTTAGTAGATGAGAGTTTTTTTGGTAATACCAGACTAAAGAAGATAACCATCAAACTCATAAAAAGTACTATTATAGTATTTCTGTTGTCTGTGCGTAATGAGTAACTCCGGTTAAATTTCAATAAAAATTTCACTTTCAAAATTAAAAAGTTGGAGAGGGGGAAAGACCCTCCAGTAGTGGGGAGGGTATTTAATGGAAAAGAGGGAGTTTTGGGAAGGAAAAACGTATGAGGGGTGGGTAGGAATCTGGAAGTCAATGTATCCAACATTTGTACACAGTTGATATTAGTCACATGAGAACGGGTCGTTTTTACGATTCGTTCTTGAGTTCAACAGCTCGGCTGTGGAACGATTTACCGGCCTCTGTGTTTCCTCCCTCCTACAACATGAGTCTCTTCAAGACCCATGTTAACTCCTTCCTTTCCTCAAAAAGACCCTCCACACAGCATCCTCAAAGATGACATAGGCCCTGAGGGAAATTATTTTCCTCAGGGCCTCCTGTGTGGAGTTAATGTAAAAAAAAAAAAAAAAATCCAGGAGTGATGGACTTATGAATTCATCCCTTTCAATACAGTGCTAGGCGTTGGGTCAAGGGAGCCTGGCTGGATTGATCTCACTAAACTGGTCTCCCGATTTGATCCGCCACGAAGTAGATGGTAAAACGCATCCGCCGCCAAGACCAAGATAAACATTACCCCATGAACCCGGGCACCCGTGCAAAGTCACCGGGGTGTCGGTTATTGAATGAATGGTTTCAGGGGCGGCGGTACCCATACCCGCCTCCCAAATTGAAAATGCATTGTGTGAAGAATTCATATAAACGATCAAGCACTTATCTTAAAGTTACCTAATCTTACAGCAAAGGTTATTTTAGTGAGGAAAAACAATACTGCTTAATCGTGTACGTACAGTAGTAGATAGGTCCTACTATTTTATAACTTTTTACTATTTTACTCTATATTATTTATATAATAAGAATATATTTTGTTTTACTGGAACTTATCATCTTTTACCTGTATCTGTATGAACGAGCTTGGAAAAATAAATAATATCATATTATAATCGAAAATCTACTTATATAAATAAAAATGAATCAACTAAATGTATGTACGCTCATAACTTCCGAACGACTGCACCAAATTGGATATTTATTTTTTTTGTGTTCGTTATTGTCGGGACAAGATCTGTTTAAAACTACCGGTGAGCTCTGCCATTATGAAATTTGAAATAGGTTGCACGCGAGCTGTTTGAAAACTGAATGTACCGGGACTAAATGTATGAAATGTGGGAGGGGGGAGGGAAACTCTGGAGGGAGGTTTAGCGGGATGGGGGAAGGGGGGGAGTGGAGTGGGAAGAGGGAAGGTGGAGGAGGCGGAGTGGGAAGGGGACGGGGTAGAGGTAGGGGAACTGAACGAATTGGAAAGGACACGCAGGGAGAAACATTTTCTTTATTAAATAGCATAGCAACGCTTGCCGGGTACCAGCTAGTAATTTATAATTTTAATATATTTTTTTATAAAAATATTTTTGCTTACACAAAGATGAAGGACAACAAGTAGCTATCAGAAGATAGAACCCGCGACGCCCGGATGGGAACCTGATGCATTTGTTCTTTCTTCCAAAAATTGGTTTTATGACGTCATTCAATTCGTAATCGTTTCCTTCGAGTAAGTTCATCCACGGAATACGAAACACCTTTAAAAAAATTATCGTTTTTTTGGCAATACGTGACACCTCGTAGTACGTGATTTCCAAGGATAAAACCAATTTTAATGTTATGTGTGTTTAGTTTTTTCTCTCTCCAGAACAATTTGTTTAATGTCTCATCTCTAACGCTAGTTCAGTTACCCCAGTATTACATCTGATATGTAGGTATGTGTAAGTATATATGATTAGCGGCCGTGACACTATTTCTTAACTTTTCCCGACCCGCATACTGCGTCCCTTTTCCCAAACGGAACCAAATTTGAATTAGCATTCTGTTCCGGCAGAAACGTTAGAAATATTCAAATATATTTTCATTGTTAGCCGAAAGTTTTTCCTGAAAAAGTTCGTATCCCGAGGTAGTTCATCAAAATAAACTTGTAGCAGCTAAATAATGCTCTGCTGGTCTGCAGGGATAGCACAGGAAATTATAAAAAAAAGTACTCGCGACACTATTTTAATGGTTAGGGATTGTCAAATATCACTTTTTGACGGTAAATAGATGTAAAAATATGATGATCACTTTAGAAATTTTGTTTAAATTCTTTCATTTGCATCAAGTTACAGCTTGACACATTTAAATTTATAATTATGATAGGTGTTAAGGGACATACTTGACTTACTTTATTTAAAGTAATTTACGTTATTTGGAGTAAAAATATGAATAAAATTTTGTTCTCCGGTGACTTTTTTCTAATTTTTTTTCTTCAAACCAAACCGCATAAATTTACCCCGACCCTGCCTATCCTACCATTTATTATGTTTTAAGTTGAAGATAAAGAACAAACAAAAATCATCAAAAATGTCAAAGGAGACTAAAATTTTATTTAGATTTATTTCTCCAAATAATGTCAGGATATCACTTGTTAAAGTAAGTGAAGTACGTCCCTTAACACCTTATGTGTTGTGATTTTTTGGGCACCCAACATCTTACTGCGAAGTGTATCGAGATTTAGCGCTAGTTGCAAATCTTCATTTTTGTGTATAGGAACTAATTCGTTAATTTCATTCCTTATTGTTACTCCTCTCTAAGGCCAAAATGCTAATAATTTTATATTAGATATTATAGTGATTAATTTTTGACCTTATTTTTTAACCAACAAATTCAGTTTCCATTATGAGGGCAGATATAAAATCGAATTTATTTTTTTAAATTTTCTAAATTTTTGTTTTCCATGAAGAGGTGAATCATTAAATTGACTGAATTCCAAGTTAATGGAATTCCAAGTTAATTATTATTCTTTATGCAAATAGAACAATCTTACAATTTTTACATGTGGGGTTATAAAATGTTGCCAGGCTTTTATTATCTTAGAGGTCTCGAATTTTCTCGGCAGTAAAAAAATTGAAAAACCTTACTAACATTGCATGTGTGTTTGCAGTATCATCAGCCGAGCATCACCAGCGACAGCCTACTACAACCTAAAAGGTAACGGTCATAATTGGGACACCGTTACCTTTTTATTTTTATGTTTCTTGTTCTTTTAAAGAGCATCGGTGGGAGGTTGCGTGGCGTGGACATATACACATACGTGTCTGTTTACGTTCTGTTGGGAGTGTGAAGGAGCCGGCCATGTCCTATTGCTTGAAATTCCTACGCATTCGTCTTTTGGAAATAAGGAAACTCGTGGAAAAACCTTATTGAGGAGGAAAATTTTATCGAAAATTTTTGTGCCTAAATATGAAGATGCTATACTGCGTTGCCAGCTCTAATCTGCTAAGAGCATTACAAATATATTTCCGTATTTGTATACTTTGTTTGATTTGATGATTTTTCTTCTCGCAATTCCACTACAAAAATTATGTTTTCCTTTATTCATTTATGTATGAATATTTTTGTACTAATTTATTTGGGCAGAAAATTCACTGGTTTATACAACCCAGGGACATGGAATGGAGAAATGCTGTTGGAAGTTTTCAAATAACGATATGGACTATCCATTGAATGTTTTAAAAATACCACTTTATTTATATATTCCGCTGATTTCTGTGGAGAACTGAATAATTGATCCTACAAATTCTCTCCAAAATTCATGAAAAAAATCGTTTCCATCAGAAATTTTTTGTATGTTTTAAAAATCTTTTAATTTATTCATGTTTCGTTTTTCTTTGGATAGACACAGCTTTTCAGCCTTTATGGACTTCACGCCTCTGCATAGTGCATATTTGATTCTTTTTCGAGCTCAAAAATGAGCACATTATGTAATCCCGATGGCTGAGGTCGTGAAACGCCCCATATAATCCAAGTGCACCCTTCCCCCAACGGAATCCGAAATCCCCAGAAATGTGGAAAACAATCTAGACCTTGGTTGTAAAGCGATACTCCGAGTTTTTTTACTTAAGTTGATTACTTGAATAAATTCTTAGAATTCGTCCGACAATTAAACGGACTAGCCTGTAGTATCAAGAGGAACGGCTGGGCAGACTTTTTCCTACAAAACTTAAAATTGGATTTTAGGCCAAAATTCTTCATCAAACTAAATAATAAAACTAGGTTCTACTACTTACTATTGTTGTTTATGGTATAAAATGTAGGCCATTTTGGGAGGCGGGTATGGGTACCGCTGCCCCTGGAATCATTTATTGGATAACCAACACCTCTGCCATCGGTAACCCCAAGTGGTTCTCTACGTTTGATAACTTAGCAGGGGTGCCCGGGTTCATGGGGTGAGGTTTGTTAAGGTCTGCCCACATATTGCGTGGCGGGCCGGATCGAAGGAGACTGGTTGAGAAGGTCTTTTGACCTTTCCAGCCAGAGTCCTTCGATTCTTCGCCTTCCACCAGTGTTGAAGGGATCAATTCATACATCCATCACTCCTGGACACAGGAGTGACGGACGTATTCCTACCCACCCCTCATACCTCTCTCACCCCTCATATTTCTCAGGATTTCTCTTCTTTTTTTCCTTAAAAAACCCACCACACAGCATCTCCTAAGATGAAATAGGCCCTGAGAGAAAATGTTTTCTCAGGGCCTCCTGTGTGATGCTAATGTAAAAAAACAATTAAATTTTTCATGACATTTTCATGTTATTATTAAAAAATGTATAAATTTCATTTACATAGTGGGTAGGGTAAATTTTTTTAAAAAATAATTGTCGTAAACTCAAATAATTGCCAAAGTTCCCTCCAAAATCATGAAAAATCAATTTTCTTATATATTTTATAATTCTAAATAAAAATAAATACTATAGCACACATTCGTACTAGATATTTTCTACATCTTTTGTTTAAAAAAATATTATTCAGTTAAGTTTGGTATTTTGGTCTGAAATCCAAATATAAGTTTTATATGAAAAAACTGTTAATATACAAACCTGTTTTCATTGAAAAATGTTTACGTATGTTTCAATCCTGCTATAACTTTTGATGTAGTCCTAAACAAGGGCGGAAGGTTCGAGAAACTAATTTAAGGATCCTTTTAAAATTATAAAAAATAAACAAATGGATTTTTATGAAACTGATCAGATTTATTTACAATAAAAACATAATGATACAGGAATGTGTGGTAATTTTAACAGTTCATAAAAAGTCACAAAAATAAAAAAAAACACATTAAATATAAATAGCACCAAAACTGAGCCGTTTCATGCTCATTCCGCGATACTTTAGGGTTAATATTATTATTGTATGCTTATACCTACCTATGAAAATAAATTGATCTTTTTATACTTTTTTGTTCACTAACCACAATGAAGATATGCTGACGGTTTTTTTATAATTTTATCTCCGCACAGGAGAGAAATTTTTGGGGATGCTCTAAGGATGGTATTTTTGCTTTAAATCTTAACAGTTGAGTCATCTTTGAGGATGCCATTGACGAAAGGAAGGAAAAATAAAAAAAAATAGTTTCTCTAATGCAGGTAATACAGCAGCATATCATTTCACAACCGAGCTGCTGAATATATTCTCACGTATCCACGTTAACAATAATTGTTGTACACTCTTTCGGCATAACCGTATTTTGCAAAAATAAGCTGGTGTCATTAATATTCATCATAAATTATATTTACATTATCGCACATCTTGTGAGTAGGAAAAAATAATTGTGCGCTCATTCCTTTTTTATTAAGTCTTAATTTAAAAAAAAAAAAACACTTTGATCTGTTTGTAAAACTGAAACATTGTTTCTGAGATCTGCAAAAGTAATCAACAACCAAATGAAAAACGGTAAGCGGGGTATTTTGAAATCGTGTCTGACCTCATTTTTTCTGTAGGCCAAAACAAGAACGGGAGTAACTTTCATTGGAAATGGTTGCATATGGAAATGGTAGTACCTTCACGCGTCTCCGTGTTTTTTCATCTCGTGGAAAACATCTGTCGCCGGCAGTTAGCCTGCGAATGAGAAACTTTATTCTGCGCTCGTCGGATTTCATCTCACGTGAAAAATATTTTTCACATGTTTGTGGTAAAATATCATCCCGTGACTATGTCCGAGCTGGTGGCATGGGAGACAGAGCTGAGCGGCACGCGAGAAGAGCGAGTGGAACTACGACGCTGCAGCGAGGGTACATCCCCCTTCCCCAACAAGGGCCTCGACTTCTTCTGCGAACCTCTGCAGTTGCAGAAAATCAGCTCCCTCATGCCTCTCCGAAAGTTTCTCGAGAGGAAAGCGTACAGGATAGGGTTGATCCCGGAATTGAAGTAGGTGACGAGAAAGGTGAGCGGCGTGAATAGCGAGCTGAAGTCGCTGCCGCCCTGGTAGCTCGGGGACCAGTACTGCCACATCTTGCGCGCGTGGAAGGGAAGGTTGCATACGGCGAAGGTCAGCACCACCACGATCAGCATGCGGATGACCCGGCGCCGCGCGCGCAGCACGTTCAAGGACTGGTTGCTGAATTGCTGGAAAGTCCTCGCCGGTCCGTCCTTCGCCTTCCAGGTTGCCGCTACGGGCCGAGCGCTGGATAACTTGGCATTTACCTGAAAAAGGTTAATTTTCTAAATGAAAACATTGATAATGTATACACTGAGTCAGGAAACTCGACGTTCAAGCGGGAAACTGGCGAATCTACATCATATTGTCTTAACTTTCTTTGATTTAGCTTTCGTTTTGGAAATTGAGTCTAAATTGAGTGAAATTGAAAAATTGGATCAAAGTTGGAATATTTTATGCCAAATTTAATAAAAACGGTTACTAATGGGTTATCATAAACCATTTAATGCCTTTTAAAATGTGTAGAGGCGTAAAAACGGTCACAAAACTTTTTTAACCCTGCCGAAAAGAACTAAAAAATAATCGAAATCTAATTATCGGATTTTTTTATTGAGTTCTCCATATAACGTAGATACAATCGGTTCCAAGACAACTCAGAATAAACTCAACTCAAAACCTCTTTGAAAAGTCATTAAAAGCTATGAAAAAATAGCCTAACCTAACGTAACCTATGTAATCATTTTTTTATCAATTTTTTTTCAAAGGATGTGTGGAGTTGAATTCATTCTGAGTTGCCCGGTCACCCCCCTACTTATACTATGAGGTTATATTACTAATTTGTTATCTTCGGAGCAAATTAAGCACAGAGAATTCCACCCAAATACGGTTCTTATTCATCATTTTTTTTTAGTCTAATTTTGTAATAGGTTCCTTGTTAAAATTTTACAATGAAATAATACCAAATATAACTAATATTTGCTACTAAACTATATTTATATGAAAATAACTTCAATTTGTGAGGCGGGAATGGGTACCGCCGCCCCGGAACTTTTATTGGATAACCAACACCTTTGCCATAGGTCACCCCAAGGTCCCCAAGTGGTTCGCTACCTTTGGTGATTTAGCAGGGGTGCCCGGGTTCATGCGGTGAGGTTTGTCTAGGTCTTGGAGGCGGATGACCAGGACACACTGAACCCCAGATTCCTACCCATCCCTTAAACCCTTTTCTTTCCCAGAACTCTCTTCTCCTTCCTTTCCTTAAAAAAACCCTCCACACAGCATCCCCAAAGATGACATAGGCCCTGAGAGAAATTATTTTCCTCAGGGCCTCGTGTTGTAAAAAACTAAACATTCCTCGCTAGGCGGAAACTTTCACAATCGTTTCTCGTAGTAATTACCGTAGTATTCTAGTGTACCTACTTGAGTATGGGCGACAGAGCCCGGTGGTGCCCACTGCGCGCCGTGTTTCTCGCAACGTCCCCGCACCGCGACGGCCGCGACGTCCTCCACCGCGACGGACACTGCACTGATGCACACCTTGTCAGCGTTACTCGGTACCTCTAGTCCTTGCGAGCTTCTCCACAGACCCACGGCTATACGAGTGTAGAGAACCTTAATAGGAAAACAACCATCGATCTCAGCACATGTCATACTTGGTTGGTCATGAAAGAAAAAAGTCTGCAGACCAGTACATGAATCACATTGTACCCATTTTGTACATTCTTCATACACAGGAGGCCATCAGGCCCCCAGGAGAAAAAATAATTTCCCTGCACCGTTTCCGAATGGATCAATTCAACTAGTTCATTGGAGCATCTTCTCCTTTTATAACTTTTGAAGCTTATTCCGATCAAAGCAATATATTATTGAAGAAAAAATTAACATTAATAATCACAAACAAAATATGAAAAATAAAAAGACACAGAAAAATAAAAAGATAACGGTCGCAACTGGGATCGAATTTAAAACCTCGTCTTACCCGGAAAACCGCCTGGACGTTTGTCCCGGAAAGCCTATGCGTTGCGACCGTTATTTATTTTTCTATATCCTCAATTGAATAATTCAATTGAATATTGGAAAAAATACATTAAAGAAGTGATATTAAATTAAAACGAATGGAAGGTTAGGTTAGGTTCTAGCTTTAATGTACCTTATTCTGGGATATGAGGTTTCAAAGTTTGCAAAGACAATTTCTCGTAATCTATTCACGGATTTCTGATTTTAAAATTAAATGTTGTGTAAAGTATACTAGTTTAACATGTTGTATAAAAAAATATTTAAATCGGACGTTTACTTAACATTTAAGATCACATCCGAAGCTCAAAATCAGAAAATGTTAAATAGATTATGAGAATTCCTCTTCGCAAACTTTGACACCTAAGAACATAGTACGGCGAAGTTATTACACTATCCAAAGTGACAAACTATACTGCGCCTCGTTAAAACTCTCAGTTACAAACAAAATGGCAATTGCTCAAAGTGATGCAAGAACCTTGTAAAATTTAAAGAAAGCTTTAAGAAAAGGAAGCTTTAAAACTTTACGTTAGAACTTTGGCACAATGAAAATACAGCACAGATGGCTCTTTTGGTTATAGAAATGAGCAAAAGAAAAGGTTGCGAAATGAAAGATCATTTTTGAAAAAAAAAGTCAGTTAAAACCTTTTCCAGCTGTAGGTGACGAATTAGCGTTGCATCGATGGACGTGTTAGGGCCATGATATTCAATATGTTATTTGAAAATAGTTTCACTTGCGATAACATAAAAATATTAATCTATGGGTTTCGCATAATGTAGCTTTTAAGAAACTGCCCGAAAAAATCTTTATTTTCCGGTTAGTTTTTCTTACAAAAAACTGAATTATTGTAATAAAAATATTTAATCAATAAATTAATTGGTCTAATAAACAAAAATACAAGTAAAGAATACTCACCGAAATAATGCAGAGTGGCGCCAGGTAAAGAAAACAGAAGTTGATAATGTCGAACAGTTCAGAGTTGTATTTTTTCCTGTGCTGTATGCAAATGGTTTCTGTTTCATTGTTTCCCAAATCGTTTGTGATTGTTTGGACCCAAATAAATTTTGGGGCGCTGTAAATTGCACTCGTCAACCAAACTCCAGCCATCACCCACTAGGGAAAATCAAAGGAATAATCAGAATGATAAAGCAATCGTTTAAAAAAATCATTATTTCTATAATTATCATAGCACAATCACTGTGAAACGTAATACATTTTCAAGATACTATAAAAATCAATGAAATAATTATTTGATTCGTGACTTTCTTAGGCTTTCCCGGCTTTTTCTAGCATTCATTTAGTATCCATTTAACTCACATTATTACTGTTAAAAAGCTATATAAAATCGATTTTATTTTGACACCATGCATTAATTTTTCCTTGGGCGTCCCCGAAGTTTTCTACCACGCCAACTATTGAAACACGCCTGGCGCGTATAAGACCAAACTTTGAAATTTTTATTGCAATTTATATGGCATACATATAAGGACATTGCCTTTTATTCGTCTAGATTAGGCAATATTATAGTTGATTCACACTTAGAAATGTGTGCGTTGGCCCCTACATGACGATGAACCTTTAAAAATAACTGTTCTCGTTTTTGAAAGAAATAAGTTTGACATGTTTTATAACTAATATGATTAGGTGATGCTCATTTAGATTATGTGTAATGGGAGTATATTAAAGCAAACATGATTAATATGTCAATCCTATAAATTAAATAAGGTTTATGTTAAATAATATATAAGTTTACTACAATAATGAATTTACCGATGACTAAGGTTGAACTAATAACTTTATATTAAAAAAATATACTTGAACAATTTTATCTCAGAGCATGTTTAGTCTACTAAGAAAAACTATATAGGTAGATAGTAAAAAGAAATGTCTCTCGTAGTCCCGACATATTACGTGGGTAGAAAGATTATCTAAGAAATTGAAACACATTCATGTTTTATTAAGTTAATGGGTGCCAGTTTTAACGATTATTTGAGAGAACGAATAAAAATAATAAACAGTAAACTAAATTACCTTCAGTCTTCCAGTCGTCATTATTTGTTTACAAGTAATTGGGTGAATAATTGCGAAGTATCTTTCAATACTTATAACCACTAGTATAAAAATAGAAGCAGTGTAACTCAAAGAATGTATAAACTGATACATTTTGCACATGAAGTCTCCAAATACCCAACTGAAAGAAAATATAATACATGAGATCAAATAACAATAAGCGTAAGCATTAAAGCTACAAGTTGGCAGTAAATCCCCTGATCTAGGAGAGATAATATAATCTTAAATTTGAGTGGATCATAGTGTAGCCCGTTACATAAGACTTATCGGGGATAATAACAATGAATTATTATTTTGGTATTGGCAGAGTTATATTCAATATGGTGTTAAGTAGAGAGTTTTTGAAATAATGTAATACAATAGGCATGTTGTTTTTTAATACATAGGTTCGTACCTCGTGATAAGGTAGATTGAAAGGTTTTGGAAAACACAAAACACCCCGACGCATATGTCTGCCAGCGCTAAATTGGCCAGGAAGAAGTTGGTCACCGAGCGGAGTCTTCTCGATAACGTCACGACCAGCACTACCAAAAGGTTTCCTGGAAAAATTTGTTATAACCCTCTTTCTAAGTGGTAACTATCATCAATAATTTTACTTAAATAATAAAAACTCCATGAAATCTGTTTCTTGAAATGAATCATTCTCTTATTGTTTCATAATTTAATATTTTCATTATTTCATCCTCTCATTCTATCATTCTCTCATTCTTCCATTATTTCATTAATTAATTTTTCCATCCATTCACCCTATCATTATTTCTTCCTTTCAACCTTTAAACCTTTCAACCTTTTTTCCTTTAATCATTTCGTCCTATCACCCCTTCGTCCTTTCATCCTTTCACCCTTTCACTTCCTTACGTCCTTTCATCATTTCGTCCTTTTGTCCTTTCGTCCTTTCGTCCTTTCGTCCTTTCGTCCTTTCGTCCTTTCGTCCTTTCGTCCTTTCGTCCTTTCGTCCTTTCGTCCTTTCGTCCTTTCGTCCTTTCGTCCTTTCGTCCTTTCGTCCTTTCGTCCTTTTTTCCTTTCGTCTTTTCGTACATTCGTCCTTTAATCATTTCTTCCTATCATCCTTTCATTATTTCGTCCTTTCACCCTTTCACCCTTTCACCCTTTCAAACATCACCCTTTCACCATTTCACCATTTCATCCTTTCATCCTTTGATCCTTCGAACCTTTTACCCTGTCATCCTATTATCTTATTATCTCTTCACCCTTTCACCCTTTCACCCTTTCACCCTTTCACCCTTTCACCCTTTCACCCTTTCACCCTTTCAACTTTTCACCCTTTCACCCTTTCACCCTTTCACCCTTTCACCCTTTCACCCTTTCACCCTTTCACCCTTTCACCCTTTCACCCTTTCACCCTTTCACCCTTTCACCCTTTCACCCTTTCACCCTTTCACCCTTTCACCCTTTCACCCTTTCACCATTTCAAACTTCACCCTTTCACCATTTCACCATTTCATCATTTCATCCTTTCATCTTTTCATCCTTTGATCCTTCGAACCTTTTACCCTGTCATCCTATTATCTTATTATCTCTTCATCCTTTCATCGTCCTATTCTTCCAACCTTCCATCCTTTCATCATTTCATCCATTTATCAATTGAACCTTCGATCCTTCTACCCTGTCATCCTTTCAACCTTTCATCTTTTCATCCTTTCATCTTTTTATCATTTCGTTCTTAATTCCTTTTTTTCATTAAAAATCAATGAGATCCTTTGGAAGAAAATAACCAAGTACAAAACAGTGTAAATGTAGTGACTTACCTAGAAAACAACAGCAAAACACAATGGAATAGAGCGATATAAAAATAACTCTTATATCCTGTCTATCGAAAATGTATTCATTTTCCTTCAGTACGACTGAAATGTTCTCCGAAGAGTTCATGTTGTTCTTTTTTTATGTTGCTTGTATGTGAATCAACATATTTTGTGGAGATAAGAGATCTGAAAAAAAAATTCTTATGAAAATCACAAAACAATAAGTTTAATTACTAAATTAGCCTAGGAGCTCTAGGGTGGTGTTATTATTGACAGCCGAACCTATATTGAGAGGGAATAAATAAGAAATCGGTATACGCTGGCAACACTGCAGGTATTTTCTATAATTGACATTACGAAATGTGAAACGCCATGCAATTACATAAACAAATTAAATTGGCAATGTTGAATTAAAATACTAATATAATATGCATAAATATGCATTGGCGGTCTACATTTACCTTTGGACATTAAACGGGAGCTAATTAGTTAATCAGGTCTTTAGTCATATTTCAACCACATTAGTTTCTCAAATATCGAATGGAATAAATGTTTTTATATTTTACATTAACTCCAGGAAGCCCCGAGGAAAATAATTTCCCTCAAAGCCTATGTCATCTGAGATGTTGTGTGCGTATGCATTAAGTATATATTTTTTTCATTTCTATGAGCTTCGTTCGTGCAATCCGTTCATTAAATAAGCCAATAATTTTGCATAACGAACGATATCATTAAAAATATAAGTATATTGATAGTTTACCAAAACTTATCTGATAAGACCACGTTAAAATTTATTAATCGTTGGTCATAATAACCACAGACTGTACTCGTAAATATTGAGAACTAACAATAGATGACGAATTTGGTAAATATCGTATTGATATAGGGTTTTGTCGATTATTTATGGGAGAGCTCCAATATATCCCAATCAAAACTTAGTCGGCATTAAAAAAAATCCGCTAATAGTGGTGTTACACGGTAATTTTATTTATTTTCGTACTTTATCCTTCAAACTCTATTTAACTGTAAACAATTGGAAAAGACCAAGAACCACAATATGAAGTATTATTATATGGTAAGCACATAAAAGAGATATATTATATCTATGATGTCAATAAGTACAAGAAAAAAATGTCTTGTATTCTCTTATTAATTTTAAAGATTAATAAATTGATTCCATTTTTGAAGTGTGTTCCAATTTTTTTGTTCCCACAAAATAATATTCCTTTTAAATTACTCACATTTACATCATATTTATTTTCCAAATCAAGAGAAAATAAAAATATGTTCTTACTATTATGACAATATATATTCCAAATAAACAATAAGCTTGAATTATACAACACTAATTTACCATTGTACAACACTACTAACGAAAAAGATGTAATAACAGATGAGCTAATTATATCAAAAATGAATCATTTGTGTTTTTTTATAGAGATCATAAAATAAAATAGTAATTATTATTTTTAATTGATAAACTAACGTTTAAGACAAGATATGCACAAAGGGTAACAATTATTATAAGCAATAATTATCAGCCTGAAAAACTCATTGAAAAAATATCCTGAGAAAAGATACTTCTCGGAAGATTTTTTCCATGTAGGCTGATAATATTATTGCTTATAATAATAAAATAGTAGTTTGTGTGTCTTGTCTTTCTTTGTATTACTTGTCAATTGAGTGACATTTTAAATAATTTTATAATGTTGTAATTTTACGTAGGTCGATATAATGTATCTTTAACAAATGTTTGCAATTTTTATGTACTTATAGTAACTATATTTTTATATAATTTTTCTTTTAAACTTTATGAGTAAAACCTCAAATTGTAACATTTAATTAAATGAAGACAATGTAAGCGAAACTCAATCGAAAATCTTGAAACAGAAAAATCAGAAAAAGATATTGGCACCTCTGGGACTCGAACCCAGTGGTTAGCGCGTTCGCCCGGAAAGCGAGAGGTACTGGGTTCGAGTCCCAGAGGTGCCAATATCTTTTTCTGATTTTTCTGTTTCAAGATTTTCGATTGAGTTTCGCTTACATTGTCTTTATTTAATTAAATGTTATATTTTTATAGCAGGATTTTTCTGGTGAGAAGAGTGTAGTAAAAAAAGAGAGTGTAAAAAAGAATAAGTTTTAATATTATAAGTGTGTGACAGAAATTGCTACTTAACTCATTGTCAATACTGGAGTACATACATTTGAAGTACATACGTTGGAATACATACGCCACAACCTATTCATATGCAATAATCGTCCACTAACATAAAAAAATACAGAAAATGTATGTCTTCAATTATAGCAAAATCAATCGTGGTGTCATTTTAATTAAATAAAATAACACACTTCGTATCCTGACGAAAAAACAATTTGTTCGAAACGTGGTGATATTTTTCATTTAATAGTAGGTATATAAAATCCAGTATTTTTATCACATTGACAAAACGGAATAGAAAAATATTATTCATCAGAGTTACACCAAAAATCGATAGTTTTACTCAATAGTTATTTCCTCAACAGTACCTGCGCAAACTCTTCGATAATATGGGTAATGTGCTTGCGCAGTTACATCGAAACCGTAGAAACGTCAGTTAAGTAAAAGAGTTTAAAAAAAGTATACCTAGCAATGTTAAATAAGCATAACATTACACCGAAAAAAAATTACATTCCCTTACCTAATTACTTTTAATGAATTCTTAAGAATTCAATAATGTTTAGGTAGGTACGTACAATAAAAATAATACTAATAAAAGGATGTTAATAAAGAATTTTATATTTTTTAATACTTACTTCTTCTTCGAAAAACTCTTGTCGGACAAGCACACTTTCTTTCGTAAATTCTTTCGAAGTTTGTAACACAGCCAAAAATTTTCGCGCGCTGTTTTCGCGGGCAATCCTGGCGACTGCCTGACTGCCTAGCGCCTAGAGGGGTGGCAGCCTACTGGCCTCAGCGTTTGGGGTTGCCTTCAGCCGAGACGCGACCCTTTCACCCCAACCCCAACGTAGATACACCAATCACTTCTTTAAGAAGAACAATATTTCTTAGAGATTGACCGTGCGTGAGAAATCGTTGTCTCGGAATGATATTTACTGAAGGCTTTGACACAATTTGTCTCCTTGCTAAATTTATTTATCTATCGAAAAAAACGGTGACCGGTCAATGAAATTTACTCAATACCTCTTTTGAAAGGTCATGACAAATATATATTAAAAATTGGTAGAGTAAATAAATTAGGTTATGGGCTATTTTTTAATTTTTTTCGTAGCTCTAAATGACTTTTCAAAGAGGTGTTTAGTTGACTTGATTCTGAGTTGACATTAAACCGAAAAAAGCACTAGTTTCGGTTATCCTGAAAAATATGATATAGTTAATTTTCGTATAAACTTATCAATTCTATATTAAGATTGTCCTTAAGAAGGAATAAGACAGTTCGAAAGAAGTATATAAACTGAAACTAGTAGGGGTGAGAAAAAAAAACTTTTCGTTTAATAGTATGCATTAAAGAAATTTGCGACGATATCAATAAGTTAAAAATATGAGGGAAGTGTCATTAAATCAACTAACCTATTTTTTTAATAATTCATTTAATTATTTTATTTTACTTTTACATGTAACACATTTTTTCACAGAGTGAGGAAAATAATTTTCGTCAGGGCATATTTTAAGTTAAGGGATGCCATGTGAGGGATCTTTTTTAGAATAGATAACGAGTCGTAGAAGCGACCCGTTCTCATGTGACAAATATCAACTGTGACAATGTTGGGTGTGCATTTGGCGTGTTTTACGACTACGCATCGGTACCGAAGGGATCAACGACCCCAGGTCCTCGGAGCATCTTCCATCGAAATACAGGTAACACAAGGACAGCATTCCTACCTGACCTATCTTGATTCTGTACCTGATATTACACCAAGAATATCAATAGAAAGCTTGGTGGAAAGATTGCTTCCGTTGAATGAAACTAGATTGTCTCTTCGACCCCTTTTAGATGTAATCAGATGTGATTGGGTCTTTGAAACATTAAATAGGTGCCTCCTACTATCCGAAATCTTTGACGACAAGATTTTCTTTTTGTACATTATCTCCACACTAAATTTCCCTCAGGGTCTATGTAATTTTTTGGGATGCTGACTGTTTGACTTCTTACGGAAAGAAAGGAGAGGAAGTTCTGAGAAGGAAAAATGAATGAGGGGTGGGTAGAAATATGGGGGTCAATGTGTTTAGGAGTGACAGACGTATGATTCCATCCCTCCCACTGCGGTGCAAGGCGATGGGCCGAGATTCCGGCTGGAGACATCTAGGTTAGGTCTCCCTAAACCAGTCTCCATTCAAGTTTTTGAATATGTTTACAAAATTGTCTCGCACAGACACTTTTCAAGAAATATCAGGTTAAAATTTGAAAATTTTCATCAAAAATGTATGCGGAAAGCGGGAAAATCTAAAGATTACAAGCGCTGTTGAGGGTCTAAATATTAGGATTCTATCGTACTGAAAAAACACGTCATCTTGCTTAAAATGACTTGCTAAATAATAAATATACTCAAATTGAAAGAATTCAAAGAAAATTTCTAGGTTCGAAAATTTTTAACTTAACATACCTTTAGAGCACATAAATTACCCGTCGTTAATGAATATTTTAAATATTTAACTTTAGAAAACAGATGAAAAATAAACTACCTAACCTTTTTATTATAATTATTAAAATCTAAATTCGACTTTTGTGAACTCCTGCAATTAATTAGTCTACATGTGCCTACACGAACAACTGGACAAACATTAACATTTTATATACGTACATCCCATTCTAACTATGATTTGCATTCTCCAATACAACATTTTCATAGTCTTGGTAACAAATACTTAAACAATTTGAACAATTTGAATTTGAACTTAGCCAACTTCAAACGCCATATGTGCCAAATATGTATTTCTACCTATCCCATAAATTAATGTGAACAACAATTTTAAACATTAGGTACCTACTTTATGTCAACTCCTATATTTTATGGACTATATTTTGTTTCTTATATTTTATGTTACCTGTATTTTGTTAACGCATATATTTTATGTAACCTATATTTTGTTTTTAACATGCTCCTATGTTATGTTACCTGTATTTTGCAAACTCATTATTTTCACTATAATTTTTAAAAAAACATGTTCTGAATTATATGTAAAAGCCCTATGGGCGTTTAAATAAATAAATAAAAAAAATATTATACTACAAAAATATTTTTAAATTTCATCAGAAGTGTAAACAAACTCTTCATAGATTTTTGTTTATGAACTTGTTTAACCTATCTTAACATAAATGATTGATTTGATTATGCGTCGTTAATGATTGATAATTTACCAACAAATCAAAAAAAGATAATATTGAAATATTGGTTTCGAAACATGTTGATAATTTTGATAAATAATGAGTGTACACATAGTGTTTTTATTTAATTTAATTGATTTATTTATTTATTTAATTACCGCTTATTATATTGATTTTTTTTAACATTAGCTCTATACAGGAGGCCTTGAGGAAAATAATTCTCCACAGGGCCTATGTCATCTTTGGGGATGCTATGGGGGGGGGTCTTTTTATGATAAGGGGAAAGGAAGTTTTGGGAAGGTAAACATATTTATGATGGGTGGGTACAGAGATATTGAAATATAAGAGATGTGCTATCGGCAGTTTTTACTGGGTGGGACTGTGCTTCCTTGTGTCACCGATATTGTTAACCAATACTACTGCACACCTTCAAAAAAATCAACTACTTTCCGTATTCAAACTATTCCCATTAGGAAGTAACCTGCATATAACCATAAAAACCATAATAACCTGCATATAACTATAGCATATCTCTTGTATTTGAATATCTTTGGGTGGATACGAATTTGGGGGTCAGCGTGTCCAGGGGAGACGGACGTATGAATCTATCCCTCCCACAGCAGTGTAAGGATGTGAGAATAAAGATGTAAAAATATCTCCCTCAACCAGTTCCTCCCACTCCAGCCCGCCACTCAGTAAGTGGGCAGATGCATCCGCCGTCAAGAAACAAATACAATCACCCCATGAACCCACCCCAGACACCCTTGCTAATTCACAAAAAGTAACAAACCACCCGGGGTTAACTTAAATATAAAAGAGTTTCAGAAATTTACAATAATAATTAAATTTCATTCTTGAATATAATTTTATATGAAAACAGGTACCGACATAAATTTTAGCTAATCAACAAAGCTTAAAGAATCTAAATATGTATTGCAATAATCGATTGTTTATTTTATTTTTTTCAATAAACTCTAATTAACTTTGTGGTATGATTTTAATCTAACGAGAAAAAAACTTTATAAACACTTTTATGTATTTATACTTAAAACTAGAAGGCAACTTACTAATCTAATATGTTTACATAAAATTATTCACGGCCATCTTGATACTACATTATGTCTTTGCATTATTGAAATAAATGTCCCCAATTCACATTGCTTAAGACGCCGTAACATTTTTCACATGAATACATTTAAAAATAATATCGCCTACTTTACGAGTGTGTTGAAGTAGATATTTTCGTCGTTACATTGGTACGGATTCAAAAAAAAAATTGTTTAAAAATACTAATTACATATTTATAAAAAGCATTAACTTTGTGGATCGCTATAATTTACAATAAAACACATATCAATTTGTTGTAGACCACTTTTATTTTTTAAAACACTACAGAATCGGAAACACAATATTATATTCTCCTGACGAAGGAAGGGTACTTCCGAAACGGGTAGAGTGTTTTAAAAAAATAAAAGTGGTCTACAACAAATTTATACGTGTTTTATTGTAACTTACTAATTATACTATTATGTCAATTGTCTCTCTATGCATGCCTCGCGTACTTATGTCTCTTGCCACTCATTGTAATAATAATAATAATAAAGTTTTTTATTCCAGGATGTGGGGAGAATAGTGCAATCCCAAACGTCCCATAAATTATACATATTTACACAACAGATTTTTTATTAAGTAAAAAGAAAAAAAAATCAAGTACATACAATAGGGAAAGAAAAACATAAGCGATAATAAAAATAAATAATCAGTTATAATGTAATGTGTTACTTGAGTGAGCTTGTATATAATTCTGTACTTTTATTTGTGATGTTTTTGTTTTGCTAATTGATGTATCTGTATTTAATGGTATGTAATTGTAGATTTTTGTAATTGTGTAATAACTGGGTTTTTATAACTGGATTGTTCTCACGTAAGTGCGAACATCTGTAAAAACCTAGTATACATAAATAAACCACTATTTAATCAAATTAATTGACACAACGTCACAAAAAAAATGATTTTTAAACATGTCTATTATCTATCATTATCATTGTTTCCCTTATTTGATCGAAAAACTATACCACCGGGCTAAAGGTTGACTTTGATATTTTTCTTAATGATTTTATTTAGTTTTTGTTAGATGGTTCATAGAAAGAAACCAAAAAAAACATAAAATACGGAAACTGCTCTAAATACGAAATTAATGAATACATTCAAACGTTTCATATTTAAAATGATTTGCCTATACTGCATTTTTAAAATATTTTTTTTATTTTTAATCATTTTCTCAAATCTTTCAAGAAAGGCTAACACATACAACATTGAATTGAATCACCGATGCAATATTAAATTTGTTAACATTTCTTGGAAGATTTGAGTTTTTTTATTGACCAAACTATTTATTAAATTCATATTGCGTATGTACAGGCGCAAACAATTGATTATTGTGAAAAGCGGTTTTCTGTAAAATAATTATACTACGCGCGTTATCTATGAAAGAGTAGAATGAGAATTATCTTGACAATGACTTTTCAAAGGTATGTTGAAATGCCATCTTGTTGAGTTGTCATGAATCCAAATTCATCCCGAAGTTCCGAGAGATTTCTGCTGGAGAGGTCAATAGGTCTCCCTCAACCAGTCTCTTTCGATGCGGCCTGCCACGCAGTTGTTCGCCGCATCAGCCGCGAAGACCCGGAATCTCACCTCCATGAACCCGGACTCCCCTGCTAAGTAATGAAACGTATCGAACCATATGGGGGTTCCTATGGCAGAGGAGTTGGTTATTCCATAAATGGTTCCCGGTCGGCGGAACGCATACTTGCCCCCCCCAACTTGAAATGGTAATTGAACGATAAACTGTAGGTTTAAAATTAATATTTTTAATTTAATACCAATTAATCATTTTATTGATTGAAACAAATTATGTTGAGATGTAATAATAAATTAAGTTTCCTTGATTACCTCCGATTTTTTTTAACAGCATTAATATTTATTCTAACTATTAAATTTATTACACGACTTATTACGAGATTCCATGTAAAAATTCTCCGAATTGCCTTCCAAAGAAAACCATACGAATAATTAAAATTATCGCCATCTATTGCCAAATTCTGTAACAATATTTGTCTTTATTCGTGTCGATTGTTGTTTCAAGAACACTGAAGGATTAAGATAATGCTTGTGAACATGATTGCTAGATGGCGCTAGTGAGCACAACATAGTAGTTTTTTTCCCCAAAAACTTACTATGAATATCCACAGATGGCGGTAACGACTCGTTTGCTTAATTTTACTAAAATACCTATATAGAGAGCGACTGAAAATACGAGTACTGATGAAAAATAAACACAATATAGTACATATACAAAATGCCATGTAGATTTGAATGGAAACCAATATCACTCTTTTGTTCTAGCCGATTTAAGGCTAAGATCATTATATTATTATTGTTTTATTTTTTTTTTATTTAAGTTTATTTAGGAAACATACAGTTGTAAATATACATTCATTTAACATTTAATAGTGAATATAATTATAAACCAGTGAAGTTCCATTTATAATTTATAATAAGAAATGGTTACAGATTAGGAAGCAAGTAGATATTTGATAGTTATAATATTAAAGTATAAGTAAAAAGTGAGTAAAAAGAAAACGTGAACATATATTATATATTACAAATATATTATATATTCTTCTTCTTCTTTGTGTGCCTTATCAGGTCCCCCCGACGTTGGCGATCACTCTTGAAAAGGTCTCTCTGTCTTGCGCTGCCCGGAATAGCTCCTCCACACTTCTAATGCCGGTCCACTCTCGTATATTTCGCAGCCAAGACATTTGTCTCCTACCAGAGTCTCCTTTCAATATTAAATGGAGCAAGTGATACTTCTCCCCTCGAAGTATATGACCCAGATATGAAAAATTCTTGATTTTAATTTATTTTTTATTTATTTATGCATCTATAAAATAAAGTTAACTTTTTTTTTTGGCTTTGCCTGTCTAATAATTATTATTTTAATAATGTAAGCAGTTCTCTATCTGCTCTAGCCCGCCTGAGAATTTCTGTGTTGGTGATCATGTCGGTCCATGGGACCTTGAGCATTCTCCGGTGAAGCCACATTTCGAAAGCCTCTAACCTGTTCATGGTATTTATTTTCAAGGTCCATGTTTCACAACCATACAGCAAGACCGACCACACATAACATTTTAGCATTCTCTGCCTTAGTTTTAAGCTGATATTGTCATTGCAGAAAAGGGATTTCATTTTTATGAACGCAGATCTTGCTGCTTCAATTCTGCACCTAATCTCTATATCTGGGTCAAGAGTCTCCGTGAGGATACTGCCGAGGTATCTAAATCTCTCCACCTTTTCGACATTACAACCATTTAACTGTTTCATTGATCCAGAGTGATCTAGTCGTCCAAAAGTCATCCATTTAGTTTTATTGACGTTGATTGTTAGGCCCAGTTGCTCACCAGCATTATTAACAAGATCTAATAGGTCTTGGAGGTCAATGATACTGTGTAATGGCTCGCCTTCTTGGCTTTTGACTCCAATTGTGATGAACCCTACCTAGCTGATTTACTTTTCTAAGCTTCTACCTCGTAGTTTAAATCTCGTAGCTCCTGTCTCGTAGCCACGCTCATAATTCTACCCTTATGTCCTACTGATCACACCACTAGGTATGATGGTCTGACTCAACCCTCCTTTCGGTTTATTTCTACCTCAGGCTCGTGATTTCTAAACCCCTATACCTTATAATCTAGCTAAACCTACCCTATCTTCTTAAATCCCTGCGATTTTCTCACAGTAATCAAGATTTAAGATTTTTGTTCACATTATTTCTATAATCTGCGTTGTGTAAATTTTTTGTTTTAGATTTTACATCTGTTTGCATACTTAATATGCACACATATGTAGAGAAGATAATGTATTACGTGTGGTAACCCATAGATTCTTTTAGAGAAAGGGTGAGAATTTTCCGATCAATTTATTTATTATTATTTTAGAATATTTAACCGAGTTTGATAAACTACCCCCGCCCTAAACCTTGTGTCTATTTGATTTCCATAGGAATTTAGTGTGTTTATTTAATTCTTCCTATCACCGCTGATACATCGATAACATAAACAACAGTTAATAAATTAAACATTTCAAGAAAGCAAACCTTACCTTAGGATGATCGAACTCGAAGGTCCAGTTTTCTCAATTGAAGTCCTTGTCTGCAACTTCTCCTAACATAATGTGTTTGTAGTCATAGTTAGTGCTATTGGTTAGTATTCGCAAAATTGTTGAAAGAGCAGGAATGGAGGGATATGGGGAGGGGATAATATGTTTGCTTAAAAAGTCGGCACCTCCGCTAACCAAGTGAAAACCGATGAACAACAATTTCAAACCGGATTCTCCCAAGTACGTTTGCTAAGCTTATCCTTAAGTCCGAGTTTTACTCTCTTCGACGAGCGTCTCTTGTTACGAAAGGGACTCTTCACGCCAGATGGGGGAATACCAAGTCTTCATGCCGTTTTTCTGCCTCACTCCGACTTCCATCTCCGCCGGATTGAATTTAACTCTACTGAGTCTAGAAGGGGTATTTCATGTCTTCCCTTATCATGCCTCTATCCGTTAAATGTGGCGTAAGCTTGTGACGGGCAGATCCTTCCTCCCACGTAACCGACCCAGCGTTACATTCCACCTCTGACTAGCTGACATAAAACTCACCTCGTGAACCTTATGTTTGCTTTCAGGTTCGACAAGACTCACGGTATGCAAATAACCTGTGGCTTTAATGCCGCGTCAGCGTACTGTCCGCATACGTCCTTCCTCTTCTCCGCATGCCCACCTCGACAATACCGCCACAAGATCAAAGCCGTCCGTTCGAGAAAGGTTGACACTTACATTTCCAGATGGCTCATACCTACATACAGAAGCCTTGAAGTTTACGTTCGAAGACAAGTTAGGATTCAGGACTGTATGAGTATTTGAACACCAGTGTTGTTTAAATGAGGTCACTAGCTCCTCGTGTGTTAGGTATTTAGGATAATGGGTATTTATGGGTTCTTGGATACCTACTTCCTATAAGAAAGATTTTAAAATGAGATAAATCAAGTCGTTTAGAATTGAGTGAATTTAAACGTCAATGTCGCCTTCACATATTGACCGCAGATTTCATCTCAAGCTATAATTGATAAACTTGTCCCTGACGTTAAGTTTTGTTTTGTTTATTCGTTAATGAATTTAGGTGACTGGGTCAATGGATGGCCTTGAACTCAAATCGAAATTTTGGTACACTATCGAAGGTCATATAACCATACCCTAATCGTGCTAGTGAAAAGAAACGATAGGTATTTATCTTACAAATACGCTAAGATACCAAAATTGATTTAGTGATGCGTTTCTATCTAATTATGTGTTAAGTATTTGTTTAGCAACATTTCATTCTGTATGGGAGGTGTGACATGCGAATGCTAATAAATTGGTTAGTTATTTATTTACCCTTACTTGGCGTTACGTCCATCAGTGTCAGGATATCCACAGGAACCTGTAAAAGCCTAAATATTGTAAGGACTCACCAAGCTCTAATGTCTTAATTTCAGCTCCACCGGGTTACTATCATCGGCGAGAAACTTATTAGAGCATCCATACTACCTGTGTAACTACTCATCTCCTTCCTTTCTCCTTTGAATAGATCTCTGATGTAAAAATCCTCACGTTTTCCTTTAATATCTGCCGTTATTATTGAAGAAGAACGATCCTATCTAATTATGTGTTAAGTATTTTCCAGATTTCGGATCAATTATTATTATTGCGTTGTCACCTAACGATAATTAATATCTCGTAATAAAATTTCCAACTTTCGACCTAAACGTAAATTTTTTTTATTTAATGAAACTTATTAGACTGTAATTTTCTTTATATAACCTCGGACTAAATAACTCTATTTTAACCTTCATAGTACAAATTTAAAGCAATTCAAACACACTATATTAAACTCCTCCCGCATTGAATTTGTAATTAATTAATTAATTATTAGATTTTATTGAATCGGAAATTATTGCAAACACTGATTTTAGATTTATTATAAGATCATACACTCCGTTAATTGCACGATTAACCCTATCCGGGCACTTCACTCCCTGGTTTATCAAAGTATAAACTGATTGTAGACTCTATTTTACCACTGAATTTTTTTAAGTATAAAAACTGATTCTAGATTCTATTAATTAATTACCAGGGTAATTCTCACAACATGCGCGACGTTTTAATCAACCTTGCCAGTTGTCGAAGGACCCCCTTTTTTATTTTAATGATAAGTTGAATTTATAAATAGATATATTATTATTCAATGCTGTTAAAAATTCTTTAAACACTGTTGATTTTCTTTAAATTCGCTACACTATATAAACTTTTTTATTTTAATGACAAGTTGAATTTATTGTAAAACTATATAAAACACTTTATTTAATTTTCAACACTCCACAGATTTAATCACGACCGTAATTTTTATAAGTCCCAGAATTCCCACTCCGAATTTTCTAAGTCTCAAAATTTTACAACACTTAAGAAATTTTCAACTAATAACCGTTTTAGACGCCACGTCACGTAACTTCCACGTTTTAACCCGACGATTGGTCCCCGACGACTCCTTCCCGACAGCTAACACCGAAAACTGACCCCGATTCTTCTAAGTCCTAGGTTTTATATGTACCTCCAGGATTAGAACATCTTAATTACGCGTTCATTGATTTTCTAATTCAAACTCTAACAACTCGAGATTTCATATATCAATTCTGTTATATTCGTATCAACGTGTTAAGTCCGGCCCCTTTGATTTTAGAAATCTTCCGTCTCTTACGTAAATTGTTCCAGTGTCGAACCTACCATTATGTCAAATTTTGCCCCGTCGTTCCTTTGTCTTCAGGTCTTACAAATTTAACTAAAATATCATGATTTTCGTGTCCCTTTTTCTCTCAATATATAATAGGTACGTCTTCAATAAACTGTATGTAATTCTCAATTTGGTTTATCGTTACCAGAACACGAACAAACTCATGTCGAAATCTTCATTACGCATTTTCCAATTTTCATTTCCCTAAATTTCCCCACATTTTCATGTTTCCTATATGAATCAATTCAATTTTAAGCTGTATTGTCTCTACTTATGTCGTAGACTTGAATTTTCTTATTTTCTTCAATTATATTTTATATACGACGTTATTTTTATGATTTCTCTGCTTCATTCTTATGTCATTGTCCATAACTATATGATTAGTTATATTCCAAGCCAAATTTACTGTTTTCATCAATACTTCTGAATTTTCATGAGTTTTCCTTACGGAATCGTCTTTAAACTGTCTTTACTTCATTCTTTACCATCATTTGCATAATTTCCAATGCTTATCTTCTCTTAGAAAACTTCACCTTCTAGTCATAAATATTCAATCTGCTATTTTTTCATAATTTTCATAGAAGAAAATTCCAATTTGACTCTGGGATATGTGTCCGGTTAATTGCTTCGTATAAAAACATATAAAATTGTGTCTCGTTTCATCCCAAAACCCCATAAAGTATCATCGCTGACATATGTTGATGTTTTCGATTTCTACGTACTTGGTCGTAAATAATAAATTAATATTAACTCGTTAAATTTAATCTCTTTTATCTTATCCAAATATTGCATAAGTTCCATGTTAACTTTTATTGCCCCAAAAGCAATAAAGACTATCATAATCACCCAAAACCATGTCGGAAATATTATTGTTTAAACAACAAAATCGTGTGTGAGCTCGACAACCTTTTTTTACATCAATTGCCTCAGCAATTTGTTCTATCGTCTATAGTATTTTCTCATAGCAAATGACGTAAAACGATCCCTTCCTTTGAATTAATCTAACGTAATATAACTAGAATAACCATCCTATTTCAAATATATAACGATATCTATTTAAACTCGTCTGAAACGCAAAATTAAGTCGAAATCTTATATTGTTCAATAAATACTTCCGTTTAAATGTCCGTTTTTTTTATTAGATTTTCTTTTCAAATCGTTTTCCCTGACCGTATTGCTTCATTTAAAAGTGACATTCCTAATTTCCATCGTTTTTCTTTCTTTTAAATATCAAACGTACGTTTTCCTCTGAATCTGGCCTCCTTTTGTTCTTCACGTTCTCGTTATGCAATTGAGTATCCCTACAGTAGCTTTTCCCACGTTTTCCAGGTCTTTTCTTTAATCTTCCGTTCATTATATTTCCTTGCTATTTTATTGCATCATTTTTTCAACATAATATGGATTTATTTGTTCGTTAACTGCGGTTGTCGATTCCTCTGTTGTACTCAATATTTACCTTTAAAATTAGGGTCATTGTACCAAATGCACCGAACGTGGGATTGTGTTTATCTTAAAGCGTATTGATCTCTCGGGTTGATGATGATTTTTTACCCCATAAATCTCAGACTAATGGTCTAGTCCAAAGTCCATCTCTTTGTCTTGAAAAAAGGTAACCTCCCCCTTCTCTGATTGGTAGATCAATCTTAAGTGTTTATAATTGGATCCCTCTGTGTTCTATTTATCAAAACTTGACATTAATTTAATAATTATAGATCTCTGCAGTCTCCATGGCCCAATCAAACTTAATCAGCTAGATGTCGCTAGTGTGTTGATTTCGTTATAATTCTGAATTATTATTTATTCATTCGTAAGGTGGAAGCTACTATATTTTCGTATCCACTGCGATTCATCACAACTGTTAGCTAGTAATACAGTATCATCTGCATATCTTATATTATATATTACATATCGCCATCCCATTGGACTTGCACAACGAATAATGAAGAATGACTAACGTTTCCAATGTAAATTTCAGATGTAAATTCATATTTTTATTATTTCAAATTATTGATTTATTTTTCTCTATTTCAAATCATGAGTCGTGGGCTATTTTTCTCTATTTTAAATCATAGGTAGGGACCTATCGTAAAGCAAAAAATAAAGTGAAGTGTAATACTAACAAATGTTGTGTAGATTAGTTACTGTGAGGTGTGTAGTTGTACGTTGATATAATATGTAGGTAGTTAGGTTGCAGCCCGTTGCACCCAACGAAGATTTCAAGACTGTTGTCAATGTCGTCCCATGGATTGGTAAAGAATCGACGTAAGTTGAGTGCTGGTACTGTGCTGCAGACCGTTTCGTCACTTTAGCGAACTTTATTTTTCAATCAAAAAAATATTTAAAAAAATTAGTTCTAACATCGTTCTAAAATTTTTTGATTTGCAACATATATTTATTTATTTACTAGCTTTTACCCACGGCTTCGCGCTCGCATAGTATTAGTGGGAAATTACTGGCATAATTATTGGCATAATTGTTATTATTCTTGCTATTTTGTCTAATAGAAAATAATTATTGTTTAATATAAAATTTCAAAATTTGAGAATGACATTTCGCAAATAAAAATTCTATTTTAGAAAATATTCAAATTATAGAAATAGAAATTTATTTTTAGTTATACTCCCTTTATTAGTATTTTATTCATATTTGAATCCAGAGTAACCTAAAAAATTAAGAAAATGACAGTTCACTTCAAACGTTATGCTTTATAGCAACGTTATGCTTTTTGTTCGGAGAATAAACATTTTTAGAGATATATGTAGATTTAACTACGAAGCCAAAAAAGTACTCTTTTTAATCACAACAAAGCACTCTTTTTAAGCCTAATATAAAATAAAAAAAAAACATTGTTTCCAAGGTAACAATTTGTTTGACGTTTGCAATAACTCGATTTTGTTAGGGACAGAAAACGTATGATACATAATTTCATAACGCCACAGCTCATTCATAACGCCAGAGCATACCAATATATAAAGCCGTTGTTACTCGCAAATAATGTAGTTTTCGATTAGTGAAAGAATTTTTAAATTTCATTCGATATTTATTGCGTGAAAGAGTAAGGACCATCCAACCATCCAACCAACCATCCATACAAACTTTGGCATTTATAATATTAGTAAGATTTGAGACACAAACAGGATATTTATAAAATCATTTTTGCAGGTAATATAAAACAATTTCTAATACAAAATATTAATATCCCTAGACTAATGTGTTTGCAGTAATCACATTTGCATATTCACAGAAGGACAGAAGCAAACACATGAAAAACAACGTAAGTATTATTTATAGATAACTTAAAAACTAAAATACAAAATTTGAAAACTAAAGCATAAAATATTGAAAACGAAAATACAAATCTTGAATTACATAATAAATATGAAATATTTATGAAGTAATTATTAAAAAGTAATGAAACAACATTTTTTTTTAGGTGCACTAATTAACAAGATTATTGTTGATGCAATCACATGAAAAACAATGTGAAATATTTATGAAATAATATGGTCACAATAGATAGAGAATTTCAATAGCTTCGTTTTAAAATAAATGGCTGGCTAAGGAAATGTTTTAAATGATTACAATAAATATAAATCGTCACTTCATTTGGATAGGGTTCTAACTTCACTTCTCCTTGTTCTGAGATATGAGGTGTCAAAGTTTGCACAGAAGATTTCTCGTAATCTATTTACCAATTTCCGATTTTGAGGTTGAATCTTGTGTAAAGAATCTTGTTTAACATATTTTAAAGGAAAGTATTTAAATATGACGTATACTTACCCTTTTGGAACATACCTAAACATGCAAATAGAACCCTGTGCAACCAACTAGGGCATAATAATTCATTGCACAAGGTTCCGTATTACATTTCCCTTATTCAATTCCAAGCCCTAGCTTGGTCCTATTTAAATATTTTCCATTAAAATACGATAAACTAAAATTCTTTAAATAAAATTGTTAACTAGATTACGAAAATTCGTCTTTGGAAACTTAGAAACCTTAGAAAATGGTAGGGCGTAGTTAGAACCCTATCCAAATGAAGTGACGAACCATAATGGGCCTCGTATTTTAGATCAACTGCCAGATACAAACAAAACAAAGAGTGTAAGTGATGTTAGGACCTTGTAAAATGAATTATTATAAATAATGCTTGACGTTAGAACTGTGTCATACATATATCTACGAAAATACAACTCAGATGGTTCTAAAAATTATTTTAGGTTTAGAAATGAGCAAAAGAAATACTTTGGCATTCAAAGGTCAGTTTTGGAAAAAAATTCAGTTAAAACCCTATCCAAATGAGGTGACGAAATGTTTTACGAATTTTAAGAAAATGGGGTCCATTTTTGGACAGCTATCAATCGCAGGAAAATAAAAATGGTCCATTTTTTACCAAAATCGCTCCAGTGGTTACAACACTCGGTTTATGTCGATTCATTACCTAAATTTTATGTAAATTCTTAATCAAATTTTATTGTGATACTTGAATTAATTTTTCTTTATTATTTTCTAATTTAACTCGTGAGTGTTTAAGTAGGTACCTTCAATTAGATATCTTTATTATATAAATTGAAGAAGTCGAAAGAATTCCACGGGACTCTCGCTTCTATGCGATTGGTAATAAAGCCCATTTTCTTGGGTCCCAAAATATCCCACATCGAAATTCAAAAGATCTCAAGCGCCGCCAAGAGTAGGTAGATAGGTATGTATTTCCAAAGGGCAAGGGGAGTGTTAAATGTGGAAAAACGCGAGTTCAATTCGAGTTGATTTCAATTAATACCCTATTCATAAATCTGGAGATACGAAGAAATTTATAGACCAATATCTCTTGTTTCAAACCCCTCGAAAATATTTGAAAAATGCATCAAGTTTAGAGTCATTGAACACTTAGAAAAATATAAAATTCTATCGAAAAACCAATACGGCTTTCGTAAAGGCCTAAGCACTGAGGATGCGATATATGAATTGACAAAAAATATATACTCATATAGATGTTGATAGCGATATCGATAGCGATAAAAAAAATAAATGTCTTGCCATATTCCTGATTTAAGAAAAGCTTTCGATACCGTAAATCATGATTTACTCATTACAAAAATAAATCAACTAGGCTTCAAAAAAGACACACTAAAACTACTCTCTAACTATCTTAAAGACAGAACAAAAATTGGGAATAATTACAGTTCTGAGTCAAAGATAAAAAATGGAGTTCTACAGGGAACCGTGCTTGGCCCGATTTTATTCTTAATTTATGTTAACGATTTATGTAATTTTGTAATCCCTGGTAAAATTGTTTCTTACGCAGACGACACGGCAATAAGAGTGGATGGTAATCATTGGAAAGAAACCTTCTCGAAAGCAACTGATTGTATTTCACTGGTTTCAACATGGCTAAAATACAACAAACTCTTTTTAAACTATAGAAAAACATTTTACTTACCTTTTTATAAAACTATTAAAAATAAACCTAAAGACAACCTTAAAATTAGAATCCATAATACTAGTTGCCATCAAGAAATGTGCTTCATGTGCAACGAACTCACTATTGTCGAAAATATAAAATATTTAGGAGTATCAATAGATATAAATCTTAATTGGAAATCACATATTAATCAAATCACTTTTAAATTAAGATATCTGACCTACATATTTTATAGACTTAAAGAAGTTCTAAACATTGAGAAATTGAAAATGATCTACTTTTCCCTAGTGCAATCAATCACTTATGGCATTATAGGATGGGGTGGTGCACTTGATACATTTATTAAGCCTCTACAAATAATTCAAAAACACATAATTAAAGTTATATACATATAACAAAAATAAAACATTCTTGACCAACTTATTATGCAAAGAAACTAAAATATTTAATATACGTAAATTATTTATATTACAAACTTTGAAATATGTATTTAAAAACAAAAATAATTTCGAAATAATTGAAGACAGAATGAGCAAAAGAATAAATAATATATATTTAACACCCCACAAACCAATAGAAAATTATTGCAGACACATAGCAGTTTCATTGGTCCTCGTACATTTAACCTTCCACCACTACAAACTCAAATGATCAATAAAATGATAAAATATGTAAAAGAGGTAAAATTATGGCTGAATAATGTAGATATTGAAACGCTTTTTCTATAAATTTATCCATCCTTCTACAACTCACTTTCTGTAACTTTCTAAACTGTAGTACAATATGTTTTCTGTTTACTTATTTTTTTATAATAACTAAAAAAATAAATAAATTAAAAATCAGTATGTTTTCCTCCATATTTTTAATTTTATTTTTATTGCTGAAAAAAACCTGTTTCACTTATTCTACCTATGTAATACTAACTTTTTAACTTTTTATACTAACTTTATATTTTATATGTGTTTTTTTAAGTCTATTTTATACTTTGGGTACTTGGAAATATAGTATTTTGTTTTAATATTACCCACACTCAGGCAGTGCCATAGTGGGTTTTCATTTCTTGTTCATACTAATTGTTATTATATATTATGTCATTATATAATATTTGTTATTACACATTATATGTATGTACAAAGAAATGTGAATAAATAAAGTAAAAAAAAAAAATTCCTACAGCTTGTGGAAATTACAGATACCTATCTATTAAAAAATGAGACGACGAAACGCAGCTGTGAATTTAAAATGTATGGCCCCATTCGCCAGACTTTTGGTACATGTCCACATTCCTATGTTCCTCTTTATTACCTATATGTTTTATTTCAACAATATAAAATTATCGGTTTTCCGCCTGTTTTCGTGTAAAGCGGAGCTTCACTGAACGAAAAAAAATCGTGCATAATTTTTTTTTTATGGCTTTACTAAACCGTCAGCTAATTAATAAAATGTAGAAGGTACGAATTAAACTTTCACTTAGATTTGTGGTTCACAATGTCTCTTCTCTCTCTCTCTGGTTTCAATCCTGGGATTGGTTTGCAGCAATTTCCTTTAATTTTCTTTTCCATTCTTCCCTGTCTTGTGCGGCTCTTTTGAATTCTGCATATGATGAGCAGCGCACGTCAACCAGCAGGTCGTCCAGGTACTCTCGGCGTGGGCGTCCCCTAGAGTTTGTCCCCTCGGTCATACCCTCCATTATGGTATGCAAGAGACCTTCTTGTCGTATAACATGTCCGATCCATCTTGCACGCCTTTCGGACAAGGTCCTGAGCAGGTGCCTTCCTCCTTCGATACTTTGGAGAACCTCCTCATTTGTAATGTGGTCTCTCCAGGAAATTCCTAATAATCTTCTATAGGACCACATCTCAAAAGCCTCTAGTCTCCGTTTATCTCTTTCAGATAGGCACCATGTTTCGCAGCCGTACATCAAGATACTCCACACAAAATTTACTATAATAAAAAAAATTTACTATAATACTAGCGCAGGTCTGTGAAAAATCATGAAAAATTATAGGATTTGTGAAGTTGAAAGTACCACCTATTTTAAATATTTGCCTCAGGATCGTCGCATTTCAAAAACAAATATTGTCAATTTTCTTTAAAATATGATTTTTTTATTTTTTTTATTACAGGTACCTACTTTATCGCTTTTCTGAAGTCACACAATCTTACTAATATTGTAAACGTGAAACTTTGTATGGATGTATGTGTGTTTGTTACTCTTTCACGCAAAAACTTCTAAATGGATTTTAATGAAACCTTCCAACAATATATAATCATACATCAGAATAACATATGGGCTATAATTTATAAAGCTAGCTGGACGCGAGAAGGGAACAGGGACGCACGGGAAAGGTGATTCAGGGAGAAACAATGTATTTCTTTGAATATGGCACTGCAACGCATGCCGGGAACCAGCTAGTCAGTTATAATTTTGAAAACTTAAAAGAAATTTGAGTTCGATGAAAGTGAATAATTTCACGCAGAAATATTTCACTTCATGAAACTTCACTTATGTGAAATTACTTTTTTATCAGATTATTATTTTCACAGACGCAGAGGTTGCAATAGTTAGCTCGTTCTGTCATGTGTTTTCTTTTTGTTTCTGTTTGTATTCGCTAGGCCAAGCAGGACCTTTTAATCGTCTTAATAACGGGACACCTTATATATCAGGGAGAAAGGGCCTTGGTGCCTCGTGTTTTTATTTAATTTATTTTGTGATCACTAAGCAGGACCTTCTGAATCATTCTAAAAACGCTCAACATTTTTTGTGAGCATTTATAAACACTTACATCATTTATTAATTTAATGGTCTGCATAATACTGATTATCATTCCATATTATTACAGCGTTTCATCATCATAATGCGCATCCATTCTCTCAGCTTGGTGAAGGCCTCTGGTGCAGTTTGTGGAAAATATCATAACCTTTGATCCAGAGTAAATATTTTTGGGAAGGTCGACAAGTCCAGTTAATTATAAAAGTGATTAAATGACCAAAGTTATTCAATGATTGATCACTTGGTTCTGAAAGTTCTGTAATTGCTACTCTTTGACAGCTCGGAAGTAATAACATAGAGGGACAGGAAATAGAAGACAAGAAATAACACGTTTCTGTAATAGATTTAATATATTATCATTTATATTTTCGTTAACCATACATAAAAGTAGGTAAATTCATACAGTTAAATTAAGTAATTTTTTTCAGATAATATAATATAATTTTCATCTGAAAATATGCTTTTCCACAATAATTTTACTAAAACGGATGGCAAACATTTTCGTGGCGATCTTACAAGACATAAAACAAATAAAACTTAAACATTATTTAACCCTTAACGAGCGAAATAAACACATTAATTTACGTGCCCTTTCTTAACCTAAGACATCTAAGATATGCAACATCAAAACACTTGAAATTAAAGGTAACTCAATGCAATTATATTATTTTAACTAGGATATCTAAAATTCAAAATTTAAATATACGGTGTAATGTATAAATTGATAATGTGCTGTAAAAATACTCTTAAATAGTTACTGTTTCTTAATAGACACTTTTTCTTAAAAATAGTGTGCCAATAGATTGAAAAAATATTATTTAATGTACATTATTATCTATTAATGATATACATAATTATTTAATCTATAAATAAGAAGACGCTAAAATGATAATAGTTCCTAGTAACAACATGTAATTTTTTTAAGTCGATCACGCCATTCAATATTACTTTTTATTCGAGGATTTACGCTACCTCAAATAAGGTCTGGAGTAATGAAAATATACTGGAGAGAATCGTATATCAACGAAAAATACGACAAAATATGACCGTAAATGTATGGAATTGTATTTAGATTCAACTATGTGGTTATTTTTTGTATTAATGATTTTCTGAGAAATAAGAAAACTTAGACAGGTTATATTGAATAGGTGCTTTAAGTAACACATTTGTTAGATAAGGTATTTTTTGATGTAAGGTAAAACTGGTACAATTTCTTTTCAAAATTAAATAAATAAATATGTAAAAGTATTCTTTAGAGAACTGGATAAATAAATAATATAATGCAGGAATTCATGAAAATTACTATAAACTACAAAAGAGTTGGTAACAAAAGCATTAAAATTCGCCAAAGACTTTTGGCGGACGGTAACTGTTTTCAATCGCATAATTTTTTTTACAGTATTGATAACTTAATCACATATTTATTATTTATCCTAAAACAAATTAAATAAAAATCTTATTCAACGTACTGAACGATATGTTTATGTCTAAGTAAAATACGGCAGATACATTAGTTGAAGTTTAAATAATAAATTGTTCAGTAAAAAAGTAAAATTGCATAATTAAAATATAAGTAGAAGGTGATTTATAATTTTCATTATTTATATTTTTTTTAAATCTGGTTTTTGATTTCTTCTGTTGATGCATTCACAATAAAATAATTCGGTTTTTAATCAATATTGTACATTGTCTGTAAATTATAAAATATAATAGGGTTAGTTAATTACAAAAATACAAGATAGCTGTAGAACATACTCATGTAGAAAGCCTAACATATTCAGATCTTATAAATTATAAAGTATTAACAAATCCCTTACACTCGTATCAGTAAGGAGTAGAATCTGAAGTTAATATTTCAAAGTAGGTACTAGGTACGTGGATTTGTGAATTTATGTTTGTACACATATTTGCAAAAAACTTACTAATAAAGGAAGGTACCTAACGAATTTTTAATTAACGCGCACATTTTAATCACTAACATCAAAATCGATTTTTGCGATATGTAATTTTCCGAATATTACACGCTTTCCAATTTGCCAACAAGGGTTGAATTATTCGCATTTAAAAAAGAAGCTTGAAATAATTATTTAGGATGAAACCATAAAATAATATTTTATAAAACCATCTCTTAATCTCGATCAGTCTCTTCTTTTCGCTTCTTCCTCCTTCGCATTTCTCTCTTCTCTCAAGCCCTAAAAAAACTAGTTTAAATCGAAGGCATCATATTAAAGCTAATACCTATTAATCTGAAGATAAAAATATTTTCAACATGAAAATCAACAATTTATACGTATAAAATTGGTCATTGGATTTACCCAAAATTTGATTAAATCTCGTCTTGATTTTGTCGAATTTAGCATTTTTGATTTGAACTGTTGATCGATGGCAACACTCGATTGGTTTCATTTTGCAAACTATAAATATCCCCCTATTTTTCGATAGAACAATACACAGCTCGGCCAGAACTCTTTACCTACTTACTTTGGCCATTTGAAAATATAAAATGTTAATGCCAATCAGTCGGTTCGCGATACCAAGAAATATAGGGATATTTCTACCTACTAGTAATAAGACACGCACTGTAGGACAGGGAGACACATATAAAGGTACATTGATTTATACATAAAAGTAGGTACATTCATTAATTCACGATAATTTCACTTAAGGTATTAGTTATAGGTATAACTGTATCGCCTGGACACGGTTGTTAAAATGAGTATTTCGCCTAATTTATTCATTGAAGGATTTGCAAAATAACAACCTTTACAATGAAAAATGCTCCTACCTCTGTTGTACTTAAGCTCTGTTTGAGGTACTCATTACATTCTCTATAAATATGGTTAATTTAATTAATACTTCCGCATTGTCCTTTTGTCTAGATAATAGGTTTATAAGAATACTTAACAAATGTTTTCCAAATTGACAATTACCGAATGCTCTTCGCATTCCTCTTTTTAAATATAATCATACTTACTGATGTTGGAATGGACTTTTGGAATAAGGGTACAGTTAAACAACACTCTTTAATCAATCAAAAACAATGGCACACGTTTCAAAAATGGCAAACAATTAATTGAATTTATATGGCGTTGGCGTTGAATGGGTTAAATCATGTAAAACGAAATGGATTTTTTATGGCAAGTGAGTAAGCATAACTTATAAGAAAACAATTTGATTCAGAATTGGTAACTCTGGGAGAAAAATACAATATCTAACTTAAGGTTTAACTTAACTTTTCAAAAACTAAGTAATCACCGATTAAGATACAATTTATAGTTTTGTAAACCAAAGACAAAATTAAACATAAAAAAGGATATAGATACAATAATTAATTATGAAAATATTAAGCTTTTTAAGCAATAAAGTTCAGTTAAAATTTCGATTTTGATTTTCTAGTGCAAATGACTAGAGTTTTATCGCAATAGTAATTCTGCAACATTTCGATTTCCAAAATAATGGTTGCATGGTAACAAGACACTTTTAAAAAATAATTTCGAAACATACTTATTTAATTTTTTAGTTTTTTAAACACCTTAATTTTTTACAAAATTACAAATAAAACTTAAATTTAAAACACTTAATTACATACATTAGAAATAAATACGTATTTTCATGGAAACAAGAGTATTTTTGTTGTTGTTATTGGTTATAACAAGTAATTACAAGAAACACAAATTTACCCTTACATTCGATATAATCAGGATAAAATTTACAAAGCTTACCTACAATTAAAATATTTAATAATAAGAAAGGAATTGTGGCAGAGGATATAAAACATTCACATTAATAATACTCTTTTGATTAATTATAGAGCTATTGTTACAAAAGGTCTTCATTCATCTTCCAGACATACGTTCCTAACATTGTAATATTATGAAATCTACAGGGTAAGCCGTAACATCATTGACAAGGTGACTGCTGTCGTAAAAACAAACAAAAAAGTATTTAGATATCTGGTAAAGTTCCGTTTACCTTATAATGGCAATGTTTTAAGGACGATCCTCGGTCAAGTGCAGAAAGCTTGAGGAGGGCGTGTGACATATCAGAGTATATTAAATGCAATTGAATCAATAACAGTCACCCGGTCAATATCGTTACAACAATCACAAAAAATCTCACTTTTGGACTCCGAAATTAAAACGGCAAACTGGCAACAAACATGTTCTCTATCAGAGGCGGAGCGGGCACCAGGTCCTCCAGCTTGAGATAGAATATCCTCTGCAGACCTTGGACAGAGAGGGAACGCAGTTCCGGTAGCTTGCCAAGCAGTCTGCTGAAGTAGTGCGGCTTCCTTTGCGCTTCGGCGTTGTACGTGACGTGGTCCCGCAGGGATCCAATGATCTTCATCTGAAGCTGTTCTACTCTGTGCGGCTCCTTCAAGCCATGCCGTTCTGAAATCAAACACAAATTATTAGAAACTTTAACATAACTTTTATTTAAAACTGGATATATCCAGCTGTTTGATTTCTGGCTTTACCGTTAAAAAACACATTTAGCAATTTGAATTCGACTAGGTATTTAAAATTTGAGATTTTTACCTGTGACGAGTGTCAGGGCGCAGAGGCAGGCAAAGGCAGATATGTCGATCTCCATTGAGTGCAGGCTGCAGCTGAAGTCCAGGATGGCGTGAAGCCAGTCGCCGAAGGAGCGCTGGCACTGCTGCTTGTCAAGGACCACCCCGTTGCAGAATGTCATCTTTGTATCATCCAGCTTAGTTCTGTAGGAGAGCCGCAACACGAACAATTCTAGGGAGGCGGATTGGAACAGGAGTTCTTGATCATCGGGGCACAGTTCCAAAAATCCAGGAAGTTTGTCGGCGAAGTGCTTGATGACGTCCACCGATGTCGTCAGGAGACTGTAGAACTGTTGGATCTTGTCCGCCTCGGATATCGGTGGTTCCAGGGGACTCGGCTCCCGGTAGTGGGAGTAGTCCAGGCTGGCGAGATCGGGGGATGTGTCAACATGCGCGCGTACCAGGGCAGTGATCAAGGACACAGGGGGGCTGGGAGGAGATTCCTGGGGGGATTTGGGCTTGGAGGGCAATCGACCCCTTCTTCCCTTGAGAGAGTCCGTTCGGACTACTTCCTTCACCATGCCGACGGCGAGACATTTTTGGAATCTGCAAAATTGGCACCGGTTTCTCCGTCTTTTATCTACTGGGCAAGCTTTGTCGGCCAAACAGACGTACTTGGATCCTTTTTGTACAGTTCTCTTGAAGAATCCTTTGCAGCCTTCGCATGTTCGGACGCCATAGTGCTGACAGGCGGCGGTGTCACCGCATACGGCACATAGCTGGCTGGGTGAGGGGGGCGCAGGGGGGCCACCTCCAGGGGAGCTGGACGCCGAGCTGGAGGCAGAAGGGGCCGGGCCCGGAGGCCGCAGGCGGGGGCTCTCCCCGGAGCTGGCGGACTCGGAGCGCTGCAAGGGCAGGGAAGCGCGACGGGAGCGGTGCCCCATGGGTTCTGCGGAGGCTGAGAAAGGCGGGAGCGAGTATGAGTCCTGCGGGTGGTTGGCAGGTCCCGGCTCGTATCCCGGGCTGCACTGCTGAGGTGGCACGTAGTAGGCGGCTGGGGAGTAGTGCTGCTGGGGATGGAAGTCATATACGTGGGCGGGCACATGTCCGTGTGCCGGGTGGTGATAGGATGCCGGACCGAGGTTGTAGCAATCCTCGTCCATCTTGATGTTGAAGCCGGACGCCATCTCGGGACGTGTGTGTCTCACGGAGTAGGTTTCCTGGAAGCTGGGCAGGGCGGGAGGGGCGTGCAGTCCTTCCTGCTGGTTAAACTCGACGTCTGGAAAAGGATCTAGTCCTTCTTGAAGCGCGCCCGAAGCGTCTTCACTATACGGTAGCGATAGGAGATCCGCAAATGTTGACCCGAATGAAGTCTGTAACAAAAAGAAAGCGAAGCTATTATATTTACACTAGAATATTAGGTCTACGGGTAGTTCATCGAATGAGGAAATGAGTCCACCGAGACGCGAGGGTAGGCTTCTCCCCGCCCTACTTCTCCCACCCCTAACCCCCCTGACCTCGCCCCGCCCACGCTCAGGGCGGAGCCGCGCAGCCGCCCCACGACTCTTCACCAACTACTCACTCAAATATTAATGGCGACCATACAACGGCGGGGTCTCAAAAAAAACAATATTTGAATTAAATTAAAATAATTTAATTTTATAATTTTTTCTAATATATGTATTTCTCTCGGAGTATCAAATATGTTTCTTTTCATTTTGATTCATTGCATTCATCTTTTATTCATATATTAACATTCGCCTCGGGAATTTTTTTATTGGATAACCAACACCTTTGCTTTTGACCTTGGTCATCCCAAGTGGTTCAATACACTTGGTAACATAGCAGTGGTGCCCGGTTTCATGGGGTGAGGTTTATCCGGATCTCAACGGCAGTTTCGCCAGCCCACCTACTTCGAGGGGGTCCGGATCGGGCAGGACTCTCTTGGAACATCGCCTTGCTTCTCAAATTCCTAACCACCCTTCAAACCCTTTTCCTTCCCAGAACTTTATGTCTTTCCTAAAAAGACCCTCTACACAGCATCTCCTAAGATAAGTGGAATTACTTATACTCAGGGCAACCTGTGTAGAGCTAATGTAAAAAAGTCAACTAAACTAAGTGTCTTCGCTTACTATGAATAAATACAAGCCGTTTCAAATTACGGCCTTTGATATAAAATTTCACCGTTCTCCTATTACATTGTTCTTAATACATATCCGAGTTCACGATGAAAATGAATGGAAGTACCTGCGTAGAAATATGAAGGAAATAATTTAGCCAGGATTTTATTGCGTCACGGTCGACGATACGCCCCTGGGGAGGTAAATGTCATCGCCTAGGAGACGCTGGCGGGCTGTTCGCTATACATTACAGCAGTGGCGTAGCCGTTTCGCTTGGAGGTATCAAAGTAGGTACCATCCGAGTATCTCTACTCGCCTTTACCATGTAAAAACAGGCTTTTGCGCATATTTCTTTAGCGCGTACTGATCGAAGTTAGCTAATACATACCGTACGAGTCTCATTGCAATTTTGAAGTTGAGTTTTTCATGCATATCCTACTGGTACATAATATACTAATTTGTTATTGTATCAGAAGATAGTGTTTATATTCAGCGCAGTAGGTAGGTACCCACGTACAAATATTTTTATTGCCAGTTTTGGGAATTACGATCTTCATGTTAAGTTGCACGGACGTTAATAAGCCCTTTTTCAACAACGGCAAGAAACACCGTAAAATTTCATAATTTTAACCAAACTCTGACGAAGCAGGGTAGTGTCATATATGAACTTAAAGAGGTAAGCTTTATGTGAATACCTCACAAGAGTTACAACTGATCCCGTCTGGAGCCAGTGAGACTATAGCATCCCCAATTTATGTATTTTGTGAGGTTGAAGGTAAGTAGAGAGGGGAAGGAGATGTAGGAGAGGAAGGTGGGAAGTACCAGGCTATTCAGATCTATTCACCAAACACGATTAAAGCCATTTCCAGAACTTTTCAATTGAATGGTTTTCTTACACCAGGGCGATACTGAGAGTATTTTACACTCTGGAACGTGCCGCAAATATCTCTTATATTATTTTATTTTTGAATCCGCGATCTCCGGTTCGTCTAACAATTATGAGATTTTAATAAATATTGCAAACACGTATATTAAACTATAATACAACATTGCAATGTACACACAATAAAAATCATAAATACAAAAAAAAACGAAAAATATATTTATTTGTTTGTCTTACTTTAAGTGTTTTGGAATTAATTAATAGAGAGCACCCTTCAAAATCGCACATATGTTTGAATGCCCGTTTAGTAAATTAAATTGCCTTTAGGGTTGCAGGGTGCAGGGATACCAATTTAGGGGTGTTTGTCCAACAATGGTGGCGTAATTCATTATTTTACTGTCACTTTGATATCTCTTGTTAGCATCTGATAACCATTCACGCCCCTGTAATAACAGAATAATAATATCATCCCCAATATTTAATCTGCAGCATCCCTTTGTAAACCCCTGAGATCAAACCAGTTATAGACTAATCTACCTTACGGATCTTTTGCATTTGATTAGGCACGTTGATAAAAAAGCCTGTTAGCGTTTGAATCTGAATTTTAAATCTAATCCTTAAATTCACTTCTCTAGGCAATGGTACCAACCTACTGTCATTATCGACTCTCACTTCGATCAAGTAATATAATATTATATGGAATGCCTTCTCAAGTGCGCAGGTTAATTTATTTGTTTCTCTTTGTCCCCACCAACTTAAAACTAGCTTTAATTAATAAGAGATAACTTTGTATAAACCACTTTTTAAATAAAAAATATCAACATGTTTCAATAACAATGTTATCTTCTTCAGGATATGTTAATATATAATATATTAATATATTAACATATCCTGAAGAAGATAACATTGTTATTGAAACATGTCAATATATAATATATTAACATATCCTGAAGAAGATAACATTGTTATTGAAACATGTCGATATTGTTTATTAAAAAAGTGGTTTATACAAAGTTATCTCTTATTAATTAATTAATAAATAATGCCACAAAGTTATTTTGCAAAGATTGAAGAAGTAATTAAAACTAGCTTCCTTAATTTATTTACAACTTAATTCCTAACACTTTATCCACCTACCCCATTCCTTCTCCATGTGTTATACCTAATCACCAAGTAACCTGCAATTTTGAATCATTTGAATTACGCATTTTCGATAAGGCAAAAAATGTTCAAAATAAATGTTTCCGATTATAATCCTTGCTTTTTTAACATTTCACTGATCTAAAAGATATAAACTTGTAGTGTGTGACACCGCTTGATGATAGATCCAGAAATGAGAGTTAACTATGTTATAATATTTTTGTAAAAAGCAGTCACTTTGAGGTTTAACATTTTAATGAAATAAAACAATGGGGTATTTCCACAAACTAGGGATTCTGTACAGAATATTTAACGATTATTTTTCTGATTTTAATCATCCTACTAAAAATGTTTGTTTTTTTTATGTTTTCATTCAATATTATTGATTTTAAAAACGATCTAAAACTGACAAAATCAAAACAGCCCGTATTTGGCAAATCGGATTGTGACGTCACAAGCGTCGCTCAGCTTGGCCAGCTTAAATAAACACTGTCAGTGAGCGTCCACGCTCATGACGTCACAAGATAGCCCAGCCCCAAACTTTGACTTGCTGTAGAAAATTTATTCGTCAACATAAAAATAAAATAAAAATTCTTTAATTATCGCAATTTTTTCCTTAATTTTTTAAGCAATAAAAAAAACGTAGAAATACCCCATTACTTTGTTTACAAACGCGAAATTTATCTAAGTTATTACGACAACGCAAGCGTCACCAGGGTGCAAAAATAAATTAGTTTAGTAATTAAGCTTTATTTTTGTACCCTTAAGCGACAACGGTCGGTTGTAATAAATGAAATTAATTATTTCGTTATAAATAAAATAATTGTTTTATTTTATTAATATGTTCGATTCTAATTTAGAACATAGGCTTATCTAGAGCATAACTGAAGACTTATTTTAGTTTTCTATTTAGAGTTTAAAAAGATGTCTCAGAAAACGATAAATTTCGTCACTCTAAAGCATGGGTCACCGTGTACATTGTACAAGAATATTAAAGCTGCATGGTGATACATCCGGGAATGACGGTTACCTTTTCAAAATTTTAAACTTTTTTGAAAACTACCTATTTTAATGTAGTTGTATGTTGGCGAAGAAGTTAGAGAATACATTTTGCAAACCCATAGGCTGCGCTAAACAAGGTTTTTTGGTGGGTTAGATATTATATGCTTGATGATGGAATCAGCAGATATGATCCAGGAGTGCAGAAGTGAGTAGGTTGTTTCGTTGACTAATTATAAACTTTAGGCTTCTCGCGAAAGCCGTTATATAGGTATCTGTGGGTACAGAAAAAACACTTTTTATCAACTTGAAATTTTGAAAGTTGATAAAAAGTGTTTATTTTGATGTGATTATTTGGTTTGGTGATGGCTCCAACCGCCAGGAGCCAGGAGCGCAGAATTAAATGAAGGTAAGTTTTACGGTTGTTGAGGTTAGGTTTGTTTGGTTTGTAAGGTTCGGTTGGTTACCTGTGTTTGAAGCAGTAGCATGCTTGAGTGCGGATGCGGGTGGTGTGGTTGTTGCGGGCGCGCCGGTGGCCTCGGGGGCGCTGCGCAGGGCTCCTGCGCGCCAGGCTCACCCCCTGACGAGTGGGGCGGCGGCTGCGCGGGACCTGGAACAATCAAGGAAACACCACGTCATTTCGGGGGTACAATCATCATTTTATGGTAAGAACGCTACTGACTTGACGATGGTCCTACCACTGAGAACTCCGCTGTAATCCCCCTAACTATTGAAAAACACATGTAATCCTTTTTGTTGAAATATTAATACACGTATACTTTTGTGGCCTCTGTATTTCCTCTTTCCTACAACATGGGTCTCTTGAAAACCAATTTTCATTCCATCCTTTCAAAAAGACCCTCCACACAGCATCTAAGATGACATAGGCCCGGAGGGAAATTATTTTCCTCAAGGCCTTTGTTGCACATCTAAATGGAGGCCTCAGCACGGGTAAGCCACCCAATAGGCCAACATTACTGGATTATACTGTCAAAATGTAAAATATTGTATCAAAATTAAAATTTTAAAATACATGTAAACACTAGATCGTGAAATGTGCACATTTTTCATCTGAAATTTCAAGGTAGGCTCATCTGTTTTCAACCTATGATGTTATTTACACTTCGATGGATTCACTTAATTTGGAAATGAACTAAGGAAACAATAAAAAAAATCAATATATTTTTACTTGGAAAATGGTCCATAGTCTGTAATTCAGACCATTTAATGAGACAGGGGAATTTATGAAGGTATGTGGAATGTAATGAAGAATGCAAAACATTCTCTAAGCAATGTGTGAGTAGGATGTGTTTCCGCCCACGAGAAAAGACATTCAATGTACTTGCACCGACCGCTACGGATTTAAATTAGCAAATCATCGGAAAAGCCCGAGTGTATTAACATTAATACGAATAACGACTATGTTTTAAATGAGTTATGTTTCTCAAGCTAGCTTAAATCCAATAAAGTTCTTCAGGCTTCACAATCGACAGCAAAATCAGGAAGTGCTAATCATAAATGAAAATTGTCGACTTTATCCTTTTTATGTTACAGCGGTAGTTAAATCTGCTACCACCCAAATTAAAGAAAATAAGAAAAGTACCAATATTATGTGAAAAATGTAGTAAACCAAGTTGAATCGTAAAAAATTCGCATGCCCTGTGCTAGACTGTTGTTCAATAAAAACGAAACAACTTCTAGGCAATATTAAAATTGAAAAAAAAGTTTAAATACATTTAAAGAAATATTTATCATTTTTATAATGGAAGTAAATAATAACGTAGTGCAATGTATTTATCTGTAATGCAGTGTAAATTGTATTTAATTTAGTTATTTCTAGTTAAGTAAGTGAAAATGTAATTTTTCTTTTAAATGGAATATATATTTTTGAATTTCCTCAAAATTAATTTTCTGTAATTTGTTAGGCACAAATTAAATATATTTAAAAAAAATCGTATCTCAAATCTCTAGGTATCCTGAAGGCGTCAGAATTTCACTCAGAAAGATCTTAACGAAAAGTTTTCTTCAGATGAAAAGGAAATACGTATTTTTTGCAAAAGCGTGTCTTTAATCCATCAGCCCCTGGGCACATTCTGTCAGACGAACAGAATATTGCCGCTTTGCAATAAAATCCAAATAAATACAATATTTCTGAATGTATCAGAATACCAAAAACTGTTTTTGAAAGGTTTTGAAATATGTATCAAATTTTATTATTAGAAATGAATATACGTATAATATTTTAAATATTAAAATTTTTAAAAAAAACGACAAAAATAAAAACACATGTATTATTAGTATTATTGTCACGTAAATAAAAATTTCATAAAGTTTCATTTTGATGTACATGTACATTTTAATTATGTTGTGATTAACTTTTAGATCTGAATATAAGGCGTGGTGTTTTTTTTTAATTTCTAACACTGTTTAGATTATATGTCTAAACATGCAAGTAAGGGCGACGCAACGGTTTCTATGAGACAAATATGAGTTGTTTCCAATGCGAACAAATTAGCGTGAGGGGTTAAAACAACACTTTGTGATTTTATTTATTTGTGCATTTGTACATTACCGATGTTAGGACAGTAGTATCTATTATATTTCATCCGTATTTTGTAATTTGCTAGTCTGCCATCGGCTGCGAAGTTAGTTAGCATGAACCCCGATTATCTCCTAGCAACTTGCACCAGCACCAACTATTGCCTATTACGACTCTCGCTCTTCAACTGTAACTTCTATTCCACTTGCATTCACTGGAAGATGACACCACTGAATGACGTCTCTGAAGACCTGACTTCCTAATATATCCCAACACCATTGTGATCGCGACACTAAAGCTTTGCTTCACAACCCCATTTCAAAAAGGGGTGCCAAACCTTGCAAGCTATCTTAAAGTATATTTTAGAGAAATATCAGAATAACAGAATTTATTATGAAACTATTGAAATCGGGTCCTTGACATTTCATCCCGCGATAAATATCCCCCTTATAAAATATTCCCGACAAAACATCCCCCGACAAAATATCCTAACCTAACCTAACATAACCTACCTAATCTAATCTAATCTAATCTAACATAACTTAACCCAACCTAACTGAACAAAACCTAACCTAACCTAACCCAACAAAACCTTTCGGCGCCAAATTTAAAATTTAAATCGAAACTGTAAGTTCCTTGCTCTGTCTCCTTCCTTCCTATAGGTTAGGTAGGTTATTTTGTCCTTGAAATATTATGTCGAGGGTTGTTTTGTCAGAGGATATTTTTTCGGGAATATTTTGTCGCATTACTTATATGGGTATAGATATAATTTTGAAAATAGCAAATTAAATTTTTACATGGTGAAAAAAAATTGTTGAATAAATATATAAATATATTTATAGTAAACGTATCGCTAAAAAATGTCGATGAAAATAATTTGTTGAATAAATATATAAATATATTTATAGTAAACTTATCGCTAAACACCAACTTTCAAGCACACTAAGGTTATTAATAAGTTACTAAGTCCTCCATCATTGCGCATATAATGAAGGTAGTAGGGATTTCTCAAATGTCGTCAGTTTAATCGGAATGTTTGTCTTAATAAAGAAAAGAAAGACAATAATTATAGTTATTATAACGCTGCTTTACATATGCTAAACACTGCTTTCCATATACTGAAATGAAATAACAAATCGATTATAGTAATGGTAGCTACTCAGGTACTTTTCAATTATTTGAAAAAATTAATTAGTTTTAGAATATTACTTGCAACACATAAAAATCGGTGTGATCTTGTTCCAGCGATAAACTGACGTAACTATTCAACTTAATAAAAATCGTTAATAGTTTAAAAAAGGTTTTTTATCACAGCGTTACCTATTTATATAAACAGACACGCTTTCATAGATCGTTTCATCCTTGTACATTAACATCGATATGCTTATAATATTGTTGTAATAAAATTAAATTCACCTGGCGAAAAGGGTCGCAACTCCCCACCGATATAAACGCAACAACCACTTCAAACGTCCATTAAAATAAGGGTTGTTTTCAAATCACGGCACATTCAAGTAGACTTGCGACGTTTGGGTTATTGAACAGGGAGGGTATGGGGAAATAAAGGAGGGGGTTGGTCCCAAGGGAAGCTATGAAATCAGTGGTATTTGCAACCCTCCATAATAGCCCGAGTCATTATGAGTTATGTGTGTCGAAGTGGTGCTATTCACCAATATTTATAGCAGGTAGGGAGTACAGCGTATTTCGAAGTACTTTTTTAATATATTTAAAAAAATATATATATTTCAACTTCACAGGGTTTTCTGCTGTTTAACTGCAGTTAAAGCTAAGTCATAAACTTTTTCACCTTATTAAGTTCTACAACAATGTTTTTGCAAAGCTTTACCCTTCTTTGCGCATAGTTTTTAAAAATGATTGATTAAGGGCCTTCGCTCATTGAGAAACCGAAAACTGGTTAGCGTCTCAATTCACGGCGCAACTCAACTTTACGATTTCATTAATTATGTCAGCTTGTTTAGCAAAAAAAAATTTTTTTTAATAATTTATCAATTATTAACCTGAATATATATGAGATAATAATAATTTGTCAACCTCCGGAACAAAATCGATATTTTCCTGCTCTGACATATGATACAAACTTTATAGGTCGTGAGGCCTAACCATGGCAACCTGTTAACCTGGCAACTGAAACGCGACTAGTACTGTGACTAGCCGTTTGACAACGGCGTCGCCATCAGGTCTTTAATAATAAGTTGCTTTTCTCGGGATAGCGATTGAGTTGATAACTGATGTTTTTTCGGTTGCTCCATGGGCGGATGGACTTAGTCAATGTGAGCTGTATTTTGTTTATTATAATATGTATAAAATATACTGACATTATTGATGGAAACCTTTATCAATACGTTTATGTTAGGGGTCAGATCAATCAATACGTGGTTAATAATGCGCTGACTTGGTCTACCTTCAGACCTGGTGTCAGATAGTTGGCTTTATCCACCATCTTAATGGTCTTGTTCTCTACGTGTTAATCCATGCTAGTCGACTAACCTTTTTCCTATAATAACCTAATCTAACCTCACTTAGCTAATGACCAGTTTGACCTGGGGCCATTTTCGTCAAATATCACCCCATTGCATTGATGCTTTGCAAAGAAACATTATAACCCAAAGAAACCATGTAATGCAAAATTAGAATTAAAATGAATCTCAGGTATTTATGAAGAGAAGATAAAATTTATATATTGTTTAATAAACGATTTTCATTCATGTGGGAAATATATTAACTAGTATTTATTAAATATTAGAAACATTAACTCGGAACACCCTACTAAAGGAATGGGAAACTACGTATTTACGTAAGCGAAATTTCTGTTGTATTTTATGTTGTTATATGTGCGATATTGCCTGCCTTATAATCCGGAACGGGTTGCCTCGCTTCTTTTTAACTGCTCCAAACAAAAACAATTCTTTTTGTATTTTGCTTTCAAATTGCGGCAATAATTTTAACGCCGATATTCGCATTTTTGGCTCCGTTGTTCGGGAAATTTTATTTGTCACTCTATTCTCAGAATTTGATAGATACTAAATTATGAATTTTCTCTTTACTCCAACAGTGGCATAGTGGTAAGATTACTGGACCCAAAGGTAACGGGATCAAAATTCGTAAAAAGTATAACGGTTTTTTTCTCAATAACATCAAAAATAACTCGTTCCGGAGGGAAAGATACTTAAAATATCACGATGATAAAAGACCAACTTTCAGAAAGTAAATATTTCTAAATGGTTTTAGTTATGTTTAGAAACTCGTCGAGAATATCAGTATCATAATGTTCTTTAATCTCACTGGTTTTTATCAGTGAGATATTCACATAATTGTTATGAACGTACTTTGAACACATGGATGGACAGTATTCATAATTTTTTTAAAGCAAAATAATATTTATAAATCAAAGAACTGCCGGCGATGTTTCGATGATAAATTAACACTGATAGCCAAAGCACATTTATTTTTATTCTCTTGCATAAAGATTAATACGTCGGTTGCGTCTCGCGTCTTTTGAATGCTATTTTATGGTTGCGCAAGACAATTATCCAACATCCAACATGGTACTTCTTGGTGTGTGAGGCACTAAAATTTTATGACGTATTGGCGGGAAAATGTATGTCGAATTCAGAATATTTACATGCAAAAGCTCTGGCCATCTTATTCCACTGTAAACAAGTCCATTAATTGGATACAACACAAAAATTTGAGGATAAAACGGACGAACGAACCGCCATCAACATTGATGAGATTTCTTAATTACGATTTTCACAGTAAATGTAATCGATTTCTACGGTGTAATTATTTAAACGAAGCATCCAACATTTCGATGATGACTTTAATATTTATGAACAAGTTATATTAAAGTACCTTCACTTTAAAATGACAGAACGGTTATCGTTTATGAACAATTAAGAACTGGCACCAACTTAACGAAAGTTATCGTTTAACCTTTCTGATGGTGCTTTATTAATTTAATGGCTCAATAATGTTGGTAGTATGAATGTTGTAAATATATTTGTATCAATCGAGTACAACACAATTTTTTTTCGCCATAAAATATTTTAATATCGGATACCTAGATCTGTTTTATCCTAGAGTGAGAATACAAGTTTAAAAAGGTGTTCAGATCAGCTGCAAAATGTATCGTAATGATAGTAGTGCGGAGTTATCAATAAAAACTCGAGTATTTTGTAAAATTGCACTTAAACGCGTTATTCTTGAGCGCATATCCTGTTAACCCTTCAAAAGGCATGGCTACTGATGGCTATGTATTTGCCATACATTTGTCAGTATTTTTTATGATATTATTATTGAACACTAATACCTTTATTAATTAAATTATTAAAGCACTTTGTTTTTACCACAATAATCTTTTAATGAGTCTAGTTTTTGCACTGTTAATTCGTGGTGGAATTCCATTGTAATAGAATTGAAATTTAAAAACTTTTTCACTTTGTTCCACTTATTTATTATTACCAGGACCGGTTTCATCCTACTACGTATAAGTGGAACAAAGTGAAAAAGTTTTTTAATTTCAATTCTATTACAATAATCTTTATTTAAAAAGTCGACATGTTTCGAGAACGATGTTCTCTTCATCAGGACATTATATGTACTAAAAACTAAATTATCAAGCATAGAAAGACAGGCGTGGGTGGAAATGGAATTATTTGGAGGGGGGAGAGAGGGCTTGCAAAATTTGCAAAATTTGAAGAACTAAGGGAGGGATTGAGGGACTTGAGGGATTTGCAAAATTTGAAGAACTAATACCTTTAACTGAAAATTTGCATGTGACTGAGTTTGGAAAGGTAATTGCAAAATTTTAACTATTTTTAGAAATACGAATTTTATAAATTCGAAATGTTTCAATATCATAACTCACAACGCCGTTGAGGTAATTTTTAATAAAACCGACACTCTAAATTAAAAAAATTATGATTATTTCTCAGCTTTACGATTATGCACTTGTTTACTGGACACAATTTCGGCATAATTTCTTTACTATCTTCTAAATAAAACAAATTTTTTTCCACTGTTTGTTCATATATAAACACAACTCCATATTTTCCCTCCCTAAAACGCATTCACTAAGACATTTGGTCACAGGTTTTGAGAAATGCTGTTGAAAAGGCGACCCCTTACATAAATACCAACCTATGGCCTATATTTTTTCTCTCAGCATTGCTTAAACACGTAAATATAATAAATTATAAAGTTTGTTGTTTTTTTTTCAATTTTCTTAAAATTATTTTTCAACCACAAAATTTTAAAATGCGTTCTGGGTTGTAGGATTAATTCTGCCGGACAATGTATTCGTAGTATAAACTGTTGTTATCCTTGGAAAAGTCGTAGTTTCTTGAAAAACTTGACAGATGCTTCTGTTTATTAAAATAATTGGTTGATTACACATCTGCAGGGCGACCAGCGTACGTCTATAATAATGACTTATAATTAAAATTTAAACGATTGTTAAATGTCATAGGACTAGGAAGGTGTTTCTATATGGAAATTTTATATCCGACATATCGAATAATTTTTACCAACAGTTGATGTAAAATGGAGAAAAACATTGGAATAATAAAATTTATAGGTATAATTATTATCCAGGAAAGATATTATAATAAAATAGATGATAATAAAAAAATATTTTTACATCAATTGTTAGATATCTAGCAATTTTATAAGAAAAGCCTTTTATCCGCTGATGTCACAGAGTCGGTTAATTGAATTATCTGTAAGAATAAAAAACAAATTACGCGATAAACTATTAAAATGTCTATTTTATCCCTGAGCGACTAGATTACAGCGGCTTTCACGATTGTCAAATAATGCAAGAGCAAAATTATGATCTCATGATAAATATATAGATACTTATTTCAATTATTACACGCACGTTCCTGCCCGGAGCCTGCATACTAATCACTAACTAAGGCGATTTATTTTAACGTCTTAATCCGACCTAATGCTGAATTATTGATTCACTTTAGCAAAAGCTCGCGTAAGCTTATACAAGTCGCAGAAGATAAATTTCAATAAACACAGATAAACATGAATAAACACAGATTAGGAGTATTGCGAAATTTTTTTATGATCCGTGCTCGTGCCCTAGTGATTACGGGAAATATGTATTTTAATGGCCTTGTTTTCAGGCACAAAACATCGAATTAAGTTCAATTTCTTATGAATTACGATAAGTGATATAATTTGTTTAAATGCTATACAGCTGGAGATAAGGATAATCAAGGTAAATAAGCTCTTATTATTATTAAAGGATTATTGAAAACGTATTGGTAATAATATATTATATTCAACTTCCTTGAAACTAAGTTACTAGTTTTATAGAAAAAGGATTTCCTCTCGAAAATGCTTATATATAAATGAAATACGCATTGTACTAAGAGCTTTCTTAATTGCTTAAATGCAATTATAACGGGAGTAATTATTAATTCAGAGAGAGGAAGAATAATCGAGGTTAAGCAGGAGGCCGACGATTTTTTTAAATTCCATTATAAGAAGACGTGTTTTTCACATGGAATACTTGAAACAGCAAACCATCATCTGCCGAGCACCTTATAAAGGACGGAAGACAATATTTGGGTGATCAGTTCATCTGCGAATCGTAAATTGGCATGATTTACGGAATAAAGGCTTTGATGTCAAACTAAGATAACCCTACTAGTTTTGTGACAAAACATTGCAATGCTTTAATATACTTGTTTATTTGTATATATAACAGATATCCACGTTGTTATATCGTTACAAAAATATTCAAACTACTTTGTAGTGGATATGTAGGCAAGCAGATTGTCAATGAGCGTAGAAATATTAAACTTTGTAAAATGCATACACAGTATCCACGTTAAAGTCGTTTTGATTTCTCGTTTAATAAATAATAGAAATGGCAGTTTGACGCTAGTAAATGATAGTTAGATTAGAATAAGCAAAGAATGCATAATGTTATTTGTTACGGTCCGTGTATCCTTGAAGTGTTTAACACAACATATTTACCCATTACAGATATCAAGTCAGAGATATTATGTATAAAACGTGATTTGTGGAGGAATTTAATATTGGCTTGCTGTCAACATACGGTGGTTAAAATCGCAACAAAGATGCAATCGTTTTCGAAGTACGAATGACTCAACGTTAGGCCCAACCACCCTCCACACCAGCGGCCAAATTCTTAAAACTTAAAACTAATATCTTAAGTATAAATTACAAATAAGTCAATAATAATGCGGTTTTTCAAATACATTTGCATTCATACAAATACAAATACATTCGTAAATACATTTAGCTTTACATTTTAATTTCTAATATTGGTACAATTGCTGAATTTAGATCACAATGTACGCCTTAATTCAATAGGAAAATGTTGTGATGTCCTTAAAAAGGATTGAAAATTATATTTACTGTACGCAGAGTTGCAGTTGCATTTTTTCAGATTTTCTAGTTATAAGTTCGAATGAATGACAGATTTCACTTTTAAGAAGTTTTTCAGTTTCAAGAGTTTGTTGGAAAAGCTGTTAATATTATTTTTTCTCGTGGTTAAATAATTACTAATCAGTCTGATTGATAGAAGGATAGGAAGGAAAGCTTGAGGTTGGCTGAAAAATATAAAACAATCTAATCGTCTGTATAAGGTACTGGTCAGGAACGTCCTTATCAAGTGGTCCTCGCGATGACAGGAAGCGGTCGGCAGGTGTCAGGGGAGGTATAGTTAATAACGAAGGGTTCCATAGGTCAAACGTCGCATTGAAAAACTTGTCCAGTTTGACTATAATAGGCACCAGTTGTGATAATAGTCCTTGCATTTCCGGTCGGGTGCCTTTCCGCATGTCTATAAGCGGCGATGCCTGAGACCAATGCTTTGACTGCAAACTCCATACAGTGAACACCGTACACAATATTTTATTAGCTTTTGAGCGTGTGCGCTGAATCTATAAATTTGTTAAGGAAATTGATCGAAGTAGGGGTGATTTTATGCACCCATTATCTTCTTGTCGCTTTTGTTAACTCGCAGGCTTTTTCTGCTTGTATTAAGGCGTTAAAAATGTATGTCGAACGGTTTTGTGGTAATTGCAAGAACCAAGAGTATTCTTACTAAAATACTACGATAATGCCACGATATTTTTTAGAAGTAAAATCTATTTATCTAAGAACTTTGCGTTCTATCAGTTAACCCTGTGTATAATTAATAACAGCGATTACAACTCTTTTGATTGATTTACTATTTCATAAGCCCTCGGGTTTTTTTAATTGTGCTCATTGAAATGTTTACAATTTTTTACAAATTAATTTTTAGAAGAATTTTGAAGAAGGGGAATACAGTACTACACGGCAAAATATTAAAATACTAAACCAAGAAATGAATTTAATGATAATTGAACAGCTATAACGTATTATTGTGCCTTGATTGGTCAATATGGAAACACATAACGAAATCGTGAAATTGTTTTTATTGTTAAGTTGACTTTAAACAAATTGTGTTTTTAAATCACTCTGTGTCTATAAAGGTTAAATAATACTCTCTGCATAATTATTGTAAACATTCGACACCAGTTATTTTATTGCTAAAAAATACTTCTGCAATCAACGATCTTTCAGTAGAGGCGTAGACCCATACACCACACGTCTCCAATTCAAAATTAATTAAATTGCATATTCATTAAGTTAATAATAACAACAGCATATCAACAACAATATCTCGTCTGCGATCTGAGATGAAAGACCGTGGTACAGGTACAGATGCAGTGCGCGGTGTGCAGTGCGCAGGTACAAGGTGTACGATTAATGTTCCCTGTAATAACCGGGCAGCCTCCCGCTCTGACGAAATTGCATAACACCTTTCCACACACCGTCTTAACAGCTACATCTGGACACTACCGGTACTAGATGCCAGGAGATTGATCGAAGCAGAGACTGTCAAACATGATTATTTTATTCAATTTCCGTTTAAAATTAACCTGCAACTACATTTGTTGCAACATCTCCAATAAAACTTTGTCCTGACGTATGAATATCATAAATATTTTGAATATGTGAACATTATAATATAAATTGTCATCTTATAATCAAATTCGGTGCTTGTCCAATATCCAATGGCTGAAATAAATTAACCTTACCAAAACTTTTAAAGGAATAACGGTTTTTTATTTTTTCTCAAGTTATGTCACGCCATAACTTCAGAAAGAATTCATCTTTTTAAAAAAAGTTTTTTAATACTTTGTAGAAGGTTCTTATGGAAAAAAATTAAGAAAATTGAATAATTTCAGAAAACTTAACGACAATTTTAACTTTGCACGTTTGTCAGTTCTCGCGTTTGATGAAATTGAATTTAGCCGCTGTTTATTTTTTGTATTGAAAGAATTGTATATGGATTTTTTCAATTATAGATATTTTTTTAATAGGAACCTATGTTAGGTAATAAGTTTGATTGATTGATCTTATAACATACACAAATTAATATTCGTAATATACGAAAAATGAAAATTTGATTAAAAAATTGTTATAGGTGGTAAGCGAGCTGTTTGAAAACTGAATGTATTGCGACTGAATATATGTAACGAGGAAGGGGGGTTTGCAGGAAGGAGGAGCAGGATAGGAGAGAGGGTTGGCGGGGAATAGGATGCGGGAGGGGAACGGGGACGCACGGGAAAGGACATGCAGGGAGAAATAATTTATTTCTTTGAATATGGCATTTAAATGCATGCCGGGAACCAGCTAGTATGCAAATAAATGGAATCCTCAGCATGAGAGATTCGAGAGAGGATATAAAACAATTTTAATTAATATTATTATGAAAATTGCATCTTCGATGACTATGACGATTTAGCTTGATGTTGAGTCAGCCGAAACGTAACATTTAGTTGTTAACCTCGGAAAAACTTAGTAATAGACACGTTTTACAGGAAGATATAATAACGAACTAACATAAAATACGTATTAATTATTTATCGCCAATCGACACATCTGCCTTGTCTATGCGAGATCTTAATCTGCGGCCATTGTAATTACGCCGGACTTCTTGCGGAGCATATCCATTTAGGGCTAATTGTGGAGACAGCGTACGTTGAGGCTGCCCAGTGCCCAGTGCCCAGGCCCCCTGCAGGTGGATGGAAAATTACTAGAAGCCTTCGAGACTTTAGACCGGAAAATTGCATATTTCCTGATTGCTTTTATTCCCGATTCTCATGAAGCGGTAACAAAGATTATCTAAGAAAATAATGATTTGAGCTTTTTATACGACGATGTTTTTTATTAATTTTTAATGTTTTTTTCATTATTGGTTTACTTTCTTAAACAAAAGCTACAATCTTCAATGAATAACTATTTGACATGATGACTTTTAAGTTTTGACAATTTGAAAGGCGGGTATGGGTATCGACACCCCAGGAACCATTTATTAGATAACCAACACCCCTGCCATACGTCGCGTCGGCGTCGCCCCAAGTGGACCGCTACGTTTTGTGACGTTATTATTATTTTTTTACTCTTGGTGAGGTTTTATCTAGGTTTTAGTGTTGGATGCGTCTGCCCACATACATTACCTTGTATCGCGGTGGGAGGGATGGATTCAAGCGTTTGTCACTCCTGCACACATTGACTTCCAAATTCCTACCCACCCTTTGTACCTTTTACCTTTCCAGAACTGCCTATCCTTCCTTTCCACAGAAATACAACCCTTCACACAGCTTCCCCAAACATGACATAGGTCTTAAGGGTTTTTTTCTTCATAGCCTCCTTTGCGGAGCTAATGAAAAAAAGGTGCTATAAGACCCGATTAAAATATGTCGACGTATCACGGACGTTTAAAAACAAGTTAAATCCATATCTTATTTGTCAGTTGGGTAGTCAGTTTTGGCTATAAGTATATGTCCAAACTTTTTGATTCATCATTTTGTTCATGCCAGCGATATGAACATGATAAAATTCTTTTTGAAACAGATGAAAGATACAAATTATAAAAATGTCAGCTTGTCTCAAAAGACGCGAGTAATAAAAACAAGAGTTGTTTATCTTATTTAGTTGAAAACACATTGCGTTAATAATATTTGTAACCCTCAAGCGTCGCGTGCGTCGCACCAATTAAAATATTTGTTTTATAACCGCACGGTAGTAACCGGCGCATTCCGTTGCCTGCTAGCTCCATAAATGAATTTTAGGATATTGATACGGGAATTCAAGTCCTCAATTAGGTGCTAATGTGACGTTATCCTTTGTCTCATCAGAACATTTGGCAACAGGAATGCCGAAGAAAGAAATGGAGATCAATTAAAAGTTGCCAGTTGCCATGGTGCAGGCTGGAGTGCCGAATGAGGTTGGCGCTAATTTGTTGAATGCTGAATGCTGAAGGCATTCCGGAATCCATTTGAGGAGGAACGGAAGTAGGGTTGACAATGTGTATAGCCAAGTTTTTTGGGGATGAACGATGATACTCCACACGTCTTTGGTTCAAGTTCGGATATTTGGAAAGGCGTCACAACGAATGCCATATCAAATTGCTTTAATCGTAATGTTTTTATTTTTCATTTTACGGAATACTGAGTGCTAAAACTTGTGCGAAGCTGGGTGATAAAGCTGACTTTAGAGCTGTTATGACTAATATTTATTAAAAAAATATTTATTCATTTTGTTTTCTTGTTACAATCACAAAAACTTCAATCCGCGAAAAGAGATCAACGAATGAGCAAGCAATAAACCTGCACCGCTTGTGTTTCATTTCTTTACCGATAGATGTCATTAGTAAGAACAGTTCTTCAAGATATAAAGAATCAAAGAAAATGGTTACATAATTATTTCATAATATTATTGTTTATTGCGTTGTGTTTTGATGACTTGTTGTGTATCACTTAACATTGTAACAATAATCAATTACCATAATAATTCATTGCCCTTATACAAATGTGTGTAACGGTACAATAAATTATTTACGCGTGGTTTATGGGTAGGAAAGATTGACCTGAATTTGTAAACGATTGATTTAATTAAACCTATGACTATTATATCTCAAATGGCGTAAACATGTTATAAGTGCGTTTATATTAAATTTAAAATATTAATGTCTTGCCTAGTTCCAGTCCTTGTAGTGGACAATAATATATTACTTGAAGTTACCCCAGATAAATGATGTTTATGCTAAACTTTAATTAACTAACACAGCTTAACAATAACTTTGTTCATGGTGACAAATAATACTTCACATATTTCTGCTTTGTAGCGTTTTACTTAATTCACATTTATGTGTAGCTATATTATATGTAGATAAAACTTGATATTTACCCGCTCTTTGAAAATGGTGGTTTTAAGAGCAACGATTTTGATATAAATTACAATAAAATTGGTTATTTATTATCATCCCGCGCTTAAGTGAACATATAAATTACTATCGGCGTTGCTACTTTCAATATAAATTGATTTTAAGCACTCATTTGTGATTTATAAACATTTAAACCTGATTACATTCTTGGAACTAACGGTGGTTTTACATAAACTGGGAAACAGCCACGATTTATACGCAGTAATTAAGTGCTCATGTTTTTTTAAAGGAGTATCAACTGCATATTAATAATAATATATTATCATACACTTAAAAGCCGCCATCGGCATTTGAACTTTAACCCTAACTACACTAAGCGAAAGCTTTCCCCAAGCCACTAATTTGACGAGATAAACACCACGATTAAGATTTTCCAGTAAAAATCTTACATTTTAAATATAATTATATAACGGTTGTTTATTTTTCTTCATCTTTTCAAAAATGCTTTTCGAATATGGGAGTAAATAACAAATATATTGTATGAATAATTATTTATGATTCCTCCATTATGAACCATGTCCTGTAAACATTAAAGTATTTCGTAGTAAAGGTAAGGGTGCAAGATAAATTTTGTTGCTGAAATTACGGTATTTTTTGTGTGTACGGTTTAACATTAGCACATATAATAGTCATGTCCATTATTATTGATTCAGAGAGTACAAATCAAAAATTTAAAGGAAACCATTGTGGATTTTTATTTTATTGTGTAGATACTAATATTACACATATTTAGATTTATTTCAACAAACCCAACGTTGGTTCGATTTAACAGTTTGTAAGTAACACCTTAACTTCGTAAACCGATTGACTTATTAGTAAGATAGTTACTTTAGAGTGACCGTTTTCTACTGTTATTAGAGTCAACGATAATAATAATGTAAATAGATTGATCTGACCTATTGAACAAATATTTGGTGTAAAGGATAAAGTATAAAGGTGCAACGAACTGGCGGATCTATACGGAAGATATTTAGTCTATGATCTGCAAGTATTTGACATTATGCAAAGAGCTATGCCGCTGCAGCGCCGATTTTATGACCCCTGCCTTAAACGGACTATTTGGTTACGTAAATTCAAATTAATCTGCCGGAGATACTGAAGTACTGAAAATCAGTGGCGTGGCGAGAAGGGCCGATGGGTAACTCTACATAGTTAGGCATATAAATAAATAGCAAACGGATAATTCGTACACTACCATTTTTGTGAAAAATCACCTCAAAGGCGCTGTTTATATAATACCTGCGGGATTAATTCATTGTTTGTTGAAAAATAATGATATTATCATTGAAACACTGAATAGAAAAAGATACAGAAAATAATAAATAGGAAAAGGATAACGAAATATTTAAAGTATTGTCCCGGTAAGACAGGGGTTCTTGGTTCAATTCCCAGTTGCGACTGTTTATTACATTTTCTGTGTCATTTCTGTTTCACATTCCACTGAGATTTGTTAATATTAGCTATCTTCGTTAATGATTAAATATTAGAATGAGGTTTGTAGGCTTCCATAATTTATTCCAATAAATTGAAGATTCTTCGTGTAAAGTTTCGCTAGATACCTACACAAAAAGTAGTCTAAAACTTAACACAATAAAGGTATATCAAAGAGCAGTAAAAAAATTATGTGGTATAAACGTGTGACTGACAATCATTCCGTTAACACCGTTGAGAGTAAAAAAATGCCTATTTGCAAAAGTAAAGATTCTTTTCATTCTATTGGTTCTCTCTCTTTCTCTCTCTCTCTTTCTGGTTGGAAGTTAGCTATCATCAAGGCCGTCTTCACTCTGCAGACTGGAATAACTCGGAATTATCATTTGGGTGATATTGTATTAGACGTTCCTCGTGATATTGGAGTTAGATAAAGATAAACTTTAACTATAGATATCAGTGTCTGATTTTAAAATCTATCTTAATGAATTGTTATGTTAGATATTCAAATGATCGTGCGGAGTAATATAAATGATTTTATTTCTGATTTAGAGTTTTGAGTTGGTTGTTACCACTTGGAATCCTCATCCGTAAATTCTCCCAAATTGCACAGGAATCCGTTACGGCACTGCCGTGTTATACTCCTACCACAATCTGTTAAGCAGCATCGGATAAGGCGTGGAGCTAGAGGGGACCGCTTAATGCGCAGACTGTGGTATGATTTGCGACACCTGGTCCTGCGGTACCGCACCACCGCGAATCAGATGTGATCTCCCAACGGCTGCCGTCAAAGCCTTAATGTTTATCTGTACAGCCTTCATATTTATTCTTGCATCCTAGGTGGTTTTATACCAGTATACAGCGAACACTTTGCATTGAAGGTATTTAAGGAATTTAATTTAAAGGGATGCTGAATAAAAGATGGTTAGATTGAGCTTTAACGACTTAAAATAAGAGAGCTTAATTTTTTTTCAATTTTCGTATAATACCTACTACGTTAACAGATCAGTTATCTATTGAAAATAATCGTCATTTTCAATGAATGTTGTGAAACTACTAAAAAAACGTATAAAAACAAAAAATATAGCAAATTGTTTTTGCGTGTTTTCAATATTGCAACGTGTGAAAATAATTACGATGTTTTATGATCTGCACATATAATACGCAATTTACAACTTCATAAACACATATCACTTAGTTGCGAAAATTTTGGTTAAGCTTATTACAATTTGCAATTATTGCTAATAATATAAACATTTCAAAAAGATGTACAATTTCAAAAGAGTTTATAAAATTTATAGTTATTTCATAATATTTTATTGTTGTTTAGTACCTACGTACATAGGTCTTGGACTTTGATTATATAACTTTGATTATAGATTTTTTATTATCTGTCTGAATTAATACTTCTATGTAAAGTTTTATGCCAAAAACATAAATTACAAGGAATTTGATGTCTGGGTGAACGACTTAAAAAATTTACATGAAGTTTAGTTTAAATATCTTAAAGATTACCGTAAAAAATATTATTCAAAACACAGGTGAACTCCTAGAGTGGAGAATAATATACATTAAACTTTACAAGCTCTCTGTTAAAATCTATATATACTATATTTTATAGAAGGTACGAGTTAAATACATATATAAAATAAATGTAGTTTAAATAAACAATTTGTGATTAAATATTTTGTTTGATTTATTGTTTAGCGCCTGTAAATTTATGTATTTATAATTTTTATTTTAGCGATTATTATTACATCTACGAGTATGTATATAAGAATGAGCTCTGGCGTTATGAAATTATTTATTTTACCATTCATCCGATTGCGATGAAATTTTGGTGATTTTTTGTACCCACCCCCGCGAAGGTTTCCATGTATAATGGTGAACTTTGGTGTTATGAAATTTGTATAAGAAAATTTACAATAGGTAGCGCGCGAGTAGTTTGATGAATGCGTGTTTTTCATGTAGTTTAGCGGCAAGAAGGAAAAGCGGGAGAGGGGAGGGGCAAAGGCGGGAATGGTAGAGGGGGAACGCGGGAGGGGAAGGAGACGTGGGAGGGAAGGGGAGGCAGAAGAGGAACTACGAGGAATGGGAAAGGACATGCAGGAAGAAAAAAATCTTTATTTAAGTGACATAGTAGCGCATGGAGGGAACTTGTTAGTAAACTATATTTTCTCTTGCATAATATGACTCCTGCAAAACATCTTAAATTTGACAATTTGTGCAGGCGCTTCAGACTTTATAGCTTCCGGTAGCGTATTACAGTAAACAATTTTGCGTATTAGCTTTATCCTTTTTTGGTAATCAGATTCCATTTCATTACATTATCATAAAATTAGCTGCACATCTATTTTGAAAATATTATATTTATCTTTTCCTATTGCCTCTCTAACAACAAGCTTTAAATATCCACAAAACAAGGACTGCTTAAGAACTAATACTTATAAAAACTACACGACCGAAAACAGTGAGAAAAAAATCTACATTTAGATCATTTTAAAATTGCATCAGTAATAGCATTAATAATTGCATCACAATAATTAAACACAATCATTACGGCGCGTTAGAAAAAAAGTTGATTTCTTAATTTTATCGATATTTCCTGGAATGATTGTGAAGAAATGCAATATTGACAAAAAAATCTTAATTTTAATTTTCAGCCATTTCGCCAACTATATAAATAATACCAAAGCATAGGTATGTGAACGTCTTACGAGAGCCAAGAAGGCGTATATTGGAAGAGTCAGCGAAGTAAAATAATGCCTTACGAAACCGCAAGAGATTTTGCACAAAAAACAAAGTGATATAACATCATTACGATAGGAATTAAGTAGTTTTCCTCAACCATTTTTTTTGTTTTATTGAGGTAATTGATTGCATTAGTATAATTTGATTCTGGTTGTGAACAAGAGTGAGATTATGCTGTATGCTGTATGATTTTAGTCAAGTTTAGTAACCATTTCTGATTAGACAAATATACTCTTATACGGGATTCTGTCCCGTAGTTCAACCCTTTCCTACTAGTCAAACTCGTGTGCAGTTAGTGTCTCATAAAAAAACGTATCGTGTTTATTTCATCGCATCGTGTTAGCAATTAAATTGCTGGAAAACACTTGCTAACTACAATAGATTAACTCAGAAAACGTTTCCAAAGATTCTTATCCCAATCCTTTATCACGAACACAACAACATTACAACACCGGTCCGGATTCTGAAAGGAAACGATTGGCTTGTTACTTGTTAACAAACGCCTGTCTGTAGACTTGATATATCAAAGTGTCTCAATTTACCCCATAAATACGACCATCGTTACTGTCTGATCGTCTGGCATCCAGAACGGTTATTTCCCTGGATAGTCTCGTTACTCGTTACAGATCACCGATGGATGCTGCAATCTCCTTGTCATTTTGTAAAACAAAGATTTGATCTATGGAGCAGGGAGATCAATTTGCATGTCAAATGTGCAGCCAAGATCTAGCCGCCCTCGTAAACACTGTAACAAACCTGATCAAAGCGATGGGGAAATTTATTACTTATTAATGGCTCTGCATCTTCCGATTCAGGTCCTTATCGACAGCAAAAGCAATTGTTGTATGTATTGCTGAATACTAGTACAAACTTAACTTGGAGAAATGCAATAATCATAGCGCTGATTAGAAAATTTCGTACGTCTTTAATTACATTTTTAAGTACTTACGCAAAAGGCTGCGAAAAGCTTATCGCATTAAAACATTGTTACAAAAAAATTGTTAGCATTTTTATAAGTATACCTACCAATTGAATATTAGCAACGATATTTGCAAAATCCTCAAAACCCACGCAAAATCAAAGAATCGAGAAAAAACCTCAATAAATTAAAGACAAAAAGGCGCATTGAAAAAATGTGATGAACACTTTCACTTGTTGGCGGATCGCAGATAATTCCGAGGAATAAAAGATGAGACAAGATATTGGGGGAAAGTCCAAATCTCCAATCAGAAAATTGCCCATCTTTTATATTATGAGGCGCATTAAAACGCCATTAAGATTGCTGATTGTTATTCTTTATTGAAATTAAGAATTTCGTGAAAACATCAAAACACTTATATCACAAATGGACAATAATTTTAAATGCAGTTTAATCACGACTTTCAATACCCATACTTAACAGATTTTCACATTCAAACATTACACATAGAAATAGATATACCTAGAAAATACAGTTAAAGAAACAATTTTACAGTTCGTTTTTAATCGTTTGGCGTTTCAACTGTTAAACAAAAAATACATTTTTGGAACTCTGTGATTTATATTTTTCTAAACTTTCATACTCCTGACTAAACTTATTGTCCAATATGAATTACGTTTTACTACTAATTATTAACATAAATATTAATTAATAAATAATTAATGATTGGTCTTTGTCTATTTGAGGAAGTAGTAAATTTTGTAATAACGTAGCATCATGGTAGAAAAACAAACCTTTCATGGTTACACGTTCGCGATTATTGCGTGCCTCAGAGATAAATCTCATATTAAGGCCTGCCCGAGGCGAAGGCTTTCTCATATGTACTTTAATTTCAGGGTAATTTGATTGCCATTAAAACGGCGATGTTGCCTAAAGAAAGCACCTCCGATGTTATCCGGCGCGAGGGACAAAAAGGGCATTAATCTAAGAACCAACACACGGCTAATACGGAAATGTGAAGTTAATGGGCTGGCAAAACTCCATCATAAATAAAACGTAGCTCTGAATAGAAAATGTCTTATTTACGCCTGAGAACTTACTCTCTGAGAAAGCAGTAAATTATTGTCTTATGTAAGAATCGATGAGATTTATGGAAGAGAGGCATGAGCTTTGGCTTGGGCCTGGAGATCCCTGGTTCAATTAAAAAGTGCATTTGTAATCAAATTCCGATGATTGAAAAGAAAATCGCGGAAAATTTAGAGTAAGAAAATAGAGTCTTTGAAACAATTTCTAGCAGAGTGTTTTGGTGTTGATGTTGTTGTTTTTTATCTATGACCCGACAACTGGCTCCCCGAAATTATCAATAGAAACAAATATTATTTTGGTTCATTATTTACCAATTTCAAACCTAAAATCAACTTCCAAAATACCTTTAATATTAAGTTGGTATGGATATCAAATGAATTTATTTACTGTGTCGTGTTTTTGTACTTATACTCTGGTAAATTCAGTATATTGACGGGTAGTTTCATCCTTGATACACTTGAATGAAAATATGTTTTATACTTTTGTTATTTGGCGATAATCCCCCTTTTTACTCTCCTTGGGGACATTTAGTTATATTTTGTGTAAGAATGTATACAAATTTTTCCCTAAACCAACTACATATAAGCATGACGGCATCAAGCGTCATGGAATCGTTTTTATCAGTAGGTACCGAAGATATTTTTGTTCAACACTTCTTTTAACGACGACAAACTCCTTGAATGTATGTTAGTTTTTACTAGTAATTATATTAGGTCATTTTTTAATGTAATAAAGACATCGCGTATAATTTTTAATATTGATGTCAAAGAAAAATAACAAGCATTACTTAGTTAAGTTTTCGCGATAGCAAATCGCAATCAGATTCAGATAATTGAGCCTACCAAGGCGAATGCAGTGTGTGATTTATTTTATTTACATTCTCGGCCGGCCAGCCTCCTGCTAATATCGCAGAAACGTAATTTAAGAAAATCAATTATTTTTGACGAATGAGGTTGCTTTGTTACTCACCTTCTAAATTCCTCGCATGTGTAAGAAATTAGGTATGAGGTAGATTACGGTCAAGAAAATAAATATATCTAAATATGTTGTACCTATTAGCTTCAGTACCTAACAACATTATCATCGTAACGTTGCGTTGTTCTGTGAGTCTGTTTTAACTAGGTACCTGAAGATATGGTATTTTAAATTATTGTTGTGTGTGCACATTTGGGAACTGGTTGCGTCAAAGTTTTTTTTAAGCTCTGTTAATTATGGGTGAATAAACATGATGGATCGCGCCGGACTTTACTGATTTTCGGTTTGAATCTGGGACGTGATTATTAACGGTGAAATCGCTAAATAAGCGTAATGAATTGAGGCGATTGAAATTTACCGGTGAATCGTCGTTTTAATTGAAAATAATTATTGTGTTGAACGATGATGTGAGATATGAATCAAAAATGCTTTGATTTATTAAGTATAACACGTAAATATCACGATGTTGAACAATTTTTAAGTGAATTCTACTTAATAGTTTCAAAGCAAGCAAGAATTGAGTAATGGGTCATAGAAACATCCCAAGACTTAGAAGTGGCGCTTGGGTTCATGGGGTGAAGTTTATCCGGGGCTTTGCGGCGGTTGCGTTTGCCCACCAAATACGTGGCTGGCCGGATTGAGAGAAACTGCTTGAGGAAGATCTTTTGATGATCTCTCCAGCAGGACTTTCTCGGAATAACGCCTTGTACCACAGTAGGAGGGTTGGATTCACACGTTTGTTACTCCTGGATACACTCACCGGTGCTCCAGATTCCTACACATCCTTTATACCTTTTCCTTCCCGGAACTTCCTCCCCTTTTTCAAAAAAATCCCTCTACACAGCATCCCCAAAGATGACATAGGCTCTGAAGGGAATTATTTTCCTGATGGCCTATATACTCGTTGAGCATGTGTGGAAGTAACGTAAAAAAAGACACAAGAAAAGAAACATAACTGTCGCCAACAAAACTCGAGATTAGCTCAAACCACTGAGCTTTTTGTGAACCACCACATTCTAAAAATACCACCCACACAGCATCTCCAAAATGACATAGGTAGGTCCTGAGGGGAATTATTTTACGTAGGAACTACGTGGAGTCTATGGGGAGCTAACGTAAAAAAATACACAAGAAACGAACAAACTCAGGATCGGCTCAAACCCCTGAGCTTTTTGTGAACTACCACATTTTGTCTCCGAGATTTAACCGACCTATCAAGGAGGACGCAATAAAAATATGTTTTTGTTTATATTTGAATGAATATTGTGATTAGCAACACGTTTCAAAAAATTTAAATCGTTTGAAGAAATATATGTTTTATTGGTGTTGTAATGCAGAGTCCAAATTATGTTGTTAAATAATTCGCGTCGTTATGTTGGTATAAAATAACAGAATGTGTTTAATAACCTCTTAACACAAATAGGGGCCAATAAATAATATAATGACGGGACGCATTTGGATAAAGGTTTTTTTCTTTAGGTACATGTCATTCTATGTTCGGCCTCAAAATAAAATGGTCGGAACATAATGCCAGTAATCACGAGAGGAGGAGAGGAAGATTGCTGCGTGGACCAATAAGATAATTAATTTTAAGTTTTTGTAACCGGTGTGTTCGAGTGTTGGAGATGTGATTATCTGTTGCCCAATCGTAGCATCTGCTGTGCCATTTGGATATCCAATAGCTCTTTTTAAAAATATTTTTAATTTAATGTTTTATAATAATAATAATAATAATATCTTTATTTGGAAAACAAACAGCTTTACAAAGATACATAAAAAAGAAAGAGTGTTTAAATAAAACAGTAAGCCTAAAAACTTTTTTTTCGCTAATAATTTTTTTTTAGTAGCTAGACAAGAAAAACATAAAGAAAAACTAAGAAAAAAATATATAATTTAGAGAAGTTAAAATAAAACAAAAAGAAAAATATATTTATACACTTAAATATGCATGAAAAGAAAATTGAAAAACCCAATAAAGGGTAAGCTTATGATCTTGTAGGAGTATAAGGATGGTATGTATGTAATTAGGGAATATGTAAATATATTGCAAATTAGGAAAATAAATCTGATTAATAATATAAATATGGATGTTAAGGAGTGTGTTGTGATGCATTGCATTTATCTAATAGTGTTGCTTTGAATTTGTTGAAAGTAATATTGAAGATGTCTATAAATAGGAGGTGTGTGTTATGATAATGGCAGGCTCGATGTATGAATTCATTTTGTAAGTAGTTGGTATTGGAGCGGCTGTTATAAAAAAGGGATACGTTTCTACTATTACGACCAGGAACTCTAATATCTATTATTTGTAAGAGATACAGGGAAGATACCGTATTATTTAGGATTTTGTTAAATAACAATTGATCAGAAATAATTCTTCTACAATTTAATTTCGGGATTTAAAAGAATTGACGTATATCTTCATTTGATTGGAATGCATAAAACGACCGAAAATGTTATGTAGGAGAAAATTTATGTAATTATGTCCATCTTTGTGCCTATGAATTTTTTGTATAAATAAAATATAAATGAAATTGATATACATACTACATTTGAGTGAAGTGTCAACTTTCTTGAAAATGCGTAATAAATGATTATGCAATAGTTTGGTTGTCTGCATTTAATTTATTTATTGTTAATTTATAAGGTAGGTATTATTGTGTATAATTCAATTTTTAGCCTCACTAGGACAAGCATGTGTTGAGGTTATTATTTTTATAAAATTAAAATAAAATAGTTCAAAATAATATAGGTACTGAAAGGAAAATATTGTTATATTAACATTTCTTACGGGTAATGGGTATCTTCTAAGCTGAAGGAATTTAATACATTATAATGTAAACACTTGACTATATTTTAAAATTTGAGATTTAATAGCGTATTATTTAAAATTTAATTTAATTTAAAAGATAGGAATTATAATATTAAAAATGTACAAAAACAGAGTCAACGGCAACTACAATTTAAATCTGTACAAAAAATTTAATCTTTAGACTTAAAATGAAAATTTTGTCTTATAATTTAAATCTGCTTTGTATCATCATATTTTGTAAAGATTACCTATTGGACTAACGCTACTAGCAAAAGAAAACTAAGAATTTGTTCTTTAAAATAAAAATGATTTATGACCAAAGGATGAAGCTTTTATACGAAATACATCCATGACATTCTCGTATGATAAGAATATATTTTATTGCAACAAATTAACATTTGCGGTTTTAGAAAGAAGTGAGAACTTGATTTATGCGAAAGTACCTAATTATTAAAAAAATATGCCTGTCCACATGCTTAGATCAAAAAATGATCTAGAAATGACATCATTGTCCAATAATTATTGTGTGGGAATGAGGCTTACAATTTTAGTGTCGCTGGTCTTTATCGAAGGAAACAATTGCCTCAATTCAATATTATGTAATATGCTTAGACCACTTAACAAAACGTAACTTGATTATTGTCATTAAATAAATACGATTAATTTATCAACGCCTTCTGTGCGGGATATATAATTCACTTTTCGAAATCCGGATAGCGAGGGAACCCTTGAAAATCTCACCCACCAACCTTTGCCATTCACATTAAGGCTAAAATTACATCTTTGCAATGGCATGTCGTCGTAATTCTTACTTTCAAACGCTACAAGAGGTACTTTTTTCGCTACCAATTACATTCGCTACGCATACAATACACATTTTTCACACCCCATTCCTTACCCTCAGAGGGACATTGTATTTTTTTAACATTCATACAATGTGGAATAAAACCTTACATACCTACCTACAAAGACGTATACCTTTTCACTATTTTGCTTAGTAGAAAGAAAGTGCCTTCAGGCAATACGTCTACCTTTTAACAAAAGCTAAATTGTGTTTAAATTTTCAAATTCAATAACAAAGCTCTTCTCGATTTCTTTTTGTTCATTGATTAATCGAGCTTTCATGCTCAGTACATTCAAAAGAGATAAAAAACAACAACAATCAAAGTAGCAGTCCCAACTGTCATTTTTAAAACGGTTGTAAATAAATAAGTCGAAGAAATCCCTTCCGATCGGCGGATTGAAGTGGGAGCCGATTATTTATTAGATTTTTTCTCGAGATGGTATCTGTCACTCCGCGTTAAAAGCGAGGATGGTTCGCCCGCGGCGGGATGCTGTGTGTACGTGTATACATACTCCGCCAATACAGTAATTCTGCCTGGTTTCACAACAAGACGAACGATCAAAGTGAAAGATTTCAGCGAAAAGCATATTGGCGCGGAATGACCACTCACGAGGCGGCGCGCGGCATGCAACACATGGGCGATTATTAAATAATTTCGACGGCATGTATCCAATTGCATATTATTTATCTTTGATGTTTAGAGTTTTAAGCGACAATTAACGTTAGCTAGTTGTGGCTGCGGGTCATCATTAAATGAATAGCAATAATCCTATCTGGCATCATTATTCAACTAATGGAAGAGTCGTGATGACGAAAGACGTGAACTCTTTCCACTCAAAGAGACACAGCTTGTACGGACACTTTAAAATGATCATATAATCATTTTAAAATACCGTTAAAATATTTATTTTATTTTTATATAAAATAATTATATCATGACTTCCGAGACCAGGTGTAAAAAAAAGTTTTTTCTTTTAATTCATTATTTATTCATAGTTTTTGGTAAATTAAGTTATAAAATAATAACGTAACACTATGGTTATTCCTGAACTTTTTTTTTAAATTAGCTCTACACAAGATGCCCTGATTTATATAATTTTCCCCAGCACATGTATCATCTTCGGGGATGCGGTGTGGAGGGTTATTTTAGGGAAGAGGCTGTTCTGGAAGTTTAGGAATCTGGGGATCAGTGCATCTAGGAGTGACGGATGTATGAATCTAACCCTCCTGCTATGCGGGCGATGGGTCGAGAGTCCGGCCGGAGAGGTCTAGGTTAGGTTTCCCTCAATCAATAAACCCGGTAACTCCTGTTAAGTCACTAAACGTAACGAACCACTTGGGGTGACTTATTTAGGGGGTGTTGGTTATCCAAATAATGGTTCTCGGGGCGGTAATACCGATATCCGCTTCCCAAATTGAAAACTTTACTGAATCTTTAAAATAAAAACAAAATCAGATATAGAATCGCAATTTTCTGTTATTCTTAACATCCCACGTTAGTTCAGAAATAAAGTAGGCAAGTAGTTATTCAACTATACATAACTGCATTTATGAATTTATACTTTAGCCATTTTTAAAAAGGCGTGTAAGGCACCTATAACAATATGAGTAAGTAATAATAGTGGAAAAGTACGAATATAAGCCTTTGATATAAATAGGCTCATTTCACTGCCAATTAACCGGCTATTCCCTAGTTGGAAGTGAGCAACATTACTAAGACAGGAGTATGGGTGTTGGAATGCCCATTGTAAATTTATTAAATCATTGAAGAAGTATTTCCATCAAGAATAGGTAAGTAATATAGGCGATGAAAAATATATAAATCATCTAAAAGCTACAGCGGATAAAAGTATAGAAAAAAACTTGTTTACTTACTTGAGTTGTTAAGAATATTACAAAGTGTTTAACATTAAAATTATTTAACATTTTATATTTTGGTAGCTTTTGTGAATTGCCTTAGAGTAGGTACGTGATATATTTTTTAAATGTAACAAGTTTTAATAATATTAGGTACATTGATTTATATTTAGATATATCTTAGACAGTTAAGTAATGACAGGTGACGATTTGCAATATGTAAGGCTTTATATAAACGGAGTGTTAAAGGCCAAGTTACCTTAATTATTTTAACCAGTGATTACTGACATTATTTGGAGTAGAAAATGAAAATGAAATTTTTGTCTCCGGTGAAATTTAAGATTTTTTTTTCTACAAAACCATACAAAAATAGTTTGTGCTGGAAGATTGGGGGCGGGATAAGATGTAGTTATTCGACTAAGTGACTTTAAAGTTACTCCAAATAACGTCAGGAATTACTTAATACCCTGTAATAGTTACCGACGCTTTTAATTAATTTAAATTTTCCCTATTCAGTATTTTTAATGCGATTCATAATGAACTCAATTTGAAAATCTAATTTAGTGATTTGTTATAACACTTATAACTTAAAAATAGCATAATAAACTTAATAAAGTATTCAAATCGCGCATTACTCCGCCGCCATTTGCATTTGCTGAGGTAGTAATAATTAAGTAATTGAATTATTATAATACCAAATATTACATTTTACGCTGAGTGCTCGAGATTAAAATTACAGCTATTTCCTCAATGGGTGCACTATAACTTCATGGGTCCCATAAACGAGGGTATTTACGACTCCTGGATCTTGCGTTACAATTATCACCTATCCCACATCAACATGGAGGTTTGGATAGTCACAATAGCATACAATGTATCCTAAAGATCGTGCTTCAAGCAAAGCGGATGTAGTTTCATTATAATTACAAAATATATATTATTTCTTCTAATTAATAATTAGCAGGACCCCACCTGCCTTAATAAAAGATTAAAACCATGTTTACCTGCTTTGTCGCGTTTATGACCAAAAATGCTGGCTTTATAAGAATCTTTATTGTTGATTTAGCCTTCAAAACACAATAAAAAGTGAGACATATCAATAAATTAAAGTCCTCCGTCAAACAAAACGACAAAAATAACGCAGACATATTTTTTTATGTTTTTTTAAACATTTCAACGACGCGAAAATATAAAACTTTTTTTGGAAACTTTTCTAAATGACAATGAAACAAAAGGTTCATTAAAAATACTTTATGTTTTTAGAGCTGTTTCGATTCAATCGAAAATATTATTGTTTAGGTACCTACCTATATTATGTAACAAAATAACAGAATGCAAATACAATTTTTATGTACTCATTAATTCTAAAAATAGTGTTCAATGAATGAAGAAAATTACAGATATTTCGGTTATATTTATTGTTATTAAGTTTATTTTGTAGAACTCCATTTTAATTTATTTATTTATTTTATAAATTCAAAAATATTATTATTCAATGTATAAAAACAGTTTATTATAAATGAGATCTGCTTCGTAATTATTATTATTAGTTGTTACAGCCCTCTGAAGGCACAGTTTGATAATGCCTTCAGAGGGCGAAACAGCTGCAACACATAATAATAATTACGAAGCAGAACTCGTTTATAATAAACTGTTTTTATACATTGAATATAATATGTTGAATTTACAAAATAAATAAAAAAAAGTAGGTACCATCTGCCTCAAAGTAAATCCCAATGAATACGATTGAAAACAAATAACATGCAAGTATCTCACATTCCAATCGGAATGATTACAAACAAAAACACTTTGCTGCACAGAGAGAATAAATTCGCAGACATGCTTCACGTTTTAGATTTTGTTTCCAGCGAATTCAATATGGGTCGGCTCGGAAGAAAGGTTAGATATGAGTTGCGAAACGTTAGTGCGGGGTTAAACAATTGACGCAACGGAGTGATAAACTTTAGAATACAACAGAGACAGAAGAGTCGTGATGCCCTTAAATCAATAATGCCGATTGGCCAATAGGAAGTATTCAAGCCGTTCTCACACATAAATATACACCAGAAACAATAAATGTTTGACCCAAATCCAAATCTTCTGCGATCTAACGCGAACCACAAGTGAAATATGGGATAAGTCGATGCTATCGGCATTAAGTCAAGTAATTTAGTGATACTCTAGGAGAGTTATGGCCAGAAAGTATGGTCAGGAAGAACTGAATGGTCGTTCATTGACGTGTTAAGATGAGAAGAAACTGCAAAAGGTTAACCATTCTATATTTATATTGGGAAAGAACATAATTTTAATATACCACATATCTCTTTTATAAGGAAAGGAAAGTGCCTATGATAGTGACTATGGCGTACAAAGGTACAAGCAGGCAGGTCAAGAAATAACATAAGTACTGGTATTTTTTGACCTGGAAGGAAAGGATCTCTGGAAGTCGTGCCCTTATACCCAAGGAACTGTGTTACAGTAATAGAGTTTTACTTTCAATAATATTCATGATTAAGCTAAAGTTATTAGTTAATACGACAACTTTTTCATTGAATTATTGAACTTGCCATATTATTTGTTATTTTCAGTGTAATAATTCTGCATTTAAGACAATTCTTAACATACACCCACGGTCCTAATGTTACAAGTATTTCTAGCTACTAAATCATTGTCCGTTTAACTTAATAAATTACTGAGATAAATGCGTACTGAAAGGGAAGGTAAATTAGTAAGTGTGAAGTCAAATGCTGTTTGTGGAAAGCAGGCCTTTTCGAAATATTTACAAAAAAAACGTATTAAAAGATTCAAATGAACCATCAATTATTTATTAATGGTGTGGTTTTTAAACTTGGACAGGCGTCGATGTACTCTATTAACTTTATGGTGATTTCAAAGTATCGGGGTTTTCACTAAAATATATTTTTTATATCTATAGTTTAATGTCGATGACTATGGAATTCTATGACTCTTTGTGGCATTTCTATTCACTGCGGTTATTTTTAATCAACGTAAAATCCTCGACAGCAAATATTAAACGGGTTCCAGGACATTAACGCATTCATTAAAGACACCACAACTGTTATTCGTTTAATAAAATTTCAACATTTTTGAAAAGTTGCCGAATTGGTTGTTTTCTGTTATAAAGCATTTATGTTTAAACGATTGGCAATACCTCCTTGGAAAGGTGTCTAGAAATTATCTTCAAATGTTTGTCTAAACGTTTAGAGCGCGTGGGTTTTCTTGTTTGTCACTTAAGCTTATCCACTAAGTTACGGCAAACCAGTGTCACAAAGGCATATAATTTAAATCATTCAGAATCTGAAATAAGCTTTGAAGCTAAGACAATAAGGATCAATTTCAAATGTATTGACTTGCGCACATGCAAAAATATATGGTGTTTTGAATGTAATTGAAGATGCTTTGGTAAAAGGTGTCTGTGAAAGTTTTGCTTTCGAATTAATCGTTGTATGAATGGTTTGATTTTTTTTAAATATAGTTTTCCAATTTTTTTGGAGTGTCCGTGGCATGTTTTTTTTAATGTGCGATAATTAATATTTGATAAGACAAATGTGTTAATTGTGGTTTGCTGGATAAGTAGCTGCTAAAGTGCAGTAATTTGTGGTTTTGCATATTTCTGGCATTCACACCAAAACCCGATTTCATGGAAATAAAAAGTAGGCTTAAAATCACGTATTTTTATAAAACCGGCGTTAATTCAATATTTTTATTTAAATTTATGTAAAAACTAGTTTCTGTTGAAACAAACTATTTATTACCCGTCTTATAAGAAATACGTGTTGTTTTTAACTGATAATAAATAACACATTAGTTTAGAGACGGGAAATACACATATTCAAGAAGAGTTAATTACGAGTTTTTTGTTTCAAAATAATGTGTGTCGATGATTAGACATGATGTGGTTTATTGAAAATCCGTAGAAGATAAATTATTATATTGTAACATTAAAAATATATTAATGCATGCTTGATGCATCTTTTACTGCAATTTTATTCAAAGGTTTATCTCGCGAAAATCAGCTAATTACTTGAAATAAATTGTATTTTCAAATATTTTCTGTTACAATGTGTTGCGAGCAAAAACCGATCACAGTCAATATTGCAATAATTATCATTTAGGTATCTGCACAAAACAAACCAGTAGTTACCTCAAAATCATATAGGTATTTGAGAAAAAAAAATCCGGTAGTATATCGTCTAAGCGAGATTTAATTATAATAATTAATGAGAATCTCAATTCGCAAAAACGATTGCAAAATCCTTTAGTTATTTTTGGTAATAAAACACTACTAATTCATATAAATGTGTTGAAATACCTTAGCAGCAATGCATAAGTTGCCTAATTACTCACAAGTTTCAGTATTAAAATAAATATTTGATTTATATAATTTACGAATTCTCTTGAGTATGTTATTAGAATGTGTGTACCTACTTTATGAACGATAAACTAAATTTAAGGAAAAAGGTATGAAATTAGATAGCGGTTTTTCGTCCCTAATAAACTTAAGTAAATAATTATTAGAAAAATTACGCTCGCAAAAGAGAAAGGCCTCCAAATGGACTAAGGACATCCTGCGGCGATTAGGAAAAGGCTTGGAAAATGATAATGTTGACTATTTATCGTAAACATCCTTTGTTTTATAAGGTTTATTTTTACTGAATAATTGATTTATAGCATTGCTAAAATAAGTGTCGTAATAGTTAAGTAAGTATTTCTGATGATTCAATGTAATGTGAACGGAAAACTATTGAAAGAATTCCGATGACATTTATTGTTCTGAGGACCCGCAGATCAGTGCTGGCAAATACCTACTGAAAGACAATCTCTTTTCACGGATAAGGCAAACAGTGAACTGCGGCGTAACCTCTGACTCAGTCCTTTATCCGAGAAAACCTACAAGTATAAAGGCATGAAGGTATAGCGCTACAGCCTTACAACCTCAGCTCAGCCGCATTCTGCAGGATGTCATGTGAGGAAAACGTATATCCTATTGCTAATCATATTATTTATAGAAACGGTCTGTACAGTTTACTTCTCAACACAGCGGGCTTTATCGTGAGTCTATACATAAGCCATTAAAAAACAATAAAGTTTTTGTGACGAGCGATTTCATCAGGTTTCAGTAATTTTACTCAATTGTGGGAGTTGCAATTGATTGATCAAAATACAAAATACTAATTTACTTGCATATATTATTTTTCACGAATTATTTTTATAGCCAAATGTCTAAAACTTGCATGTTATTTATCTTATATGCAATATTCTACTTTTTTACACAAACTTTTGCAGGTCTTACACAAATACGTAATTCTTCTTCTTTTACACAAATTTCTTGTTGGAAGTGTTCTAAACATTGTTTCCTATTGTATTGTATCATTTAGGTTACTTGTACGGTGTTGTATATTCTTATTAAATAGTACAATTAATATTGCAATCATTCATATTTCAGCCTTTCGCGCTGCCTTTTAGCGATTCGAAGTGCTTTATGTTGTACACAATGTTAATTATGTTTGCTGATAACGCGATGGAAGTCAGACCATTATATAAACAGTAATTTATCATTATAATACCTATTTAATACCTCCTATTTCAGAGATACTTTGATCGTCAACTGAACCATGTAGTTCGCAGTTCGCACACCTTCAGTTCACCAACGTAACACGACTGCTCGATAGGAATAAGCTTCGCGATTGTAATTAATCGACCGCGGATCGGGTCTAAAACAACCGAACATAAAGCGATTCTTTGTTTCGTATTAGCAAAGCACCCTGGGCTTTATCTGCAGAATTCTCGAGAGATTTCTCGACTGTGTTTCGACTCATTGAAAGCTAATTAACCATTTGTACTAATTAACCGAATCCATTATGTAAATGACTCTGCAAAGGGTGTGAACCGACAATAAACTTTAACGGAATCACCATAGAAAGTCACTTTGTGGTATTTCAAAAGACTACTGGAATGGAAGATGTAGAATGTATTGGAGATAAAGGACTACAGAAATTCAAGTTATTCGAAAGACATTATGTTAATGAGTTGACATAAATTGGAAAATTAGATTTCTAACTCGCCATAATCACCATTAATTTTCTTCCGGTTCTTCTTCAAAATTAATGATGTTCAAATTAATGCGTTCCAAATTCTCAAAATATGCTATAAACATGGTCGTGATGTGAAAATGTCGGAAAAAGTTGATAATTCAAAATATTATTTTATTATTCATCATATTGTGATAACTACACAAAAACGACAATTCAGATATGAACAGCAAATATGTACCTATCATCGAGCAGCAGATATAAAATGATATATTATTGAAGAATGTAAGAATTATTAGCCTGAAACACTCATCTACATTGACAAAATCTTCCGAGAAAAGATACATGCCGCCGACGGGACTCGAACCCGCGTCCTTCTGATTTCCGGTCAACTGCTCTTATCCACTGAACTACGTGGGCTTATCTCCTGCCCGCCAAATAATTCAATATACCCATACTAATGTTTCATTCAACAATTACTGTTTATTACATTTTTCCGACTTAATATAGGTATGAAATTTTACCTTTCAGCGCCCTTGTTGTGATTTTTCACAAAAATGTGGTGAACAAATCATTCAAATATTTCATCGTTTGATGGCGTTTAGGTTGACTATAATATTTTCCTCGCTTACTATTATTATTTGTCTGTATGTTTTTAATCCGGGTACTTAATAATATTATTAGTGCTAAGGCCATCAACTCACTGCAGAACCAATAAAACCTCAAACGGTTAAGTCCATCGTAACAGATTTACGATTTCATGTAATTTTAATCCGGATTCGGATTCCTAACTGATTGCCGACAAATGAACACTTACCTGTAATTGCTTCACAGGTCATATTTTTCTTTGTTTTTTCCTGAGACTGTTCTATATGGATCACTATTGGAATAACCGGGAATTATTTTAAATACGTAATAGTTGTATGAAATTTGTATTTGAAATCTGCTTACATTTATGAATGATACTCTTGTACCTGGTAATGTAAATACAATGCTAAGAAACAGGTTCGCGAATGCGTGCAGAAATGAAAGAAACAAATATATAGATATAATATGAATCTACAATGTAGATACATAACGTTATTATACTTGTACATATATTATATTTAAATCGCTTTTATGGGTGTAACAAGAAAATAATATTATACGTATTTATGTACAGAATTACTAATACTTTGCCAATTAAATTATTGCAAAGTTTAAAGTTGTGTGAGTCAGATATTTGTAGTATATAGTAACACGTAATAGATTCGTAACAGTAATAATGATTAATGATCATAAATGATACACAGTAAAATACCTTCCATTCAACCGATAATTAATTGCAATTTTTAAAAAATCTACGTAGGTATTGTTATTCAATATTTATTCTTTAAAATCAGATATTACCAATTTTATTTTTCAATTTCTTGGTTGGTTAGTTACCAGTAAAATCAGTAAAATGATGTAAAAGCCACAATAAAATTAATAAATATCAAACAGTAAATAAACATATGTCTGTTGAACGTGATACTAAAAAGTTTGTTTTCAAATTAATGAGTTGACAGCTGCAAGTCGTATTAAATGACGCATTATTTTAATTTGACGACAAATTATGATTATTATAAAATTCCTCATTCTAATGCCTCTCGTATTTAACAGGATATAAATATCGTAAAATAAACAGTTATCTATTATAATTACTATATATTAAACAAGCATTTTTCCTATGCATGTTTTTGCATAATGTGAACATTATATAATTTATCGTGTTTATTGATTATAAGTTGTGTGACCGACACTCAACGGTCGTAATATTTAAATGTTTTGTTAAAAAAATTAAATTTGATATGATACCACACTGCCCGGATCTAGTTGTAAAGGGTCCGCCATCTAAAGTTTTTTTTTTCAACTAGTGCTTATTTCGTGAATGGTAACACTTAGCTCATGTCTGATTTGACAGATAATTAGTTTTATCCTTCCGCTGACTTATTATTTTATCCTTCAACTGACCATCCAATGCGTTTTTGCTTCGCTGAGTGGGCCTGAGAAGATGCCGATTTTGCCAAAAAAATCATCTTTTCGGATGAAGCTCATTTTGATCTTGGCGGGTATGTAAACAAGCAAAATTGTCGTATTTGGGGCACAGAAAACCCGCACGCATACATTGAAAAGCCGGTACACCCAAAACGAGTCACTGTTTGGTGCGGATTTTGGTCCAGAGGCATAATTGGGTCATTTTTCTTTGAAAATGAGCAAGGAGTGGCCGTTACAGTCAATGGCGATCGTTATCGGGCCATGTTGAACGAATTTTTGTTCACAAAAATTGAAGAGGAGGATATTGGCAACATTTGGTTTCAACAGGACGGCGCTACGTGCCACACAGCCGAAGCTACACTCGATGTTTTGCGCCCTGTTTTTGAAGATCGCATTATCAGCCGCAGAGCTGATGTCGTTTGGCCACCTCGGAGCTGCGATTTGACACCGTTGGACTATTATTTGTGGGGTGCCCTCAAAGATAAATGTTACGCCGACAAGCCAGAGACAATTGACGCTTTAAAGGACAATATTCGTGAAGCCATTGGTGAAATACAGCTGCACACAATCGATAATGTGCTTAAAAATTGGACCGATCGTGTAGGCTACTGCATGGCCAGCCGAGGCAGCCATTTGAATGAAATTATTTTCCATTATTAACCGGAAAGATTGTACTTATAAATAAAAAAAGAAATTTGAGAAAATATTCAGTATTTTTTTTTTTATAGCATTTTCAAAAAAAAAAAGTTATTTGGCGGACCCTTTATTATGGCATAACCGATTGGGGTATGTTTTGAGACTGAATGGTGTGCAGAAGAAATGGAGATGAGGAAGAGGAAGTGGGTACTACCTGACTATTCAGACATGATCACCGAGCATGGCTAAAGAAATTTAAAGTCTCAATTCTTTTTTTCATCGTATTCATTGTCAAGTGGTGGTGATGTTTAGTGACTTGGCAGGGGTACCAGGTTTCATGGGGTGAAGTTCGTCTAGGTCTTGGCGGAGGATAAGTTTGCCTACCTACTGCATGGCGGGTCAAATCGGGAGAGACTGGTTGAGGGCTTCCTTTGACCTCTACGATAAAAATAAGGTGATGTTGAAAGCAGGTGAATTCCGTTTTATGCAAATGTGCAATATCCCTGATTTTGCAAAGTTTATTCTAGTATATTCTATGTATATTCTGTACGAAGGTGCCGCAAGCCTGTGGATTAGGAATTATTGGGAGCGATAACAGTACCCCTTTGTCAAAACGTCGACTTTCATCTCCACCATTTATCCACTAAACGAAGATTAAGAAGACATACATTACAATATACACCGAATGCCCACGTAATATAATGTAAGGTATATTGCAGAGATACTTTCTTTGCACCAAGGTGCCGCAAGTCTTTAGATTAGGAATTATTGAGAGCGATCACAGTACACCTTTGTCAAAACGTTGACTTTCATCTCCACCATTTATCCACTAAACGAAGATTAAGAAGACATACATTACAATATACACCGAATGCCCACGTAATATAATGTAAGGTATATTGCAGAGATACTTTCTTTGCACCAAGGTGCCGCAAGTCTTTAGATTAGGAATTATTGAGAGCGATCACAGTACACCTTTGTCAAAACGTTGACTTTCATCTCCACCATTTATCCACTAAACGAAGATTAACAAGACACAATATACACCGAATGCCCGTGTAATATAATGTAAGGTATATTGCGGAGATACTAAACGTGCAGTGCAAAGAGGCGCCGCTGAGTGCAACGCCCATTCTAAGTGACCTATTAGGTCGTTTGTTACCCGCGATACCGGCCGCGTTCCCACAATGTATCCAGCTGCTTATTAGAATGTGATTTATCACGCTCGATAGACTCAAATCTTTTCCGCAGACCACTGGTCGAATTCAACAGTTTTACACGGCCACAAATTTGTATATCTTTATAAATTATTATACGAGGTTTCTAATTGAACCCGCCTTAGGGAACGTTTGATCAGATATTGTCTTGTTAATACTCTTGTAAATCCGATCAATAAGGAAGAGTTATGGTGTGCTTGTAAGAAATTATCGTTATTTTTCGTTTCTATTATCAGTACATTATACGCATTACATTTTATAATTATACAACAACCAAATAAAAAAATTAAAAATCGAGATTGCAGGTCTGAACACGCCGCAAATATTTAAACATTTATTTAAATGTTTATGACACAATTATTTATAAAAATGCTAGCTTAACGATTGGTGTTAAATTGATGATGTTGCAATAAATATATATTATCGTTTTTTACATGGCATTTTCTTTTTAATTTAAAATAGGTAAATACATTTTCTACAACTCGAGTTCAAGAAGATGGTATTGATATTGTTCAATTTTTTTGCTGCATCCCTTTGTGGAAAGAGTTGCACATTAAGAAAATATTGCAATTTTATTATCAATGACACCGTTCGAACTGTACACCGAGCGCAGGTATTTTCTGCCGTACTTTTGATTTTTATGTAAGGACTCTAATGAATATCTTATACGTAGAAAAATTATTTTAAAAAAATCGTGTTATCCGGAGGATTTGTGGACACATTTTGGCTTTTGAATTTGAAGATATATTTAAAACATTTATTTGAATTACTTCAAAAGTTCCCGCGCATTGTATACATCGATTGATCAAAAAGATAACATAGTTATTATTTTTTTTCAATAAGTGATGTCTCGCATCTCTTTAGAATTATATGTTATTGCATTTCTCAAATCGAAATAATTGATTTACTTTTTCTTACAAATCATTAGTCATATGTTACATATTATATTATAACAAAAATCGAATTTAAATTTATTTTTGTAATTTTATTATCTGTTAAGGTACAGACAACATATGGAAGTCATAATATTTATTGTTATCTAAATATTATTACTACGTACGCCAATTCATAAATTTAACGTTTTTTTTATAATTTTTTTTAGGATTCCCAGAAAAACATGTATTAAACATATGTGCATTCAATGGCTCTCTAACATTATAAGCAATATAATTTATATGTCTCCATATTAAAAATCGGAGATCGGAGGTATGATTTTTATAATCTAAAGGGTCCGCCAAATAACTTTTTTTTTTTGAAAATGCTATAAAAAAAAAACTACTGAATATTTTCTCAAATTTCTTTTTTTATTTATAAGTACAATCCTTCCGGTTAATAATGGAAAATAATTTCATTCAAATGGCTGCCTCGGCTGGCCATGCAGTAGCCTACACGATCGGTCCAATTTTTAAGCACATTATCGATTGTGTGCAGCTGTATTTCACCAATGGCTTCACGAATATTGTCCTTTAAAGCGTCAATTGGCCCACTTCACGAATATTGTCCTTTAAAGCGTCAAAAGCCGGTACACCCAAAACGAGTCACTGTTTGGTGCGGATTTTGGTCCAGAGGCATAATTGGGCCATTTTTCTTTGAAAATGAGCAAGGAGTGGCCGTTACAGTCAATGGCGATCGTTATCGGGCCATGTTGAACGAATTTTTGTTCACAAAAATTGAAGAGGAGGATATTGGCAACATTTGGTTTCAACAGGACGGCGCTACGTGCCACACAGCCGAAGCTACACTCGATGTTTTGCGCCCTGTTTTTGAAGATCGCATTATCAGCCGCAGAGCTGATGTCGTTTGGCCACCTCGGAGCTGCGATTTGACACCGTTGGACTATTATTTGTGGGGTGACCTCAAAGATAAATGTTACGCCGACAAGCCAGAGACAATTGACGCTTTAAAGGACAATATTCGTGAAGCCATTGGTGAAATACAGCTGCACACAATCGATAATGTGCTTAAAAATTGGACCGATCGTGTAGGCTACTGCATGGCCAGCCGAGGCAGCCATTTGAATGAAATTATTTTTCATTATTAACCGGAAGGATTGTACTTATAAATAAAAAAAGAAATTTGAGAAAATATTCAGTAGTTTTTTTTTTATAGCATTTTCAAAAAAAAAAAGTTATTTGGCGGACCCTTTACATAATATATACAGACTCTTAGAAATCGCAAGAATTAATATTTTAAAATGTTCGAGTAGCTGTCTACCAAAAGTATTGCATGCAACTGTACATTGCCATGTCCTGCAAGTCGCAGGAGATATTCAATCATTTCAAAATAGCTAAGGATACAAGATGTATTGGTGGTACTCGTAGAAGCTGATTAAAGTGATTAACTAAACAGACAATCGTTAGTTTACTGAGTGTCCAACGACATGGCTTAGTGTGTCGCTTACCGCCGATGTTTGGTAATCAATAATAATCAAAGTTTGCCGCATAGAGCCTCCCGGCCCGATTCAAACAATGCGTCGCGGGGACACGGATTTGTACACCACAACAAAACACATTGAACCTTTACTCAGGGGTTCACAACGCTTCCAAAATAAGAACTTTTAAGAGTTTTTTTTTGCTGTAATGATACACAATAACTAAAGATACATCGATAGTCATCAGCCGAAAATCAATTTACTGCTTAGGTATTTCGATTTCTGCTCAATTTTGTTCTAAATAAATCATAACGTCTGCTTTTATGAAGCAACAAACCACCAGTGAGTTTTGTTATAAATCATAAGCTATAAATGGAGTTCTAATGACCATTTCAAAATGAGAAAAATATCATAATTGATTGTTCCATATTAGCATATTGGGCGAAACTGGAAAGTAATGCTTAAATATCATAATATTATATCTATATGTAATTCCTAGATTAAAAATTTTTGGTATTTACAAATAAAAAATATTTTTTGAAGAGTAAATAATTAAAATTATTACATACATCTTGAAGGACTTTCCTCTTCTGTGATTCAAAGCAATTCTTTATTTTTTTATTCTGGAGAAATCAAAGTGATTTTAAACCGCCATTATCTTAGATATAGTATCACTAAGTCATCGCAGAGATAGATACACAGATATACAAATGGATGCCGGTCTGGTTGCGCCACAGATCGCGATGTGAAGTGTCTGGCTAGGTAGGTTCCACCTTGCGAGGAGTCAGGGACAAAGTTGAACCGATTCGAGGAGTTATTACCTCGGTGAATGCAATATTCTTAACGACCCACCTACTTGATCAGGCGGCCGAGCTGCATTTGGTTCTTGCACAGGGTTGTAGTGATCAAAAGACAATAAAACGAAATGTAATTGTCATTTTATTAATACATATTAACGCTTGTAAAGCATTAGAACACGTGGAGCTCACTTATAAATAAATAAATCGGTAAATTAAAGTAGTAAGGCACAGTTAGAACCTTATCTCCAAAAAAGTGCCGAACTATGAACACTGCACCTCGTAACAACGATCAACCGTCAGATACAAATGAAACGACGTTGCTAAAGGTTCAAAGTGATGGATAAAATAAATGGAAGCTTTAAAAGCTTGGTGTTAGAGCTTTATCTACGGAAATACAACACAGATGGCTGTGATAATTATTTTGGTCATAGAAATTAATAAAAATAATGCTTTTGCTTGCAGGTCATTTCTGAAAAAAAAAATGTTTAGAACTCAAGGTGACAAAGTAGATCCGAGGATAAGTGAAAACTTTTGACAGCAAATGTGATATTTTATTCAATCTGTATATAGCTCCCATCTTTTGACTACATTTAAAAGGTTTGCATCATATTTATATAGAAAACAACTCTTACGGTTCTTCACTTTTCAGAAAAATCCCTACCAAAGTAGCTCAGTGGTCAGAGCAGCTGACCGGCAATCAGAGAGACACGGGTTCAATTCCCGTTGACGGCCAGTATCTTTTCTCGGAAGATTTTTTCAATGTAGATGAGTGTTTCAGGCTAATAATTATTGATTATAATATTTGTTATCTACCCTTTGTGCTATGCATAAAAATCTTGTTTAAACGTTAGTTTATCAATTAAAATTAATAATTAATATTTGACAAGTTAAAGTATTTCAGCAATAAATGCAGACATAATTAGTCTCGACGCCACCTAGCGGGAGATTTAGTACTTAACAATACCTCTCTCACAAAAATAAAGTCGGTTGTTTTCATTTGGAAAAATGTAATAATGGGTAATTGTCGAATGAAACACTAGTATATATTGAATTATTTGGCGGGTATTAGATAAGCCGCCATAGATCAGTGGTCAGAGCAGCTGACCGGCAATCAGAGGGACACGGGTTCAATTCCCGTTGGCGGCCAGTATCTTTTCTCGGAAGATTTTTTCAATGTAGATGAGTGTTTCAGGCTGATAAATATTGATTATAATATTTGTTCCCTACCAAAGTTTTTTTTTAATTACTTAAAATAACACTGCCAAAAATACACAATGATGAAATAAGAAGCTGAGATTTTTCTCAAGGGATCTTAGTTTTTGAAAGTTGGAAAAACTAAGTAAGAGAGGATATAATGTTGAACAATTCCTTTTCTCAGTAACTACGAATGAAGAAATATCTAGTTATATCGTGAGTTTAATCTCCGATGGTGTAGAATGTTTCGTTGAAAATATCTATATTTATTGCTCTATTATTTGTGCACGTCTTTGTTCTTTGAAAGCGCTCGGTTTCATTCTTTGCGCAGTCAACAAAATAATTAATCTTGAAAAATTGCCAGATAATAGGCTATTAATCTTTCATAGCCTCATCGAAAATCCACAGAGATCATGCAAATTTGAATTTTAAATAATGACAGAAACCGTTCAAATCATGCATCATTCTGAAAGGCTAAAGTTTAACCTTGTTTGTATTAGGAACACCTTTTGAAAGTATGATTAACTTCAGTAAATCATAGGTTAAGGCTCAAATTATTGAAGAAGCATAAAAAATTGAATTCACTATAAAAAATGCAACAATTTGTCCATAATCCATCAAATATATTTGTTCCATTAATAATAGCTTTACTTTTAAAGGTAACTGTTATATTATTTGATTTATTTATGTAAATTCAGCCCTGTCTGTCGGCTTGCCAAGCGACACAATGAGTATTATTTTCGATGTGTAATACTGAGATTACTTATTTAGTTTCCATGGGGTTACATGGATGCCCAATAAGGAATAGATTGTATGTTTTTTGCAATGAAATATAATTCAATCGGCTATACAAGGAAAATAATTGGCCAAAGACAAAGCCAGAAGATTCTTCAAATAAAAAAATCGTAAAATATCAATGCCTTTACAATCAAGCGGCCGCAATAGGATACCATCTCATAGGTAAAATAAAGTAAGTTTAGTATCTTTTTATTACTTTAGATACAGCTTATAAAATGAAGATGTCTAATATTTTATTCGCTAAATGATAAAGTCGCCTCGGATAATAAAAGGTAGAAAACAGTATACGCGTGTTAAATAGAGACTGTATTTTTTTAAAGAAGACCTTCGTAGTAGAGAGGGGAACCAAAACAAAAATATCCTACGTGTATGTTGCATTCAGTGCATTTCTAACGTTATTTGATAGGGCTTAAGCTGGGTTCCCAACTTTCTCCATCCCGTCTATTTATTTTAACAAGTACCTATATTTTGTATTGTATTATTTAGATTTCCAATTAAGACACTAGAAGCCACACCCAAATTAATGCTAACTTTGTTGGGATGTAGAGATATTTACAGAGTTTATAATATTATACCTTGGTAGGTGCAACAAGCGCAAGCAACAAGCAATGAACAACAAGGTATTGGGTTCCTTTGAATCCGAAATCGTGCGGAAATCTCTCGATGCTTTCGCCTCATTGTTTTCACTGAACAAGTGGGTCAGTATTTGGTATTGGGCTCTTCACAGCGCAGCCTCTCGTAGGTGTGGCCGGAGAAACATCTCGAGAGACGGGATATGATGAGAACGCAGATGCGATAATAGAAATCGGATTGCCAAATGGGCATGAATAGCAAATTAGACAGCGGCGACACTGAGCTACGCTCCTGCAACTTCTCTTTCTGTTGCAAGTATCGGTTGTAGGAAAGAGGGAGAGATTGCAACTGAGCTATCGGCGGTACGGCTGTATTCAGTGCACCCACGCGCCGAGCCGTCCGAGTCTGCGATATCGATCAGATTTGGTCATAATTAAATTGCTAATGCCTTCGTGCATCTCACAGATAAAGCTGATAATGATAGTGATTGAACAATATCTATTGCACAGACAAGTAAGCCAGTTTGGGCCATTTTCTTGGATTTTAAAGAATTTATAATTTATACACACTGCAAAACTTGAATTATCATCGTCTTGTTATACCAATTTATGATAAATGCTTTTAATCGAAAAATTGGATTAACCTTTGTAACAGACGATGAATGAAGGGATAAATTTGGATACCTTTGAGTTTCACCTGATTGCATCTTTTATTACCTTGAAATATGATTTGCCTACATAATATATAAATTTTAATTGCTAAAAGCATATGTTGTTATAATAGTTCTTGCAATCAAAATTACATGTCGTCAGTGGTCAAATATACCCAGGAAGCTTTTAAGTATAATTGCTGTGAAAGTGCGATGTAACTCGAAGGTATTAATTACAAAATGCTACAGGTGGTTGCCCCCCATTATAAAAATACACTGTTAGAAATATAAGGTTTGATAGATGGGTATTAAGAAATTAATAATTGTGATCAATTTGTAGTAAGTAAACACGTTAATTCAAAAATAAATAAAGTAAACCAACTTCCGTTGTAAGATTGCACATTAAAGCTTGTGGGAAAGAAATATGTCTTATGTATCTACGCATTATATGATGATGTTTTTCGGTACATTTTAAATTAGATTTGTCTTTCGTTTATTAGAGAATATTAATTGAATCTTAATTGAAGAACTGATATGGGAGTGGAGATTAAACTAGAATCCAGGTGTCCTTTTATCGAATATAAAATTAATCGAGAGGTCAAATTTTTACGGCGAAGAGTCACATAAATTTAACAAATTGACAAAATAGAAAGTAACCACCGATGGCAGATTTGTTATGAATGACAAAAATTGCAAAAAATAAATGAAAGAGTTGAAAAACTGGAGACCAGGTGAATTCTAAGAAAGGATTGAGATGAAAAACATAATACAAAGCTTAGAAATTATGAAAATAAAAATACACAAATGGAATAATTTTTTTAACCCTATGCTGATTGAAGTGTCACTCTGACTTGAAGACTTCTTTTCGACGATTTCTCTCTGACACTCCAAGGAAATGGTTCACGATACGAGACGTATTGCATATAGTGTTTACGTGAACGGAATGTCCTGGATTCCTGTTATATTGATATTTTTGATTGCTTAGGTCAGTCTGATGTATTAAGACAACAGACTGACAACAAATATTTTGAAACTAATCTTGTTTAAGTTTTGACTGTTCTAGTGTTAAAAAGAAAGATACTCAAAACCAGTCATGCTGGAAAGGACTTCATTGTGCTCCATTATAAAAAAGTGAAATATTCAGTACCTATTTACATATTCGTTTATAGGTATATATAATAATTCTAGTATAAGCTCTAAAATTGAGAAACTCAAACTAGACATGCCAAATAATGGTCTCTTAGAAACATTGAAAAAAAATGGTCAGATAGACTATAAAAAAAAATGTATTTAAAAAAAACTGCCGGATTTCGCCTAGGGTTAATCTTGGCGTCACGCCCGGTATTCTAGGCCTCTTTGAGCAAGGCTAGAGAATATTATTAGTACCGGTGATATATTTATTTCTTCTAAGGGCCCCTAAGCGGGCACTTATATTCTGCTACTGTTGTGAAGTTGTGATCTAGATGGGCGATAAGATCGGATTCTGTACGGATAATTCTCGATCAGACAGTCTACAATTTACAACCAGAGCCGATAAATTCTCATAATATGAACATTAAACCATTCATACCGTTGCGATATGCCGCTGCTGATGCTTGTAGATAATATAGTCATGTATATTGTAGATCAGTGATTCTTAACGTGGGGCGCAACTCGATTACGGACTTATGGATTCTGCTGCTAGGCCCTGCGGGCGGTTTTTGGTTCGGCTTCGCCCAGTTTGAGTGTTGGTGATCATTTTATAAATCCGATAGGAACTGGTTCCAAAAATAGTCGGTTCATCGGACCCAGTGACAGCTAGTCACCGGGACAAAGTAACCGCGACATGCAATGACGTCATTTATAATTTATATACGTGTGCCAGTTGCAATCATAATCAAACCAGCCACCTCACCATACCCGGAGAGATCGACGAAAGTACGAATCCAATAATACGCTTGACGCTCACTCCACGTACGAAAACGCTTTTGCGTAAGGCGCGGCGTCAGAGTTGCATTTGTAGTCGGATTCTGAAATTTAACCCATACGTTGGTGTAATAATAACGAGAGATTACCAAATACCGGATTAATTTGTAGCATTTTATTAAAAAAATCGCAGTCAATCTTTTTTGATATTTCAACCCTGACAGTCTCCAAAGGAAAAAAAAGATGGCAACCCTAGCGTAAATGTCAAAACAATTCGTTTAATTAATGAAACGCATGCTAAACCCATAAGACCTTAGTAGAATTGGGGCATGGCACAATTAAAGTTGAGAAACACTGGTGTAGATTTATCATGCTTAGTATAAGTCTTGTATTTGGTCCTAAGAACTGGTCCATCATGCCTTGTCACGGGATGCTGGGATCTTACAGATTGCTTAATTTTTCAATTCCATTATCATGTTGAATGTAATATTATTTTGACAAATATCTTACAGTCGAACAAGACAGTGTAAGCTGGGAATGTAAAAATCAACTATTGAATATACATATTGTTTTTTTCGACAACGATATATGGTGAAATAATTTCTTTCACCTTTTTTTAAATGCTTGTAAAACAAGTATTATTAAATCATCTCATTCTGAAATGATTCTCAAAGATATTTTAACTATCAAAGAATTATATTTTTCTTCAAACTTAGCAAAATTACTTTGTGGCATCATTATTAAATTAAAATCTTGTCCTGATGAAGATAGTTATTGAAATATGTTGATATCGTTAATTATATAATGGTTTAAACGAAGTATTTATTACTTCTTCAAACTTCGCAAAATTACTTTGTGGCATAATTAATTATATAATGAATAATAGATCACTTTGTTTAAACCACTATATTATGAAAAATATCTACAAGTACCTATTTATAATTCATTATAGTTAAATTTTTATATTGTCATTTATAATTTTATGAATTAACTACTTTTATGAATGAATTAATTTTAACTCGATCATTTTAAGAATCCGCAAAACTTCGTCTTTTTAAATCCAATCTCAATAACGAACTCTCACATTCCCAATCATCAGTTGTAATCAGATCTTCCACAAACTTATCTTCCAGTACCTACTAACACTAAAATATTCGAAGCATTTATTACATATTATATTTTTATCTATTTTTCTATTTTTTTTTAAAATTTGAGTCCTGCAATCCTATTTAGCCCTGCTTTTATGCCTAAATATTTTTTGTGTTATTTATGGGAAGTATTAAAAAATATCATATTGAATAAGTATCAAAATTTGACATCTTTCTACTTCTGCACTCTTCATTAAAAGTAGATGTGACAAATACAAAAATATTTCATGCAAAGAAATTCAACATCCACTTAAAAATGAATTGAACCGATTGAAGTATTTGCAAAATATGTCATTGCAGGTTCATGAATATTGATTGGTCGAGGCCTTTTTTTCAATGTTGGCCTACAAAACTTTCTACGGAGCGTCCGACCAAAAATAGTCATACTGCACTTGCCTGTCGCGGCGCTGTTTGCTGCCAGTGATGTCAACATGGAGAATTAAACCACGGGAAAAAGCGCGGGAAGACATGCCGCCAAAACTTGTTTGGGGCCCGTTCTTAAAAGCACAAAACGGTTATTTTTCTTACATGAAAAATTGTTGTGACTGCTAACGATCACGATTTCATAAAAAAAACATAAAAAATAAGGTTTTGGCACAGAAAATGATTGATTCATAGAAAACTGTCAAACTTATTGCAAATAAAAAAACCTTTTTTTTTCATGGTGAGGTAATACCGTGCATGAAGCTTTATACGCGTCTGGAGCCTTGAGCATTTTAATTATAAAGCAGAAATATGTCTTTAAAAAGTAGCAAAAACAATTGATCGCTGAGCTCTGTCTTAATAAAATTTTTCTAGATTTCTTCAGCTGGATATTCTGGATCAACGCTAAATTTTTCATTCAAATACCTTTTTTTATCACGATGTGTGCCGGTTTGTAATGTTTTTTAATTGACGAAATATAAAATAATACTATATTACTTTTTTTTTAAATTTTTTACAATGTGTTTAAACTCAAATGAAACCTAGTGGTCAAATTAGACAAATAACCTTAATTCAATAGGAGACTTTCCACTTTTATTTTTGTTTTTTTATTGTGGCTAAAAAATAAAGCATCTTAGTTAGAAGATGGTCTATTTGAGAATCCGCCCTCCGTCGCTGTATTCACGGAATACACGCGTTATTTCTTTAGTGACGCTCATCTCAAAAGGTAGTCACCGCATGGGGCCATAAAAACGACAATGAAATTTTAAATTTACCAGCGGGAGTCGGCTGAGCACCTCCTTATCCTCCTTTATGGGAATATTTTTTCGATCGATTTCCATGCAACCATGATTCTCATGGTTGTCTTTTCTTAGCTATCATTGAACGAGGCATCATTTTTATTGAGTTAGTTAACACAAAATACATTATGACATGTGTATTTAAATTATTTCTCGATTTTTCCTTCCAATTGAAACGGGTAGGTACATTTTTATTCAATCGGAGTACAACATCAGAATTGGTGATGTACACCAATATGAAATACAATTTCCCTAAGACCGTTTATCTCACAGGACAGAGACAGGTCAATGAAAATGATCTTCAATCAATATTAGGATATAATAGACATTCATTATGGCACAGAGACATGCCCATAGCACATTTCTATCGGTTTATCTTTGTGAATTAAGTTATAAAAGTTATATAAAATATAAAATAACATCGTTCGAAAACTTAAACACCACTAGTACAAATATTACTTTTAAATGTGAAGTTATTTAGTCTTGACGGCGAGTAGACTCAATCCGTATGCTTTTTATCCTTTTTGAGATAAAGTTTTCAGTGTCCGTCATTTGATTTCAGCCCTGATAAATCTGTAAAAAATGTTAAATTATGAAGAAAAGGAAGCGCAATAAAATCACCAAAAGATTACTAAAATAATATCAAACCCGTCTCTAAATCTTACGCCAAGAGAAGATTTTTTTACTAAATTTTGCATGTGTACAGATAATTGCAAATTTGCGAGGATCTCTCAATAAATTTGAGTCTCGAAAGACTATCCCAGAAGATGTTCACGTCACGCGTCGTTAAATGCATTGCTTACACAATTACATAGGTTACCCAATTACTCATTAAAAAAAATCACTAAAAAAATACCCAGAGAATTTAATATTCATAATTACGATCTTATTAATAATTTTTTTATTGTGGTTTTATTCCAACACACTCATATACCTTCATGAAAAATTGTGAATTGGTTTGTTGCTGTCAGTAGATAGGTACTTGGATCATTGTGAAAAAAAATTTATGGCTGCGTCAATCAGATTAAATTATCAATGATACGCTTCGATGTGAACTCAACTATGATGCTTTCTAATAGTGGCGATAGGTCAAAAATCAATTCCAATCATCTATCCGTTATACGCGTGCATTGACAAATGAAATCAACGCAAAAAAAATTGAACAATTTCACACATAAGCAGGCATTGTATATGCCGATTGACTGCCATCGAGAAATGTTATTGATCGCTGGAATAATCGCTCTCAAATGAATGGATCCCATACAATCCATACAATCGGGGAGGTCTTTGGGTTATAAGTTATAACCAATATCATATCATCCGTTTGCATGGCTAAAAAAACACACAGTAGATACCTAATTGTATTATTCTTTGAGGTGGTAGCGTTCATAAACAGTCTGATGAGAGAACAAACCGGTTTTGTCCATATTTTCAATCGAAATTACTAATAACAGTAATAAAATCTCATTTCACCTTGAATATGACGCTGCAAAACTGTTTTTCACACTCAGAGGTAGATTTGATCGGTATAATTATAATCACATGTTTTATTCAAAGACCTAACAAATATAATGCAAGACTAACATAACCACTATGAAACTGATTAAATAACATGCATTTAAGTAATTTAGTGTCATTTGTTTGTATTTGTACTGCAAGGAGTTATTTGGAAATTTATAAATTCAAGGAGGAATCAGAACTATGAATCTGTTCAACGAAAAAAAGCACCTTGAAGGAATTTCTTCGAATAAATAATTGGTACCTTAGGATGTTATGGAGATATAGTATTTTGCACATGTATTGCAATTGAAATCATTTTAAAATAGTTTACATTCATTTGTGAAAACAAACACAGAGATTTCTTTACACTTGCACCCGTTAGGGATGGTCAGGAAAATAAATTGTACATATTGATCACTAGACAATTGGAAATAGATAAAATAGCAAGTAAAAACATTTATTTACTAACTTTTGTCAAGTTATTAGTTACGTGACTATTATCTAACAAAATATGCAACATATTGTAATGGATTTTTAGATTCCCAGTATTATAAGGACAACTAACTTAATGCTTGAAAAATCCAAAACCAAGGCAATGGACTCCGTAGAAATAACTTGATTAAAATCAGGTGTTTTTTCCTATAAAATTATTTACCGTGAAAAAACATGTAATTCAAGAATCAATAATGGTTTCAGTTTCAGCTATTTCTTAATATGGAAATTAATTCTTTATCGTCATGGTAGCTGCGCTTGACTGTTTTTGAGATATGACATTCTTTAATTAAGGTACAAAATAAAATTTGATACTCCTGTCTAACTCCGTGTATTTTTATTACGATAAAATTAATTAGAGGCAGAAAATGGACATCAAAATCTAACAGCATTTTTATAATGAGTAGTTGACAAAAAATTTCTAATAAACAAAAATCTTTTTTTTTCTCTTTTTTAAGGCGGCAGTGAGTTTTAAATTGGTGGACACAACAGAAAAAGCGCATTTCGAAATTTTCACACCGATAAAAATGAGAGAGATATTGAACGAAAAATGCACCTTAAAAACAATGTTATTCTTATGCAAGAAAATTTTGAAGGAGAACATTAAAAAAAAATCTCGAAAATTTTCATTAACCGAAAAAGACAATGCCCAATTTGAATATTTAAAAATGGGCGCGTAACATTAGCATTTTCATTTGAGAAATACAGAACGCACTGCGTATTGTCATTCTTCAAATGTGTTTTGTATTAATAAATTGCTATGATAACATCTAATTGTATTTCTGTAAATAAAATGAGAGGATTAGCATACCCATTCCTCCAGTCTGGCGGGGTTACAATACGTACTTTAAACTATCTCAAGTAATAATTGAATCCAATTGGAGCAAAGTGTTTTCATCTCATTCCATTCAACGGAAACTGGGCGAGATGAAAGGAGTTGCACATTTCCACTTTTAGTAATACAATATTACAATATGATATATAGTTCCAAGGAATTGGTGGTAAGTCTGCATACCTAGTTCCACGTGGATAGAAACCTCATTCTATGCCTCATTGTATGGTAATAATATCTCCTGTGGAATATGCCACAATGTTGTAAATTGAATTTACAGTTAAGGTGTTAAATTATAATTTAAATTGTTATTTCGTTGTGGAATAATGGGAACTGATTATCTGATGGCTACTGGAAGGGTATTCAGATGAAAAACCGTAAATCATTATTAATAATTTTATAATTATCATTAGGTATTTATGAATACGCATATTTTATTTCTGCAACGAATATTTATAATTGAAAAAAATGATTATATTAAAGTCCTCTTGTTTTATTTTCTCTTTATATTTTAAATAAAATAACGATAAACTAATCCGTATTCAATTCATCGACGGCCGGAGTTGTCCAGGTTTAAGGCTCTTTTACTCGCAATCCGAAGATCGCAGGATCTAATCCCGGAGTGGGCACTTACATTTTATTTGAATGTGAACAATTTGTGTTATTTCTCAATTAACTCATTTAAAATAATGTATAGCATATTTGCGGCACGTTCTAGAGTGAAAGATACTCTCAGTATCGCCCTGCCGTAAGACAACCATTCAGAATTTAAACGTGCCTTGAAATGGTGTAAGCCGTGTTTGGTGACCAGATCTAAATAGCCAGGTACTTTTCCACCCTCTTCCCCATTTCCTTCCCCTTCCCACTACCTTCAGCCTCACAACATACCTCAATTGGGGATGCCATGGTCACACAGGCTCCAGACGGGAGCAGCTGGGTGAGGTATTCATGTTTAAAAAAAAAATTATAATGAATTCAGAGTGTTCTTGTGAGCTCACTTTATTATGCTTTGCGGAATGTAACGATTCTGAAGGGAATACGCCGAGATTTTTTTGGGTTGAATTCAGAGATGATCGCCAAACAATGCTAATCCAATTCAAGCAATTTTTTGATTTTGAAAAATTGTCTCGTACTAGGTCGATATTAAGAGTATTTAAAGCTCTCCCGCGAAGGTCTTCTAAGGATACATGATTGTATGATAAAGAATGTAGAAAACCTGTAATTGTAAGGTAAAATATTGTACTCGGTCAAATACCATTACAGAACAATGAGAGGAACCTCGACGAATAATATAAATGACTAAACGTGATCCGAACAATCCACAAGGTCAAAGGGTTGGTAATGAAGCTATTCAAGAGTCGACGGACAATAATGATGATGTTTGTGAAGTGAAAGATAAGTCTACTCCATGCGGAGGCTGGAGGCTGCCATTAAACGAATCGTTTTCCATTAGGATGGTCTGGATTTATGAGCATCCACCAACGCAATACAGGTAGGTACTTACTGATTGTATTCGTAAAAAGAATTACAAAAAATTAATTTAAATTAGGTTTTTTTTAACTACTGCAACACAATTTTCTTTATTAAATGGGATGATATTGAAAAGTTTGACTAGCGTTCAATGATTTAAGCTTGTCTAATACAAGCGCTGTACTCTCATAATATATGTAGGCTAGTCCTATTCTGAAACAGGTATATCCAACATTACATATATTATGAGAATATCTATGGCGCCCCTATGAGATTAGCATTATGTTAGTTAAGGGTTTTACCCGTTATTTTTTTAATGTGACTTACACCAAAAGTGCCCTTTTCTGAAAAGTGTAATGGTGGGGGTTTTTTATATCGCCACCCAATTGGAAGTGTTTGTGAGGCGGGTTAAGGTAGAAAGGGATGCGTAGGAAAACAGAAAAGAAAATTAACAGATGAAATTATGTTTTTGGCCAAACCCTCCTTCTATTTCATGTAATTTTCTGAAAAAGAAACCATAACTCTTTTACAGGAGAAGAGTGAATTTCGAGCTGAATTCTTACAGAAAAAGCAATAATACTGTTGGAAGTGTTTATTAGTAGATGTATGAGTGGATGGAGAGTATTTGATGAAGAGATCCTCTCCACGTCAGGCAGGATTGCCTTCATACTTTACCGATATTGAGGTTAAAATGCTCCTTGAGATCACGGCACTTCCAAGCCGTGGTCTTGTGTTCAGACTTATAATAATGATGGTGTTTAATTGAAAACACTTAGTTATCCACGATATTAAGTTTTATTTAATATATTATTTACAACGAATATAGATTCGTGTACAAACTGGTAGTGAGGTAAAATTGCCGTGCAACCGGACGGATCGAGTACTAGAATCGGAATAATAATATGATCCTATCTCGGGGCAATCGGTGTCATTTAGTGTTGGTCATCTGGGATACCATACGCGTGAAATAAGTAATGTGAATAAGTACTGCCATATACCTCCCCACCAGCGTTGCACGCGAATAACAAAATATGGCATACGAAAAGAAAATAATTATATACACCTAAATAGGGTTTAGTATGTTATTGAGATATACATATCTATATACAATGTTTTTCATAGTTGAAAATATAATTTTTACATAAGTAGTTTTGTGAACAATTCTAAATTTACATCAATAACTTAGAACATAACATGCCTATAAAAATAAAAAATAACCAAAGTTACAAAATGTTTTAAAATTATAATGTTATTTATTTACAAGTCCTAATTATCATTAGTAATAGAAGTAAGTACCTATTTCTCAGTCGGTATTGACCGATTAAAATTATTATTACTCGTTCCTTCTTACGGCTAGACATATAGTGTTGAGGTAGGTAGGTACTGCTAGAATGCATAACGGTGATTATTTACAAAGGCGAGTAGCTGCTGGCTGACTCGGTACATACTTATTATGCGTTTATACGATTTCAACTAAAGTAAACATAACTAACTATGCGTAATATTAAAATATAAATAAAATACATGAACCATATTATACAAAATTAACTTTATAAATCTTAGACTAAGGAGTGAATTCATTTTTAATCGAGGGAAAATAATAATTCGAATTCCAAGTGCTGTCTTTGTTTACTACCTGACTTTAGGTACGTAGTTCCACAGTGGTATTGGAATGTCGAATTATTATTTATTATATTGTTATTGTTAAACAGATACAGTTTGGTTAGCATTTATGACGGTCCGATCTAATATGTGGCTTCTTTTTAATAAGATAACACTACGTAAAATTAATAGATATCGGAAATTAACAGAAATTATTTACAGGTTGGATAACTTATTTGCTAAATTTGATATACCTTACTATTATTATTAATTAGTTATTTACAAATAAAATGTAGTCTGTATACTGTTCAGAATTCGGGATACGAAAATGAATTGATATAATATTATTATTTGTTAGAAATACTGACTACGTAATAATACAATAATTTATATGGCGGTGTTTCGCTAGCTAAATACCTAAATAAACTTAGTTTTATTTCACAGTAGTTAGTTAGAATTTTAATCAATTATGAGGTACCGTGATACAAATCGTATAATAAATTTTGGATACATCAATATAAGTTTTCTAATTAATTTGTTTAAACGATAGCTTTTTTAATTGAAGTATTGCCAAGTATTACTTTTACGACTGGTACCTTTCAGGAAAATGTACGTGTCTTCCACAGCGTGTTTTTCTTGTTGTTATTGTGGGCAGTGTGCTTGCCGTTTTTTGCGGTATTTCCTCCGAATTTTGGAAAAATGCAGGTTTGAGTCGGTCACAGTTGGAAACATTAATTTAACATAGGACGAGGGCGGAGTCATCTTTTGCCTTAATATAATCGTCAGGTTGACTCTGCGCTTTCCCTGCAATCCTTGGTTGTTTGTAGTAGGACAGTTAGTCTCGTCAGATTGAGATATTGTGTCAGCTACTGTATATATACATTATTGGAGATGTTGAAGTTGAGAAGATGGTGAAAAAACGATTTGTTTCTTTAAAAAAAAATTCGAGATCGTAGCTATTCAGTAGATATTCGTGAGTCCATTAGTATTCCTGTTGTTCCCAGTTGCTCGTTGCCCGTTTACTGGATCTCGTCCAGTCGCATGTTTCTTGTTATCTGGTGATTTGTTGTTCCCAGTTGCTCGTTGCCCGTTTACTGGATCTCGTCCAGTCGCATGTTTCTTGTTATCTGGTGATATATGTTGACAGTTCCCAGTTGCTCGTTGCCCGTTTACTGGATCTCGTCCAGTCGCATGTTTCTTGTTATCTGGTGATATCTGTTGTCTGTGCTTGTTAAATAGCTACAAGTGTTTATGTTACTTGTGCGTAAGTAAGGAAAGTTACGATGGACTGCAATTTTTAGCAAAATCACACTTATTGTGTGGCGTTGCCGTTGTTTTTTGAATTATCTCTGTGAAATGTGCATGGTGGAATGCAGTTGAATGATCTCTGCCCGAATTTTTTATGGTATATGCAGTAGTCGTTTGTTTTGTGAAGTTCATTGTTATTGTCCGTTCGATCGTTCGACCGGGATCGATGTTGGCGGTCGGTATTGGAGTACGATGGCGGTGGATGACGCCATTCTCGGCGGGGGCTAGGATTACGCCGATTAAAAATGATGTACGTCGCTATGACTGTCTCTGCGACTTGACTTTAGTTGTTTGACTTCTAGAGATAGTCCAGAAATTTGTTCACGTAGGCTCTGAAGAACGGAAGTGATGTCGGGATCTTCTCTGTAATTGTTATCTCTACGTTGATTTTTGTTTATCGCTCCGCACTCGGTCGTCTGGTAGATTTCCAGGATTTTATCGGCTGCTGACGCAAGTTGTAGTAGATTTTCGTCTGGCCGTGCGGTCAATATAGCTTGTACATGTTGGGGAAGTCTTTGTAGCCATAACGTGCGTATGATTGCGCTTTCAGCAAGCTCGGGGCCGGCGAGTTCGTGCATCAATCGAAGTAGTCCTGATGGTTTCCTGTCTTCCAACTGTAATCCGGTTAGTAGTCGGGTGAGACGTTTTCCTTCGGAATCTTGCAACCTCGTGATGAGTGCAGATTTTAGGGTAGAGTACTTGTCCGTTGCTGGTGGCTTGATGACGACATCGCTGACGGTCCTGAGGGTTTCGATGTCCAGGGAGGCGACAATAATGTTGTACTTCGTGGTGTCATCTTTGATTCTTGAGTTGGAGAACTGGCTTTCTGCCTGGGCAATCCAGAGCTGTATGTTGTCACACCAGACGGGGGGTAGCTTAACTGATACGGAGTTTATGACTGGATCCATTATTGTGTAATTAGCGCTGGTTCCTGATGCTGTTTCTTCTAGCGGCATATTGTCGTTGTAATATGGCAAGTGATAGGCAATGGCGAAAGCAGTAGTAGTACTGATAGACCGTGTAGGTATGCAGATAAAATTATCAAAATTGTGCATAAAACAAAATAACAATAAATCTAATTCAGGTCTGAAAAGTTAAGTTGATGATATCCAAAATCTTTTACAAATCTCTTATCTTTGCGTTGAAATGTTAGTACAAATATATTGTAATTGTAATAATGCTTTGATGAAGTGCAGTTTAAAAATTTATACCGTGTAACAATATTTGCATATTCTCGCTGGGTTGCTAAATTTCGTTGAAATGTTCGGATTATCAATTATTAACAAGGATCACTGTGAGAAGTTGAATTTGCGTTACTTGCTTTACTCCGATCTGCGGTGGATGCTGTGGGGTGGTGTAGGATCTCCAGGTATATGGCATCCGGGTATTTGGCATCCGGGTACCTGGGTCTGTCTGCAAAATCGCGTCTGTTGGTTAGGATACTCTGCCTTAGCTGCTGGGCTTCTTGTTTATCTGAAATTGATATTTACCGGCAATATACTATCCACATAAACAAGTAATGAGTTGCGGGGGAAGCATTATTAATAAAGTAGTAGCGGGATGTAGGTATTTTCGTACGCTACTGAATTTGGTGGACAATAACCAATGAACTATGTTGGAAAATAATGTTCTTTACTGATTTATCTTCATATGATTCTAATGTACATACTGGACCTACTGAATTTAAGTTTAAAAAATTGAAATGTTACTCACAAGATTGGGGTGTCCAGGATTCCGCATTCCAGTACTCAATCCTCCGTATTGGCAGTATTCATCATTATCATTAGAAATTCTCGGGGTCACCAATGTTGGAAGTGTTTATTAGTAGATGTATGAGTGGATGGAGAGTATTTGATGAAGAGATCCTCTCCACGTCAGGCAGGATTGCCTTCATACTTTACCGATATTGAGGTTAAAATGCTCCTTGAGATCACGGCACTTCCAAGCCGTGGTCTTGTGTTCAGACTTATAATAATGATGGTGTTTAATTGAAAACACTTAGTTATCCACGATATTAAGTTTTATTTAATATATTATTTACAACGAATATAGATTCGTGTACAAACTGGTAGTGAGGTAAAATTGCCGTGCAACCGGACGGATCGAGTACTAGAATCGGAATAATAATATGATCCTATCTCGGGGCAATCGGTGTCATTTAGTGTTGGTCATCTGGGATACCATACGCGTGAAATAAGTAATGTGAATAAGTACTGCCATAATACGTTTATTTTGTTTAGATTTGAGCATGATGTAACGATATTAAGATTCCGGATAACATGTTGGCTTGTTCACAAATTTCCATGGCTTTTATTGAAAAAAGATGTTTGTGTGGAATTTTTTCAAAGTATTTGCAACTTGAGATTAAGCCATTGATTTTGTCGTTGCGAGTAAAACATTTCGTATGAGCTCAAAGCTCGACTTGAATTCGCCCCACTCGGAAAACAAATAAAATACCAGAGTTACTGTCGTAAACACAAATTTATTAGCTCGTCTTACCGCATTTTTGATGCAAACGACCACTATGCACATAAGCCACGAACCACACAACTGGAAGCTCTAGTATCATCCGCACCCACAGCATCAGCGTCGCTAAATTATGTTATTCTTTAAATTGCCCGTACAAAATAAATTGCGCGGAATATCGTCGAAAACGTCATTGGAAAATATTACTTACGTCGTTAAATGGCCCATGAATCGCATACAATGTCAACATTCCAATATTCAAGCCCCGAAGATTTTGCATAGTGCTGTCAAATATTATTTGATTCAACTCAGAAATATGGCCGGAGCAAGGTAATTCGTAATACTTTCCGCGGTGAGAATATGATCGTGTTTTCCAATTGCGAAATGACAAGAGTCTTCTAGTGATGTGCAAGCAATCAAGTGACCATTAAAATGTTGTGGTGATTAGAATAATATTTCGATTTGCTGCAGAAATATCGACTGGTTGACGGCAGCCATGTGCAAACATCAGCTCATCGCAACTCGGACCAGAGATGAATCAACGTGCTTTTAATTTGGTTATTATACAATTTAAAGGTTAAACTTACGCGTGAACATGATAGCTACAATCTTGAAGTGCGAAAAGCGATTATTATTGATTAATTAAACCTTGGGAATATTACCGGTGTCCTGTTGTGCGAGGATTATGTTGTGTGCAGGATTTATGCTGCATTATTTCATACAAAGTTGGACTTATGAAGGGAGAAATTGATATAGAGCCTGCTTGGTCCTTAACACATTTCTTGGCAACATGGTGGAATATTCCAGTGTTACAAATCTGCACCCTAAAGGATAAACCACGTAAGTCCATAGCTAAGTCTACAGCAATGTGTGGTTTATTCTTTAAGGTATAGAAATTTGTGTAATATTTGTAAATACACCAGAAAAACCATGAGTACCTATTTAACAAGTTTGCTGTTCGACTAATCTTTTTACAGGAATACTAACTTCTTTCAGGAACGTCAAACGCAATACCTCACAATAGTAGATATTAGTTTAAACACTTCCTAAAATGTATTCAATGCAGGTACTTTGACGTCCTCCGTGATCAAGGGATAAGGTTCTTGACTCGCGATCCGAAGGTCGCGGGATTGAATCCCGGCGTGCGCAAATAAAATTTATTTGATTAATTTCTGATTTCACAATTAATTCATTAGAAATAATATATATATGTAGTATATTTGCGGCTCATTCCAGAGCAAAGGATGCTCTTAGTATACTTTCCCACCTTCCTCTTCCCATGTAAAACCCCATTCAGTCGTGTAATAAATAAATAAATCTCCTTCCCCTCCCCATTACCTTCAGCCTCACGGCACCCCCCATTTGGGGATGCCATAGAGTTACTAACGCCAGACGGGGGAAGTCTTGAGGGTCTTGTTAGGTATTCATATAAAAAAGGTACCCTATAATATAACCAGTAAAATCACCGGAATGGTGCCATCAATTATTGTTCACATCATTCACAATACATAATTTATCATCAATACATTCTGTAGACAGATATCAATGATTCTGCTTGATGATTTGTTATCTGAAGACAATTCTCACTGTTTTACATAAGCATTAATCACATTATAGGTATCATTACAAGTTTGTACCTAGTAACTGACCTACGGCAAGACAAGAGATGGTAGCTTCCTTACGATCATGTAATTACCTTCGCAAGTACGAGTCATAACTGTTAAGGACCGTTCACAATGATAACGTATGAGCCGGTCGCTCGTAAACGGATTAGGTTGTGTATGAGCTCCGCTTATTAAATCGTTAAAAGCTGTAAACAAGTTTTGTTCTGCGTTGAAATCATCTTAGTAATATTGCTTTGACCTGTAGGTACTCTGTGAGATTATTTGCCCACACCTATTCACAGTGAGAAAAAGGCGATCTCGGTAGTTGCTTCTTTGATTTTTAATAATATGTTAAAAGAAAGAAGTACAATAAAGGATATTAAAGCCTACGTTTCATTTTTCACACGCTTTTAAAAACACGTACCTAAATAGAGTAAGTTCAGTATTGATGCTAGGAATAAGTTCGAATTATTTTTGCAAATCTTCCTTTATTATTTTTTTACTTTAGCTCCAAGCAGGAGGCCTGGTCATCTTTGGGATGCTGTGGGTATTTTTAGAAAATGAAGGAGTAGAAGTTCTGGAAATAAAAAAAGGTATGAGGGGTGTATGAATCCATCACTCCCACTGCGGTGCAAGGCGAGTTCCGAGAGATTCCTGCAAGAGAGGTCAAAAGGTCTCTCTCAGCTAGTATCCATGACACCACTGCTAAGTTACCAAACATAGCGAACAACTTGGAGTGACTTATGGCAGATGTATTTGTCATCCAATAAATGGTTCCCGGGTGGCGGTGCCCATATCTCATAATTAAAATGTTATTTAAATTCATTGTACGGATTTATTTCAATTCAGGGGCTTGTATTTTGATGGTAGGTAATAATTTTTTTTTGTTGGTGAAAATATTTACCATTAGAATAAAAAAATCGCTTTTAACAAGGAAGGTTTGAAACAAGTGTTTTAACTTTAAAGGTTTTGAGGTTTTTTGCAGATTTAAGAATCATTTTGCAAACTTAGGAAAATACCACTGTGAAATAAGCTACAAATATAGTGATGAACGCATCTTAATTATAATACAAAAGAAATACAGGATTCGATCATTATAATACTGACTTGACGTTTCTTATACAACATTATTACCCGCCGAATTATTAAGTATGCAGTAACATAATATTGTGAAGATATCGATATCTGTGCTAATATATCGCTAATCGTTGCTCGATCGGCGAGGAATATCGGTCCAGACGCGCGGTTTTCAAGGATATCTGGTCGCCGGCCTATAGTGCCTACAGTCTCCTATATGTCTATAATAGGTTTTTACAGTCATGTAGAGTTTGTATAGTGCCTCTAGCTGGACAGTCATGCTGTGGCTGATTCTGTCACTCCGCCAACGCACACTATTCCACACACAACACATGTATAGCCACAATGATTATCTCCTAGCTCCTAGTGAATTGCCTGATGAATTAAACAACTGAACAGTCGTTTGCGATAATATGAACATAACATATTATCTTTTCCGTGTATGTCCCATCACTTTCCATTTGCTTGAATAATGGATAACATCACAAACTTAACATCATTGAAAAAGCTTGCAGAGGTACTTCAAAGCTTTGTGAAAAAGATCGAATGCGGTGCATCAAATCTCTATTGTGTTGTTTGTTTATAAATTAATGATCATGTAATCTTTAACATTAAACATCTATGGTGTATTAGAGTTATCTTGTTATATTTTTCGACCAGATGAAAGAAACCATAACGACCTGTGAATTGTTGTTTTTATAATGTATGACAAATGGATCAACATCCTCCATTTTTTATTGGTTTGTTATTTGGATTAAAAAAATCAGTGCAATATCATGAATGTTTATATTATTTTGGATATTTCGACCACCAGACTAGGTACATTATTTTACGTTAATTAAATAAATTTCAATAACAGGAGGCCCTGAGTAAAATTCTCTCTCTCTCAGGTCCAATGGCATGGAGTGATGGCGTATGAATTCATTCCTTCTATTGTGCAGGTGCAAGGCGATGGGTCAAGAGAGTCCGGCTGAAGAGATCAAAGGTTCCCCCTCAACCGGCCTCTTTCAATACGTTCCGCCACGCAGTTGGTGGGCAGATGCATTCGCTACCAAGACCTGAACAAACCTCCCTAAACTAAGTCACCAAAAGTAGCGAACCACTAGGGTGACACGATGATGTTACATATTATTTATATGTACGCACGTGTACAAATTGTATTTATATGTACAAATTGTACGCTCGAGATTACCGACTTATCACCAATTATGAAAAAAGCCACCACGTGAGGACTGAGGAATTGATTGATTTTACAACCTTCAGGCTGTGGACAGTTTAATAGAGACGCAGCATTCCGCGGAGTCCAGAATCCTACCTATAATATTTAACCTTATATCTATACCAGAGAAGATTACTTCACGTACAGGATTGTCATTGTCACGTACGGATACTACAGGGCCGATGGCTTTCACGTTCCGGATAAATCTGAGCACTGATATTAATTATCAATAAAAATCCTTTAGAACATAGTGGCTGTAGAGCCAGTTTTTAAGATCCATCAGATGATATAATAATAATAACAATAATCACAATGCAATCAATAACGTTAATTAATTCCATGTATTTATAGTTTTAAAAACATTTTGAAAAACATCTTTAAAACAAAACAAATACATTCATTAGTGACAAGACGATTCTGATGATAATATTTGGATTTTGTCAGGCATACTAACCCACTGCGCGTAATATTAAACCTAACAGGTAGGTTCCTACTCGCCGTGTTGTGTCTACTTGGTTGTCTATAATAAACCTGATTTGGGAGAAGGCTTTAGTTATCACAGGTTATAATTTAATCTATGCGTGACCAATCCGAACGTATCAGGTAAATTTACGCTTCTCTGTAGTTATTTTGTTTTTAAATACACATCGAATGAAGTAAATAAATACTTAATTTATGCAATGCACAGATAAATAAAATATCTACAAATATTCATAAATATAAATAATATGCTAGAAATGATGTTTACTTTGAATTAGATTTGCGGTGTCACAAAGTTAGCCATTCGATATTTATTCCAAATAAATACTTTTTACGTGTACATGCCATGTTATTAGTTGTTTCCACTATAAATACAAGTTATATTGTGTATGGAATGAGCATATAACCAAGTGGATAAGTCTCATAATGTAGCTACCACATTTTGTGTAGGCGTATTCGTGCACCCACTTCCGCAGATATCGTTTTGAAAAATATTTTGACCCACATGTGCAATTTTATTGCATCGTAAAATACCTCCAAAAAGTGAAAATTGAATTTAACGTGAAACCTATTTAAAAAAATGTTTGGAATTCAAATCGATAATGGTGTCAACGATGCATGGAATTAATTTAACTAATTTTGAGAAACGTGATCGTTAGTTTTGGATCCATTAAAAGTACAGGTTCTCTATGCTTTATAAACATTTGTCCACATGTGTAATATATTCAGACACAACTTTATCGGTTATTTTGGGACGACAAACTGGTTTTCTCGGCGTGTGTCAGACTCGTAGGAACGCATAATCCATTCACGAAGATTTCACCAAATCCACGATTTTCTAAAGAAGAATCATTAGGAGAATATTCACACCTGTCGTTAACACTAACGGATTCTCCCATTCAAAACTTCATTGATTATTTCAAATTAATTTGAATGTTATGTTTGTACTTTACACGGATTAAGTTGTCTGCGGTGCCGAATTAATGTATTTACGTAAAGTAGCAATTAAAATCTCATGTGGAAGCGTTTTTAATGCTTATATACTTAGGCCCATGTATAATATAGCTATTATGTGTTTTAAACAATTATAAAACAAATACAATTTAAAATATTACTAACGGCTGCTAATTTGTACTCATGATGTTATATTTTGGCATTCAAATCCATCACGATAAAATTTGTTGTTATATTTAGTGATAGGTAATTTGGAAAAGTTGTTCAATCAATGTATTCATATTAAGAACACTCAAATAAGAAGTTTGATGATGTTTAAAATTAATTCTTAGAGATAAAAAAAAACAAACAAACAAAATACCTTTTTTGCGTACTTTGATTAATTTCTTAGTACCCGAGAGTGTAATGCGAAAATCGTTCAATTATTATGCTGATTTTAATTATTACCTCTTCCGACGTAATAATTAAAAGAATATTTAAATACATTATAATCACGTTAAAAAAATTATTAAAATCTATTTAAAGACCCTTCACACACTATCCCCAAAAGAGGGAATTTATTTTCCTCTGGGCCTGCTTTGTGGAGTCCATGTAAAAAAAAATAAGAGTCGCAATTTTTTTGTCGTTAATCGAACTGTTTCGATTTCTAAAGCTTGCACGTGAATAAGAAAATTATCCATAGACAAATAAGGCATAAAAATACATTTAACGAGTAAATTTATTGCAAAAAGGAACATAAATTTGGACAAAATTTCACTTTCTATACAAAACATAATAACGTATTTCCGATTTATTCGTATACAAGTTTGTCCATATCTGTTTACATCCCACACTCTTGACTAATTTAACGATTTGACATGCAAATAAGATCGAATATTTAAGCGCTTAAGGTATGCGAATGTGATCTATCTCTAAATTGTGAAACTTTACAAAATAATAGGATAAAATGCATAAAAATCAGTTCTATTTTTAGTACAAGGATACGCAAAACTATGACGGCTTTGGATCACAACATCCAACACATAGAAAATGGGATAAACGGTGTCGTAATCTTAATTATGGTAATTTTAAACGCTTATTTTTTATAGCAAGCATTATTTTATTTAATAATTTTTTTATTAGATAATTTGTAGACGCCCATTATCACCGTGTCATTAATGTTAATTATACTTATATATTATTTTTAAATGTTTTTTGATATCAGATGCAATATTCTGGACAGAGTTACATCATCGGTCAATTGTTTTAATACGTTATATCTTTAATATTCTAATATATCAGGAACAGATCTAATGTCCAAAAGTAGGCCCCCATTTTGAATGATCTATGTTTCTACATTCATGTGGAAGTTCAAACGTCTATAAAGTAAAAAAACTTTAAAAACATGACAAGGAATATACTTAAAACTTCGACCAAGTATTTCTTAAAATGAATACCATAAACATTCTTTTAAATTTGCTTTTATAGAAGAGAGCTAGAGAGCTTTTTTGGTGGTCATGCGAAACTTAAAATCAAAAAGTTATAAATTTGTTTTTACTTTTTATAGCGGACCGCTTAAACAGCAATAATGATACGAAATAAAATTGGAGCTGTATTTTGTAATCACTTACGATCACCCACGATCGACGATTAGAATAGCGCGGGTTTGATATAGATCAAAATTGAAAATATGCGTACATAACAACAAAAATAAAATTGTAATAATATGTAGAGGATTAGTACAAATATGAACAAGCAATGAGTTCAGCTCTTAATTTGGTTTAAACAAGTCAACTTGATTGACAGGTCTGAATATTTTTTTAAATGTATGGACGTACTCTAGAGTGCAACTTTCATGTACTCTTTTTACTTATTGTATATTTTAGTGTAAACGAATTTCTTAGATGCCAAAAACATGCCTAAATAAACCATAAATGTTATTGTTTCATTCCAAAATAAACGAATCTTTGAGCACATTTACCCTAAGGGTGTTCTTTAGAAACAAAACATTATTTAAAATGGTTCAAGCTGTGCTTTGTACTAGATATCTACATGCAAATGCTTCTCAACCTTCCCTATTCCCATCTTATTCGGTTTCATTGTCTTCCGTCTCACGATATTATCCTACGAGGGTACCAAAGTGGTACATTAAAATGGTGTCCGGACAACTCAACAACATACATCTTCAACACCTCATTTGAAAAGTCAATGAAAGTGTCGAATAAAAAATCTTTTAATGACCTTTCATAGGGGTGTTGAAATGCCACTTTGTTGAGTTGTCGTGGAACCCTTAAAAATAGCTACTCAAAAATTCACATTTGAACGGTCCCATTTATATGGTAATTGAACGGTTTGATTTGCAGAAGTAGCTGTGTAATTTAATAATTGATTGAAAATAACGTGGGTGATACCGATCAACTAAGTTAACGTGATTACACATTACAGTGATGACAAGATGCAAGAAAGGCATGACAGGTAACACCATACGCTAATAATAAATGCAATTAAGCAGGTGGGTACTTAATATTCGGCAGGCAAAATAATAATAATATTTACATGGGACTTAAAAAATAATGAAGGATTCTAAAAGTGCACAAGGTTGCCATACAAAAAAGCAGGCTTTATATTAATATTAAGTAGAACAGGTTTACCTAAGTATTGCCTTGGATGTGTTTCTCCTACGCGGTATTATTGCAAACATTTTAAATGCATTGGCATGCGGTAAACCAATTTTTTTGTTTGTTTTTGATTCTATTCTCACAGACGATTACAGAATATTCGATTATCAAAATATTCTGTAATCGTCCGTGAAAATCGACATTGCGTCAATAACCTCTAGCACTAACTCAGAGGTCCTGCCTAGATTTTTTAAATAAAAACTACCTTAAAAATACTCCAAGTATATTAAAATACATTTATTTCGCTTGGCAAGGAAATGGCATATCTTACCATTATTGTAGTTTATCGTTTTATCACCCACAAATATTTATTTTTTTATCTTTGAAAAAGTGCAAAAAGCAAATAATAAATGTCATAATATTTCATTTTCCAAAGTCACAGTAATGTATTTATTTACAGAAAAGTGATAGACGACTGTTTTATTGTGTGGAATGAAAATTTAGCTGGAAATTATAATTATATAACTGAAGAATAGTCGTACTAAGGGTAAATACACACTACACGTCACTCATGTTCAGTGACCTGATTTAAAAACATAATTTGGGCGGAAAAAGTGTTTATAACCACGTGACACCGTTTGATAATTTAATAAAAAGTATAATATCTAGCGGGACTTTCAGTCTTTAATATTTCAATAATTGGCTACTGTCGCTTTTTTAAGTGACATCATAAGAAAATAATACTTTTGTCTAGATATTTTTCTTGCAAATTATGTCTAAAAATAAAAAGTTTTTTATTGCATTGTAAATAATAAATTAATAGTACCAAATAATAAGCAAAATTTTATTTGATTTGTCTATGGATTTAATTAATATTAGAGACGTCTTGTTAACAAAAAAATCTGCGAGCAATTATGATAATATCTATGGATGTATTTCAATTTAATGGGCAGACTATAGTCTGATGTCCGCGGCCAGTTCTCAAGGCAAACGAGCCTCTTTCTGGCCAAAAAGTAAAGTTGTTCCTACACATCTAATCATGAGCGCGGATTCTTATTGATCCTGTTAAAACATTTGGCATGTTTAGTGCATTCTGGTTTGGTCGCAAGATGGCGCCCCCGTCGATTGGTTTTTGCTGTTTGATGGATGTGTTTGTTTACTCTTCCGGGTGTTGAATCAGAGGGAGAAGAACAAAAAGCAGCGAATTGTACGTAAAATCGCACCGTTAGCATGCTGAGGTTAATTGATGAACCACAACAATGTGATACGCAACCCTTGGTTGCTAAAATTCTGAAAAATCTCATAAACAAAACAGTTATTTTAAAGATATTTTTTGGCAGTTTTCACTAGGTATATGTAGATACAAACTTTTACGTGATGTACTTTAATATAGTTTCTTTAAGAGTAATCTTGGTAGCAAGTAGCTATAACCTATAGTAGATTGATTATGCTTCTTGGAAAATTAACAACACCGGTCAGTGGTTGAGTGGGCATAGCACTTGGGTCCCACCCGGGCGTCGCGTATTCGATTATTCGGCTGGATAAGTCCTCCATCACAACACAAGCAACATTTTCGGCTTTCTGTAGTGGTAGTAGGAGATTTTCAAACATTGTTGGGTTATTCGTAACCCGGAAATGTTTGTCTATCTTAAAAAAAAAATACAAATATATATACGTACATGCGCGCTGTAGTGAAGCAGTCGGGAACATAAAACAATATATTTTTTTACAGAATTTCTTCAATATTAATATGACCCTTCATGAATGCAATCAATATGTAATAAACCTTTTTTCTTCATAGTCGAGCCGGTAATTAAATACAGCATCCCGAAAAGAAAAGCTGATAGACATTATAAGCTTAGTATGAATAGTGAGAACTGTGGAGGGATGTATTTACAACAGGAAAGGTAAGTTTCAAGGAATCTCAGGAGAATCCGGCTCGAAGGACCAATATTTTTTTTAAATCATTCATTTGAGTAGATACAATTTTCAATCGTAAAATCATTGTTGATTCCTCGTTGAATAATAACCCAGTTATTGTCGATGCTCATTGGAGATGCCATAGTATCCATTAAGTTATGGATCCGTTTCAATGAGATAATATGACAGTTGTTGAGGAAGGGAAGATTTATATTCACAAAGACGTTGGCTCGACGCGATAGTAAAAGTATAACATTAACAAGCACGATTTGGACTAATTGCTAAATGATTAACTACGAACAAGGACTAAACTTGAAGTGCCACTCTATACCCAACAATATAAGATCTAGCCGATGTATTCAACGGTTGATTTTGATAAATGGTAGTTCGTAATACCAGAACCTATCTTGGTAAAAGCATTAGGCTATACTGCCTTGTATCTTAACCACACACGTTTTACGTAAAGATAAGTAAATGACATAATATAATCGTGCTATATTAAGTAACAGTCGATTAGTCGAACGAATAAAGCGCATAATTAATTATGAGAAATAGAAATCTTACTGTGCAGAAGGAAATCACATACTAACTAATTGATATTTATTACTGACGTATTATAGACATTAATTTTAGAATTGGAATCAGATCATTCCTAAATTTGATTGATGTTTGTGGGTTTTTATTATAAAGCTACTGAACATTTGTTTCTGTTTAAAATGTATATTAGTAAGTTTTCATGGTCAAAGAGGATAAGTAACTTGCTTTGCAGGATTTGTAAGAATGTCACCATAGAATCCTGTCTCATTACAAATTCCAGAATCAACGATGTAGCGCTTGGCAATGTGTAGAAATTCCTAAAACGCATCAACCATCGTATATATCATTTATCTATCTAAAAATGAACATCTCAGAATGCGTGGGATTGCACTACCCTCCCCATATCCTAGAATTATTATTATCAGTTTTAATTGGCACCACAACTTTTAACCTTCAAATGCAATCATTAAATAATTGTACATAGTAATATATTTAAAATGTGGTATATTTATATTAATATGCTAAAATATTTATGTTCGGGAGACATCAAAACTGATTATCGTTGAATCGGTGGTAATGACTCCGTGTAATTTTTAGGCCGATGATTTTCCTATGTTGTTTTAAATCGTTCCAAGAATTGGCTTCATCATCTACCTAAACGAAAAACAATAAAATTAGTAATATAAAGCCTTTGTTTTGACAGACGCTAAAGTATGCTTGCTATTTAATTCTAATTGACAACTGAATAGGCGGAATTGAAGAGATCAATGATTTTGAAGGCTTCGATTTTCGATGATCAATCAGCAAAATTCCACACAAAAAGTTTGTTTAAAAGCTTATTAAAATCACAGTATGAATCACTGTGGAGGATGAAGATATTCGTGGTTGTTGAAGCAATGATGTTGATACAAATTTTGAAATAAAACACACACAAAAATGTAAGTTTTAAACATTTTTGATTTTTGCACAACACCCGTTAAATCATGATAATATTGTGATGCTTGCAAAAAATATTTAATAAATCATCAAATTAAGTTTCTACCGTTCTATTATTATATATGACTCATTAGAGTAAGAGAAAATGACAAGAGATAAACAAAGATTTAATAGGTACTATAATAAAAATTTACGATTCTGTAATGATACTTTGAATATTCTATAATTTGGCGTACCAATTTAAGCATTGATTTTTGAAATGGAGTTTTAACAAATGAATATATTATAAGAATATCGTGTTAATAAAGATTGAATGTAGTAATCTTCTCAGCCAAAGAAGACGTTTTTTATAAGAAAAAAAGTTTTATTCGAAGAAATACTAACTGTAGAGGAGAAAAAAGTCTGGTGGGTAAGCCTGTAAAGAAGCTGTGAAATTATTATAAGCAATTAAAATGACTGCAATAATTACGATCATGTAATAATCACCAATTAATAAAGTCACCCGGAGACTTAATTTCCATGCAGAATTTATTTTGTAATAATTAAGCAATCCTTTTTTGGCAGCTCCCAAAACAATATGGAAATGGGTTGCATAAAAAATCATACACTTTTTAATCATAATGATTTAATTACTTATTTAAATAGATATGCTTTGTTATGGATATCTCTACATTGACGTAGAATCAATCGATGATATTATATTTTCCAACTTTGCGTAAATATTCAAAGCTCTGATGTTAGTGAAATTTGCTTAACAAGTGTAAAGGAAGAATTATCAGGTGAATCAGAATTACGAATTGTTGGCAATATAACGTATTTTTTGGATAATATTGTACTTAACCCCAAAGAAATATCGAGCGTAACAAAATTTCAACATGCGAATGAATGTATAAAAATGTGTTTATATTATTATCTACGGTGAGTCACACAGGTTGAGATAACTCAAATAGAGGTAATGAAATATGACAAGTCTGTGAGTTTTCTCAAGGATCTGGTGACTCATAGAGTTTGAGACCGTGGTAAAGTCAAGTTGGCTCAATATAAATTTTGTTGATTGCATATAACCAACTGTCGTCAGGATATTTACACAAACCAAACATTCAATTAATGTATCCTTTGAATTCGACGAATGTTAACGGTCGTATAATTACATTATTTCTACGACTTTGAGAGATTAATGGAATTCTTAGAATGTGAATCTTGGAGGCAACTTGAATGCGACCTCACAAGAGTTTCAAGAATCCTAACTACCCAATCCAGTCGAACTACGGCAACCCCACCGACAATTTCACGCATTACCCTAGCGAGTTGATTAACGATGTTGACCCGGGGCTGCCCGGCTAGGACACGTCTTGCCCCTTGACTCCGGAGGGCAAATGAGTCGTCGCGCGCATTGTACGTGAGAGATAGAAACGACGCGACGCGACGACGGGAAAGATGCTACCTCCTTACAGTGTAACGGGAAACCGCTAATGTCGCAAGGCATACACATGAGTAGATATACATAGCCTTAAAACTGTACTCGTCTCCTTGTTTCGAAGTTTAAATGTCACTTTGTTCATTTTTCTTCCTAGCGCAGTATTTTAAATATATTTACGTGAACAACTATTTTATGTCGACGGTGCCGAAGAACTATGCCGGATCTGATAAAAATTGAAAATAGTCTTGTTGGCTTATTTTAACTTCCTTTTGACTATTTAAAAGTCAGCTTTTGGAATTTTCATTGAAATGTAATGAAATACACATAAATATATTTATAATATTTTTTATGTGTCATATTTCTTGCTCATAAATAGTACAAATACAGAAAAGTAACTTTAAAAAGTCCAACTGCAAAACTACAAAATCAAATATCCGACATTGTTATTCGGGACAGTCGATATGTATTTGAAGTGAAACTTCATTAGCACCGTTGTGATTTGAAACTCGATGAAACCAAAAATAGCGACACGAGACAGACACATGCATCAATACGATTTAGCCTGCGAGAGAATGAGATAGGATAATCAGTCTCCTCTTTGTGCGGCGCTTTGTAGCCTACCGATCTCCTCTGTTTTCTGTGCTTCGTAGCTTCCCCACTCTCGTCTACTTTAGTTTTCTGAAGGTTTCGCTTCTACCGCGTGTGAATTGCACACTCTGTTTTTTTTTCTTCTTTCAACCTTGAGACAAAACGATCTTCGCATTCTTGAACATCTCGGTTTAGATAGGCCTTCTAATGCAATTTTTCAGAAACATTCCTAACCTTGATAACAAGTTAAGAGCATCTGATCGCAATTATTATTATTTCACAATTTAAAGACCACAGCCTAAGGTCGAAATAATGAAGAGAGATTAATGTAAAACTGCGTAGAAATAACTATACTTAAATTCGATCTAAGGGTATTATTAGTAGCGATTGTTTTTATATCAAATTCAATAAACTGAGTCATCATTGGCAGCCAAATTTGCTTAATTATCTAGACCTGCCTATTTCAATTTCAAAGACCTTGAATCTAATGTACATACGTAAGATATTGTGAATCAAAAGATTTCTTTAATCAATAGATCTTCTAGAGCCGTGGGTTAATTGACAAATATTTATTTAAGTAATCAATGAGTAATGTGGGTTCTAAATGTTTGCTGTTCACACATGGTTAGTCGACCCGGTGTATAATATTATGCTCCATGTTAAAGTGACCGGTAAATCCAAGTGTGTAGTTAAGTGAGGTTTGTTGTACAGACGCTTGATTAAGTGACTTGATAGCTTGCTTGATTGCTGACAGTGGGAACCATTTAGCAAAATGTACCGTGACAGTATTCTATAATATGCTTTAAATAGTTTTGATTAATCATGCATAGTAAAAAATGTCGCACAAAATATAATGGTTTTAGGATTTTCATGGTCGGCGGGATTTTCTATTGGCATTTTGAATGTCATTTTAGAGGTTTGTTGTTGAAGTTTTTTTTCAAAACAATTTTTTTTTTAAATCTCTCAGCGTAATAAAAGCTGTGTGAATTAATTATAATGCAAAAATTTAACAACCAAAAAAATTTCCTACACTCATGCAAAAACCTAAATCTCGTTTAAATAATTTTTTTTTTTTAATTTTTAAACTCAGCAAAATAAGCTCGAGACATGAACATTGGCTGAAAGAACTGATCTCCTGATGTAAAACGCAAAAAGGTCATAACTTTTAATCTTTAAAAATTTCCAGAGATTTTATCAACGAGGTGGTTTTTACACTAGCTCAACGCAGGAGGCCCGGAGGAAAATTATTCTCCTCATGGCCTATGCCATCTTTGGGGATGCAATGCCTTGGAAGTTCTGGTGGAGAGATCAAATCAAGAGAGATTTCCCTCAAAGAGTCTCTCCCGATCTGACCTGCCACGCAGTTGGTAGGCAAATGCATCTGCCACTCAAGACGTCACCCCATGAACCCAGGTACCCCTACTAAGCCACCAAAAGTGGACTTGAAAAGTGGGTGATCTGTGTCAGAGGTGTTTGTAATCCAATAAATGTGGTGGTACCTATACCCACACTTACCTCCAAAATTAAAAAAGGTAGGTATGTATTGAGGAATGCTTTAAATATAAACTACCCCAGTTCCCAGGGAGTTAATCAGCAACATTATAATGCTATAAATTAAAGCGCATTTCCCCGCGATCGTTAAATCAACCTTTATAAGTTATGCACCTGGAAATTCCTCCATTAAATTTCTCTGAACAGAGTTATAGTACCAACTACACAGCTTGATGTAAAGTAAACATGCATTGCACCTAATCAAGGCAGCGAGTAGGTACTGTCTCTAGTACCTGATTGCTGCGAAATAAATTTAAATTAAGTAAGTCTTAAATTGACCGAGCAAGCGGGTTTATCTTAACGAGATGTTCGATATTTGAATAGTAAGTTAAGGAGGGAATCGACGCAGATAGGCCGGCAATAACTCGTCATAATCTCTGGCCATAGATCTTTGCAGATACGATAGATACTAGATAAGCGGCTCACACATTTTCCGCGTAGGAACCCAACGATGGTACCGATTCCGCGTTGTACTTTCTGCGCTGTCAGTTGTTGTAGACACCTCGGAGTGTATGAAATTTAATTTCATCTTGGGCTGACGTGTGTTGTGCCATGGGAAAGGTAATTTATAACGAGGATCAGCCGGCTAATGTGACGTGTTGATATATCTATGGGTTCGAAGCCTTCCATTACGAAATAGCAGTTAAATTATGAATATCCGTGTGTTTGTTTTCTCAGATGAAAACGCTGAAATCACACGAACAGATTCTAGTATTTTAGTCTTCGTAACAAATGTTATGCAATACATTTTGTATTTTAATATTATTTATCAACCAATGAACTCTGCGACATCTATTTCTGTAAGGTTGGTCAAACATTAATATCAAAACAAAAACTTTGGTATTAGTTCGCTTTTTTACATAATTAACAAAATAATGAAATAAAAGGGTTTTATCTCTTGCAAAAGGTATGTTACAGAATTATAAAAAGTAAGAAAAAGTTAAATTAATGCTATTTACGAAAAATGTAATGGAGTTATCTAAAATTTTTCATAAGCAAGAACCCTTCTCTCAGGCGAAGGTGAAGGCCTCCTCTTGAGAATTCCATTTATCTTTTGTTTGGTTGTAGGGTTAAGTATTTCTTGTGTTTGTTTTACTTATTGTATTTTTGAGGAAGTTTAGAAATTCTTCTTCAGAGTGTTTTGGTCTTGATCTTCCACGGTGACCAGCCAGGTTGGAATGAACAAAATGTCGATTTTTATATATTTCGCATTACGGTGGGAATAGAACCCATAAACCCCTTAATCTCAATCAAAGCTACTAATGTTTATACCATTATGCTACATAGATCACATATCGAATATTTATAGTACATAATCATGAAACATCTCAGTTGGTCATTCAACTTTAGCACTTACATGTAACGTAACAACTTGTTTCATAGATTCTAACGATAGAGTTCAACGCATATATTTAATGCGTGAACAAAGAAAACCTCGTTCGTCATACATAATCTGATAATATACTCTGTTCATTCTCCATCACGGTACTAAGTTCCAGAGCAGGATTTGACCTCTTTCACGAATGATTTCTACATGTAATTAAAGTTTTATTGTCATTGGTATTTTGTATCTTCATTTTTCAATTTGTTCAGTTTTCGTTTTGTCAGTAGCACCACTACTGCACCAGCGAAAGGTTTTCGAGGTGTTCAACCTTATTAGAATCGCAATGCGTGTTACGGGAATATTGGTAAATAGTTTTACACAACAACCTAAACATAATCACTAAACGCACGACAAAGTATAATGAGAAAGCATTTTGAAATAATTATTAAGATGAATGTATTCTGAATTACAAATAAATAAAGTTCTGCCACAAGTGCCAATTTTCCTGTAAATTAATTAATCTTTATATGTATAACTCATCATATTTTCACTTTCTTGTGAATAAATTAATGATTAATAGAAGCATTTAAAATAAATATTTTTATTCCCATTAAATTCTCGTTTTTATCTTCACCATTTCTCACGCATTGCAAAATAATCAAATTTTTAGTAATGTTAATGCATCGAAACCTCAAGAATCTTATCTTGTTGGCTTTGGTGTACACCGTCTTGACCCGTAAACCGCCGGGGTTAAGGGTGAGACTCCTTGAAAACCGTTGTACCATAAATCACCGTTTAAGATCATTTGTAACCCCGCCAGAACGTGATATTAACATTCTTCAACATGAGAAGAAACATTTAGTCAAAATAAAGAGAGCCCAAATGAATGTGAAAGCATGTTGTGATTAATGAAATTGATTTCATAAATATGTGTATTTTAATTAAAAGCATTAATCAAGTTTTGTAAAAGATTCAGTTAAATTCCGATCACGTTCAAAGGTGATTACAGGGGTTAAAATATTTTAAAACTTTTACATAATTTAATAGTAACATTCATTTTTTAATTAGTGTTTATTAATTCACGGGTGATGCGTATGCCACGCGAAAAGAACGCTGGCAGACCTTGACAATTACAAAAAAAAATCTTTTAAACATATACAATACACGTTTGAATGTTATGATTACATGTACTGGAGCGATCTTGGTCACATTTTGGCCGATTTGCAAACACCCGCGGTAGCCCGCTGGCTAAAATTTGGCAAAAGGGAAGAGATATTCGTATTTTAAAACACATTATGGACTTACTTTAAAAGTTCCTGCATGTTAGAATCTTTGATAATAACCAGGAGGCTAACTTAGTAGTTTGAAAGTTAAACAAGAGATGTCTTAATTACAAGACTGCACGAACTGAAATTTTATTTTTTGGCTAATCTTTGATCATGTGTTTGTATTAAAAAAAAATGCATGTTCCAATTTAATTTCTTAATTGATTTTAAATAAATGTTTTTTTGTCAATTAGACTATAATAGACAACGTACAAAGTTATTACGTTTATAGTTGCTACAAATAGGTACCATGTATGCCGTTTGGCAATCTTAAATTATTGACAGGATTGTAAATTTAACGAGTTTTTGTATGTATATTTTTTTTATTAATCCCAAAAGTATGGGATAAACAGCCAAGTATAAGGGTATTTAATGGCTATCTAACACTATAAGCAGTTTGTATGTCTTCATGTTAAAACTCTGATGTATAACTTTTTTAATGAGGGCGGAAAATTTCCAATCCGAAAGCATAAAAATTTCCTAGCGCTTAAGGCTTAAATCGATCATATTGTGGACAGTGGCGTACCGTGGGGGGGGGGGGCGGGGGGGGCGGCCCGCCCCGGGCGGCACTTTTGGGGGGGCGGCAAAATTTCACAATCAATAATCATCTTGTAAAAATTTGGATTGGGGAAGTTGCGGGTTCTATTCTCGCGTCAGGACTTAAAAGTTTTTTCTAGTTTATAGTTTCTTAACATATTTCTTAAGTTTTATATACTGTTAAAATCAAAATATTAATGACAGACGTTTTGTTTTTATTTCTAACACATACATTATTTTTAAATAAAAATGTAAATGGCAACAGTATCATTTTAGCTCTAATTGATAGTCGATTTGTGTTTTATATTCGTGAAGCTTTGTGCGCCCTGCTGAAAGCGCACAAAAAATTACACTTATACGGTTTTCTTCCACGTATATATCACGGTGATATATTTTAAATTTATTATCACAGAAAAGTTAAATAGCTGACAGGTGTGTGTGCATACTTATTGGAATTGCAGTTATAAAATTCTAGATGCACACTATCTATGTGCTGCCAGAATCAAAGAAAAACCATTTTTATGTTCTGAGTGAAGTTTTAATTCACCGCTTAGAGATTTAATTAAAACCCTTTTTGTGTTCAGAATGTAAAATTCCAGTTGTGAATTCATCCGACGACACATTTCGAAGAAAAAACTTATTTGAAGTGCTTAAAAAATTCTTCCAGACAAGTTATGTGCCGCCAGAGTCAAATAAAAACCTTTTTCATGTTCTGAGTGTAGTTTAAATTCACCGCATACAGATAAAATTTAAGCCAGTTTTATTGTTCAGAATGTAAAATTCCAATTGTGTATTCATCTGCTGACATATTTCGAAGGAAAACATAACTTTTTTCGAAGTGCAAATATAAAATTCTAGTTGCAGACAATTTATGTGCTGCCAGAACCAAAGAAAAACCGTTTTCACGTTCTGAGTGTAGTTTTAATTCACCGCATACAGATTTAATTAATAAATATTTAAAAAAAAGGATCACTACCCCCCCCCCCCTCCCTGAAGAAGTACCTATATAGGGGGGGGGGCGGCAAAATTTTCCTTCGCCCCGGGCGGCTGATACCCACGGTACGCCACTGATTGCGGAACAGTCCAGTGGATTAAACAATATATGTTTGTATTAAATTATAAACAAATACGTATCACGCAGACCAAAAATATTGCATGAGAAATATGTGTTTATTTAATGTAGTACAAATTACAACAAAAAACGGTAATGCGCCTGTTTTTTTATTTGTTGGTTCAGTCAGTGAAGGTACCACACAATTAAGTTAAGACAATGAGGAAATAAATCCGAGACATGCGGATCTGTAAGCAATCAATCGTATTTCTCAGCCACGGTCGGGGAGAAGGTAAGCCTCGGAGTCAGAGTGATGTATAACGATATCCATGGAGCATTAATATCAGTGTTGGAAAGGTGTCTGCCTAAACATTGTTATTATTCATACTGACCCGACATTACTTCAGAACCGACGCTTGTTTATTTTGAGCAGAGGTGATTCCGCGACCTTTCTAACCTCAAACTTTTCCTGGGAGCATTAAATTTTATCTACCGATATTACGGTTTTATCTGACGGTATTACGGTTTTCAAATCGGTAATTCACAGATTTTCCGCGCAGCAAATAGCAGAAAGTTGAGCAACAGCATTGCAATGTATGCCTACATTCACATTGAACTGTTATTATTTGCAATTGAAGTGATTGTATAGGTTTTGAAATAGCCACGTAAAAATAATGATTTTCCGAAGAAACGAACATTAAAATATTTCTATATTTTAAATTAAAATTGTCGTTGTGATGCCAGCATTGCATCGACACACTGTACGATAACCATAACCGCTTTTTTGAATCGCCGCGCTAATAAGAAAACACATAATTTTAAGCACACATCATAAAATTTTCATGATCTTACAGATGAGCAACAATATTACGTAAATACGAAAGGTAATTGTTCTAGCCAACCACACAATATAAACAATGCTAATAATAACATAATTCATAGTTCAGTGAAAGTAAAACATATTGTTTATATTAAAAATGGAATATATTACAAATACGTTAACTTATGATTATTTTTTTTATAATTTTTTTATTAGAAATTTATTTGTTTGTAAGAAATAAAAAAAATAATTGATATCAGAGTAATAAATTAATTGTATACATAATATATGAAACATTTCATTATCACAATTTACTTAATATCCATTTTTAAGATGTACTGCCATAAAAAGCTGTTCTTGTATGTGTGGGAGTAATGTGTTATTTATTTAGTCACTATGAATATTATTTCGTTTCTATCGTTGTTTTTATTATGTAATTTTATTAAAGTTTTAATTATTTAACTTTAGTTTTTGTTTTTAATGTACGTAATGTTTTATTTTAAATTAAATTACACCATATATGTATAAGTAACAGATAATGTTGAAGAGTAGCGGGTCATCTATCTCTATATAAAAAAAATATATGGATGAAACAATAAAATAAATATTTCGGAATTTTGAATAAAAAAAAGAAAACAAAAAACATTTTTTTATATTTGATACTGAAATTCGTGGTGGAATCCCGGTGTAATGACAATTAAAACAATTTAAAAATTTCATCCTCTTTTTATTTTTGACCATTACCGGTTTCAGTGTATCACAGCCATCTTCAGACTGGAACGGTAATATTTTTTCTTTCACTATTGTATAAACACGGTGTTGAGACGTACTTGACTCACTTTAACCAGTGATTACTGAAATTATTTAGAGTTAAAAATGTTAATGAAATTTTTGATTTCCGGTGATTTTTAGATGTCCTTTTTTTCTTCAAAATGAAACTTTTTTTTTCCACATGTCGTCACTGGTCACTCAGCCGAATAACTGACCAACCCCTAACTCCTCTCTTAACTGTCTATAACTAATGATTTTTTAATGTTTTTAGCTGAAAAAATAACATAATAAATGTCGCCGTAGACAAAAATTTCATTAACATTTTTTAGTCTAAATAACGTCTGAAATTACTGGTTAAAGTCAAGTAACAAGGTAAAGATATTATTTTTGACGGGGGGGGGGGGGGGGGGGGTGACATCCCAATACACCCCCTCAGTTTCCAGCTTTCCGGACATCGAGCATTTACCATACTATAAGCAAAATTTGATCCAGTCCAAAGATGGCCGTGATAGGCTGAAGCCGGTCATTGTCAAAAATAAAAATAAAAATGGATAAAAATTTTAAATCGTAAAAATAAATCCCTTACAATATCCCTATCTGAGAGAATTCTTACTGATAGACTTACGCAAATATGCGCAGTTACGGTATTAATAATTATAGTTTGAAGGTATCCAAATGCGTTATTGACTTAAGTGAAAGTGTGGGCTTAATTTACGATGAGATTCCTAAATTATTAAGTATGGAGCGGGGAAAAGAAGGACGGCGGTGGAGCCTCCAGGCATTATGTTATTTCCATTCTTCCGACAAACCGAGACTGAGAATGGACACGGCGGGCGGCGTCTCGCCTTACCACAGGGCCGGAGCCACATGGAAAGGAACACCAAATGACAGATTTTCAACTAGCAAAGTGGACGCCGCGGGTTCAAATTCATTTGTTAATTTCAATTTGTGTTATTTCACAATTTATTCATTAAACATAATACACTGTATATATTTGTGACACGTTTCAGAGTGGAAGATACTCTCAGTAATGCCCTGGCGTAATTGCACTGTTCAAAATTGAAACGTTGCTTTAAATGGCTTTAGCCGTATTTGGTGACCAGATCTGGCTAACCAGGTAATTCTACACCTTTCTCTTTCTCTTCCCACTACCTTCAGCCTCACAACACACCTCAATTGGTGATGCTATAGTCTGACTGGTTCCCGACAGTCGAGAGCATTTGGGACTCTTGTGCGGATCCACATAAAAAAATGAAACGGATTTAGAAAATGCGTGCAACGAACCTCCTTTTTATGTTTGGCTAAAAAAATATATCTTTTTAATGGCATATACGTTCACTTGAAATATGAAAAGAACTGCTTTCTGAAACCGTATTTAGCTTTGGGTCGCGTTAAAAAACAATGTATCTCTTTGAATTGAATATCATTTGGGAGTGTTTAGAAATATGATACAAAATATATCTAATGTTGAAAAGATTTTAAAAACGAACATCTTTCATCGTGTTTAATTTTTGGGTTGCTATGCCGCGTTACGCTTCCTTCTCCCTTGGCCAGCGGTAGGATCCATTTTCAGGACATCATGTTTTGTCAATATTTTGATACTAACTCTCACAAATATTAAATCTACATTTTATGCTTATGGAAGCAATTTTTAATTTACCGTCTATGTTAAAGTGTAAAGAATTCTATTTATATAAAAAAATGTACAATTATTTGTCTTCATTATGGCAACGATCTCAACGATTAAACTATTTGTGGGTACGTACCTCAACGTTAGACGTAATTTGTTGAATAAATGTCATTTGATGAATATTCAGAATTGCTGTTTGAACATGAAACAGTAACGAAATTTCGACAAAATAATTTATTAATTTATCAACTAAAGTTTTGATAAAAAATAATAAATTATAAAATAATGGACATTAGTCCGCCCCTTTCTCACAGCATCTCCCTGGTCTGTGAGCGGCCATAACTTACAGTATTAACTCCTCCGTATAAACGGAGAGTATTTAAAAATAAATTTTCATCGCGAGCATTGTTGTTCTGCGTTGGAACCTGCGCTTTTGACAACGGCTTTTGCAACGAACATCGTACCGACAACAGTGACTCCACCATGCCTAAAAACGACCCTCGAAGCTCGGCAACTGCACAGCTTAAAACCCAACCGTTGTACGACGACTTGAGACATTTTGCATTTGAGGAGTTTTGATGTTGGAGCTTTGTAGTTGAGCGTTTTGGAGTTGGGGCGTTTTGTAGTTGGGCCCGGCACTTCTCCGGGACACGATTCTGCGAATCGAACCACAAGATGGGTGAGATATGGGAATGTGCCGTTAGAGCTACATCAGTCGTTGGGCAAAGCGGAATAAGCTTGTACGCCACTTTATTATTATAACTTTCACGCTTTATTGATCGCGAAGCAGTTGTTCGAAAGAATCTCTAAAATAACACTGGCACAATGATTATTTTAACAAATAGAACAAAATTTCTATTCATGTTGATATTTCAAGTCTTTCAAGTAAGATACGTTTTTTCTCTTATTAACTATCCTATGCAAAAAACATGTTTTAAATCAATGTTAATAATCAATACATATTAATACAGGTTTAAATAAGTAGATAACAATATTTATCAATTCAGTACCTGCGTGATGATATTTTATAGTCAATTATTAACACACGTTGGAGAAACAACAACTCGTTGTCAAACTAATGACATGTTGAAGGAATACTAACCTTTCTTAGATAACTCAATATACGTAATAACCTATGAAAGATGGATACAACAGATTTATTTAATATACTAGCTTCTGCCTCAGAATCAATAACTGTTGTGTTAACTTATTAGCTGAAATAAAATCAGTTTTTTTATTAAGTTAAAAATTACACTATGAAGCAATTATCGATACGCAACTTCTGAAAGTGACTTGTTTTGTTTTTGTCAGTATCAGAGATGGCGTTGTTTTCGGATTTATAATTTTTGTGATTTTCTTACTTTTTCACGTACTTACGGGAATTGCGTTTCATTTTATTTATATGTGTGAGGGAGTTATATTAAAATTATTGTATTTTTCTTATGGAGAGGTGCAGACGCATGTTCACCGTTCATCCAATTTTCGATTGTTGACATTTAGTTTATAAGAAAGAGGGGCAGCATTATAAGTTTAAGAACAAAAGCAAAACAAGCAGCGCAAAAACGTTAAATAAGACGTTTTTAAATTTTTGGAATACACTCACTACTCAATATTATACTTATTACAATATTCCTGCAGCTCTTTCAAAAGATGAGAATTCTTTCCTTACAAAATGTATTAGGAAAAGAATTTTCTTCATAATTTATTTTTTCGTAAATTTTTCCATTGTTTTAATAGCAATTCTGCTATTCGGTGGAGACATATCCAACAAATCAAGGATCATAAAAATCAGTTCAGCCGTTCTCGAGTTATAAACGGTGTAACTAACCCGACTTTGTTTTATATATTAAGATAAGTGACCAAGCCATTCCTTTTTGAAACGAGAATATATTATGTATTGATGAAAGTTTTTTTTTGTACATATATATGATATTGGGAAGAGATAAATAATAAAATGTAGTTTTGTGAGATACCAAATTCCTAAAGATTGTTAGTACAATCGATGAAGGTATAATGTATTGTCTTTTTTATAAAACTATTAAGTATTATTGATGAACGCAGTCAGCTAATTAAATCATTATATTTATTGAAAAACTCACAAGGTGGTCGCAAGCTTTATCATAACTAGTGAATCAAGGCTTAAAGATGGAATTAAATATAATTTTTACAAAAAAAGCTGATTGATCACAGAGATGGCATTTTATTGGCGGTGCATGAGAAATTAAATTAATCGACTGCTTTTCTCGCTGAGTCAAGGATTTTGGGTGCTGCCTCTTACAACCAAAACTTTTCCTCGTTGTATTAAATTTTATGATATTATAGAGATGAGCAAATAATGACTACATTAAAAGTTATTCAGATTAAGTAGGTACTGCACATTTTAGGGAGAATTTTAAATTAATTAACTTGTCGTAATATGTATTAGAGTGGATTTTAATATTAAGAGGTACGGCAGCGCAGCCTTTTCATACAAAATACTTGACTAATCTTAATAATATTTATTTTTATTAAAATGGAGTCATAAATATCTAGTACGGATATGTGCTACATTATTTATTTCTAAGAATTACAAAACTTTAAAATAAGAAAATATTTAAGCTGTCTAATGGGAATTAATTTGAATTACAAACGACCGATTTAAGATGGAACACAAATTTCTAGTATATAAATTTTTAATTTCAACCCAACTTCAAAGTTACCCCCAAAAGAAGAAATTTTGAAATTTTTTGGGGTGTTATGCCGTGTTGCGCTCCTCTTTTTTTAGCCAACGTTTCGGATAGCCTTGCAGTGTCCATCATCAGGGCAGATCTGGCAGATGCGACAGATGTCTATAATCTTTTTTGAATGGCTTATATTTTAAAAGAATATTATTCAGTTTGGTCAAGAATTTTGGCCTCAAATCCAAATAAAAATTATGTATGAAATAGGCTTGTTTTGAAAGCAGTACAACAAGTTGAGCATAAGAGTATATTTTTTTGTTTTCACAAATAATTCAAATAGAAAAAAACAATCAACTGTCACAACATTTCGTCAGTTCTCACACCTGTGGACGCTATTTGATTATACCTACTCCGTGAGAAAATTTAAGAATTTTGTCTTAATTTTCAACCACCGCGTGCTAAATCGTGAAAATTATCAATTTCAGTTCACACAGTTAAAGCAGTTAGCATTATTATACATATCTCCAAAACGAAAATGAAACAATTAACATAGAGTTTGGTTCAAGGCTTGCATGACAATTGAACAATGACGATATGCGGAAGATAGACCAACAATTGTTTCATGCAATGGTACGATGGAAGAAAGTCAAATGAATGGAGAAGAATAACATATAAAGCAGGGACGACTCGAGAACTGGTTTTGGCCGCCCAAAGGAAATCGACGAGATAAAATTATGTCAATTTGTCATTTGGAGAGACAACAACGCAAGTAATAAAGACCTTTAGTTCTCCAGAGGTATACACATGATCAAATTTCGCAGGAGATGTGATGAGAGAGTGGTTTTATGTACATTCGTAGGTATACGAAATGGGGGTGACCGGACAGTTCATCTTCCGACAGTTAGCCCCCCGAAATTATAATTATTAAAAAATTATAATTTTTTGCGTATTATTTACCAATTTTAAACCAAAAATCGACTTAAAAAATATCTTTAAAAATAAGTTGGTATAGATATCAAATGAATTTATCTACAGTGCAATTTTTTTGTACTTCTACGCTTGTATATTACAATTTTGAAAAGTAGTTTTATCTTGATAAAAATTACACTTTTAATGAAAATATATTTTTTAATTCTGTTATTCGGCAGTACATCCTCTATGCACACTAAGTTATATTTCGTGTAATAATGCACATAATATCTTCCCTAAATTACTGCAAATTGTATATAAGTATGCCGGGGGAGCAACCGTAGGAGATCAACTGTCGTAGAATCATCAAAACGCCACTGGAGGTGTTATGAAAGAGATTTTATGTACAAACGTAGATGTACGTGATGGGCTCACGCGTAAAAAGTTGTCTTCATAAGAACAAATAAAATCGTACATTTCAAAGTTCATCTCGTTTCGATTTAAGCCACTGAATAGAATTAAAACACATTAACTAAAATTAGCATAAAACGACCAAATAAATCGCGGAATAAATTAACGGCGCACAACGGCGCGTTTCCTTTGTATGCGGTTATCCTTGAACAGGAATTAAAATTCACCAGAGAAATATAAAAATAAAAAAAACATTAAAATGACCGATGCAGTGGGTGACGTGACCAATATGAACAATGAACGTGAGAGACACCAACGAACACCGATAGTGATGCAAAACCTGTTCGTACTGGGTTCGTCTTGCTCCGATGTTCGGCGTTGGGGACTTGACGCACGCATACGCAGTTCAGCGCTGGAATCTGCCTGGAACCTGGCTGATGCTGAACCTGGACACCCGGAAAGGCTGGCCTCCCGGAACGACGATCCGGACACCTGGAGAGCGACCCGGAAGAGAGACGGAGTCCACGAAGTCCCGAAAGATCTGATGTATTTACATGTATTGTATTAGGAAAGCAGGCAGAGGCCTGGGAGTTAAAAATTATCACAAATGCAAGATCAAACAATATAAATAACATACTTCAAATATAAACAAGTAATTTACATTCAATTCATTTTAAAGCATGAAGTATTCAACGCACGTTAAATTAATAATAATTAAGCTTCACACTGCTTTAAGCACATAAATAACAGTGTGTTGATGGACTGACTTAATCAGTTAGGTAACCTAATTACAATACAACAAAGTATAAGATTTCATCACATTATATTATAATCTATGTATTTTTGAAATTTGTATGTAAATTGAAGTGATCTTCTCCTTTCGAATAAAATCCTTCCTATAAAGTGTCGATGCATTTATCTGCATTAATTTAAATTCGTTCTTATTTCGATGTAACGCTGCGAAATGTAGATGCGGTGATCTGAGACTCCGAGTAAGGGGCAAAGTGCATAGGAGTCAGCGTAAGTTATAATCGATTAACGTGGGCAAATAAGCTGCATTTCTCTGCGAGTTGCAATTTCAACCAGGTAATCACTTGCGTTTATGTTGAATTTCCCGACAAAGAAGTTTTTCATTTTATATTTGTGCAAGATGCTTTTTTATTATTAATCTGTTATCAATATTGGTCGGGTTATTGTTTTTAAGCATGACCGAATCTGGATGGGTTTCATCTGGGATTACAAATTGTTTAAATGATTAAAAAAATTAAACCATAATCATTAGGTAATAATTTACATATTACAAACACAAGAACCAAAACAAAAAATTTGGTTGGGTTAACTCGTAGAAGTTAAGTAGAGACAATAATTGATATAATGCCTATACTTAGGTATAAGTATTATTTTAACACATTTTTTATGAGCTGTTATAAGTAACATGGCATAAAGTTCGTGATTTTAATAACTCGTATTGAAACTAAGGTGTTAATAAATTGCCTGGTTAAAAAAACATCGCAGTTTTTGTGCAATGCTTGCAACACGAAACTAAGGTGTTATTAAATTGGCTGGTTAAAAAACTTCGCAGTTTTTGTGCATAAATTTTAAATATGTTTACCCGTAATTTTTTTTAAACAATTAATTAATAGTATAATAAATTTATACATAAAACAATTTGGGAGGCGGGAATGGGTAGTGACACCCCGGGAACCATTTATTGGATAACCAAGACCCTGCCATAGGCCACCCCAAGTGGCCCGCTATGTTTTGTGATTTAGCAGGGTTGCCCGGATTTATGGGGTGAGGTTTGTCTAGGTCTTGGCAGCGAATGAGTTTGTAGAGACCCGTTCTCCAAATGAGACCTACCGCGTGGCGTGTCGGATCGGGAGAGACGGGTCGAGAGTGACCTACCCTAGACCTCTCCAGCTGGACTCTCTCGACCCAACGTCTTGCACTCGGTAGGAGGGATGGATTCATACCTCTGTCACTCCTAGACACATTGACCAGATTCCTACCGACCCCTCCCAGAACTTCCTCTCCTAAGAATACATTCCACAGAGCATCTCCAAAGATGACGGGCCCTGAGAGACTTTTTTTCCCCAGGGAAAAACATACGATTTTGAATTTTCGATGCTTTTAATGTTCATACGCTTTTTTATTGCTTTATCATTATTTATGTTGATATAAGGTTTCATTTTTTAAGGTTCGATGATCAAATAAATAATTATTGCATCACCCAAATGTAAGTACACAATCTACAAAAAAGTAACAACTTCTTTCGTCGATTTAAGGGTAATTGAAAAGACATTGCACTACCCCTGCATATTTTCTGAAATAAATTATAAATATGTATCTAAATCTTATGGAATGTTCGGCTGTTCTGTTTTAGAATCTTCTTCTGAAAGTCTAATATGGAGTGATCTTTGAATCGGGGGCAATTTAAATCATCGCCACTATTTGATGTGGATAAAAAGACACTTAAAACCAGTTGGTTTCCATTTATATAAAAAAAATGATAATTGAATAAATTATCAAACATGTTAAAACATATTTTTTAATGCGTGTTATATTTATATTCTTACGATTATAGTTTCGTGCCATTTATAGCGTGTATCAGTGTCTATCGATATTTATCAAAAAGTTAAAAATTGATCCTTTACTCCTTTTTATGTTACCCTACATATTTTACAAGAGGTTGGCTGTTAACTCGGCGATCTTAAACATGTCATAAAAATTTCAAAGCCATGCGTTGTGATGTTTTTACAACGCATGGCACAACAAAAAATTACAATGTGCACTTGATGAATTTTTTAGAAGACACAACAGCCCAAATTACAAAACCTAACGGTTCTTTTGGTATGTTCTATTACTCCCGTACTATGTATATGTGTATATTTACTCTATATAACACATTGGCTATTCTCTTATTTTCGAAATCCATGATAGGTTTAGCTAAGCGGCGTGTATTTGCCCAAGGAGATATGGAGCTGAGGTGAACTGCGAACTCGCCCTAGGCCTTGTCGCCACCAAACAAGTAACCAGCAAAATTTTACGGCAAAGTGTAAAAACGTTACTATCAATGAAAAAGATAACCTTTTTTATGGTATTAAGGGTTTGGAGCTTTTTAATACAGGGTCTCAGCAATTTGTATTCTGCGGATTAAGATATAAAGCTGTGTTGTACTGTAATTACCTCGTATTATCTCGGACTAGTATCATGTGAGAGAGAGTTAACAGGAATTGATATTTCGTACGGCATAGCGGTCCGCGGAAAATGGAATACACGGAGTCGTGCAATGTACAAAATATAAGAACTAATGGAGTTCAATCCGGCCGATTGGCTTCAAATACACATGAAACACAATGAAAACTAATTGAAATTAATACAAAACGTGCATGTAATTCGCATTTCGATAAAATCGGATCAGACCATGTCGGCACAAAAAATGATATCTTAAAATTTCATATCATCTCTGTCGGCAAAGGCCGACACTTTCTCGTCATATTATAAGAACAATTGATCACGAACTTTACTTTATTCAACGAACTTTTGTAAGAGAAACAAGATAAGAAATATTGTGGTTGATAAATTCTCTAAGGCGTGTCGTCCTCGTGTGGGCGTAATAGGATGTACTGATATACATTGTTGAATGTTTATCGGTCTGAATTATTTTGAAACGTTTGTGTTTTGGTGGGTACAGTAGCGCCACACCCGCCACCCACGGCGAGTAGGTGAACTAACAAATAATTGTTTAGTAGCGTTAGGAAAATGCTTTTCCTTCCGTAATCTGCTTATAGGAAAATGCGACCGGCGCGCCGCGTGGCAGTTTCCGATATCTTCCCGATTGATAAAGCTCTGATTTTCAGACGGTAGATGTCAGCGGCGTACTGTAATCCAGGAATAATAATAAAACAATGTAGTTTTTGGCTTATTTTTAATCTAATTAGCGTAAATCTGAGTAAATATTAAAATTTATTCGTATTTTTTCCCTGTTGAATTGATTGACAATAAGAGTCTACAAATATTAATGTATAAGTTTCAGCAAACATTTAAGTTTTATCACACGGATTCTTACTTACCACATTAATCTTTTTTATACTGGTTAAATTTTGATGGAGATGTATTCATAATAATTGCATTTATTGAGTACTTCTTCACTTGTTTCGCTTCGTGGAAGACTATCGTTGACAATTTGTTGAATTTAATCATGGTTAAAAAAACAGCTTTTTTATGTGAAGTTTAAATATAATTAATGGAATGCCTTTAAGGCGGGGTAGGTAGCATTTAGCTTTCTCAGGACGATGTAAACACTTCAGAATTTTTTCTTTTGCGGAAATTGATCCTGCAACCTCCCAACTCTGTTAAAATCTGAGGCTGTTAATAATATGACGTAAAAAAATTCTCTCAAAACTCTTAGATTCAAGATCGTTGAAATCTAATTAATATGCATGCAACTAGTTTCTATAATGATATCAAAATGTGTTTCCTGTAGTCGAGATATATTGACTAGGCTATTGCCTTAATGGTTCATACCTAATCTACACCACTATAACACTACTAGTTCTGTGAAAAGTAGACCTCGCCTTTAAAATATTATTCTAATTTTATCTAAATATCATCTGAAATAAATATTATAAGCAATAATTGTAACCGTTTGTGCTATGCATAAACATCTTTTCATTAGTTAATCAATTAAAAATAATAATAAAATAAAATATTTTAGTAAGTATAAACTTAAATACCTAACCTTCCCTATTTTTTTATAAAAATTAAGTCAAGGGAAATCATAACAAATCAGTCCGAGAGGAAAGTCCCACGGTCATGTCAAGTTTCACAAAATCACATAGGTGTTTTATAAATAGGTATAGATGTATTAAAATGTGCCATATTTTCTGAAATGTAACTCCGTATATTTCAAACATATTTTGTATATTAGCCATAAATCTACATTACGTATGAATTGTGACAGGAGGACAGAACACGTGTGGGGTTATTTTGGTGTTCCACAATCGGTAAAGAGTTAACTGACTCGGAATAATAACGGATCAAATAAGCCAAAGTGGACATAAAATACAAATTATTGTCAATCAGATTTCAGTCAACTCACTGAATCTTTTGTCTTTGTTGTTTGCGATATGTTTTAATAATATTTCTAATTTTGAATTAGCCCGTTCATAATAATAATGCTATCTAATGAATGGATGTAATTTATTTTAAGAAAATAGAATTCCTGACAGGTACAAGCAATATTTCATAAGTATTCATTTTATCAATTTCGTTGTTCGTATCTGCTTATTGGACTTAAAGTTGAAGATGCGGTTCGTTTATGCATAGTGCAAAAATAAAAATAGATGTGTGTTTTAGTATGGACACAAATAAGATTCAGGCAAAGAATATTGATAGATAAATAAATACAACAATCAGAACAATTGCAATTAGAACTTTTATTCTTTGTAATTATTATTTGATGGCCTCCATGATCGAGGGGTAAGGCTCTCAACTAGCAATCTGATGGTCGCGGGTTTAAGCCCCAGCGTGCGCAAATAAATTTTATGTGATTAATTTGTGTTATTTCACAATTAATAATTTAAAATTAAAATAAATGTAGTAATTATTTGAAAAAAAAAAGTTGATTAATTTGTTATATCACAGTCCAGCGTGGAAGATACTCTCGGTATCGCCCTGGAGTAAGACTACCATTCAGAATTAAAACGCTGCTTGTAATGTCTTTAGCCATGTTTGATGATCAGATCTGAATATTTGATCAGATATGAGTTAGGTACTTCCCCCACCTTCCTCTTTCTCATCTCCTTCCTCTCCCCACTAGCTTCAGCCTCTCAACATACCATACGGGTATGCTATAGTCTCGCTGACTCCGGACGCGAGCAGTCGTGACTCTTATGTGGTATTCATACGAAAAAAAAGTTAGTGTGTTAAATTAATTTCACCTAAAATCACCTTCGTGGTATGATTTCATTTTAGCAAGGACTTTACAGACATACTACATTATTTTAATTCACGGCACTTTTAAAAATTAAAAAACTTGATTCAACATGAAATATAATACTGGACCCGTAGATCGTTCAAAAACACAGCAGGCTTCTAAATTCAGGTGTTATTTATGGCTTTGATTTATCTTACCGAAATCAGTATTGTACCTGTGTGGTATACATGTGGGTACCTAATATACGCGCGTTTATTTTGAGTCCATTATGTTTACAACTTCTCATAGATATTAAGTTTTAACGACAACTTTTTAGATAATGAAAAAGCGGATGTTTTGCAAAAAGCACAAAGAGGAGACCGATTAGTCTATCTCATTTTCTCGCAGGCTAAATCCTTTAGATGTTTGAGTTTGTCTTTTATTATTATGGCTTTTGAGTTTCATCGAGTTATAAAAAAACTACACAATGATCAAATGAACTGAAGGAATAATATCGTAAACTTTATCATAAATCAGGGGCCACTTAAAAACTGAAAATCGGAAAGATAGCATATTGGTACACAAAATCAAAAAACAAATACATTTTAGTATATGTAAACAAAATAGCGACTAGCAAAAATTAACCAAAGAATTTTTCGCGAGGTCGAAAAGTGCGTTAAAATGCTAAAATAGTTGACAGAATCTTCAGACACCAATATGAATACGGATTTAATCCTAAATTACCATAAAATAAATTTATGTTCCTGACAAAATAAACCTATAAATTGTGTTGTGTGTTTTTAGCCAAACATACATACAGTTGTATGTGTGTGTGCCGGTATATATATATGATCGTACCGCATCATCCGCGGCGTGTATTGGTTCAGCCAACTAAGGCTGTAAAAACTCGATTTCATCTTGTGTAACCACTGACCCACAGCCGGCCGAGGAATGGCTAATTAACAATCTTCCCAAGAAACAATGCTGCTCTGGTCAAAACATAACCCATCCGACAGACAACACTGTCTACGATACTTGTATTCATTATTGAGATTTATTAGTTTATTTTTATTTTTCTATTTGAAATTTTCATGGTCCTGTATTTCTCATTGTAACAATCCATGGATAATTTAAAAGAGGTCACTAATATAATATATAGAAACCATCGCACAACGGTTTAGAAACGCATAAGGAACAAATATACTTTTTTTTGTTAGTTATTTTTGGGGTTATTTCACGATTCGTTATCAAAATAACCACACCTTCTGTTACTGAGTATTAAATACTGTTAAAATCTATTTGGTTTATAATTATTTTGTTGATAATTATGTAACAATCTTTTTTCTTCTTTTCAAATTGCAGAATGGTTGTCATAATTGCAAATAATCAATCACCCCGCAGACTGCAACTGGGATTATAATTATTGGCGATTGCAACAATACATAATTGCACTTGTATCTGTCACAAGAAAGTTCCAAAAACAATATGTGTGATATTACCATGTTTCTCATGTCCTGTAATTCTATTTTTAATACATATATATTAGGTCCTTACATATGAAATTGGCTTTTTGTATGGGAGGAACTTTGTATGGGAGTTTTGTATAGTAGCTTTTTCACCTTCCCAATTTGCTTCAAGTGGATTAAAACAGTTTTATCACTAACACCGCAGCCTGCAGCTAACTAGGACGTGGTTTGCGATGGATCCGCTTCCACAATAGCCTTCAATTCTTTATTATCAACTTTGGTCTCCGGCCGTCCACGGGGCTTGTTATGCAGGTCGAAATTTCCAGAACGAAAACGTTGGAACCAAAAACGCACTGTGTTTTCTTTTGCGGCACCGTCGCCATACACATCATTAATCCTTCGAGCCATTTTTGCAGCACTGGTGCCACGGTGGAACTCGTACTCGTAAATAACGCGATATTTCAAGTTTTACATTTTGTAAACTAAGTGACGCAAAGAAAAAAAGCAATTAAGGAAAAACAAATGAATTATTATTTTCGAAACACAAATACATGAGTAAATAGCTGTATAAATTTGAATTTGGATTTCATAACCAAAGAGAAGATATTTGAGATCAAAGTTGCCAGTACGGCAAAACGCCAATTTCATATGTAAGGACCCAATATATATATTTTACATTAGCTTCACACAGGAGGAAAATAATTTCCCTCAGTGTCTATGATCTTTGGGGATGGTGTGTAGAAGGTCTTTTAGGGAGAGGAAGTTCTGAGAAGGAAAATATATGAGGGATGAGTTGAAATCTGGGGTCAATGTCTCCAGGAGTGAGGACCGTATGAATCCATCCTTCCCACTTTGGTACGAGGCAATGTTACGAGAGAGTCCTGCTGGAGAGTTCAAAAGTTTTCCTTGAACAAGTCTTTCCCGATTCGGCCGATGTGTCCACCATCAAAACCCGGGCACCCCTGCTTAAGTCACCAAACGTAGCGAACACTTGGGGGGTGACTTATGAAAATATTTAATTATGTTTTTCCGCACAATCTATCAAACACAAAAGCATTTGCATTTTGATGTTCGTATTCATTCGCCTTATTAATCCTAAAATCTGTATTCCAAATGTCCGTAAGATACTAATTTCAAACAATCTTCCACATCAGTGCTTCGTTTACCATAAAATGCAGATTATATGAAAGTATAAATTACTTACGCATCTACCTTTCTTTAAATTAGAATGGATTGCAGCTTGAAGTGTTAATATGTTGCAGAATAATGTTTCAAAACTAGTAACCAACATTGTACACACTGATCAAGTAATAAATATTTGTGAATCACAGCAATTTTCAAACCCTAAGATTAAACATTAGATTTACATAGCACCTTTGTATTCCAGGTGTTAATGCTAAAATATCTCCGTGTGAGCGGCGAAGGTGTTAAAACCCATCAAATAGTTAGATTGTATGGATTATAATGACCATGTTACTCGTCAAAAGTTTTATTGGCATTTCACAATCGGAAGATTGGTTTCCATTTTATAATATCATCCTGCATTCGGCAACGATGAATTACTAAAGTCTCGAAACACAGAAAGATCTTATTTTTTAATCTTAATTTGATTAGACGTCCGGAAATAATGAAATTCGCTGCCGTTAATGTGCTTCTTTAATGGTTTGATGCGAGACTTGCAACACCGGGACAAATAATGCGCATCAAATTGTTTAATTCAATATTTTCATCGTCTACGTCCACACTATTCGCTTGAGTAATACTTATTAAATAAGAATTTATAATATTAGTAAGCTGTAACGTTTGCACAAGTTGAAAATATGATTAAAATCCCAATCTTATTTTTCTTGTTTACAAATAATCTTACAAAAATATTTCATGATGTATCAATCTTTGCCTATGTAAGAAGTCTACTTGAGTACAATTCTCCCATCTGGAACCCACTTATAATATACATGTATAAGCTGTTGAAAGAATATATTTTTTTTTTATTATGTTTTCTAAATTTTAAAATGGGTATTCAGCCTCACAACATACCCCAATTGGGGATGCCATAGTCTCACTGGCTCCAGACGGAAGCATTCGGGACTCTTGTACGGTATTCATATAAAAATATTTTTTTAAATTATACGAAGTCAGTGGAGATCTTCAATTTATGTTTAAACAAATACAAAATATTGTTATTGAGGCAGTTCAGTTATAGGTACTCATATATAATAAATACTGTATATTTCTTACCATTCTTCTGTAAAAGCCCCAAAAAAGGGCGTTAATCAATAAATAAAAATACTTGTTGGTACATCGAATTAATGAACAGGAGTTGCTTGAAGGTTAAATTTAAACTTTGAAGTGAAGAGCTGTTTCATTAATGCTTTATCAGTACTAAAAAATCTGCACTAAAAGATGTTAAGCATCTAAAAAATACGAGAAGATCTCAAGAAATTGTAATCGTGCCTTTTCTCAGATTTTCACAAATTCAAAGGAAATTTACAAATAGAAAAAGGCGTTATACAAATCATGGAAAATCCACTTCCAACCCCTCAGCTGTTTTGTGAAGGCTCTGTGACGTAGCCGCATTATTTCCTACCCTAAAAATAGCCCCCCACCCCCTCCACCCTATCGACCGGATTCTCCGCCCTCGCAACTTCCGTTTCCCGCTGTGTAACGCAAGTGCGACCAGCTGATTACCGTGACGTCATAGCCGCGTGACGTCATCGACCGCCATGTTGTCTGAACATTGCAGCCTTTGCCATCTGCCATCCATTCAGGGATGGAAACCCCTACCCTTCCGCTCTCCTCCCCCCCTCGGCACCAGGAATACCCAATGGCCTATTTTAGAAAATAGGACAGCGGCCTAAAAAAATCGAGTAGCTAATTCTTGATGTTAAAAGTTGAATTAAAAAATAGATAATAATAGCTGATTATTTTCACATTTCACTAGTTCGTAATAAGCTTTGTTAATTTTATTTCCATTACGAACTTAATCCATTTGTATTAATACTCAAATAGGCATAATATATTTTATATATTATATTTCAATTAAGAGAGTTTTTTTTATATCCGGATTTACGATAAAAAGCAGTATTTATAAATTAATATACTAGATTTCTAATCAGAGAAGATTATTATAAACCGGTAAAATAAATAAAAAATACCACCCAAATAGTATTTTTTTATAATTCAATTAAAATTCAATAAGAAACACGCCTTTCGCTAACTAAAAAAAAACTTACAAAATCTCTCACTGGTTTACTGATTACAATATACTATCGAATTTTTCCTAAGAAAATACATCAAATAAATATCTTATTTATGTTTGCTGACTGGAGCCGAATGATTTTTTCACTGTTTTCTTTAATAAAGTAGATGCCATTCTTTTAAAGGATGATTTTTTATGTGCGATAAAGTTTTATATCCTTGATTTTGCTTTTGAAAATAGAATGGCTTGCGGATGTAACACGATATTAAAATAATAAACATTTAATCTGCGAAAACTGAAAAATCATCAACCATTTTTATCTCACGGTTGAAAAAAGTTCTATAACATCGTTTTCTTAAAAATAGGCAATATCTAACTAGATGTTATGTTATTAGTTATTATATTAAAGTGTTATAAAAATTGTTCATTGTAAAAATGTTCGTCACGATATCTGTTTAAAAAATGAAGCAGGAAGAAATGTATCTAATGCCGTTTTTCATTAAGTGAATCCTGTTAGGATCGAATAAACAGATATAAACACCGATATGGCAATACGAGCCTTCTCAAACTGTATAAATATGATTTATTTACATTTAAATATATATGTTTTTTTATTATGTTAACACGGTGGGTTGGGATCATTGGAGATCCGCAAATAAGAACGAACGGTAATTGTTCCACAGAAAATTAACCATTTATTAAATTTCCAAGTTATTAAAGTCCTATTATTATTTCATTATAAGGCAGCTGTTTGAAATCTGATTCAAATTTTATATAAAGAGTTTCCAGTGGATTTTTCAATAATCAATGAAAAGCTGTCTTAATTTTTTCCATATGGTCAGCAATGACTTTAATTAATAGAAAGTAATAGTTTTCTGCATTATCATTTCAATTTTCTTAATATGCATATTATGCATTGGATATGATCATAAATCAATTCTATTTTGGCACAGGCAGAAGGCAGACATATCGTCACTTTCAGGGGACAAAAAACTGGCCCGTCCAGTCTAAACGGAAACGAGGCTTTGATGTCATTGCTTACCAAAGTCGTTTGCACATAAAGGTGCAAATATTATGGAATCGTCTCATATGATTACATCATAGTATGGATTCTAGCTTAGGCTTATTTTATTCATATATTTATGTAGACGATGAAAATAGATCTGCAACAATTTTTAATGTCATAAACACAATATATACGTGATTTAACATTGGGGAAACACCAAAATCAAGTAAAGAAACTATGATGTTACCAAACCAACAACCGACAGTGAAACATATACAGATGGGGACGCTTTTAGAAGTCCTGGAACCCGTTGAGATATGGTAACTTCTTTTGCAACATGAGTCTTGAATAAATGAGTGTGCTAAGGAGATTTACATTGAGAATTGGGCTTTTCAGATTTGACATCAACACTAAACATCTCTAAATTATACATATATTATCAAAGTTTCGTTTTTAAATTTTGGCCTTTCAAAGACGTTACCGAGACCATAAACTAATAGGCCTGTTATTTAAGATTTTTTTTATTTATTTATAAGATTGTGAAAACAACATTTAAATACATTTTGATTTGAACGCATCTCCTAAGCTCATATTTTTAATACAACTTAGCTATTCGCATCGTCTTAATCTAGTCTCATCTAGAAAATGAGGTAGATTCGATAATAAATTTAAAATTCAATTCGGAAAAAAGATTTTTTTAAATGCAATATTTCACCCGTTGCGAAACATTTGAGGTTCGCAGAGATGGCGGATTATTGTTTTCGTCAATAACGAATGTTGAGGAACAAGTCTTCTGAGAAATTGTGTGAAGGCCATTGAGAGGTAGGTAGTAGGTGCGCGGTGCGAGGCACAGTAGATATAGCAAAATGGACATAGATGGCATTGCGAATTGCGAATAGAATTAAGATGCCGCAGAGCACCAAGGTTTCAACTCACTATTTCGGTATTTCCCGCACTAAATTAGTAAAGCACAGGGTGAAGCTGAAGTGAATTCTTCCAAACCATTATAATTAAATGATTTTTTTTTGTAATATTAAGTTAGTATATTTTATATTTCTTGGGCATTAATTAACTACGTAAAAATTTCTAGACATTTTGTTCTGAAGAGCAATAGTAGAGCTGTAAATCACCATTATTGAAGATGTTCACCTGTTGTGTTGACTCTTCCACCATTCTCCCCCTCCACTATAATCACCCAATAAAATCTGATCATTTCTGTACTTGTATAAGTTTTAATTAGTTTTAAAAATGATAATGAATGACACGGAAGTATCGAAACCGGTAGCAGATAAATCAAAATTAAGTAACAAATGTACATTTAAAAAAAAAGTATATTTTGCCCTGTGTAAGGAACAGTTGTTTCAGAACCATTGAGTGTATATGAAAATTTTTTTTCAAACAAAATAGTAGTGTTTAATTTTCAACTAATACTATAATTTAAAAAATAAAGATTACTTCTTTATAGATATCTTTTTTCTCTGTGGTTAACGATGTACAAATTCATTATATATTGTTATATTTTTCAATTCAATTTTTATAAAGTTCCATATACAATAAATGGGTAACTACCTACCGTTAAGAACCTATCCACCTATAAAAGTGCTGTTATTTCGAAATATACAAGGTGTTAAGGGAGGTACTTGACTTACTTTAACCAGTGATTCCTGACATTATTTGGAGTAAAAAATGTTCATGAAATTTTTTTTTCAATTTTTTTTCTTCAAAATCAAACAAAAAAAAATTCTTCTGCATGTCGTCACTGGTCACTCAGCCGAGTAACCGACCAACCCCTAATCGCGCCTCCAACTGTTCAACACCTTACATTTGTTACTCCAAATAATTTCAGGAATCACTGGTTAAAGTAAGTCAAGTATGTCCCTTAACACCCTGTATATAAAGAAATCTTACGTAGGAAGCAGCAAAAACTATCTAATATCTCTGATTTTATGAAATCTACACAGATATTCCAACAGAAGTTTGTAGAGTTACTCAACTATCATATTCTTGGCAAAGAAGCGTTTCTACTTTTATTTTGCTGCAATTTAAAAGAAAATCCATATAACTTTATAATGTTCTGTGCCTGAGTTTTTAATTTCACAAAAAATAAGAAAAAAGTGGTATAATAGCTAATAAAATGTTTGATAGGTGTTGACTTTTGGAACACCCTGCAATAAGGAAATTGAAATTTGATTGATCAAAGCGGGACCCACGAATAAATTAATAATACGATGCGGGTCCGTGAATATAAATGTGAGTATAAAAATAAAGTTGAAGCATTTTTGGTGTAAAAGAATACAATTTCCTTACTTAAATTTACAAGATGTAGGTACTACAGAGATGGACGTAATCTAAACACTGCAGAATTCAATTATCGGACACATGAATCCGATTTTTTTTAATCGATATTATTATGACGCTTTTTTGTTCATGTTCTTCAATTATTGGAAATTTTTATTGGAATAACTCTTGTTATAAAAACTTTTGAAGGTTATAATCAATGTACTAATATCATTGTAGGAGAAAATAATTACCAATAAACCTTAATGAAAATATGAAAAAATAACAAGACATAGAAAAATAAAAAGTTAATGGTCGCATTTTGAAAACTCATTAGACTTTAATAAATCGTCAATAGCTGTCCCATATAAATAAAATCGGATATGTTTATCCGAGACACGGTCTAGGTAAATCAATTCTTTAGAACTTTGTGAACATTTAAAAAAGGTCGTAATTACTCAAATGGGAAAAATTAGTCGAAGATAATATTGCCGAATTAGTTCGTTTGTCCCGATAATACAAGAGATTCTGGGTTCTTACTACGTTTCCGACCGATACCTTTTTATTTTTGTGTTTCTTGTTCTTTTTCTTATTTTCTTAGTATTATCTTTTTATTATTTCTTATTATTATTAGATTTATTAGTATTATCTCTTCTTCAATGATCAATATTCTATTAATATGTAAAATACATTAAAATAATTCAAATTGTTCGTTGAAATCAGTAACTAAATAGGTACCTACCTAAAATTCATATCATGATTATTCTCATCATTAGATCAATCCCGACTTATAAAGGTTTTAAAACATACTTATCTATTTTTTATCTTTTATAAACAACGTCGGCATCACTTAGCGTAGATAGATATTATAAATGTACATTAGATTATTATGTATCATAAAAAGGCTGCACGTATCAGAATTGCATTTTTTCATAGCACTGCATCATGAATTTTAATCTATTTATAATAATATTGAACAACACATGGAAACCATTACCGATTATAAAATATTTTTGTAAAATTATTTCATAATCAAACGGGGTTACCTACTTAACATAAATGGTAGACAAATTTAATGTTTTTTAACACAACAGTCAGTGAACAGTAGTAAAGAGAATGGAATATGCAACACATCATATTACACTGTCTAGAAAACTTACAACATTGTGTGTTGAATGACTCCTGGAGAAGAAGGCAGTATTTTTATGCTTTTGAACATAAATCATTGTATCAATGTGCCATTGGTACAGCGGGACTTTCTCTAATTTACAAAGCAATTCAATCGTCTTATTTTCAATCATAGGCATTGTGAATATTCTCCAGAACGAATGATTCGAAATGAAATGCATACCAGATATATTCGAGAAGATTTATTGATCATTGACAGATTTCTCCCGTACGAGTGGCCCACGCAGATGCTGCGAAAACGAAAGTTTCTGATGCTCCTCTCCGCATAAACCACATTCTACGAATATCAATAATACATTTACATATTCAAAACTTTTAAGGTTTTCAGTGAGGTGTATTCATGGGCCTGTGTTTATTTGACGAACAGACGTTTTGATTTTGTTTGATCGAAGTCGTTATGTGGTAGATTGTGGAATAGATGGAAGAGAAAACAAATGTTTGAATGAAGTTTGATTAACACCACAGCTGTAGTAAGAAAAGCCATTTTAGGAATTTTTTCACAAATAAATTTCTCAGAGTAAATATTTTATTTAAGCAACTCATTCCAAGGTGGATGAAACTCGACCAAGTACGAAATAAGCTTTAGTGAGCAGGGGCTCAATTATGCAATCCAAGTCGCTCGCATTCACTGTCTAAAGTGAATACATTGGTCGACTTTGTTATTCTTCAGTCTCGTCAAAGGTATTTAATAAGGTAGGTACGAGGGTTCCTATTTTCGGGTTCTATGTATTGGTTAATTTACCGGTGATGTTGACAACAATATATTATGCAGAGCAAGCTGAAGCCGCTACTTTGAGAATAACAAGAACGTTTCGCCAGAAGGTAGATTCCTTCGCTAATTTGACGTGGTCAGGAATTTTAGGCTTAACATAGCCTTAGTACTTCGGCTGGTAGTCAAAGTGTCTCCGTTCATAATACCTATCCCGTTCTTCAGCTCTAGACGTCCAAACTAAGGTGAGTACAAATTGTAAATTAATCTGTTACAGTGTCGTTTTCAGGTGTTAGCAGCATTAAATCTCTATTCCGCGAGTTCCCTGTTTTTTGTTTTTGTTTTTGTTTTGAGTAATGTAACCGATAGCCATTTCGAAGAAAGTTTGGTCAACATTTAATTTACACACCACAGAAATGTCAAAAACTTTAAAAACATAGACAATATCACAGAGCTACCAATAACTCTCCAAGCCTTCGACATTGAGGAATTTGTATAAATGAATCATTCGTCAAAGTTCATCGCGACGATGGGCAATTTTGTATTCGTAGATAGCGCGTAACGAACTACTCTTGATTGGCATTGGAGAATTGAATCCCGTGCTTCATCCCTAGAGAAGGACATGTCCCCATGTATACCCATCCTGCTCATTTCAGCCTTGGTACAAACCAGAGCGATTGAGATAGCCGCGTATATCTCAATTTCCCCTAGCTCTGAGCAGTTGAATCGGTCGTTCTCATCACATAAAAAAATAGGCAAATAAAACTAAGCAATAATTTGCATTGAATTATGCAAAGTGGAAAGTTTCAATGTGGTAAATTTTATGTCAATAAGAGAATAAACTCATGAACAAAATTAGTATTACCATATTTACATTGCAAACATGTAAAAATACTAATGTATTGCAAAATATAATCTTTTTTATTTTAAACCTGTTCGATTAAACATCAGATAACAGACGAATATATATTATGTAAATTTGGAAACATTAAGTACACACCTTATACCGTAGAATTCCCTAACATCTAAAGCCAACAACCGCCGCGGCCCCAGCGTCTAGCAGTTATTTGAAGAGATGTACACCGTACAATCGTACAATGACATAAAAAACGTATGTCAATAAACAAGAACCCACGTGCGGCACGAGTACTCAATCAATCATATTGTTTGCCGTCAATGGAAGCAGTGGGTTCGCTGAAGTAGAAACAAGTAGCTCGCTGGCAGTCTTACTCATCTCGGAATTTCAAACAAAAGTGGGAAGTTTATTCTCAAGCTTCCAATGACGAGTTGTATCAACGGATTCATCCAATATTTGCTGCATTTTTAATCGATGAGCAAAGTGAATTTCTTCGGATACTTCGGAAATTAGAGGCTATAATGTGGTTTCGGCGAAACCCTATCATCGGAAATGGGGAAATCCTTGAGAACATTTGAGTTAAGTCGTTTTAAATAATATTTAATTTTTAATGCAAGAGCCTTTTGGTGGATACGAATCACGAACTGCATGATTGCATTTTCACGCAAAGTTCGTAACGAAATTTTGCAGTGGCAGGGTAAATACTTGCAAATATATATTTTATTAAACATAGATTTTTCAGAACTAATTTTTTTTTTTTTTTTTTTTTAAATCATGTATATTATCGAGGCTTCTGACTCACACAATGTTGTCATTTTTTGCCTCATCTGTTTTTAAATTATAATATTATCTATAATCTCTAATGATCTTTAAAATGTGCTTAGTCCTTTTATATTCATTTTGTATAAAAATTCACTTTCAAATATTTTCCAGTTTACATGATCTAATAAATTTCATTATTCTCGATATGGCATGAAACTCGGTTGAGGCTATTAAATTCTGAACTTCCGATGGGTTCGAGGTCATTAATATTGTCACTCTCTGTCGTTCATATTTAATGCACTTTGATAATGTGTGCTCCACATCTTCAATTTGTTCACATATCGAGCACATTGGAGAATCAGAGAGGCCTATCAAACACAATATTCTTCCCATTAGTGCATGTCCGGATCTTAATCTAAAAATGATTCTCATTTCTGATCTTTTCAGATTAACCTCAGTGAACCATGGTCTTTTAAATGGTTCATTTTGGAGCTTTCTGTACCATATTCCCTTATTGGTAGACAAAGTTTCAAAATGATTATTCCACATATTATTATATATGGAATTTATCTTTTGGGAGTAATCTTCAGCGTCTGGCGTCCAGTCGTAGATGCTTCCATTCACACATGCTTCGTTTGCCAACAAATCCGCCTCTTCATTCCCATGTATTCCTACATGAGATGGAATCCATTGCAAACATATGGACACATCTTTCTGCTGTAGCCGCCTTATTTTTTCAACAATATTGTAGCCTATTTTCCTACAGGGAACTCCTTTCGGAATACTTTTAATATGTTGAAGTGCACTTTTAGAATCGCTTAATATTACAACTTGTTTCCACTTATTTTTAATTGCATATTCTACTGCTTCTTTGATTGCTATCAATTCTGCATTCATAATAGTGCAATTTGTATTCAATTTTATTTGACGGGAAAAATTGTTTGGCATTGAAATGAAAGCTGCTCCAACTTGGTCTGATTTTTTTGATCCATCAGTGAAGATCTGGCTGAATCCAGAATATTTTTTAGTTAGCATATCGCTTACCATATTACTAATTTCATTTGGTAAGAGTAGTCTTTTGGGGGAATTAAAATTGTCAATCTCAACTGAAATACATTCCAAATTAAGTGCTCCTACCCAGGTTTCAAAGGAGTACATATCTAGACATTTATTTTTATTTATTTTCCAATCAATTGTTTCCGAACAAATTTTAATCAACATTGGTAATTTTTTATTGTTCCAGAATCTGTTTTGTATCAAGGATTTAAGTTTGAGAACCTCTAAAACTAGTGGATTATTTTCAATGGATACAGCTCTAAGCCAAAATTTTGCAGCTAGTTTCCAAGTTCTTATATGCAAAGGAGGGGCACTCATTTCACTTTGTAAAACATGCACTGGAGTTGAGTTCAGGAAACCTCCACATATTCTTAAAGCTCGTGATTGTATTCTCTCTAATTTTTCGAGATTGCTTTTGGCAGAGTTGTAAAAAAGTATACTGCCTTTTCAGAACTAATTGTAACGTTGACCTCAGAGCTATTTAAGTTAGTACCATAAATATTGATAAGCTGGCTAATATTACCTAGAAAATCAACGGCAACAATTATTACTGGCAACGACCATGTTCTCCGGCCACGGTCTCCGTGTTTGAGGGGTAAAGCTCTTGGATCACAATCCGAAGGTTGCGGGATCGAATCCCTGCGTGCGCAAATAACTTTTATTTAATAAATTTGTGTTATTTTACAATTAATTAATTAAAAATAGTATATAGTTTATTTGCGGCACGCTCCAGAGTGGAAGATACTCTCATTATCGTTCTGGTGTAAGACCACCATTCAGAATTGAAACGTTGCTTGAAATAGATTTATCCGTGTTTGGTGACCAGATCTGAATAGCCAGGTACTTCCCCACCTTCCTCTACACTATCTCCTCCCCCGTTCCACTACCATCACCCTCACAACATACCCCAATTGGGGATTCCATATTCTCACTGGCGCCAGACGGTAGCAGCTGGGACTCTGTTAAATGAAATGACGTACAAAATCGAATCTACAACCTCCCGACGCAAAGTAACCCCTTTGCCATGGAGACTAGCTTTGGAATTTTTACGCACTACTTTTTAATGGTTTGAGATTTTTATGGTTGATGAAGTTAGAAATATTCCAAGCTTTTTGTACTTGAAAAGTGAGATCATCGGAAAGTTTGCACGCCTGTGGAACGTGCTGCTATATAAAGCTACGATAAATATGCACGGTACGACCGTGTTTCAATTAAAAGTAGGTAATTATAATGTCTTAATCTATTGGTACAGCTAATTGATAAATCCCAATAAAGCGTGATAGAATTACACTGCTAAGGTTAATATTTTTACTCTTAGATCAACAGGCATTTATTCTATAATGAGGCTGAATTCCTTTGAAAGATGTTTTAGTATGTAGAAGTGTTTAATTTGTAATATCCACTATCAAGGTGATTTAATTCTCCACGAATATTAAAAACCAATTATACTGTTAAATTCGGGTTATGTGGGTGATTGGAAATTATTTTTACTGGAAAAATATATGTTTTTTAATAATTGCGAGGACCATTTGGAGGTTAACGTAATCGACGTGTTTAATTAAATAAATCGTGTATATAAGTACTTGCAACGCATTCTGTAAATAGTTTGAATATCCACTCTTGTTATGTTATGTTGGCAAGTTGTAATTCTTGGCATTCGTTGCGCTATAATTACGAGTAGTATTCATTTAGCTCCAACAGCATCGTTTAAATTTTTTATTTATAATTTATCTTAAATGGTGCAGATTTTGTAATTTAAGTAGGTAGAAGATCATACTGTTCACGACGTGGTTTGCGGTAAGGTTCCGTACACGAAGATCTTCGTGGCAGATTGAGGTACTCCTGGTCCTTTGGATTCAACATTTTTTAAATAATTATTTTTGGCTCTTACTTTACTTCCCGCATTTCTACTGATTTATTACATATTTTCCCTAAACACTTTATGTTTTAAAGCTCTTAAATATATGTTAATCTTAAAGATAATACCTACACATTTCCTACGCCGAAACTGCAATTAGGTAGATACATGAAATTCCCCAGATATAAAAAAAATCACAAAATATGCTCCGAAAATTAAAATAAACACGTTTTTTTCAGTGATTTTACAAGTAATACATATGAAAAAATTCACAGTGTTCCCCACGAGATTTTTGCTTTATTTTAGACGAGTCGTGTTTTATTAACGAATTTCACAATTCTCGCTTAAATATTATCGTTTTTAATATAATCGCGCTCCATCTAACATTTGTATTACACATATCTCTCCTTCTTTTTGGGCGTGTTCTACCGGGCCTTAAGAGACTTCATTACACAACAAAGTTAAATAATACAAAATAAGCAATATACGTTTCTGCTTGTGAGGCGACAGACGATCTCTATATCACCCTGGTAAGATAACGTATAATGTTTGTCAACACTATTATTTAATTTTTATAAAAAATGTTATATTTCTCACAATGTTATGATGAATATTAAGGATTACGTGTATTTTAAAAACCATTTTGACGACACACTTTCAATTTGAATTAAACCATTTTCATTCCTTTCTATTTCTATATCTTACTATTGTTATTATGCATTATTTTAGTTACCTACTCAAAATGTTTCGTGCATTCCTTCCAACATGTTATCTAATCCAATTTCTAGAAAGCTTTTTGATAACATCAATCGCCTTTAATTATGAATGATTCTGATAGTCCTTTTTGATAAAGGTTTAAATGAAATAATAAAACAGTACCACAATAAAAACACAACGGTTCAATCAATGCCCTATCGATCCAATCCAGTGTAGTGAAATTTTACATAGAGCAAGTCGTTTGTAGTATATCGTCCCTGTCAATCTTGCAGCATCATTAATAATAGTCAGACATCATCATTAGTGAATTCTTTCATACGCATTCAGAGATAAACTGACAGATGGCTTGATAAAAAGTCAATACACAATACAGCCTCCGCAGTGAAGAGATTCCTACAACTCATAAGTACAGAGTTGTCAATTAAGACAAGCAGCAAATAGTATTTAAGAACAATACAGTTATAGGTAAACTTAAACATTTTATATTAACAGTTTTTCATTAGTGGTGTAATTGGGAGAATGAATTGAATATTTACGTTGAAGTTTTTTCTTTGAATTGAAAGCATTCTAAAATGAATCATATTCATTTTAAGTTTAATTGGGTGAGGTAAGAGCGGTGTCTAAAAATAGGACGTCAGCACTGTGCAATGTGTAGTTACTGTTATTATTATTGTTTCGAACACTTCTGACTTGTGGACAGAACACGAAGAAATCGCGCTATAAAAATATTTATTTATCTAACACTTTGTAAAAATTATACGTTGATTTTAGTCGTATAGTTGTAGGCTTTGCCCGGTGGCAGTTTCTATTTGCCAAACCAGATTAAAAGTGCGAATAAAATCGTGTTTTTTCCTCGTACATTAAAAATAAAACTTTATGCACAAGATCTTCAAGTGAGAAAGGAGTAGGTAAGAAAAAAAGAAAATGAATTAAAGTGGGTGGATTTGGTTGGTGGGACTGGAATGTCTTTTGAAATCTCATTTAAAACTGCATTTGGTTTAGTAAATATTGATATCTTTGTAGGAAGATACCTGTCACGAGGAATTCTGTTTCAGAAGACACTTTCTCAAGTAAAAGCGTTGTTCACTAAACAAACAGTAACCAAGAACAAAAGTCGGCTGTTGTCCGTGACGGAATTTTGTCAGTAGATACCTGTATGTGCATATGTACAATGTTCATTTATCTATTTATGTAATCCTTATTTATTCCACAGCACTTAAGCCTTTTTCATGTATTTTTACAGACGCTATAAATTTGGGTACCACCACCCCGGAAACCTTGTATTGAATACCCCTGCCATAGGTCATCCCAAGTAGTGACTTAGCAGGGGTGCCCAGGTTCTTGGGGGGAAGTTTGCCTAGATTTTCGTAAGGAATGCGTTTGCACTTCTGCGTGGGGAGATCTGGGGAGACTGGTTGGGGGAGGCCTAACCTAGACCTCACCAGCCGGTCTCTTGCACCGCAGTATGAGGGATGGATTCATACGTCCGTCACTCCTGAACACATTTACCACTAGATTAACACTAACCCCCCATAGCAATTTCTTTTCCTTCCCTTAAAAGTCCCTCCACACAGCATCCCCAACGATGACATGGGTTCTGTGGGATTTTTTTTCCTCAGAGCCCCCTGTGTGGAGCAAGTATAAAATGTGTACAATTGTATACTTTAGTATATTATTTTAAAAAAAAACAGTTAAAACACATTTTCTCTTTAAAAATGAACACTTTATTTCTGAAATTTCAAAAAAAAGGACTGTTGAAGAAATACCTCCGTTATTATAAAAATGTTGAGTAGAATTGATATTAGCACACTTATCAATAAATATAAATCGCAAATAGACGTTATCTAAACGTGTGCATCAGTTGTTTACTAATAAAAGTACCAATTAAAAATAAGATTCGCTTTCTCGGCACCCATTCGCGGCAGCATTGTCAATTAATGGTCAGGCGAGTGTTGGTGCCCGAGAGAATTTTGAAATTTGACAATCCGTTGTTGCGTGACCTCACTTCTTCGCCGCCGAGACGAGAAGATGTGAAAAGTGATGGTCCATGTTGCACGGTTATGCAACTCCTCTCAGCCTCCGGGAGGAACCGATCTTGCGCCACACTCTTAATGGACCCGAGATTCGCCTGACTATACAACACACATACTATACACATATTACATATGTGTGAAGCCTTAATGTGCATACACATAATAAATACACCATATTGTGCAAGACGAGACAAAAAACGCGCTGTTTTATCATATATTATTGCGCGTGTTTAAAGTGGAAGAAGTTTGATTGATAAGTTGTGTTATTTTGGGAGAAGAAGGTTGAACACGAAACTTGTGGAGTGAGTTTAAACCTATAATGCCTTGTATGCGCAGCATGTTTGTAAACACCGTGAGACTCTTACATACTTTGAGAACAGATGATATTAATATCATGTTATTACAAAATATGACTATTTTATGATAACTTAATACAAACAAGCATTTTTAATAGTTGTTTTGTTGGGTAAGTATTTTAAGTATGGGTATTTGTGAATGTGGAGGTGTTGGTGTTGTCAGTATAAAGCTAAATACATCAAGTTTCCTTTTTAGCGAGCAGTCTATCGGATACGATAAACGGGACGAAAATAGAAATTGTTTCATGCGGCCGCTAAATAAAGTAGTAGTGGCCGGTTTCCCTCATTAGACAGAAGACTTCCAACAGACAATACATAAAGTCTCGCGTCATCTGGTGATGTAAACACCCGGAACATAAACTCCAGCTAATCGGACGTAGGACTCTCAATACCCGAAAATACGCCGGCATGCGCGCGTGACGCGGCGCCTACTCTGACGTACATATTTAGGATTAGTGACGGGGCGCTGGAAATAGTCCGCCGAACCACTTTTACATACACTTTTACCCCGCTTCAATTTCCCTTATAAGAGAGAAGCGCCAGAGGCTGATCACGTGGGAAGGATCGATGCGGGTGACGTCATCGGGCGTCGCGTGACGTCAAGGGAGGACACACGTCACACACCTCTCTAACGGCTGATATCTCATTCGAGAGTATTGGTGTACCCGTGTTGTGGGTGTGTTAAGAGTTGAGAGTTGGGAGTTGTGAGGGAGGCCCCTCGCCCGCATGCTGGGAAAACGAATTTCAAGGAAAACGAACGGTTTTAGCGTGAAAACTTGGAAAGCGCTCGTGCGGTAGTAAGTACGAGAAACATTACATTTTCCGTTAAATAGTAATACTTCCACGTGACCTTCGTTGGATCGATACAACTTCATAATAATATGATTTATTTAATACTTACTGAAATATCTTTATACATAGATACATAGATTTTTTTTTTTTTCTTTTTTTAATAAAGAAAGACAAACATTCCCGGGTTACGAATAACCCAACAATGTTTGAAAATCTCCTACTACCACCACAGAAAGCCGAAAATGTTGCTTGTGTTGTGATGGAGGACTTAGCCAGCAGAGGAATCGAACATGCGACGCCCGGGTGGGACCCAAGCGCTATGCCCACTCAACCACTGACCGGTCAAATAGATACATTCTTATTTTAATTAATTTATTCATGAAACAGGTATTTTTTAATTTTAATTATCACACACGTTTCTTAATTATGCAAAGTAGATGGCAGTGTTTTAAAAAACGGGTATAAAGTGATAATAAATTTTGTGTGATTGATAACGTTAAATTAACCAATATTACGAGACAGTGTGAAAATAAAATAAAGAAATCAATAAACCATAGATGATTTTGATCAAAGCGTGCCAATAATTACTGAGATACACCTAAATATATAAACATAATTTTGATATATTGATAATTGCTGAGTGGGGTGTAATTAAATACATTTGAAATCAATATTGTAAGTAACAGTTCATAGAAAAAAACAACGAAAAAACGTATAATTTGTATATCTTTTTACTCTTTTTCGAATTAGAGAATGGTATCGGTAAGAAAGAGAAAAGAGAAATAGAAGTATTTCTTTTCGTTTTCCCGTCTTATTCTGTGTTACAAAATTCTCTAATTACAATCACGCAACGCCGATCTGTGTTTTATTGTTATGTGAATTCCACACAAGAGTTCCATCTTCCAACTGCTCCCAACCGCCTGGAGCCCGTGAGACTTTAGCATCACCAATTGGGGTATGTTGTGAGGCAGAAAATAGTGGACGGTAAGTAGTCGGGGAAGAGAAGGTGGGGAAGTATCTGGCTTTTCGGATCTAGTCACAAAACAAGGCTAAAGCCAATAAATTTAATTCTAAATGGTCGGCTTTCACCAGCGCAATACTGAGAGTATCGTCTATTCTGAAATTACCGCATACTACATATTATTATTCTTAAATTAATAATTTGTGAAGTAACATAAATTAATCAAATAAGTTTTATTTGTGCACGTCGGGATTTGAACCCGTATCCTTCGAATTGCTAGTCTAGAGCCTTACCTCTCATCAACGTAGGTCGTCAAGTAAACCACGAAGATAGTCAAAGTATCGGGAAATCGGTAATGCGATGAAGGAAAGCCAATCAAAAATGCAATAAAGTAATTTTCCTTCGCTAATTATTTGAGGATATTAGATTATAAATTGCTTAATCAGTGATTTTACTATTAATAATATCATGTACTAGCTTTTACCCACGGCTTCGCTCGCAAAGTATTATCTAGTGGGAAATTACTGGCATAATTATTGGCCTAATTGTTATTATTCTTGCTATTTTTTTCTAATAGAAAATAATTATTGTTAAATAGAAAATTTCAAAGTTTGAGAATGACATTTCGCAAATAAAAATTCTATTTTAGAAAATATTTAAATTATAGAAATAGAAATTTCTTTTAAGTACCTACTCCCTTTATTAGTATTTTATTTATATTTGAATCCAGAGTAACCTAAAAAAATAATAAAATGACAGTCCACTTCAAACGCTATGCTTTATAGCAACGTTATGCTTTTTGTTCGGAGAATAAACATTTTTAGAGATATGTAGATATTAACCACGACGCCAAAAAAGTACTCTTTTTAATCACAACAAAGCACTCTTTTTAAGCCTTAAATTAAAAAAATAAAACATTGTTTCCAAGGTAACAATTTGTTTGACGTTTGCAATAACTTTGTAATAGATTTTGTTAGGGACAGAAAACGTATGATACATAATTTCATAACGCCAGAGCTTACCAATATATAAAGCCGTTGTTACTCGCAAATAATGTAGCTTTCGATTAGTGAAAGAATTTTTAAATTCCATTCGATATTTATTGCGTGAAAGAGTAAGGACCATCCAACCAACCATCCATACAAACTTTCGCACTTATAATATTAGTAAGGTTGAAAATATACATAATTTGGTTTTGTATTCTGGCCACGAATACTGTTCGTTGTGTAACAATTATGGGTAGGCAAAAACGGTAACAAGATTAATCCGCTAGATTTAATCGCCTAATAGGGTTTCAAGTAATCTTGCGTAGGCGGAGTGAGAAGTCCGAACATTGCTTGGGAGGTAATTGGATTCCGGCCTTTTTTAGGCTTTGTAAACAGGCATCACATCCGGTAAGAACTATGTCACTTTATCAAAATAAATTTTATAACTGAAAACTGAAAATGTAATGCAGAGATCCCTTTTATCCCCCACTGCAATTACAATATTTAAAGGCATTAAAAGTTTCGATTTATTCACCAAAAACCTATAAGTGCTACTTTTTAAAAATTAGCTCCACACAGGAGACCTTGAGAAAAGGTGTTGGTTGTCCAATAAATATTTCCCGGGGCGGCGGTTCCCATTTCCGTCTCCCAAATTGAATTGATCATTTTTAATTCAAATAATTAGGCGCAAAAACAGTTTTCAGGCTTAACTTTTTATGGGGTTTCCATTCTTAAGCTTGAAAGAAAAATGAATTGTGAAATGCTTTATAAATTATTAATAAATCTTTAAAATTCAAATACAAAATAATAAAGCTCTTTACTATTTCGTTTATTTAAGGAAAGCAATTACTTTTCCATCTGCAATGATTAAGTCGTTAGTAAAAATCACGGTCCACTAACATAGAAAAATGAGCATCAAATAAGTCGAAGGCGGCCAAGAGCAGTTATAAACCACTTTCAATATTCTTTAAATGATGTCATTTTTTCTCACGCCGCATCACGTTTTGATTCAATTACATCGATGCTAGATTTAACTGCATGTTTTTTCACTACAAGGAACTTTACGTGTATCATTTTTTTTGGATTTATATGAATAGCCCACGTTTTGTCTAGACACACGGCGCTAACATAATCATACTTATTATAAAGCGATGTAAAATCATTTATGATGCTTGTTTACTGTTAAATAAAGGTCCCAAGTCTCAACATTCATAACGACTAACCGAGGCTTCGCTAAACCAGAAAAAGGCACGATTCTGTCCAAAACATTTTAACTTTACTCTAATAAAGATGATTTGTTAAACTATTTCCTACATGCTATAGTTATCCGCAAGATTTCGCCTTATTCGTTTAATTTAATTATAAACCTCTCCTCGTGAACTCAATACGCAAACAAAAGCATTGAACTTAAACAAGACGTCTTATTAAAGACGTTGTAAATATAATATTCTTTGATAATGTTATGATTCGATAGTTCTCGGTTATTTTCGTAAATTGTAGGCGGCGCGGCATTGTCAGAAGGGAAGAAGGAGCGGTGAGGGAGGAGGGAATCCCCTCACCCGGCTGATTGTATTTATCTATAACGCGGGGGTTTCCATCGCCATCTTGCCGTGACGTCACCAGCCGCACCCCCCGACTACCCCCCATCGCCATAGTGATGTAACTGATGACGGGAATAGCCTTTTCATATTGTTCTGTTTTTTTAAAAGCTCGCGAAAAACTCGAACTTAATTCCGATGAAACACTCCAAATGCAGCCGTACATACGGCTTAAAAGATACGTAGATAAGTGTGTGTGCGTAAACAATATTGTACTATACACTCGCATCTACTTCACGTTACGTTGTACCTGTTATTTTCACGCTGTACTTATGTGTGCGAGCTTTACGTAACTTAAGGATGTATTAGTACAAAATAACGTGCTTTTTTAGATGTTTAGCGGGGGTCTGTGTACGTTTTAGTATATTTATGGAAATTCATGTTTTGCACGAATACGGGATCGGCTTTACGATTTTTACTATTGCAAAATTCAACGTGGAAAGGTTTTACATTTGTGGAAACAGATGTCGTACTTCTGCACTGTTTGTTTTCCCGTAATAAAGTTATTCCCGTTTCGTACCAAGTGATGAATTGTGTAGGAAATAATTTATTTATCGTAGATAGTTGATTTTGATGACTGTGAAGATTTTTTTTATTGTAGTATTTGTGGGGATGAAAATAAGTAATTCATTTTAAAACGGACTGAAAACTAACCAATTACATTTAAATTTTATGTGAATATACAAGGTTATCCCTATGACCTATGACTACTAGTCGATCGTTCTACCCAACATGCAATGCTGATCACCACAAATTAATGATCATAATTCAATTTGCGAAATGATTATTTATTTCGAAAGCTGAAAACACAGTATATAGCCACGTATTTATGACGTATAATACATTACAAATTAAAGGTAATTATTTAAATGTTGAACAAAATTTCTTAATATTTACATTAACGGTAGGTAAATATCTCCGTCTCAAGCGACGTATTTACAAGAAAGCTTATTTATAATAACCTACAACAAATTATCATTTTTATAAAGCAATGAATCTGTTACCTTGGTCAGGTTTCTCAGCACGGTAATATTGCCAACAGTTTCAACAATTTTGACAAACTTTTCACAAGTACGACACACCCCCAAAGTATTAACAAAATATTCACAAAACTGCACAGAATTGACCCGTGACGCAGAGCGACCTTGCCGATACACTCCACAGAAGCAACTATCGAGGAGATCGAGCACTTAGCAAGGAAATATGACGATAATTCCTATATATAATACGGGCTAGTAGCGCCGTTCAGCGCTTGACTGAAACGTTCGACTATTTCAGGAACACTGAAGTTTTCAGTTTTCTGATATCGCCGGATAAAGTGAGAAGCGGAGCGTGGGCGGAGAACAAACTGTGGCGCAGGGGGTGCGCGCCAAAGCCTCCGGCGGTAGGATCTTTTTCTGACAAAAAGCTACATGAATGGCAGTTTTCCTAGAGAAAAGATTTGCGATATCTCCACGATTTTAATTTTACCAATGATTGTCAGTTAAAGCCCTCTGGGCGCTAAAAAAATAAATAAATAATGTTAGCATCAAACAACTTATTTTTTACTTTTGCACTGTTATTAAATTCTACTAGCCGACAATCTTCCAGAATTAAATTTTCTGTTCAAAAATCATACCGAATTAAGTTTTCTGACCGTCATTTTTTACGCTAATAAATAATGACGAAGTTGTTGAAAACTTAACGAAATATCCTAAACAAGTTAAATGCTTCAAAAACAAATATCTGATTATTCGGAATTATTGTAATTAGCTTTCTTTTTGATTTATGGTCGTGGGAATTAAAATTATTCTGTACGGTTTTGTAATAAAAAAAAAATTTGAGATTTAATGACAATTCGGGTAAAACCCTCCTCAAGTTAGAAAAATAAATTAATATTCATTAAAAACCCATTTAAAAATCATTTCCATAAATGAAATGACTCGTTTTATTGCTTATTTATCGTAAAATCTTCAAACGAATAAATGTTTCTCTTTCGGACATATCATATAAAACTGCAGTTTATATTATATTTTCATTTGCAATAATGCATTAAATTCATCATAAAATTATAATACTTAATGAGACTTAATAAACTCAACGGACTGCCATAAAACCCCTACACATGATATGATAAAGTATAATATTCTTTTAAATTTCCTCAACAAATTTTCTGTAAAAAATCGAATTTTCAAACAAACGTTCTGTAAAAAATCCCTATACTAATTACTTGTCACGATGTCTTTTGATTTTTTGCATGGAGGGTTCAACGATGCGAAAGTTTGGTGTTGGCTCTAAAAGCAGGTGCGTGCCTGTGTGTGAGTGTATACGCAAGCTCGTTACGTTTCAGTTTCAGCGCGTGACGTCACAACACCCACGCGTCTAAAGTTGTCAGCTGTTGGCGTAGAATGGATTTACGTGACGTGAAACCCGTGGCTATTTCAAATCTACCCGTCAAGCGAATCAATAACGTAAAGCTCGTCAGACGGCCGATTTTCAGGACTGATAATATAACGCGCCTGCTAATTATCAACGTTTCCAATATTAAACACCCGCGTTTTCTTTCAAATCTAAAATAATAACGGTGAGATTAAAGTTTACAAATACAATTACTATTACCTTTACAAATCACTCAAAATCACATTGTTAAAGTTATGTTTAATAGAAATAAAGCATTTTCGACCGAGATTTATACAAAGAGATTAAAATTTGCAAAAAGGCTAAAAATGTGTTTTACACTCCCCAAACCAACCCTAAATTAATGCAAACACATAATAATTTTATTGGTACTCGTACATTTAATCTTCTACCAAAGCAAATTGATATGAGAAGTAAAATATCACTTTATATAAAAGAAATTAAATTATGGCTGAATGTACAGATGTTGAAACATTTTTCCTACAAACTCTACTAAATTCTAGATGCTTTATTTTTCAATTAAATTCTACTGTAACTATAATAAGACCAGCTTTATTTACTTTCTTGAAACTGAAACAATTTTATTTTATTTTATAGTATTTTACTGTAATTTTACTATATTATAATATTTACATGGACACCTCTAAAATTTTCATTTATATTTGTTCTTGTATGTAATTTAGCATTTTTTTTATATTACCCATACGCAGGTAGTGCCTTAGTGGGTTCCCGTAACCTACTTCTGTCTTTTATATTTACCTTAATAATATATTAACTTTTTGCTATTTTTTTTAAATTACTTGTTTTGTACGTAATGTATCTTGTTGCATTTAGAAATTATGTAAAAACTTATTTTTAAATGTGTGGAGACACGCCGGAAAAATAAAGAAATTAAAAAAAGTTTAGATTAGAAACTGATGAACTGAAGAACTAAGAGTTGATTAGGTGGTTTTACTTGCTTCACATCTACAGCTATAAATTAATGAAAGCTGTTTTGCATTTTATTTTTAAAAAATCATTAATCAGCAGCTTTACAGAAAAAATGCATTTCACGAATGCATCCAAGAAACAATAAATTTTCCTAAGGTTAACGCAAACGGCGATATTTTCTAAATTTAATGACCAGATTATTGCATATTTATTGCACTTTTTTAACGGCGGACAACAAATTAAGCCGAGATGCATAAAGTTTTTTTAAAACTATAAATAATGTATTATCATCCGGTACATAGTCCCGCGATATATGTCAATAGTTAATTCAATAGACTTTGAACATGTTTTGCTTCCTGGATATTGCGTACTGCAATATTGCAGCTCGATGCAAATCTGCATAGTAAAAAAGAAACTAAGTGTTTTTTAATGCACTAACGCATTTAAATAAAACATGCAAAATCGGTGATAATTTTTTTATTATTTACAGCTTTGTTATTGAAATTTCTTTGTGGTGTTTGAAAAATCTGCGTCTTTTAATTATTTGAATATAATTTGAGAAGATCACATTTTTTAAGTATTGAATTAAATCATCATTTCGATAACGGTGTGTTTGACGAAAACGGGTGTTCCTTCTTCCACTACCACCTTAATTTGTTTCTTATTTGACGATGTGTCAATGTTTGCTAATTTACAACATTTTTAGAAAACGGCCGAAATGCAGCTAGAAAGCATCCGATATGCGAAGAGACAATATTTGGTGTATAATTATGGCCTCGGAGAAGCCTGGAGCTATTAAAGCAAAACTTGTCAGAATAAGGCAATTATACCCACCTGTTTTTCTGCCATATCTCAATAAGAATGCGTCAAAAAAATCTGTATTAATGCATTATTAAAATAAATATGAGACTCGTTTGTATGCCCAAACTTTCTCTGATTTTTGCCGCGATTGAGTTGGCAAATGTTTGCATTTTTCTCACAATTTAGAAATAAACTTAATGCAAAGAATTTCGCAATAAAGACTAAAGTTATTAACCTCAAATTTAAAACGTTTGAACTATACGAAGGCGTCCTAAAATTAGTGACAAGCGATAAAAAATAATCGTATGTATTATATTTGATTCTGATTTAATTGAATTCTCAGCGGCCATAGATATGTTTGGATCATATGGAAAAATAAAAATAGTAATATAGCTTCTTGCCAATTATGTTTTATAAGTGTTAGACGGTGATTATAGTAATATTTAAATATATTGGAGATGTGTGCCAGAAAAGTCCCGCGCTCGGGTCACATGCTTTTCATCAACACGTGCGCTTAGTGCCGGAAAACTAACTTGGCCTAACCGCACATGATCCAATGTAATATTTTATTAAAGTTTTCATATCCAGGATTATAATTAAACGTCTGGATCACAAACTTAAGTGTTTATCGGACGAGGGTTGCCACAATTTAATGATATTTTTTAAATGTTGCAGAAATATAGACAATTATTAAAATTGATTAGATACTAACAAGTAAAATTATGCAGCGGGTTAGGTTAATCAGTAGATTTTTAAATGTCTACTTATAAGATATGCTTTGTAGAAAACAAACACACGTTTACCTAATGATAGATTAATTGATTGAAATTAGTTTTATACAATTTACTGCAGCCAGAAATGAAGTTTTCCTGTGTTTTTAGGTTCTTTACTTAATTAGCCAGTCTTTTAGAAGAACTTTATTCATATTTATAAAACTACCTAAGTTCATTCCAATATAATATAATACTTATTTTAGGTAGAAATGTTAACATTTCAAGTACACTATAAATTTCGTTATAAATATTTTCTTAAATATAAATATGTATTATTCTAATATTAACCGTATTATAAAACTACAGCTGTGTTAGCGGAATGCATCTCTATGCACTCGAATTATTTATCTGGCCTAGTAGTCTACGTGACAGAGCCAAAGTTTTCATTCTCGTTAACATTTATTTTTTACTATAACATATAAACAGAAAACACGATAATGCTATAAAACGCTACGATAGTATTTACCAAAAACTAAATTTGCAATAAAGCTTTTGGCGATAAAATTTAAATTGTATTATTTGCAGTCATTATTTGGAAACGAAAAGCATAATTTTTGATGACAAAAAATAGTAAACGGACTCTAGCCTGCAATTGTCTGTATAGAGTATGGTGTAGGTGGAAATACAAAAAGAATATCATTTGACTAGTAGAGGCGGATTAATATCACATTTCGTGCAGAGATTTTAACGGTTTATTATCAAATTATTATCACAATATTATAAAAATCATTGAACCCCATCGAACATGAAGTGAAAAATAAGAATTTTATCATTCTAACAATTTCCAAAATTTTCAATAAATTATTTCAATACACCTACCATTATTATATTGTATTATTGCACTAAACAGTTAATTTGACAATTCTCTCAATAAAATATGATTTTTTCTGAGGTTATAATATTAGATACCTTTATCTATAATCATTATTAGACGTACTTCAAAATGAAACAAACTTTATAAAAAAAAATTTATGAATGTTGAATGTTGAAATATAAACTTCTGTTTTTTTTTAAATTTTTTTGCTCAAAATTTTTAATTGTTAGACGAATATTTAATAATTTTTTTAAATAATGGTTTACTTTTTTGATATTGGTGATATTTTATCCATAACTTACTTAGGTACGTGTGAACATTTACGCTTTTTTCTCATTATCACCTTATTTTTGTGAATTCCGATCCGATTCTGTGACTCAAATTCACTTAGCTTAGACGGACAGTAAGTATCTCCGGCAGACCATTCGTCCACTATTTATATACAGTTTGCACATCGACAAAGATGCCGGACATTGTCGAACATTTATACTATTCCAGCCGGTTGACCCGCAAACTATTAATATATCGCCTATTTGCTCCACCGGGCTCTGCTGTGTGCAAAGCTCAATGTACGGTACATACATATTGGTCTAGCGACGCGCAACTACTGCAGGGGAGGTAGAGCCTACACGAATTTTCGTGAGATTACTTTAAACTTTACCTACGAATGCCACTTAAAAATATAAGACATATTTCTTAATCAAGTAAACCACGAATTAACAGTCCAAAAACTAGACTCATTTCAAGTAAACCAGTTAGTCCCCGGAGCCCCAATCATTGAAGAATCCACGTCTCGTTCAGTCCCTATTTGCGGCAATCCCACTAATGAAAACGTGATCATAAATACCATCATCCGGTTTTACAAATGTGTCCAAAGAAGTTTTAAATTCCTAAACAAGTCCTTTAGAAGTATCAGTCTTCTGCAAGCATTCCCGACAATAAACCTGTAATATTTTAGCATTTTCCTGCATTTATTAATATATTTTATTTTTTTGTTCGTGTGAAGCAGATACTTTGTGATGTGACTTTAAATTAAAATAAAAACTTAGTAAACACCACATTAATTTGTTTTTATACACTTATTGTTGACTAGGTTTCGCTTCAACCGTAGCTTCTTCAATGCAGTATAATTTCAACTTAAATCTACTAGTGTAATAACATGCGTTATAAATAATATAGTATTCTTTCACAGTGGATTGGAAAATGAGCCGAGATCCAGTAAGGAGGTAGGAGTAGAGGTATGTGGACGATTAGGAAGGGAGAGTTATTTGTCAATAGGGAACATCCCAAGTATCGGACTTTTATGGTTTAGGTTTATTTGGTTGTTGATTGCTTAGCTAGGAAGTTTTTTGGTTTTCCTTAGCTCTAGTGCTTCTAAGTTATCCAATTTGATGCCTTTTCCGTTATTACGCTGTAAGGTGACATCTGTGTTTTTGTAAGATTATGGTTTGTTTCAATGAGATGATTTACAAATTCAGAGAAGCCACTATTATTTAATCTTAGGTGTTCTTTGACAGGGGTATTAGTGTTATTAATTATTATTAACTTATTTTCTAATTTCAACAATCTATATTGAAGAGCAACAAGCTGAACTGGCCCGGTATTTTATGTACCACTTTTTAAAAAAACCTACAAGAAAAATAAAGTTGATACATCTAAAAGCACTGTAAAAACATTATCACCTTTGTTTTCACAACCCTTTAAGTATTGATTGCGGCGGCCACTCTCTGTGAAGCCAAACTAGCCCACGAACTGTTGCACTTAAGCTTTGGAATTCTTCCTTATTGGCCTATAAATCCCCTAATGAACTGCAAAGGCTTTCAATCAAATGTATTTCTTCCTTTTTATCCCACTTTATTCACTCTACGCCATAAATTTAATGACAAAAAGCACTATTATATTGGACGACGCTCCCATCCACCGGAGAACACGAATTTTGATTTTAGCATGATAAGCAAAAATGATCGATTAAACTACGATGCCACATTTAGGTATTTACTTACAGCAAGTATAAAATTTGGTTTACATAAATGATAAGAATATTTAAAAACATTTTTTCGTAGACGAGGCAAGGACAAAGCAAGCAGTGGAACAGACTGGATAGATGCGGAAAATTGACAAAAAAAGTTATAGAGAATTTATTGAATACATATGTCGAGCAAATTTAATATCTCTAAATATTTTTTTCCTACTCTCTTATGCATTTATGTATAGTTACCTAAATGTTAATTATTACAAATTATTATGTAATATTTATGTCAACCTTTTTATAGTACAAATATTATGAACACAATAACGATTAATAATATTTTGTTGTGTTAACTTATCCTAACTTTAAAAATATAATATTTTCAGAGACACTGGTTTATTTGGATGGGTCTCAATAAATTGGGTTGCCATAATTTTAATGAGATGTGGCTCACTTTATTCTAATTTAACATATTTGCCGTGCGAACGTATTATAAGTAGGTATATACTACTTGAACTAATATTAAATTTATTCTATAATTGTTCATATTTGACTCACAGCAAGCTCCACACTTTCCGTCGGCAAAGAGTGAAAGTGAAAAGTTTTAGGCGTAGTAGATAAACCAACAAAATTCATGTTTCATTATTATTATAAAGCTTTTATAAATAACAAGGACTAATACATGGTAAGGGATGATTTATTTAATAATGGTGACTCTGTCTTAGCTATGAATTACAAAAAATCTTACATGGAACACGATATTTTAAAAATAGTTTGGACTTTTTTCATATTTTTGTAAAAAGCTCATCTAAGTTTTAGGTTTTAAGCAACATTTACGAACTATTACAAAAAAATAGGTATAACACTCCCACAAATTGACTAACAGCGCGCAGATTATAACGCCTAGTTCTTGTTTTAAATCAACTTTTAATATTAGATCTGGTATATTTTGAAAGAGCTATTTATTTTCATATTAAATCAGGTATATTTTGAAAGAGTTTTTTGTGAATGGTGGTTTTTTCTAAGGGTTCTGAGAGGAATATGGTTGCTCATCTCTGGAGCGTGTTATTCCTCTTGCAATGTATTTCAGCTGGATTGCTCGGTGATATATTTAGGAAAGTTGTCGCACCTTGGGGCAGTACCGAGAAAGCTCGGATACTGTGATTGACACAACGGAGATGAAAAGCGCATCCAGTCATCCAGCGATTGCGTAATGCAGCGGAATGCTGCAATATCAACGCGTTTCACTTGCATCTTTCACTCTAAAGGTAAATATGAAATATTTCTGATTTACAAAGTATTCAAATTATGAGGGAGAAATTATTGTTGTTGGAGAATAACTTTATCTTTCGTTATGAGTATTACCGAAAAATTGCTATCCACGTTATGTTTTATGATACTTTTTATATGAATATGTGTTAGGAATAATCTTTTCATCATTCAAAAAACTTTAGTAAGATTAGATTTGGGTAGATATCGGTTTTCAATTTTACACAATTTTGGTCTGCAAGTTATGTATTTAATAAAAATTATAATTCATAATAATACTAAATGCATAGTTAAAAAATGTTACTTCGTAAAATAATCATTGCTTAAAATTTATTGTATGGTTTATAATTATTTAAAAAACACCTAACACTAAATTAAATAAACTTTTACACCAAATTAAAACTACAAAAACAATACATAAACTACAAAATAAATTGATACCAAGTTTGAACACAATTTTAAAAATGAAACATGCTTGAGTACCTAATTGAAAACATCGATCAATTACCTATTTATTAAATATTTAAGTATATACAAAATTTGTGCAGTTTTTATTTGTTTATTGATACTTAAGACCATAGAAGATGGTTTTTGCAGTTTTTATTTGTTTATTGATACTTAAAACCATAGAAGACGAGAATGCGAGTCAAGAGAGGCGACAAAAAATAATTGCCGTGGGAAATCTTCGGACCAAAGAAAGTGAAACTACTCGTCTACAATGTTAATGTAGGATTATCAAAAAGTGCCGATATGCTGAAGATGTCAAATAAATAATTTAAAAAAAATGGTATTCGCTTTATATTAAATAAATAATTGAGATAAAATACTAAATAATCCCATGTTATATTTTAAATTCAAAAGTGTGTTGGTTTTATGTTTATCTTTTTTGTAATTTCTGAATGTTATTTTTTGCATAGGGATAGTTAGCGGACTGAGAAGTGACATAGGCTTCTTTACATCCCGGAAAAGCATCTCATTCCCGTGGAAAAATTCTTTGCCCAGCGACTTTTCCCTAATACCGTTCGCTAAAAGCTAGTAATACTCGTATACGTTTGTGGTAGGTCGGTAAAAGTGGCATCTTTCAACTGAAGTGTTTCAAAAAAATGTGTTGAAAAGATCAGTTCAATTTCAGAAAATGTTAAAACTTGGGAACATATTTAAGAAATAAATAATTACTCAGTTGAAAGTGTTACCGGTCGGTAGGTATTTGATCATCGATCAAAAGTGCATTTCAAAACACATTTGTTACTACATTCATAAATATTTCCCGTATTACAAATGTGTAAGTGATAAAATTGCTGCGTTTTCATCACACACAATAAATAGTATGAAGAATGAGATATGTAGAGTTATATTGTGTGGTATTAATGCTAACCGTCGGCAAAACAATCACATTTAAATGGTGTTAATTCAGAGGCCGGTGAAAAGCGGAAAAACATTTGTTGCGGTCGGCACGACAAAAGGAATATTGCGTATTGGTGAAATAATAGAAATTTCTTCAACCGTACATCTAATTTGTCAAAAATCTGCTTTTACACATTAATAAAAATAAAATAAATTTGAAGATTATTTTGCCTATTTTACTTATACACTAGAAAGAATCATAGTGCAACCGAATTGTAGGGATTTGTTGCAATAATAAAAAGGTCTATTAGTGAGGGTGTTGATTTGTGTTAAAATTTTAGTGGGTTAAAACGTGTTCAAATCATAAAAACATAAAATAAAATACGTACGTTTGCAATAAGTAGGACGAGTAGAGGATGTTATTTGGTAATCCGACTCATTATTGTTGGTGTCAGTGTTAGAAGAAGCAACCTGTTGCAGAAGCTCGGGACGAATGCACCAGATGGTTTCTCCTTTATTGGGCGCTGATCCGCGGTTACTGTTGTCTACGAAGTTCGTTGATGGTGTATTCTTAGTACGCATTATTCTTTACATATTCAGTTAGTTAGGTCCTCTTTTGATCAGACTAACTAGCCCAAAAAAACACTTAGTTTTTTTTTAATAAAGTTTTTTAAACTTTAAAATTGTGCTGACGCCCCCAGATTTTGATCCCATTGTAAGAAAAGACCCCTTATTATATTCATTTGTACGTAGAACACTTGCAAAATCAAAAGCCTTTTATTCAGCCTCTATTGAAAGCGAAAGTTGATAAAATTATCACTACTGAATATAAAGTGATGAAAAAGCACTAATAGTTTTTTGCACATCAATTAAATTAAATGCTAATGTGTCTGTACATAACTTCTGACAAATAAAAAGTTTAGGCACTTGTAATAAGAAAAAGAATAAAAGTTTTGAAAATGAGAGTCGGAAGTAAAAAGCTATGATCTACACAACATAGAGAATGAAAACAGTTTGTAACTAAAAATAATATTTTTTTTAAATTTGAAAGAAAATTCTACACACATAATTTTGTAAATTACTGTACGGTCAGGCACGAGAGAGTTTGGTTTTATAGTTTGATTCACAACATCAAGGATGCAGGGGGCCCTAGAGGGCTCAGGGGCTACCTGGGGAGTCCCGGGGCCCGTGGCGCGGGGGCTTCGCCTCCAGGGGGGCGCCCAAACTCAGTCCCGAACTCAGCCCCAATTCGCTCAGCAATATCCTCATGCGTGGACCGTGATCACAACACAAATCAGATTACCAGCATCATCACAAATATTCTAAGTTCAAAGTTCGTTTTCAAAAAATTTACAAGAGTTTTTAGGGGATGTTTTAAAACACTTTCAGAAAATTGCACAAAAGTTCTTCAATAGATAGTTTTTTGTATTGTTCTCAGTGTCACTTTCCGTTAGAACAAAACTCGCAGCACGCACATGTCACAAGCACTGAAAAAGTTTTCAGGGAACAAGTCGCCGAATCAAAACTTGTTGAGGAAGGACCGAAGAAAAATGACAATAAAGATCATTCAAGTCACTTCAAATTTGTCAATCAACAATAATGTATTAAAGTTTAAAATTAATTATTATTTTATTTTATTGAGTGCAATTTAGTATTGCATCCGATCACGCGAGTGCACCGGTATTAGTGGTAAAATGCTCTCATAAAGTTCGGCGCGACCGCTGTGTCGGACCGATAGTTCGCTACTAAACGTTGGCTTGGAGGTAGCATCCGACTATATCTCTCTGCCTCGTGACGTCACGGCGTCTCACACTCCGTTAGCCGGGCGTGACGTCACTCGTGACGTAACCGGCAAGGTACCGCAGAGCGTCGGGCGAGGTGAGAGAGTGTGGGTCCGACGTGTGCTGTAGTATGCGGCGCCGGTTGGGAGTATGTGTGAGGGGGAAGCTCTCTAACGGCACAGTGAGTAGGCCGGCCGTTACCTGCCGCTACTAGCTACTACACAGTACGGGTAAAGGTAGGTACTGGAAAGCTCGCGCGCCGCGGCGCTGCGTTGGTTTGAGACGAGCCCGCAAAGCTCTGTCCATACATATCTTGAGAGCTTTTAAAAAAATTTCTGAATGCATTTTTAACTGATTTTTTAATAATGTAGGTAGGTACGACGAGCACCTTAACTCTCGACATTCCAATATGCCATACATACCAACGGAATTAAGTACACTATTTGAAAATGAAGGAAATTGATCATAAATCAATTTTTCCCGTAGCATATTTCCATTTCCATCATTGGAGAATATACGTAATGTTCAAAGAGAAAAGCATAAATGTATGCATTTTCAAATATTATACATTAAATGATTATTTTATATATTTATTAATGCTTGTTTTTTAATTCAGTTTTAAAAAACTCAGTTATTGCACATATAGATACACACAATAACTAAAACCTACTCAGTCAAAGAGTACAAAATATGTAAATAAAATTAACAAATTGTTAAATTATATAAAAACCCACTCAAATGAAAAAAAATTTTCTAGAAAAATTTCAATTAAGATTCATTTTAAAACTGTAGGTACGTAAAGATTGGGTTCAGACGAAAATATTATTATTTTTCTTAGAAATAATAGAAAAAATGTTTGCAGAATACCTATATGAAATAAATACCAGATATTATTTATTTATTTATTTTATTTATTTATTTATTCAACGCCCAGAGGGCTTTTACAGTAATACAGATATAACAGATGATTTTTCAACAGATAGAGAAATGATAAGAATAAAATTAGATAAAAATGCACACAAGTCACAAAAATACAAAAATACAGCGATTTGATAAGTTTACAAAAATACATATATGTTTAGGAATAGTTTTGGAACAAGTTTTTTACAAGATCCACAAAATTCGCCAAGTTGATGTTGAATATGTCAACATCACTTAAATACTGATTTCCCATAGTGTGAAATCTTTGTATCGGAGAGTGGGCAATGTAGTTCCGCTTATGAATGCTGCAGTAGAATAGTGTGTTTTGTCGTGTGATTACTGTCGGTATTCGTAAGTTTATGAGTTGTAGGAGTTCGCAACAGTCGAATTTAGAGTTAAGTATTTTGAATAAAAATGTCAAGTCGTTTATTTTACGTCTGTCTTCTAGTGTGTGTATTTTTAGAATATTTAGTAATAGATTATATTTTAAGTCTTCTAGTGGGATATTTAATTTAAAATTTATAAAACGCAGAAATTTTTTTTTGTATTCGCTCAATATTATTAATGTGAATTTTGTAAGATGGAGACCAAACTACCGAGTTATATTCAATTTGGCTTCTAACTAGAGATACATATAATAGTTTAATGGCTTCTATGGAATTAAAGCTTTTAGTTGTTCTTAAAACGAAGCCTAGTGTTTTCATACCTTTGTTCATAATTTGGTGGATATGATTGGCGAAACTTAGTTTTTCATCCAAAATGATCCCAAGATCCCTCATTTCCGTGACTCTTTCTAAAGCTGTGTTATTGATGGAATATTCGAATAAAACAGGATTTTTATTTCTGAAGAAAATTATACCATAATTACATAAAAATTAAAGGTTATTCCAAAAATACCTACTTACGGGTATTGTAATCTTTTAAGTGTAGTGACAATTTAATTTTATTATTGGAATAACACTTCGACGGTTATACACAACAATGGAATATATGATTGAAGAAGAAGATAAATATAATATGATAAATCTAATCAAAAATGAAAAACAAAAAATAAATAAAAAGGTAACGGTCGCAACTGGGGCGTCCACTTATTCAGTTTGGATAAGGGATCCTGGGTTCGTATCCCATGTGCGACCGTTAACTTTTTTTTATTTTTCTGTGTTTTGTTATTTTAAGTACATATTACCCCTTAGTCTATTTGTTCGGTTTTCGGAACAACTTATATAGGTCGCATATAAATCGTTGTATCTTCCTTACTATCATAGTGAGAAATACGATACAAACGGTGCTACAAAGAGAAAAAAACTACGATTTATATTTAAATATAAAAACTTTCTACAAAATAAGTAAAATGGACACCTTTATGAAACGAAAGTTTCGAATAGAATTTTGAAAAAAAAATGGTGAAACTTCGTTTTTTTTTTATTAATTATGTTTAAGTGATGACGTCTAATATATGTTTGCGTTTTTTTATTTTTTTTCGTTATTAGTAGATAATTTTAGTTAGAAAAAAAGCAAGGCGAGCCATTTTTAAAACTTTTTGTGTTTATGAGCAGAATTTTTATATTAAAAAAGTAACATGTTTATTTCGATTTATAATATTTGAAAGCGTATTTTACCACCTTTCAAAGACAGTTTTTAGTTTTCGGGTACGTTTAGAAATATTCCATCATTTGGATTTTACTGTACAGTAAAATTATTTTAATCCTAAGAAATAATACGGTGGATGCTTCTGTGGAAATGAAAATAAATGTGAGCAAATGACTTTTTTTTGGCTGTCATTATTCTATAAAGTGTATGTCAGCCTTAAAGTCAATAAACAAAACGTTCAGCTGACTTCCGTCGGCAATTTATAACCTACACTAGCGACCTTTACCTACCACGAACCACCACCCCTCCCCTGCTAAGCATGGTACTCGTACCACCCCTATCACCATGTTGGCGTATGGTAATGTCGAGGTCATGGCGTGCGGCTGCAGATCGAAGTTTGCCCAACAAACACCATTATTTGCGCAGGGCCGCTGGAAATCGATGGACCTTCAAAAAAATTATTGTTTATACCACACATGTAAGAAGAACCTTAAAATCGTATATTAGAACCTTAAAGTGGAATATTTTTTCTTAAAACATCTTGTGGGTTGAGACACAAGGATCTACACAGTTGGAGAACATTAATACTGGTTTACAGAAATGTTAGATTAGTTTGAACTAGTTACTAATCATCTCTCTATCTTTTGAAAACACGTCTCATGTTTGTAAATAGTCCCCGGTCTGAATACTTTTTTAAAATCAGCTCTACACAAGAGTCCTTGAGGAAAAAAAACCTCAGGACCTGTGTCTTCTTTGGAGATGCTGTGTGAAATCTCTTTTTAGGAAAATTAAGTAGATGAAATTCTGGGAAGGAAAAAGGGTTTTAGGATCTACCATCTCTTCCGATCCGAACCCTATTAATCTGGGCACCCCTGATAAGTTACCGAATGTAGCACATCACTTGGGGTGACCTAGGGTGTTGGTTATCCAATAAATGGTTTTCGGCTTGCGGTGGTTCCCATACCTGCCTGCCAAGTCCTGGATGATTTTTAAAATATCTGCAACTCCCGAGATGAGACGCAAGAAAATGTAAAACAATAAAATTTTCAAAATTTTAAGCAACCCCCGATACAACAAAAGAGCTGATGACCTTGAAACGCCTGAACAGATTTTCATGAATTGTAGCTAAAAACTATTTCGATCATGTCAACTTTTAAACAAAAAAACCGCTTCATAATCGGTCCATTGGTTCAAATGAAGCAGATACTTTATGATGCGATATTAATGCTTTATTTAAAAAATATATTATAAATTACTTAGGTATAATGACTCTTTTAAAGGGTTATAATGACTCTCTGGGATTTAAACACGCGACCTTTATGTCCAAAAATATGGATCTTACCGCCATGCCACGGTGTATTAATATATGTAGGTTTTATCACATATCTCGGATTCTCTAGTTTATTTTGACTATAACGTTTGTAAATATTCACAATTATTCATAGTCCTGGTGTATTCCATAAGCATTAGTAAGAAAACTTTCCTGCAAGAAAGTATAGTTCCTGAGAGAAACTTGCGCACAAATACTACAGTTCATATATGTAGGTATATAACATCTCTGACGTGAAATTCAGCCGTTAATAAAGTTGTATCGATTCTATAACAACACTTGAAGGATTTTCCCTTTCCATTATGAGTATAAACCTCTCTCCACTCCCCCACCCACGTGATATCGATTGTGGAAAGCCTTCCGTAAAATTTACGATCATCAAATTAAAATAAGCCTTAACTAATTCTATACAGGGGAGAAGAAGGTAGTGGAAATTGGGGATGGAGGCTACGACACAGTGTGACGTCACAGAAACAATGTTTCATAGTTGATTGATTTTATTATCTATGTATTTAGCCGTATATTGGTATGCGTGAAAAAGAACGGTCCACGTGCTTGAATAATGGCCAAATAATATTCGTTTTGTGTTTTGTAGAGGTGTATGATTTAGTTAATTTAGTATCTATACATTTCTTCTTCTTTAATATATAAAACAAAGTCGGGTAAGTTACACTATTTATAACTCGAGAACGGCTTGGCTGATTTTGATGATCTTTGATTTGTTGGATTTGTCTCCGCCCCGGATAACTATTAAAACATCACAAAAATTAACGAAAAAAATTGTTATTAAGATAATTCTTTTCCCCTTACATTTTGTATGGAATGAATTCTCATATTTTGAAAGAGCTGCTCCCAAATTCCCGTAAGTAAGTGAAAAAGTAAGAAAATCACCAAAAATATAAATCCACACACAGCGCCATCTCTGATACCGAAAAACAAAACACGGAGAGTTGCGCATCGATAATTGCTTCATTGTGTAATTTTTTACTTAATAAAAAAACTGAATTTAATTCAACAGTTATTGATTCTGAGGCGGTACGAAGTTCGTGGGGTCAGCTGGTTATACATAAATGATTTGCATTTTAGTAATGTATGAAGGTAGTAGCATAACTTTATACTATTGAGGAAAGATTTTTTACATTTTATTTTATATTTTGAATATCACACAAATTATATTTCACCGTCCGGAGGCAGCAGGACTATGGCAAACCTAATTTGGTTATTTATGAGACATAATTTAAAAAAAAAAAACATGAAAGAAAAGTGAAGATGGAGGTTTAAAAGTAGCTACCTAAAATTATATTTGTTTGATAAATATATATATTTTAAAAATTTTAGCTTTCTCAGATACCTACCCTTTTTATGTAATTGATTTTTTTTTTTAATTTCAAATAAAGAAATACACAATTTGTCCAAAGAAAAGACGCTTTCACAATAACAATTCTTCCTTCAATCTTTCTTTTGGCGGGAAGGTACTATTGCAAAAATGCGAATAAGAAAGTCTAAATAAACCCGATTAAGTAAATAAACCCACATTATTTGATAAAATATTAACTGAATCATTAAAATGGCCGCCATCTTTTAAAGGAAACGTAACGTGCAAAAATGTACAGATAAAATAAATTCAATAATATGTTCAAACTAAAATAGGACTTGGCTATGCTTCTTAGCCAATTAATGATGTCAATATATTTATTATTCATTGGACCTTAAAACTAGGATCTCAACCACTGAGGCTGTCAAATAATATGTATTTTTTCAAGTAATTTTGGATGGGATGGCATTTGTAGCACAAGCCTTGGTGCATCACCGCCAAATTACGAAATAAGTGCTTTTGTTAAATAAACTCCAATATAATAGTCTAATAACTATGTATTGCGGAAAATCAGCAGTAACAACGATTATCTACGACAATCGCCGCACTTTGGAAACTGTCGTCGCTCGATGGCACTGACTTGATCACGTGACACAAGTGAAGAATTAAACTGGTAAGCAAAGGAAGTTCCTCTTTAATAGCCTTGAAAGTGGTGTTCGAAAGGACAATAGTATATCAGGGCGTAGCACATAAGGATGAAACTAGTGTTTGTTGAGAGTGGATGGGAATTTCAAGAGATTTATTAACTCTTGAGTGTAAAATCAAACAAAAATACTTTCGGAGAAGAATTATATTTAGAGCGAAAAATCATTTATTAATTTTTCATAGTGTTCAGATAAGTAAAAAAATACATATTATTCAATTTAGTGGTGAGATTATTTATTTAACTCAAAGCGGTAGAGTGGGATCGCTTCCTGCCCAAATAATTTTTTTTTCCTGTATATATTAAAAAAATAAGACCCCAGCTTATCTTTCCTTTACTTTCATTGCGGTAAAGTGCACTCAGAACTTTATTTACATTTTAGTATCTACGGAAGCAAAGTTTGCTTTTTAAACTGCAGTACTCACCTTATACAGAGTGAAGAAACCTTATATATAATATAATTTGGTAAAGAAAGAAATGCTAATCCTTTTAGCGCATTTTTAACATGCTATTAGAAAAATTAGATCAGAGTATTGTGCACGGGGCCAGAACTTTTGCCACCAAACCTCTCTTAATATACCTTTTTTAGGCATACACATTGCACACACTACAAACTTTCCCAATCTTCGTCTTGTCTACCACTGTAAATAATTTTTAAATTCGTCGACCGTAGATTAACACCAAACAAATTATGCGATTTTCTTCGTGTTTTCACGAACAAGGTTACATTTTGCATTCTGCAACACCACACAATTAATTTATATAGATGGCTCTTCACGACTTTCAAATACGAAATGACAAAAGCGCACCCAATAAAAATGCGAACAATTAACATTAAACAAATATAACAACAAACCCCGGCGTTAAACAAATTATTTATTTGGAGAGTAGTAAGTTTACCAAAACACCAAATTTAACGACAATTAGTCAAATAAAAAAATAATGAAAAGTAGGGAAACTTTACAGTTTACAGCGTAATAATCATTAATGATTTTAAACAATATACTCGAAAATGAATAAGAGCAATGCTGATAAAAATAAAAACAATTTATGAAAAGATTTTCATTATATGGACCCATGGAAATAACATAAATAGATCGTCCGTGAGCAACTTCACCACAGTTTGCATTAGCATTCGGAGGGAGAATTACCTGCCACGCGTAGCAATAGCTAAAAAGCAAAACTTATTCATATTATGTGTGGTATATCTAAAAGCTTCCGAGCTTGTCACATAGAGCATAGTGCTAAGAGCTGTCCCAAAAGTCCGTTAGATGGCAGTTAGTTTAGTTCGGAGTTTGGGCACCAGGAGGGCCAAAGGCCTGGGTGAAGTCTGCAGGAGCTCATTTAGCCAGCTTCTTGTTAGACCGACTATCGTAGTCATCACTTGTACACGCGAAGTATTAAATAAATCCCAGATAAACATAAAAGAACTCTATTCTTTCTCTAGAAGTAATTTCCCCCCAAGACAAGTTGGAGAACTGTTTGTCTGAATGCAACAATATGTAAAATATTTTTTAAAATAAAATATTTATAATAACTTTAAATCATAATGGAGTTCCACAAAGTAAACTTGATAACAATAAATAATTAAAATTGAATTAATTAATAAATTTCATCCTGTATATATATATATATAATTATTATAAAGATAATGCACTACATTGTGTGTTCTTTGCAAACTTTATAAGAATGTTATTATTTTTAAGGAAGGTACTGTCATTATTAACTGATACAGAATAATTTAAATGCATTGTACTGTTTTTTACTGATTAAAGCATAATTAAAAATGATTTTTTCCTTAATTAACAATGAGGTTACACCACTAATCTTTAGTTTTATCTCGCTTTGGTTAGATAATACAAATTCCTTTTTTATATGAATACCGCACAAGAGTCCCAACAGCTCACGTCTGAAGTCCTAACTCCTCGAGTGAGACTATGGCATCCCCAAATGGGGTATGTTGTGAGGCTGAAGGTAGTGGGGAGGAAAAGGAGATAGGGAAGAGGAAGGTGGGAAAGTACCTGGCTATTCAGATCTGGTCACCAAACACGGCTAAATCCATTTCAAGCAACGTTTCAATTCTGAATGGTGGTCTTACACCAGGGCGATACTGAGAGTATCATCCACTCTGGAACGTGCCGCAAATATACTACACATTATTTTTAATGAATAAATTGTGAAATAACACAAATTAATCAAATAAAATTTATTTGCCACGCCGGGATTCGATCCCGCGACCTTCAGTATGCGAGTCAAGAGCCTTACCGCTGGACCACAATTTTATTTATTAATTTTATTTTATTGATTTAATAATAATAACTTTTTAATAATTATCAGCCTGAAATACTCATCTACATTGTAAAAATCTTCCGAGAAAAGATACTGGCCGCCAACGGGAATTGAACCCGTGTCCCTCTGATTGCCGGTCAGGAGCTCGGACCACTGAGCTATGGCGGCTTATCTAATACCCGCCAAATAATTCAATATACACTAAATAATTCATTATATACTAGTGTTTCATTTGACAATTACTCATTATTACATTTTTCCAAATTGTGGTTGTTTTCAGTTGGAAAAATGTAATAATGAGTAATTGTCGAATGAAACACTAGTATATATTGAATTATTTGGCGGGTATTAGATAAGCCGCCATAGCTCAGTGGTCCGAGCTCCTGACCGGCAATCAGAGGGACACGGGTTCAATTCCCGTTGGCGGCCAGTATCTTTTCTCGGAAGATTTTTACAATGTAGATGAGTGTTTCAGGCTGATAATTATTAAAAAGTTATTATTATTAAATCAATAAAATAAAATAAATAAATAAGATTGATTTACTCCGATATATTTAAACGGAGTCAATTATTGCTCAGCAGAAATCTAGAACCTTAAAAAAACTACTGCCTAGATAAAAAAAATGGCATAGGTAGGTATCTACGTTTTTAATCCCAAGGACAGGCGTAAAAGAGTCTGAAAAACCTTTAAAAAAAATTTTTGTTAAAAATAATAGCCTAACGACAACCCCATAAAAAAATGTGGAAAAAATACTGACTAAAATCGAACACGTGTCACAAAAAAAAAATCTGGATACATAGTCAATTCATTAAAAAAATTAAACATTTAAAGTAACGTCTCCAAAATGTTTGCTACCACTGTTAACTGTTTTTGCAACTGCACTCTGCATGATATAACACATTGGGTGGTATTGAAGCCTTGCACCAATGATGCCATATTATTTTGCACATATAATATTATTTATCAATAGTGCGGTCGGGTAACTTCCGAGTGTCCGTCACCGGAGCGTGACACATAGCGATAAAACCCGTCAAAAGAGAATCTACTCCTTTACGTCTAATCGTCTCCAACAGACGCCAGGACAAGAACTTGCGCGTAAGACGGTCATCTCTATTTATAGCGGCGGTATTTCTTACGCAAATTGGATACTAAAAATAATGCGGTTAGAAAAGTACCTTAATTAAAGGTGAGTATTTAACGATCAGATGCGTCAACTCTTCTACAAACTGGAAGAACTTGGGAGACGGGTATAGGTACCGCTGCCCCGGGAACCATTTATTGGATAAACAATACTTCTGCCACATGTCACCCCAAGTGATTCGCTGCGTTTGGTGATTTAGCAGGGGTGCCCGAGTTCATGGGGTGACTACCAACTGCGTGGCAGGTCGAATCGAGAGAGATATGTTGAGGGAGACCTTTTGATCTCTCAAGCAGAATTCTCTCACCTTGTACCGCAGTGGGAGGGTTGAGATTTATACCCATCCCTTTTTTATTTCCCACTAATTCCTTTTCTAAAAATACTCCACACAGCATCCCCAAAGACGATGTAGGCCCTGAAAGGAATTATTTTTATCAGGGCTCCTGCCGTGTGGATCTAATGTAAAAAAAAACTATTCACAATTACTACACTACTTATAAATTCACAATATTTTTAAATTAATAAAAACAGCGAACGGTGAAAAGATCTGTTCTCATGTGGAAAATATCAAACGTGTACAAATATTGGTCGCGAGTGGTATGTCATTTGGCTGTGTACCGGTATTGAGAGGATCAACTAATTCTTAAATTTATTTTACGACTGTCTGAAAACAGTGAGACTATGGCATCCCAAATTGGGGTATGTTGTGAGCCTGAAGGTAGCGAGGAGGGAAGGTGATAGAGGAGAAGAATTACATATATGTTCAGATCTTGTCACCAAACATGACTAAAAACATTTCAAGCATCGTTTCGACACTACATGGTAAGCATGGTTTCGACACCACATGGAACGTGCCGCAAATACACTACATGTTATTTTTAATTAATAAATTGTGTAATACGTAACACAAACTAATCAAGTAATTCAGACGGCAGGGAGCAGTCGGAACCCTTTTGCGATATAAAATTTTATATGTGTGGTTTTTTTATTCATTTGCGTTATTACATAATTAATAAAAAATATTAATAAATACTTACACTTGTATATTCGTATACTTGCGGCGCGTTCCACAGTGGAAGATACTCTCAGTACCAGCCTGGTGTAAGACCACCAGACAGAATTGAAAGGTCGCTTGAAATAGCTCTAGCCGTATTTGGTATCCAGATATGGTCACAATATACCCCAATTGGGGATGTCCTAATATCACAGGCTCCAAACAACTGAGAGCAGTGGGACTCTTCACAAAAAAAGTCAACTCCAAGCAATGTGTCACAACTGTCAACGGTGACCTCACATAAGGATGTTGTTGAGAAGACGGTCACCCCGGAACTTATTCACGCAATTTATATATAAATCGCACAACCTTACCTTAATATTATAAGGCGACAGTTTGTATGGATGTATTTATGTTTGTTACTTTTTCACGCAAAAACTACTGAATTGATTTTAATGAAACTTTACAACAAAATAGCTCATAAAACAGAATAATATACAGGCTATATATAATGGTAAACTCTGGAATTGTGAAGTTTGTATAAATTAAAATGTGCGTATTTCATATATTTACAGACATGCAAGGAAAATCAATTTATTTCTTTGTAAGGAATTGCAACGCATGCCGGGGACCAGCTGGTATACAATAATTTTGTATGAAAAATTAATATTTATTTTACCAGGTTTTGAGCCCATTACTTCTGACCACAGTTAAGGGCCACCTTTGTGCCACGGAGGTCATCAAAACTAATTATTATCTCTTGCTGGTAGTGACACACGTTTCGGGACCGCAGACCACATGTATGAATGTTGATTTATTTAAAAATCAGTGCAAAATAATTTTAAGTGCAACCAAAATCTTTTTTTTTTGCCGCTGACTAAATTACCTACCACGGCGCCAATAAGCCGCAAGGTTTTATGACCACACATGAATTTCCAGGTACTTCATAATATTTCTCCACCCCATATAAAAGTATTTATTACAGTAACTTTAGCATAAATAAATATATTTCCAATCCTCGCACCCTTCAGCCTCAGCCTTAAGAGAGGATAAACAGACGAAACCGAAAAATGTCATTTTTAAATAAAATTTTAGCCGTATTGACTCTTTTTCACAAAAAACTATTAATTGATTTCAAAAGATTGTTCTTTAATCTGGTAGAGTTATGCTTTAAATTATGAGAAAATATGTTAATTTTTAGCATAATAAGGTTATACTGTTGGCAGATTTGTTAAATTTTCAAACAAAATTTTGTAATCTAAAACACACATTTCAAATCATATAATCATGCAGTAAAATAAATCGATAAATCATGTTTCAGAATTTTATCTTTAGTTTAAATAAATGCATTAAAAAAAAGATCCGCGCACGTATTTTGTGACGAAAATACTTCAGTTTATCTATTTATTTACGGTCTTACAAACTAATGTATTTTAAAAAAATTACATAAATACTAATGATCAAAAAATAATAACAAAAAGTACATAATTTTAAAAGTTTTATCATCACTCATTTCAGCGTTTTGAAAGAAGTTTATCAATTAAAACAAATTTTGGATGAAAAAAAATCGATTTTGAGTTATTATTTTAAAAAGCTGGTAAGGAAAATAATCAATCTTTCTCATTGGAACCACCCTGTGCGATCGTAAGAACATCTTTCGACGAAAAATGAATTCTCAGCCGCTGGCTGATTAATGGTCCTTAAATATGCAAAAATACAGACATGATGGAACGCCACGTAACTCATTCGTTCCATCAAATTGGGAGTACAATTTGGGAGACGGGTTTGGGTAAACCTTTTATTGGATAAAACCTCTACCATAGGTCACCCCAAATAGTTCGCTACGTTTGGTGACTTAGCAGGGGTGTCCGAGTTCTGAGGTGAGGTTTTTTTGGGTCTTGGCGGCGGATGCATCTGCCCACCAACTGCTTCGTGAGCCGGATCGGGAGAGGCCGGTTGGAGACCCTTTGATCTTTCCAGCCGGACTCTCTCCACCCATCGCCTTGCACCGCAGTGGGAGGGGTGGATTTATATGTCCATCACGGCCAGCGTGGTCTAGGAGTAAGGCTCCTGACTAGCAATCCGAAGATTGCGGGATCGAATCCCGGCGTGAGTCAATTCAAGTATTTAATTCCCTTAATCATGGCATGCCTTACAGGAGCATCTTCGATTTCATATTCCATTCGCTTGCACATAATGCCTCTTTTTGCCCATCCACGTAACGAAATCAACTGAGCGCAATAAATTCAAAAAAGTACAGTTTTTTAAAACCAATTTACAAAAACTAGTCAATAAGCCGTATTTTTTTACATGAGCTTCACACATGAGGCCTTGAGGTCATAGTTATCTTCACTAATAAATATCCAGTTTTATTACCTACTGCTACTATAATAATATAAGCCCTGGTGTAAGACCTACCGACTGACGGCCTCCGTGGTCGAGGGGTAAGGCTCTCGACTCGTATTACGAAGATCGCGCGCGGGATCGAATTCAGGCGTGGGAAAATAATTTTAATTTGATAATTTTTGTTATTTCACAATAAATATATAAATAGTATATTTGCATATTTATTTTTAAAATGTTTATTTTGTTTAACTCCATTATAATTTTTTTTCTTTTATAGATGATTCAGATTTTATGTCCGGGTTAAATCTTCCCCACAGGAAAGACTAAACCCTTCAACACACTTTTCCATAAATGTTTATCTAGTCAATCCACGCAATGTAAGTGCACTATATAAGTATAATAAATACAAAACATTACAAGAACAATACGTCAATCCACCAGAGACCAAATGGGAAAAAAATTCACTGACTCCAGATATTTTCATATCAGAGGGTTCGGCTCGGTAGAACTCCTAACTGGACCGATAAATCCTACTGATCCCTCAATATAAATATTTAAAAAATCTTTCGTAATCCTACATATATTTAAAATGACTGACTTTTGCATTTTTATATATAATTCTAAACTATGAAACAGTTTGATAATGCCTTCAGAGGGCGAAACAGCTGTAACGCATAATAATAATTACGAAGCAGAACTTGTTTATAATAAACTGTTTTTATATATTAAATACAATATATATATAAATATTATACAATATAAATAATAAATGGCAATACCTCTATTAACTTACTCATTTGGCATAATTAAATGGTCTAATACAGATTTAGATAGCTTAGAACGATTGATTAGAACTACATTAACTAAATTTCATTGCCATCATCCAAATTCAGCTGTAGAACGAATTAATTTACCCAGAAATTTAGGAGGTAGAGGTATAGTCAAAATAACATCTTTAAAACATAATCAGGTTGAAATGCTAAGAAATTTTTTCCATAGGAAAGCTGATAGTTCAGAAATGCACAAAATTATTTGCAAGGCAGATAGAAATATTTCACCATTAAATTTATACGACGAGAATGCCAGCATTCTTATAAATACCAACCAGGAATTATTAGATTCCTGGTCAAATAAAATTCTTCACGCAAAACACTTCAATTATCTCAACCAAACATATGTTGACAAATTTTCGTCAAACAAATGGTTGAGTATTGGAGAGTTGAGCGCAGAAATAGAAGGCTTTATGCTTGCCATACAAGATAGAGTCATTAATACTAAAAATTATAGGAAGCATATCATCAAAGATGCAAATAAAATTGATGATTTATGTAGAAAATGTTTGGCTTTTCCGGAAACTATAGAACATATTATATCGGGATGTTCTGTATTAGCGCCGTCCGAGTATACATTTAGGCACAATCAAGTTTTAAAAATAATTCACCAAAGTTTGGTAATTAAACATAACTTGATTGACTGCCGTAATGTACCATATTATGAATATGAACCAAATTCATTGTTAGAAAATGAATTTTATAAAATTTATTATGATAAAACTATTCTGACAGACAGAACAATTAGTCATAATAGACCCGATATAGTTTTACATGACAAAATTAAGAAAATAACTTATATCATTGATGTCGCTATTCCAAATTCTTGTAATATTCAGAAAACTGTTTCTGAAAAATTAAGAAAATATACAGATTTAGGAAATGAAATTAAAAGAATTTGGCATTCTCAGACTATAAAAATATTACCATTTGTTATTTCGGCTACTGGCATTATACCTAGCTCTCTCATTCAAAATTTAGGCGTATTAGATTTGTCAAAAAATTTATACATAAAAATGCAAAAGTCGGTCATTTTAAATACATGTAGGATTACGAAAGATTTTTTAAATATTTATATTGAGGGATCAGTAGGATTTATCGGACCAGTTAGGATTTCATCAGAGCCGAACCCTCTGATATGAAAATATCTGGAGTCGGTGAAATATTTTCCCATTATGTTTCTGGTGGATTGACGTATTGTTCTTGTATTGTTTTATTCTTATATAGTGCACTTACATTGCGTTCATTTACTAGATATTCATTTGTGGAAAAGTGTGTGGAAGGGTTTAGTCTTTCATTTGGGAAAGATTCAACCCGGACATAAAATCTGGAGCACTATAAAAGAAAAAAATGGAATATACTCTACCTAGTGTAAGACTACCATTCAGAATTGATTCGTTGCTTGAGATGGCTTTAGTCGTGTTTGATGACTAAATCCGAATAGCCAGATACTTTCTTACCTTCCACTTCTTAACCTTCTTCCCCTTTCCGCTACATTCACCCTGACAACATAGTTTTAATGGCTCAAGGCGGTTGGGAGCAGTTGGATCTCTTGTACAATATTCACAAAAAAATAGATACAAAAAAAACTTTATAATATTTGTGTTTAACGTCGGTGAATATAATATTATGTGAAAGTACATTTTCTTCTTACGTAATTCAAGCTAGGGTAGGCAAACAGGGATGAATGAAAGTATAAATAAACCTATGTCCTCATTGCACGTGACTACCTCAAAACAGGAGCTGGTGAGAGGTCTCCCTCTCCACCCGCTGCACCCCACACCCACACGGGGCTTGCTTTCAAATACAGCCTTATACAGAGGGCGGTATTGGGTGTACCCAAAACCGCTTACTTACAGTTTGCAGTGCATTTAATATATATTTTATGTACTCGTATATGAAAGGTGTCATTGCCGAAACACTTCTTTAACGTCTTCAAGGTCTGCGAAACTTTTCACACAACATTTAACGCAAACTCGTAAATGCATAGCTGATACCATTTTCAAACTTGTAAAAAATCTAAAACACGCGCAAAAGTTGTTCTCGGTACGGTTTAATTTTTGCAAAGGTCAAGCTATGGAAATTTGGAGGAAAGTGTCAATGACAAATGAAAACAAAATTGTGGTAACTTAACAAAAAAGAGAGAATTCCAATTGATTGACGGAAGGCGCCACAAACTTTTTGATGAAGGTGCCATTTATATATATTTAAATTTATTTTTTTTAACAGAAATATTGCCACTTTGAAACTTAATTCTATGGTTATAATGAAGTTGATATTATTATGTTTTATACAGGGACGTATACCTAAGCTATTGTCAAAACTAGGAACGTTAAAGAAAAAACTGTAATATATTAATGCAGTATATCTACTAAACGTAAAAAAAGACTAATTAAGTATGTACAAGCAGAGAAAGCAAAACATTGATTTGAAAATCTGAGACTGTCAAAAAAACTTTATTACGCATACCTACAACAGTAAAACCAAATATAAATATCTTGAAAACTTGATGCCACCAACAAAAAACGGTAAAGTGGTAAAATTTTGAGAAAATTATTTTTGTATGGCTGTGAATTGTACCGTCAATAAGTACTGCAATATTATCCGAAGCGAAGTAAATTTGTACAGAAAGCCAAAACTAAGCAAACATAGGTATGTGCCGGTAATAGCGGACGTTACTCAAATTTGTTATAAATTTATTATTTTTTAATTTGTCTAACTAGAATTTTTCCTGTTTACCCGGTACTTTCTCCGCAGTCTATCGATCCCGCGTTGTACCCACACACCCACCCACACGCACACACTCTCACTTCCCGGAATACGACAGAATAATCGACCCGCTCTTCGTCTCCCCTCTCCGTCCACCCCTACCCGCTCGCAGTTACTACATCAGTGACGTCATTCAGCCTACAGTCCGGGGCGCGTCTCTGACGTCATGTGACGTCACGGACCAACCCCAACCGTCTACGTCATCGGCTGTTTTTCCGCAAGCCAGCTTTTCCAACTATACTGGGTTTAGTACCGGGTGGGAGGAGCTTTTAGAGGAATGCAGTGCATCGATCCGAGCAGCTGGACTTGAAATTTAAGGGCGGGTGTGAGGCGGGGTAAATCAATAAAGTAGTGTCAGTGTTCAAGGTTTCTATTTAAATAAGAGCTTTTCGCATTGTGCCGTGCTTTATTTACTCTTGAATTGTCTATGTTTGACCTTCTATTCATTTATTTGTTTTTACCCTCATGCACTCGAATAGATTATTTCAATTTAAAAGCTTTTCGTAACATTTTGCTCTTGTCTATTCTTGAAGTCTCAATGATTGACCTTCTCTTGGCATTTTGATGTATAATTACTAAAAATTCATTGTTTAAGTAATGCCGGATGATTTTTTCTAATGTTCTGTTGACATTTTGTAGAACAGTACAATAATATTACTTCTAATTCTAACTTTAGTTTACATGTCCTTGAGTATTGTGATAGTTTGAATTTTTGATAAAACACAAATTCCGGGAACTTTTAACATAACAATATAGATACCTTTGTAGTTATTTATTCCTTTTCGAGAGACCCTAAAAATTAAAAAAAAAACTTGTCGCACATGAAACCAAAATCCGTGTCAAAATAACAATAGGTATTAAAAAAAAGTTAACGGTATAAAAGTATTTGAATTGTCACTTTTTTAGTTTAATGCTTTTTTTATAAAATCTTGTCAGGGCAAAAAAAAATATGGAAAAAATTGTTATGCTTAAATTTACAATCAATATATGTTCACCAGCTATGGAAGATATTTTCTCGAAAATGATTTCTAAATCTTTTGCATAAATAAAAATAAAATTCAACGATATATACAAATAACAATACCTTGTTAAAACGAAAAAAACATCAGAGACAGAAACATAAAAGAGAGTGAAAAACCGGAAGCACTAGGTTTTTATCGGAAACTTTAAACTTTAAACTGAAACTTTAAACTTTAAACTTATTTTTCAGAAAACTCATTCCCAAAAACCACATTTTTTTATTTCTGTCTCAAAGTTTGACCACATTTGTCACATAGATCTCAACTAGCTGTTTACAATTTCGTTTCTTGACCTGACCAATCTGAAGTGTTACACGGGTAAAAGACATTTCCATGATTAAAATCATATTATAATATAATAGTGGAGAGAAACCAAAAGAATCTGAAAAACCAAGAAATCAAGAAATCTTAAAAAAAAATCTAAATTTGAGTTATATGTAAAAGTGTACCTACCCTCTATCTGATTCAATACTCATATTACTCATAAACAACACCAAATCAATTTCAATGGAAAAAAACTTGTAGTGAAAAAAAACAAAAAATTGATGTTTTCTGGGTTAGGTACTAGTAGGAAATTTCAAAATGTCAAACTAAAGTACCGGACCGATATGCTTTCAATGTTATTTATAGCATAGTCTACACTATTTCAGTGTTATTTATAGCACAGTTATAGCATTGTCATAACCGTCCTACAGTGGCGACAAAACTATTAATCAACTCTTACGTAGTTTCACGGCTTGATTACTGTAACGGCATTTACGCTAGTCTTCCAAAATTCCAAACTGACAAACTTCAATCCGTGTTTAATGCAGCGGCAAGGCTCATAACTGGGGTCTCTAAATATTCACACATTTCAGAACACCTTCGTAACCTTCACTGGATCAAGTGCCCTGAAAGAATCCAGTACAAATTGTGCTGGATGGTGTTTAAATCAATCAACGAAATGGCCCCACCTTAAATCTCTGAATTATGCGTCCCAGAAAATACCGGTCCGAGGCAATTAATCCTTAGATCGGCAACTTCATCTGCTATAGGCAGACTAATAGAACCCAAACGAAAGCCAAATACTAAGTTCGGAGATCGTGCTTTCGGAGTATCTGGGCCAAAGGCTTGGAATAGATTCCCTCCGTAATTAAAATGCATAAAAAGCCCAACAGAGTTTAGTTCCAAACTAAAAACCTACCTTTTCGGGCTCTCATACCCTTAACTTAATTTAAATATATCTACCTATCGGAGAGAATCATACTTTTAGTGCCTATGATATGTCTTAATCACACTTTTCTTACTGAATTAAAATTACTCGAATCCTTACACATCAATCTGTCTCTAGGAAGATCAAATCCTTGTACTACTACACCGCCCACCATTAAATGTTGCTTTTACTTTCCAAAATACACTAATTAATATTAAAATATTTTCAGGATTAAACAACATGTTTTCACAATTATGTCCTCTGCGTGCGAACTCTATCTAAATTTCTTTAAATAGACAATAAACCGTGTTAATTTCAAGCGACCTCCCAGGTAAGTATGGTCCTGTATTAATTCATTTTTAGGCAGCATCGTGTTCATTGGTCAAAATATTGTACATATATTTTCGTATCGGTGATCAATGAACCGGTGTATGCAATTTTTAGTCATAAGTTGTTTTTAATTGTTTGTCTAGCTTGTAGTCTTTCTAGATTTTAGGCATGTATGGTAAGTTTGTACAGCGCCCTTGAGGTGATTTTTCACAAAAACGGCGCTATATAAATCGTCAAAATATTATTATTATTATTAAAGGGGCAAAACATAATATGCAGGAACAGTGAGAGGGTTAATTAACATCATAAATAGTGATAGGGTTACATAAAGTGAATCTTTCTCATAGTGATTCTTTCTCTCTAAGAGAAAAGTAGGTATCTGACGGTTAATATCTGGTCACTAAACAGGTATTTCACCAAGGCGATACTTATGAAACACATTACACGTATATATTATGATATCAATTGTAGTGGCAGATAAGAACTCGTATGTGAATGTTTGAGAATTTGTATTTTTTTTTAATAAAGCTGCGTGAGGCTTGAGCTTTATAAAATAAAAGCTCGGCTGTGATATTTCGGTACCACCCTGCTCTGACGTCACAGGACGGCATAATATGTGTCTTGTGCGGGTCATGGTGTCGGTGGTCGATACGGTGTGGAGGTTCGCGCGTGCGCAGGCTCCCGCCCGCACCCCAGCCCTAACCCCTCCCAACCCCAAATTCATTCACGGCGGTGCACAATACGACACCTGCCGGCGCACGCGGTTGAAAGATGATTGACCTTCAAAATTATTTAAATTTATTATCAGTGACGTCACGTAAGGTGTGTGGGGCGTATTCGTATGAGGGATTAGTAGGAACACGAGTAATTCATCATATGGGAAGTATTCGTTTTTATATTAGTCATTTACTGGATATTAGGTATACTGTTTTTATTTCACGACCTGCAGAACTTCTCTACCGATAAATAATGGCCGGCGAAGAGAGCACTTCTTATTCAAAATTGATTCGCTTTGCGTGTAGGCCTAGACATACATAACATTTCATATAAATTCAAACCATCGTTATTGTGGCTAATATTGCGACCTTGAGGTGATTTTTCACATAAACGGCGCTCTTCAAATTGTCCAATATTATTATTACACCTATTTTCCATAATTTTTACATAGGTTTTACTTTTCATTGTTATCTTTTGTGGGAAGTGTTTACGTGCAACCATGTCTGATTTTCTGGTGTCACAAAATTAAAATTACATGTGAAAAATCACAGCAAGCGGAAAATGTTCTTATTCGTTTGAGCCACTATACTTTTCATACACGCTGACTGGTTTCTGATATTACAGAACAATGGGTAAACATAATATTTAACTGGGTTGAGATGGGGGTGGAGGCGTTAATAGGGATAAGTGAAGAATGGGGGGGGGGGAAATAATGGATGGTGAAAGGGAACATCACATGTCTTAGATGGGACCGTAAAATATTATTTTTTGTTTATTGATAATCGACTCATTATTATTAAGGGATTTCTTTATTTGTAACTTATCTATGCGTTTAACTTTATTATTAATATGATGAGTATTTATTCCTGAGTATTTTTTTAAAACTATGTTAAGTGACCTAACAGTTTCAACTCTCTTTTGAAAAGTCATTAAAAGTGTAGGAATAAAATGAAATAGATAGCGTTGGGTTAGGTTATGAGCTATTTAAATTATTTTTTTCATAACTTTTAATGACTTTTCAATGTGATAATGACTATTCGAAAATGCCACTTTGTCGAGTTGTCATGGAACCGTTTTCACGATATAAAATGATGAACAGTAATTACATTTTACCTTATGTATACTAACCTCACCTCAACACTTAGTATTATATTCAGCCATTATTTTGTAATATCAAGTTGGTATGCCCTCAGGAAGAAACGGTTTTTCCGAAACCGGTCGGCATATATAAAAAATTCCATGGCTCAATCAAAGAAATATTGTTTAATTTATTAATTTTCAAATTATGTAAAACATATTAAACATTCAACAAGTTACCTTGCTCCAATCAAAGATAAAGATCATTTTATTAATATTTATTTTTGTAAAATTTTAAACATGTCTTTGTACTGATATTACTTTTTATCCATAATTTTATTGTTCTATTACCAAAGTCTTACAAGGGCTTCAAGATGTTTATTTATTCTCCCATATCATATTTATAAATATTTGGGGTAGAAAATTTGCGGTAATTTTTATAAATGTTTAATGTCACACCACAAACTGTTTGCTTTCTACCGAAATAATTATTTATTGGTATTCAATTTTATTTACGCTATGTGCTAAATAAAAAAAAAAAAAAAAACTTAGAACTAAAAGTCGAGATAACCATTGCATGTAGCGAATCGAACAAAAACCTACAAACTAGTCATTCCGTGGTGTGAAGTGAGATTACGCATTACATGCTCATCATCATTTTTTATGATTCTGAACTATTCTTAATATTTTTATTGCAAGTCATTTCCAGTTAAGAGGGAATAATCAGACAAAACCGAAAATATGTCATTTTTAAATAAAATTTTAGACGTATTGACTCTTTTCCACCAAAAAGTATAAATTGATTTCGAGAGGCTGATCTTTTAAATTTTGAGAAAATATGATAATTATTAGTACAATAAGGTTTTACTATAGTTCGTTGGCAGATTTGTTAAATTTTCAAACAAAATTTTGTAATCTACAACACACAATTTAAGTAATATAATCATGCAATAAAGTATTTGGGAAAGCTATGTTTCAGAATTTGAATTTTAGTTTTAATAAAATAATTTTGAAAAAGATCCGCACACGTGTTTTGTGACGAAAATACTTCATTGTGTCTATTTATTTACGGTCATACAAACTAATACATATATAAGATTTTTTTACATTCTTATTTTGCTTAGAAATTATTAACAATTATAAATACTTATGATCAAAAAATAATTACGAAACATAAATAATTTTAACAGTTTTATCATCACGCCTTTCAGCATTTTTGAATGTAGGTATAAATTAGAGCAAATTTTGAATGAAACAAAATCGATATTGGGTTATTATTTTTAAAAGATTGTACGGCGAATAATTAATCTTTCTCATTGGAACCGCCCCGTAGGATTGCAAGAACATCTTTCGACGAAATGTGAATTCTCGGCCGCTGGCTGTTTAATGGCACTTAACATGCATTTTCGTTTCCTTTACAAAAATAAACTTTTTTAAATTGAATACTATTATGTTTGTGATTTTTTTTAATTTTAACACTGAATAAATTGTGAAGTAACAAAAATTAATCAAGTAAAATTTATCTGCCCCGCCAGGATTCGATCCCGCAACCTTCGGCGAGCGAGTCAAGAGCCTTACCGCTGGATTACGCTGGCCGTCCAGAGTGATCGCGCGTCGATAAGATGAGGCACACGAAGAAGATTTTTTTTTTTTTTTTTTTTTTTTTTTTTTTTTTTTTTTTTTTTTTTTTATTACATTAGTTACATTTATGCAGCAAAATTACATAATAATAATATTTCAAATAACTGTAGATATTAAAATGTGTACAAGTGTTATTATGTCTTGTACGTTATTAGTTCCTAGCTAGGCAGATTGCCTGTTCTAAGGAACCAAATGCTGGTGAAAAATGCCAAAAATGTCTTCTGTAAAAAAAAAGAAAAAACAAAATATTGTTTTTTTTTTTTTTTGTAGATTAAATATACATATGATGAGATTAAATATACAAGATATGATTAAATATACAAGATGATGTTTTATTTATTTATTTATTTATATAAAGTATGTTTACATTGGGATTTTTCGTGCCTGTGTCACTGGGATATACTTGTGTTTGTAACACTTGTATTATTATTATTTTTTCCTTAATTCTGAGTGGGATGCTGAGTTGCGAGTCTTTTTAAATAAAGGAAGGAGAGCATGTTCTGAGGAAAAATGTAAGGGGAATATGGGGGTCAGTGTATCCAGGAGTGACGTTTGTATCAACCTTTCGCACTGAGTTGCCAGGCGTTGGGTGGAGAGGATCTGACCAGATAAGTAAAAGGGTCTACCTCAACCGGTCTCTTCAGATTCATCATGCGTTGGCAAGACGCATTTTCCAGCAAAACCGGGATAAATCTCACCCCATGAACCTAGGGCACCCCTGTTCACAAAACGTAGTGACATATTTGGGTTGTCCTACGGCAGAGGTGTTGGTTATTAAACTAATGGTTTCCGGAACGTTGATATCCACACCCGCCTCCCAAATTGAAATTACACTTTTTATGGATGCATTAAAACTTGACAAGTGCCGTGTCAGAACCGCAAGAGCTTTGACTCTCGATCGCAAGGTAACAGATTAAAAATACGGAATAGTGTAATAATCTAATTATTAAAATGTAATAAGCCCTAATTATGGTTTATCCCTTTATAGAGCAAAATGTGGTTTATGTAAAGAACCATTGGTACTGGGATTGTTTCACGTCTTATTTTCTTAGTATTTTAAAACCACTGGAGCTATCACGCGAAATAAATAAATTTGCCTTGATTCCTTGAGATTTTCCGGAAGGTAATTTTTTAAAGTTTTCGCCAACATTAAAAAAATCAAAAAATCATACCTTCGAATTTTCACATGGAGACATAAAAAAATATTATAGTACTTTATAGCCAATTAATGGACTTTAATTTAACCGTTTTTCTCATATTTGTAGGATTAATAAGAAAAATATTAAAAATTCGTTAAATTTATAATCGCGCGAATCCTGGGTATTTTTTACTTGAAACCGCCGTGAGGGATACTGCATAGAATATTTTCGGTATCTGTATATTGTCTGTAGTATACTTGATAATGAACGGTGCTATGGAAAAAGGATTTAATTTTAACCGTAAACAGCTGATCAAAAATTCGAAATGAAAGAAATATTTCAAAAAAATATTTGTAACATCGATCTAAAATAGTCAACGACGTTCGGATTGCGACACCTATGATCATAATAGATAAAGCATTTTAATAGCTTCGTTTTAAAATAAATGGCTGAGTGGGGAAATGTTTTAAATAATTACAATAAATGTTTTACGAATTGTAGGAAAAGGTAGTCCAATTTTGTCGCAGAAAAATAAAAGTGGTCCATATATCGACCATAATCGCATTATTGTATTAAGATATTGTAAGAGCCGAGATAAAACTTGATCATGCGGATTAGATGAATAGGTAAGGTTGTAATAAAACATTTCATATAACACAAACTGGTGCAATCAGTGATATAATTACAGGTAAACTAGCTGGTTGTATGTAATTATTAGATGAGAGAGTAATGAGTTTGATCTGCGTACTTAACTAATGATTAAGACGAAACGGAAATCGTTATTGAAATTCCAAAACTAATTGAACGCGGTGGGAAATCTATCACTCAGAAGTATGTAACGAGTGTGTGAGAAATGTGTTTTGCAAGGATTTGCTAATAAAATTTATTAATTTGATTAATTGGCGCATTTATGACAGAGGTACCAACGTCGACACTAAAACAACTCTGCTATACATGTTGCATTCCGTAATAAAAATATTTTGTTAGCAATGGTTATATTTTATTTAAAAAATGTACACAACGGACAAAGAGTAAACGTAAGAAATTCACACATATGACAAATAATAAATTCCAACCAAATAACTGTGTCTAACGAAATGAAACATAAAAAAGTGTAGGTACCTTTGTTAAAAAAATAAGGGACAATAAAGTTAAAGTTAAATGTCGTCAAGTTAACCCGGCGAGCGTGAAGTTCAAATTTGAAACATCGAGAGTAAGGTGGGTATATTACACCCGAAATTCTTACTTGGATATTTATTTTATACTCGACTTATTACTAGTTTTAATTTGATAGTATACTTAGTTTACCTGTTTTTCTAAGTATTGTTATTAGAAACTAGGTAAGAAAGAGTTATAATTAGTAGTTTAATCATTTTTATTAGAATCAACACTTTTCTTACAGAATCCAACTTACGGCGCTTAATTAACCATTTTTATATAAAACTAAATATAATCACAAAAATCTAGCATTTTCTAAGGTTTTAACACAAAATATAATTCTTCTACAACTAAACTTAGTACTAATAGTAAAAATAGTAACATCGAGCGTCAGGTGGGTATAAAACACCCGCTGACCACTTTGACATCGTCTAACAGCCTCACTGAGCGGTGGATGACTAAATTCTCATTTCTTATCGCTTCCTTACCTCTCCCCTGTTCAGCTATTCAGGCGTGCAGAGCATAATAATAATTCGCTATTAAAATTTTATCTTGGTCAACCTCAAGCTCGCCGGGTTAAGACAAGGAATTCAATAAATATTGAAAATTTCTGGGGGCTTTTGCTTTATATGTCCAGAATCTTGCCACTAAATGATGTTATATTACGTTAAGTGTAATCGATGTTATATTGTTAAAGTCAACACATTTGCACGAGAAGTTGGGAGAAGGTTAAGTTGGTTTTTAGGTAAGGAATAAAAAGAGAAAGAAGTTTATTGATATCTTAGTAGCAGGTGATTGATATTTATTTTTATTGTGGCCAAAGGGACTGGTCCTATATATTTATTTTAAAATGGAAATTGATATAATTTTTTTCACGTTTTTCATTTAATGTTTTATTTGGTGGGAATAAAATTTATCGAAATATTTTGCTTAAATTGATCATGTCAAAATTTAAACTTGCATAAAGAGCCCGCCGCGCTGTCTGAAAGCTTGCAATTAAATTAAAAATGAGAGATGTCTAAATTTTCACTGGCCGTCTGTCTGATTGCTGTGATATTATTAGAATATCTCGTCGGAACTTTAAGCTTAAAATAAAACAATTGATTTTGCGATCGGTTACGGTAAATAGATTTGTGGCTTTTCAGTTATACTAGTAGTACCAAAGGAAAGCTCTGGAAAGCAAACAAGGGGACAAATAAACTTAATGTACAGGTGCTTAAGAGTCTTTATATGTGATTTTTTTATATCACGAACTATAGTTGTCAAGAAATCCTCAACTAAATCTTGAAGAACATCGTAATTTTTAATCGACCTTTCTTCGAGATTTTTGAATTGATAGCCATAAATATCCATGAATAAGTGTGGTGTATAGGTTAATCACGTCGTTTCAGCATCCTCCAATAGATGTCGTTAGTATAGTTAGTTATATGAAGTTTTACGATATCAGACGTCAGGTATTATATCCGATCAGTATCATCTATCGTCGTTCGTTTCCATTGAACTAACGGTTTCGATGGTAGCCGAAGGCGTCGAGTAGTCAAGTAGACACCATCAGTCTGGTTTCACGGAGCCTCAGAAATACTTAGAGCCTACTATGGTAAGGACATCTAGTCCAGTTGATTATGATTACAACGAACCCCAAGTATTTGGAAGTTTCGCAAAACGTTTTAAGTTGTTTTTATTATTGGGATTAAAAAAAAAGTAATAAAGGAATTCCAGGAAAATAAAAAAAATATATAAAGAGAATGAAGAACTAAGCTCCTTAATAGCTAATATTGCAATGTTGGAAGTTCTACGATGATCTCGCCGTGCGTTCTGGCAGTATTTGATTCCTTCGCACCTCGGTAATTTTTCTTTAGCGAATAGTTTTAATCACAATTGTTAATAACATCACTCTTTCGCAAAAAATTGTATTTTTATTTTTTTATTTGAACAATAATCATGCATAATTATTGTAAATATTTTTTAATAACGTGGGCCTCACTGGATGTTTTAGCAGTGCTTATACCCCCTTTTAACTATTGTTTTTTGTTTCACGAGCGGTGAAATACAAAAAATAAGGTAGAACTTTTTTTTTTAAACAGTAACTCCACACAGGAGGTTCTGAAGAACATAAATTTCCCTCAAAGCCTCTGTCATATTTGAAAATGATGTATGGAGGGTTTTTTGAGAAGAGGAAGGAATGAACATGGGTCTGGAAGAGACCCCTGTTGTAGGAAGAAGGAAACGCAGAGGCCGGCAAATCGCTCGACAGCCGAGCTGTTGAACTCAAAAACGAGTCATAGAAGCAACCTGTTCTCACTGCACTGCACTGATGCGAAGGGGATCAATGACGTTAGTTCCTCAGAGCATTTTCCATTGAAATATCGGTAGAACAAGGACAGCATTCCCACCCAACGCCTGAGCTCTAAAGATTGCATTCCGTTCGTTAAGGTGGGAGAATCAATCAAACGGACCGCCCGTTTCTGCACAGAATCGATAGTTTTTCAGGTATTTTGGGGCTCCAGACCAGAGGTGGCTTTCAAATTCTACCATGGGTTGCACTTGAAATATTTACAGGGTCAGTACTATTGATATCTGTTGTCCCTGTACATTTCGCCCAATTTTTTAGAGGCTTACTTAACTCTGGCTTCGATGGAGCCCCCGTCCCTGAGCTGGTCACTTATAGTTTCACCAAGAATATCAATTGAGGGTCTTCTCGGAAGATTATAACTCAATGTATTAGTTAATGTTAGATCTTGCTCGAGCAAAGCCGGGTATACTTATTTTAGGTAGGTAGGTTACTTGTGAAACGTAAAACTTCAACGCTAAGATAAAGAGGCCCGTTCGATAATCTGCCGGAAGCAGTAGATTTTTGAAAACACGACTTTTGCTAATTTTTATTTCTTCTTCAACCAGTTGTATTTCCTGTCATTAATCTTATATTCAGACTTCTGGAGTGATTTTTTTCGATACAGTTCTCGTAAAAGTTAATATTCGGTAAAAATCTAATAAATATTACCTAATGGTCCCAGAAGGATGGTGCAGATGTTATATTGAGTTATATAAATGAATTTGGGAACATTATGGTTTGTCGATTTGATAAAAACTTTACTGTTAAACTTTCTCGCCATTAATCAATGTCCACGATGGATGTTCATTAGTTGTTGGGTATTTATTTTATTTTAATATCTACTATTGATAATAATTAAAAAAAATGACTTAAAAAACGTGATTTATTACTTTGAGCAGTCATTGACTTTACGAAACATCACTTGAAATCTGGTTTATCAATTGTATTAGAATTAGTTCTCGATATTTTAGTTTTTTCTAAATCAGGTTGTTCTGTATTTTAATAAAATGGGTTTCGTTCGTTCTTTTTTCATTCATTAATAAAAAAAAATCTATAATATTTTGAAATATACGCACATGGTTTAAAGTTTTTTATGAAAAACCAATTTTATTAAAAGATATAACATTTTCATGTAAATGGCAAATATTAGCAGTGAATCAGGTAAACCTTCGATGTTTTACAGAAAACGTGCTCTTGCAGAATGAGCTTTAGTAGTGGCCTCGAGTTAAATAGGTACTTCTCCACTTTCCTCTGTCCTATCTCCTTCCTCTCTCTTCCGCCTTTGGGTTCACAAGATTTTCCAATTGAAGATGCCATATCTGACTCCAGACGGTTGGGAGCAGTTAGGGACCCTAGCACGGGATTAAAATAAAAAAGCAAAAAAAAATTTTATTAATAATTTTTTGGTACATTCATTGTATAATTTTACATTACATACAACTTTTTTATATAAACATTTAAAAAGTAAAGAATAATACAATTAGCAAATTAACCAAAAAATTCCCCATAGGCTTCGTCAGTTCGTGGGTACACTTGTGTGTTTGTTGAAATTTTACTCATTTACATAAATAATCGTTATAGATATTAAAAAAAAATTAAATAAACAAAAAATAAAAATTAGTTATTGAAATTTTGAAAATAACCGGCAACTGTTAATAATGAACCAAAATAATTACCTAAAAATAATTATAGGATTCCAAATAAGGTAAACATTTAGGTAAGTTCATAAAAAACATTAACAAAATAAGTAAAACCTGAAAAATATAATGTAGGTAGAACTCAAAATTTCTGTAAAAGTAATCGAAACTTATTGAAAAAATTGTGATTATTAAGGAAATATCCTATAAATTAAACGAAAAAAACGTTGAATTCAAAAACACAGAGAGAAATTTACGTGTGACAATGTTATGTGAAGCGATTCCATGTATAATAGTTATATTATTGAGAAAAACTATTTAAATATATTTTCACAAAAAGCACCTATTGATTGCACAAATTTGTGAATATTTCATTACATTATGCATGAAAATTACTTGTAATAAATAATATTACATTAAAATCATACAGGCCTATATTTTTGGAAGATAAAAATTTGAAATAATAAACATGTTATTGATGTAAATCATATTAAAACACCTTACATAAACATGTGGAATATGCTAACATAGTATGTCTTATCATATTATGAAGAGCCTTTCATTTGATGTATTTGAATATGATTTATTTTAGTGCCGCTAAATCTATATTTGTGTATATTTAATTAAAAGAAACTCCAAAGCCTTCCACACTTAAGATGAAGCCATACTAAATAATGCAAAATCATACAAAATCGTATGTTTTAGTTTTGAAAATTTGACCGCTTAGAAGTATTACAGATGCTTCAATTAAATACTGCGTGTAGAACATACTTTGGCCCTTAAAAATATCGGTCATTTTTTTTAATAAGTCTTTTAATAAGCTTAGAAAAAAATAAAGTATTAGGTCTATAAAAAACATTTTTAACTGAAAACTCTCCTACTTATAAACACTTTTTCGGATATGGTTTTATTGCACAATGTGGCAAATTCAGTTTCTTATATAATTATCGCGAAAAAAAATTATATTTACGCCAGAACCTCACAAAATAAAATATAATATGCATTTTCGCGTTGGTATTTTTGACATCACGGCGACAATACGGCAGTCGACGAATTTGTTATATCAAAGTGAACCTTATACCGTCCACCGAAGAACGACTGGCAGCCGCCCCCTGTCTTCCGTCATTACTCCTCCGAACGGAGCGGAGAGCAGTCGTGTTATGCTCCGCGCCGCTTATTTTCGTGAAATCAATTTAAAAATTCCGTTTTATTGCAATAAACAATGCATAAAAATGGAATTAATGTTTTTTACAGGCCTTTACGAAATTAACATGTAAAAAAAAATTCTCAAATATCTTTTCCAACCTTTCCAAAAGCTTTTTCTCTAGTATTTTTAAACTCCTCCCATAAAAGGGCGTGAATTCCGATTTCGATTTTTTCCTGTACTAGTGGATCGCCTTAAAAATAAAATACGAAGGGACTGATAAAAACTTCAAGAAGTGTTTACGTGCACGGAAATACGTACATTCAGACAATACGTTGCCAAGTTCCCCGCACGATCGTATAAACAACCCCCCGGAGAAGGTTCTTACGTAACTCGCCCCTAGGGGACAATCTGGAATGAGACTTGATGTATTTCAAAACCCTTTTCATCACGTCATCACTCGTCTCACAACAATTCCAGGTATGCGACGGGAAAAGCTTTTATGCGAACGGAATTTTATTATTTTTGTGAATGACAATTTTTTTTGTCACAAAAAGAGTTATTTATAAATACACGTATTTCATGATCTTTCTCTAAACATCGTATTTCGTTTGATCAAATCTATTTGAATCGACTGTTATGCTTGTTGGATTGCGTCTTGGATTTCAGTTGTAGTAAGTTATTAAAAAATCTAAATAGATTTATAAAAATATGATACAATGTTTGAAGCTACTTTGGTATTCGGTTTGAAAATAAACAAAAATATTTTGATGACATTTCAATACGCATGTCGTAAGATGAACAAATATACCTACCTAATATACGAATTTTATTTGAATTATATTTTTTTTGACAGACGTAAATGTTAAATTTCTGATTTTATTAATGACTTATACATAGTATGACGTTCATCGATTGTTAATTTTTTTTTAACTTAAAGTTAATGATGTTAATTATTATAACCAGCTGTCACACAAAACAAAATCATTCGTTTGCCAGTGAGTGTCAACTTTAAATACAAAATGTGATTTGCTTAGTTTTTGCATTCAAATAAATTATTATCTTCGATAGTTTATTGTAAATAATTCCAAAATTTTCCTATATATATTTGGTAAAATATTTACTCTTTTTACAGTTATTGGCATGCACTCTTTCTTCTTCTTATATTTTTAGAATTTCATTTTACCAAAGATTCATTGAAATGTATTGAAATTGATTATGCTTTGAAATATCACGTGAACCAAAAATAGACAAGACGGTTTGTTGTTTGTTCCACATTTAAAAACAACAACTTATTCTTGACTGATAATTATTATTTTTATATGGATTTATATATATTTAATTGTTATGTAAAATTTAGACATACTCATGAGCTACTTAGAACTAGCCCTTACTGGTCAATATATAATTAAAAACACTCCATTTGGCAAGACACTCCGTTTGTCGAGGTCTTGGCAGCGAATGCGTTTGCCCACTGCTTGCGTTTTGGGCCGGATCGGGGGAGACTGGTTGAGGGTGACCTAACTTAGACCTCTCCATTCGGACTCATCGCCTAGCACCGCAGTGGGAGGGATAGATTCAAACGTCCGTCACTTCTGGCCATATTGGATCGCAAGATTTCTAACCATTCCTCACACCTTTTTCCTTCATTTTCCTAAAAATACCCTTTACACAGCATCCCCAAAGATGACATAGGCCCTGAGGGATTTTCCCCTCAGGGAATCCTGTGTGAAGCTAGTGAAAAGAAACTATTTAATTTTTTTTTTTTTTTCAGATTAATTCTTAATAATACCATCGCTGTGTGTGGTTTTCCCATTAGATAACTGTGCGACAACTCGACAAAATGGAATCCATTAAAAAGCAAATTCACGTATAACTATTACCGCAAAGCTTTCAGGTTATTTTCAGCGGCCCAGAAATAAGTTGCTTATCTCCCTGCTTTAAATGCATATATTCACAAGTGTGCACTTGGCCCTAGTCAAGGCTGTTCTATGCGCATAGCTAATTAAAGCACACGCCACCTTGCGTGCTGGAGGGACATAGAAAACTGGGGACATGCGAATCTAAAAATACATACAAATTATTACATGTGTTTGCTAACATGTGAACGTGGGAAATAACTTGTTCATAAAGTAAGTGGGTAATAATACATACATTCCGATGTCGAGCTTTGTATTTTAATGGTGAGGATTTTGAAAAGTAGTTAGTGTTAAGTAAAAGTTATTAATTTGTGAAACGAAACAATCACTTTAGATTAACAATATTGTATTATTATAATGAACTCAAATTTTCTTTGAATTTAAGATGCTTTTTCAAAATTGAAGAATTCAGACAAGCGATGAAGTAGGTAATAATCAGATCCAATTTTTAAAATTGGAACTGGACGTGTAACTGAGTAGGTACCTACCTACTTTCTATGTGAAACCGCACATAGAGCCAGTGAAACTAAGGCATCCCCAATGGGGATATGCTGTAAGGCTGAAGGTAGTGGGGAGGGGAAGAAGATGGGGAAGAGGAAGGTGGTGAAGTACCTGGCTATTCAGATCTGGTCGTGAAAAGACGACCAAAGACATTTCAAGCAACTTTCAATTCTTCATAGTGGTCTTGCACCAGTGCGATACTCATAGTATCTTCAACTTTAGAATGTACCGCAAATATACTTTATATTATTTTAAACGAGTAAATTGTGAACTAACACAAATTAATAAAAAAAAATTCTTGCGCACGCCGGAATTTGAACCCGCGGCCTCAGACTTGCTAGATGGGGTACGTCGTATATGTTTTGTTGACAGATTTTGTATTTTTTAAGGATCTACGCTTTTTATCTTTTTTGACTTTTTGATATACTGGAATACAGAGTTCCAGGCCAAAAAGGCCCCTTTCTTTTTCATCTTGAGTTTTTAAAAATGGTTGTTAGAAAGTGCTTTTTATCTAAAGTGCAATGATCTATCCCAAAATTAACATCCCGTAATTTTCCACGGGTTGGCTCTAGTCTAATATAAATGTCGAAATCATCAACACCATCGTCGTGAAAATGATTGTCGAGATTGATTGACTTGTCAATCACCATCCCTTTGAAAGACTACTGAATTTTCTTTGTATATATTTTGATTGTATAATGATGAATCTGAATAGCCATTTACTCCTAACCTCTTCCATCATCCTTATCCTCATTCGTTTTCAGACAACATTGTATCACTTAGGATCTAACTTCACTTTACCATATTCCGAGATATGAGGTGTCAAAGTTTGCAAATACGATTTCTCATAATCTGTTTACCGATTTCTGATTTTGAGGTGAAATCTTGTGTAAAGTATTTAGTTAAACACTAAAGGAAAATAATTAAATAGACGTTTACTTACCATGTTAGAACATACATGCGTGAAGATAGAACCAAATGCCACCAGTTCGGGCAAGAACATTCATTGTATGATGTTCTACCCACTTTTCCCAAATGCCTTTACAAGATAAGTCCAAGTTCTACTTAAATATTCCTCCATTAAAATATGTTAAACATCGGTAAATAATAATGAGTTATCGTCTTTCTAACTTTGACACCTCAGAAAATGGAAAGGCGAAGTTGTAATCTTATCCAACTAAAGTGACAAACTACACTGCACCTCGTAAAAATGATCAAGATACCTATAAAATGGCTACTGCAAAAATTTCAAAGTACTTACACAAAACCTAACTAAGTGTCCCCAAATGTATTGCCGAATAGCACAATTATAAAATATATTATTTTATTTATTTTATTATTTTTTTTTACTTGAGCTCCACACAGGAGGCCCTGAGGAAAATAATTTCTCTCAGGGCCTATGTCATTTTTGGGGATGCTGTGTGGAGGGTTTTTTAGGAAGAGGAAGGAGAAGAAAGTTCTGGGAAGGAAAAGGGGTTTAAGGGGTGGGTAGGAATTCAGTGTGTCCTGGTCATCCGCCTCCAAGACCTAGACAAACCTCACCCATGAACCCGGGCACCTCTGCTAAATCACCAAACGTAGCGAACCACTTGGGGTGACCTATGGCAGAGGTGTTGGTTATCCAATAAAGGTTCCCGGGGCGGCGGTACCCATTCCCGCCTCCCAAATTGAAATGCATCAAGGACAAAACTACTTGTCTATATTCTGTGTATATCAGCGTTAAGTATGAAAAATCGTCACTGTCAATTTATTCGTTTCATATCCGTATCAACTTATTAAGACATGGGTGCCCCCAAATGGATAGGGGTATCCCAACTCCACAAAGATTCTGAAATCCCCTATTAAAAAAAAACATATCTTAAGTCTCATAGAAACGACACGGAATTCCCACCAATGATAACGCGTCCATAAACTGCCTCGCCCAGTACGACGAAAACGTACGTACAACACATAAAAGTTAAACCAATCCTCCGCAAAGAATAATCTCCTCATTTGCAGTCAAGTCTACAATTTGGGAGGCGGGAATGGGTAGCGCCGACACCTCTGCCATAGGTCACCCCAAGTAGTAAGCTACGTTTGGTGATTTAGCAGGGGTGCCCGGGTTCATGGGGTGAGGTTTGTCTAGGTCTTAAAGGCGGATGACCAGGATGCACTGAACCCAAGATTCCTACCCACCCCTTAAACCCCTTTCCTTCCCAGTACTCTCCTCTCCTTCCTTTCCCTAAAAAGACCCTCCACACAGAATCCTCAAAGATGACATAACGATTTTTCCAACAACCATATATATTATTAACTCATGATGAAAGAGAGAGGGGCCTTTTTGGCCCGGAGCTCTGTATGCCATTGTATCTAAAGACAAAAGTTAAATTGTTAAAGGTATTTTAAGACGACCTTAGGTTTAATAAATATAAAATAAATAATGCATAATTTCATAATAATTATAATTTTGGGTGGCCAACTGTCAACTGGCCACCATTAGGAACATAATAATTGGATTCGAGGTCTACTGTTTACTGAACTACTAGTACATACTAATACATACTTCATAATACAATGTATCCATCGTATTCGCATACGAATATTAACTATGAACCAAGTACCGTGGATTCCATTGGGTTAGTTGTTACTACCTTTGATTTACAACTTCGAGTCTTACGTCACCTTTTATTGTACGGCTTTTCTAGGAGCAGTAGTTGCGTAGAATCCGGTTAGGATATGCGTTTATTTTCAAATTTACTTTTGTGGCTTTGTGGATAAACTGATGAACGGAGTATGGCAATACGTGACACATGAAGGAACTTTTTGGTTAAAATAGCATTATTTTATTTTACGTAATTCGTTTCTTGTTTGATGTCACATTATAACGCTATTGAAAAAATATACCTATTTCACTTTATTGTGTTGTATACGGTGTCTGGAAATTTGTAGTACAAGCGGGAAACTGATGAATCTGCATCACACTTGACGGCCTCCGAAGATCGCAGGTTCAAATCCGGGCGTTTTTTTTTTTTTTCAGAGAAAGGCAAACATTCCCGAGTTTAAAACTTGACAATATTTGAAAAACTCCTACTATAACCACAGCAAGAAGAAAATCTTGCTTGTTTCGTGATGGAGGAAATCCGCAAAGGAGCCGAAAAATAGAACAGACAACGCCTGGAAGGGACCCAAACACGATGCCAACTTAGCCACTGACCGATCTTTTTTAATAATTAAAAATAATTTGAAATGGTTTAAAATAAATTATTACGAAAAGTTAATAATTTTAATAGTTTTATTATCACGCCTTTCAGCATTTTTGAATGTACATAGGTATAAATTAATGCAAATTTTGATTGAAATAAAATCGATATTGAGTTATTATTTTAAAAAGCTGGTACGCAGAATAATTATTTTTTCCCATTAGAAGCGATCTGTACGATCGTAAGAACATCTTTCGACGAAATATGAGTTCTCGGCCGCTGGCTGATTAGTGGCCCTTAATGGAACAGGAAACACCTGGGTGGTACCCAAACGCGATGCCAACTTAGCCACTGACCGATATTTTTTAATAATTAAAAATAAATTGAAATGGGTTCAGCAATGTTTGGTGACAAGCTCTGAATAGCCAGGTACCTACTTCCCCACCGTCCACTTTCCTTCATCCTTCCACTTTCCACTAACTTCAGTCTCACAATATACCACATTTGGGGATGCCATAGTCTCTGGTTCCAGGCGGTTGGGAGCAATTAGAGCTTTTGTGCCGCCTCCACATAAAACATAAAAAAAACGAAACACGGTCAATTTTTGATCAATTTTTGAATCACAATGAATTTTAAATTTGAGCTTTTGTATTCGACTAAAACGAGACCAAAGATTTTTTTTTTCTAATTCGAAAAAAATATCTGCTATAAATAAAAAGGTCGAAGCGTAGATCTGGCTCCATTTTTTTTTTACCCTTTATTTGCCGAAATGTATTGAAAAAAAAAATATCATGCTCGGATAGAGATAAAATATGTCGCAGATTTACCAATTTTCAGCTTATACTTATACTTATACTTTGAGTATCGGGATACCGTGTACATTTGAAAATATAAAATTAAACATAAGTACCTAATCACTTTTAAGGCAAAACAAAATTTAACAATCCACCTCAAAAAGTGTTGCGAAGTTAATGCAAATAGAGTTATGTACACAGAACTTATGCTTTCGAATCGCAATAAGAACAAATCGATACTAATTTGCGATAATTATTGGTCATTTAAAGTGGGAATTATCACAGCTGCAATTAAATACATTTATGTATACATTGCAAGCGCTAATGAACCATTTGATGAATCGAACTAAACTTTAAATACTAAACGATCGGATAAATACATAGAATTTTGTATATTTATGACAAGTGATAATTAATTCTTACTTGTGATAATAAACTGTTTTTTAATAAATTAAATAATATTGTTTATGAATATAAAAAAAACGTTTTAATAAAAACATAGTTCTATAAATTAAATTTGATTTAATTACTTCATCCATAAAAAAAAATATTTTCGTTGTTTGTTCCTTATGCGTTACTGTACCATTCATCCGATTGCTTTGACACTTTGGTGATTTTTTGTGTGCACGCCCGCGGAGGTTTAATAATATGTGGTGGTGAGTCCTGGAGTAAGGAAATTAGTATTAAAAAATACAATAGATAGTGCGCGAGTTGTTTGAAAAATGTGTGTATTTTATATAAATTAGCGGCAGGGGATAAGGCGGGAGTGTGAGGGGAATCTGCCAAGGGGGAGGGTAACGAAGGAGAGTTTGGGGGGGGGGAACTTTGCGGGCGGGGGGAAGGCGGGGAAGGTGCGAGGGGAACAATGGTAAAAACAAAAACATATTTTGCATCCTTAAGCACCGCAATAAACGGAATTAACACACAAAAACTTATCACAAAATTTTCTTTCTTTAATTGCAACGCATGCCAGGCACTCGCTAGTAAAAAATGATTTTAAAATCTTCAGGTTTCAATTTTTACCTGCGGCAACTGAATCCGTACACTGCGTACACCGGTACGTTTCAAGTTCTACATATGTACATACCAACACACTTATTAAGCAGTACAGGCTTCAGGCCTTTTGATTGGTTCACACGATGTAAAGTAGGGTGTGAATTGGGTTGCCAATAAGTTAGTATTTATCTTGGTCAGATTGAAGATAGACTTGCTCCAGGTTTTATGATTATGTGAATCGCTTTAGGATAAGAGAGATTATAGTTATCTAGTCGTATGAAGATTCAATACTCGTTTGAGTAAACGTTTCAGCGGAACAAGTCTTATGCAAACATGATTTCTCTATGATTGATGCAAACTGGATTTGCTTGCGCTATGATGAGAAAATAATTGAAGGAAGAAATGTATAACAGGTTAAAACACCTTTTGTGAGAAGATTGGAGACCCCGAAAAGATTAGGTACGCTCTTTAAGTTGTGCCTAAAACTATTATTTTTTTACATTAGCCCCAAACAGGAGGTCGTCAGAAAAGTAATTTCCTTCAGGGCATAGGTCATCTTTGGGGATGGATGATATTTTTAAGAAAAGGAATGTAAGAAAGTTCTGGGTAGGAAAAGGTATGAGGGGTGGGTAGGAACCTAGGGGTCAGTGTGTCCAGGAGTGACGGACATGCGAATCCATCGACGATGATGGGTCGAGAGAGACCTGCCTACTGGAGAGGTCAAATAACCCCACACCGGCCTCTGCCGTTCTGGCCCGCCTTGCAGCTGGATGGCAGGCGCCAAGACTTTAACACGCCACACTTGATGAACCCTGGCATGTCTAAGTCACCAAATATAGTAAACCACTTGGGATGACCTTTTTTTTACATTAGCTCCACACAGGAGGCCCTGAGGAAAATAAACCCCCCAGGGCCTATGTCATCTTTGGGGATGACGTATGGAGGATCTTTTTAGGGAAAGGAAAGAGAGGAAGTTATGGGTAGGAAAAAGGTATGAGGGGTGGGTAGGAATCTGAGTGTCAGTGTGTCCAGAAGTGACGTACGAATGAATTCATTCTTTCCACTGCAGTCCAAATCCTGCTGAGAGTCCTGCTTGAGAGTTCAAAAATCTCCCTCAATCAGTCTCTCTCGATCCGGCCTGCCACGCAGTTGGTGAGCAGGCGCATCCGCAGCCAAGATCCAGACAATCCTGGCCCCCATGAACCCGGGCACCCCTGCTAAGTCACCAAACGTAGCGAAGCACTTGGAGTAAACTATGGCAGAGGTGTTGGTTATCCAATAATTGGTTCCCGGGGCGGCGGTACCCATACCCGCTTCCCGAACTGGGCAACTTAAGGCAGAAGTGTTGGTTATCCAAAAAATGATTTCTTTGACATCATCTTGATCTGCCTTCCGAATTTTTCTGTTTTAATATGCTACTTAAATATAAACTGGAACATGTGAACTCAGTCCATCGATGTTCGTAAGTGTTACGAGATAAAACAAAATAGACCAATGATAAAATAGAACAGTGAAAAACAGATCGATGATAAAGTATAATTGTAACTAAACAGAACAGTAAGAATAATAATCTTATCCAACCTAACCTTACACAAATCTATTGCATGTTAGAAAAACATCAATTATGAATCGATAAATGTTTTATTTTAAATGATCTGTATTTTTTAGTATTCTATATTTTCACTATTATGTTTTATCACAATAATATGAGTATTTGGCTGATTTACATAGCGCCGTTTATGTGAGAAATCACCAGGTTTTCCAAGGATATACCTTTGTTGTAATATTAATACACGTTCCACCTCTGGAACGTGAACTATGTATCGGTGAAATAAAAAAGCCCCGGAATGACACTACTAACGATGCCTACCAAGCAACTTAAATATCAAGTGGGAGGACAAACAGATAAATAATTGTGTGCTTTCAGATGTCAATATAACGAGCATCAAAATTTAATCATTAACCGATAGCTTCGTTAGGCTCGATACGTGATATGAATGCCTGAAAACAGATTTCCAAAGGGATTGCCTACTGTAAAATCACGAATAACATACAGTAAATATTCTTAACCGTGTTGGTTCTTAACCGCACCTGGTGGTCAACACCTGATATAATGGGGTAGGCAATATACTGCGCACCAGTTGCGATTGGGGCTATGAGGCAGGATGGGCTACGCCTCCCCAAAAAATAGAGAAAAAAGGGGAGTAAAGAGTTAAGACGCAAGTATACGTACATCCAAAATATAGCAAAACTTTAAATTTTATCAATTTATTATTGTGTACAAAAGTCTTACAGTTACTTCAGTTTAAGTATTACGCATGAATATTATCGTATTTCACTAGAAATTGCTCTTTTTTGTATTATACAACACCTCATACCGTGGATTTTTGCTTGCCGCGCTAATCTACTACTAATAATACGGTAGGGAGGCAGAGATAGGGCCCGCCTCCGAGAGCCGCTATTTCGTATGGGTGGAGGGGAGTGGGAAAGTCACATGGAAACGAATTGAACGGTAGCCGTCGCACGGTCGAATGTTGTTCGGCTTGAGGCGCGCCTCGAAAAACGAACACTTCCGAAGTAGAACCGATTATTTTCTATTAGCTCTAACGATCTGACCAACTTTTCTTTAGTTTTGTGATAACGCGCCAGTAGGAGGTACCAACTGCCGCGCTATTTGGATTAATTTAGTAAGTCGATTTTGCAGTAGACGGTCTATCTTGTGTTTGTACATTATTATTATTGTAGTTTGAAGTAAGTATTAGTTCCATTGATTTTTTTTTAGGTTTTAGTATAATGGGTATATAATACTTGCATTAAAAAATGTTTGTGTCTCCCACTTTTCAATCACGCAAAACCGCCACTGTTGCGGACGAGAGAAGGAGGAGAAATGGAAGAAAGGGAAGAAAAGGACGAAATGAGAGATGGACCACTAGCCACATTGGCGGGTTTCCATTGACGAAGACGCTGCATGTGCGTTAGACCTCGTTATTGAACTCTTTATTCCTCTAGGACTTACGATTAGAAAATACAGTGTTCTACAGGCATGAGGAATAATAGTGGAACTATTGAGAAATGTTGAAGACGTTAAACATTTCAGTGCTTTGAGTAACAAGCAATAACTAATAACTACTTTATCGTCTCTACAACTTGTATTCAAAACAGGATTACAGCAAAACAAGATAACCTACATCCGCAATGGTTTATGATAACCGATGAATTTAATAAATAGCACGTATCGAAGACAAAAGTAATTTTAACGAATCTTTGATAAGCCATAATATGATTAAATTATACAAACACTTTGTTTTAACAAAAAATTTATTCACCAATGATCATTTTCGATTTCATTGGGGTAACAATTTAAACTAATCAAATACACATACATAGTATGGAAATATACAAGATGAGAGATGGTACAACTTCGGGAGGTGATGATAATACAACTAAAAAAATTTTTTTGGAATTTCCAAGGTTTTAAGGTAAAAAAGTGAATGGAAATAAAAAAAATCAAAAATTACTTTTACTATCACGTAAAATCACCTCCCAAAGTTAAGGCAATTTACCTTGGAGCAACTATTTACACAGGAGGAGCTATTCCGGGCAGCGCAAGACGGAGAGACCTTTTCAAGAGTGATCGCCAACGTCGGGGAGACCTGATAAGGCACACAAAGAAGAAGAACTATTTACAAAGAATTGTTTACCTATTTTTATATGCCCAGACGTTATTTTTGTTTAGTTTTAATTAATTACTTATTACTTCCCTGATGAAGTCTAAGAGAAGTGAAGCCGTTTGGTGAATAAAATAAAGTAACTTAGTACTTAAAAGCAAAGTGTTTTTTTTTTTTAATTCAATAAAGCGTCAAAATACAAAGTGATTGATTTCTCCGAAAACAGAACCTACAACAAATTAGGCAAACCTAATGATTGTCCTCTATTGAAAAATATTTTCATATCACCTGAAGATGGTTTCTTTTAATATTACCATTTCTTTAAATTGAAGTTTTTAATGTAGTTACCTTAACGTCACAATCTCTTAATATTGTAAAGTCAACGGAATAGTGTGTGGAGCTAATGTAAAAAAAAGAGGAAGATCTAAGGGGCAGGATAAGATACTTACAACGAATGACTAGGAGAGATATTGTTGCAAAAAGGAATTAATTTTTTATCTGATTATTGTTCTTTCACTGAAGTGATTCTGAATACACAATTAACTGAAAAGCGGGCGAGCACAATAAATAATTGTGATCATTGAAATTATTTAACTGTAAATATTTATGCAAAATTAAATGAAGCGGTCACCTATTCAGATACCCACTTCTACGAATGTTGCTTATTAACCTTCCTGATCGAATTGAGTGGGAAGAATACACAATGTCAAATTATGTTATTGATAAATTTTGTCTAACTTGTTTTGTTGTCAACGCGTGCACTTCTGCAGACATGAAGTTTAGGGCAATAAATTTAAATATCATTAAAATCGTTTCACCGGCAATATAGTCAAAAGTCACCAACCTCGACAAACGATCAGTCGAACAGTAAAATCTACCTCTCCTCTCCAAACAGGCTTTTTTAATGGCAGTCTTTTAATTTCTGTTTCATTTGTCATAGAAAACACGAGAATGTAAAATGAAAGAGAAATGAACTTAGATCGTAATTTTGTTTTACTTATGTAATAATACGCTAACACAAATTTCAATGGAACCTTTTTTTAAATTGAATCATGTAGTTATCTACTTATTTATATACAATAAATACTGTTTTGATATTAGATCTTATTTCCTGAAAAGCGTAGTCAGACAGGGAGGATGCATGTACCCAGTATTGCTTAACTTATACTTGGTTGAACTAACCCATAGGTTAAACCATACTTAGGTGCAAGACACTGCAGTGCCCCCTAAATGTTCACGGAATGGCGAGTTCCTGGATTTGTAGCTTTATTAAGTAACAAGATTGCAGGATTTAGGGGAATTATTAACAGCTCTAGAAATATCCTCATCATAGAATACCGTCTGACTTCAGGATCAAACATTGAATAACATTGGAGAAAGATATTGGCTCCCACAATCTCAGTTCCGATGGACCAACAAGAGCTCACTTTTATTTTATTTCATTTTAATTAAACAATATTATGGATATTACGCTCTATACTATTAAACAGGTCGGTGGCTGAGTTGGCACCGCGTTTGGGTCCAACCCAGGCGTTCCGTCTTCGATTCCTCGGATGGCTGAGTCCTCCATCACAACATAAGTAACATTTTCCGCTTTTTTCCTCTGATTATTTGTTTTCGATTTTATTTTTTATTTTTATTTTGTACTTTGTTCTATCTTTATTCTTATTTATACATAAATACCTATGTTTTTTTAATATATAATTATACTCTCTGTGGAATGTGAGGGATTGTACCTATCTTCCCACATTTTGGAATAAAAACCGTTGTTATTTTTATTATTAGGTTTTTCTAACAATTTTTTAGCGCAGTTGCGGAAAAAAATAATATAAAGGAATGAGATTGAACTATCACAATATTTAGATTTATCAAACAATAATTCTTAACATAATTAGAGACAACTTTTTATATTATACTTTTTTTCGTAGGTTAAAAAAAAGTACCTACGAAAAAAAGTTTTAAAACATTTGAAAATAGAGTTGGTAGCTCAGTTGTTTCCGATCTCTGAGTAGGAAGGTTCAACTATCAGTCAAAAAAATTGAGTTTTAAAGACATTTGAAAACAGAAGATGTATTGGAGTTAAAAAATAAACATTGTGAAAGAACACAATTCAATTAAATAATAATAGCCGGGGTTCGAACCCGCGACGTTTTTATTTCTAGTCGATAGCCTTACCTCTCAGTAACGGAAGTCGTCAGGTTCTATGGCTAGAAGTAACATGGAAACATAAATTCCAATGACTTGAAGCTAAAGCAAATAAACATAAACTGATAATCAAATATTATAATATCAGATCAATAATTATAGTTAGGTCCTTACCATGCGTTGTTATTCGAACACCTCTGTATTGGAGATGCATCACGTTGTTGCAACACTCCTTGTTTATTTATTTTTTTAGGTTCTCCATAAAGCAGTTATACACCAAATTTTTATAGAGAAGATTACAAAATTTAAATACCTAGGATATATCATCAACAATAAATTAACAGATGACGAAGATATTGACATGCTCAGTAGAAGATTTCGACTCTGCAGTCCACGGGTGAAAAGGACGCTCTTCTTAGCCTTCTGCACCACCCTGTACACATGCGAGCTTTGGGCAAACTTCAAAAAAAGAACCATAGAAAGGCTTCGTGTACAATATAATAATGCTAACCGTCTGATGTTCGGACTCCCCAGGCACTGCAGTGCCTCCTCAATGTTTACAGAAGGGCGAGTTCCAGGATTTAAAGCTCTATTAAGGACCAGGATTACAGGACTGAGGGAAAGGATAAACTACTCCAGAAATATTCTCATCATAGAATCCCGTCTGTCTTCAGGTTCGAGCATCGAAGAACACTGGAGAAAGACACTGGCTCTCAGAATAAGAGCTCAGTAAAAGATTTTATCATATATCTTTGAATCCTTATTATTATCTAATGATATTACTTCTTTTATTTTATTTTTGTCTTTCTAAATTCAATCTTACTATATTATTGTCACTTTCCTATTTTTCTTTGCTTCGATTTTTATTTTTAATCTATTTTATTATTTTTTAGCCTTTATTTTGTTTCATCTTAACTCTTATTTATTTATAAATACCTATGATTTTATTATATGCTGTACTTTTACTCTGTGTGGGATGTGTGGGATTGCACTCTCCTCCCCACATCCTGGAATAAAGACCTTATTATTATTTTTAAATAAAAAAGTCCATGGGAACAATTTCACTATGTTGTGACGTATGTCAAAAGATAGTTACTGAACACTCTATAGGTAATATTGAAGATGTCGCTGCTCAATGCAGAATCGTTAAGCAGTTGAATTGCTCTGTTTAATGACGCATTCTGAATGGAAGAAGTTCTCACTTCCGGAGCATAAAAAAATGCGTGGGATCTCCCACGAGTATACGCATTAGGGACATATAGGTTAATCTCCTTCAACATAGGTGGATTTAGTAAAGTATCGGAGATTAGCTTAAAAAAATGTTTCTTCAAAAATATTTTTCGGTGGGCTTCTAAGGTATTAATATCGAGCATGCTGTTAAGAACAATGATGGATACAGGAATGGGTAATATGTATATTTAAAAAAAAATATGGAAAATATTAAAAGAAGTAACATATACACAAAAATACAAACAAAAAATATACTATTGAACATCTTAACATTAATTCAAAGAAAATAGATGCCAATACAAATGCAGAAACTATAACAAATCATGTAAATGATTTCTTTGCAAATATAGGAAAAGTTTTAGCGAACCGTAAAATACATAACACAAACAAACATACCGAACAATACACAATCGACACAACACAGATTTATAATTAAAACAACTTCAATAGAGGAAATTGACAAAATAATAAACACATTAAAAAACGAAATTGCACCTGGATTAGATGAGATAACAACGGATTGCATTAAAATAATAAAAAATGAAATATTAAAACCTATAACACACTTAATAAACCTTAGTATAAAACACTCCTGCTTTCCTAGTTCTCTTAAAACAGGACTGGTGATCCCTATTTATAAATCCGGAAACAAAATGGAAATAACTAACTATAGACCAATCACATTATTAAACTCGCTATCAAAGTTTTTCAAAAAAGTCTTAAAAAACCAAATCATAAAATACTTGGAAGAAAACAAATTAATCTCAGATAAACAATATGGATTTAGAGAAAAGAGAGGTACAAAAGAAGCTTTGGCATGTACTATAGATTATATACATAGCAACTTAGATCAAGGATACAAATGTATAGCGATATATCTAGATTTAGCTAAAGCCTTTGATTCAATCTGCCACAATACACTTTTTAAAAAATTAGAAAATATGGGTATCAAAGACAAGGAACTCCAACTATTAAAAAGTTATATGAGTGATAGAACAAAACAAGTCAAAATTAATAACCACACAAGTAAACCACTGCCGATTACATACGGAGTTCCACAAGGAAGCATACTAGGGCCCGTTCTTTTCACTATTTACATAAATGAACTTTGTAGTATGGAAATAAACGGTGAAATAGTTAGCTATGCAGATGACACAGTTTTACTATTTAAATCTAAGGATTGGAATAATGTATTTTACATAGCAAATTTAGAAATCACGCGGGTGAAAACTTGTCTAGACTCAAAAATACTTACACTAAATATACCGAAAACAAAATTTATGACGTACAGTATAAATAGTACAGGACAACCAAGAAACAACTCAAACACCATAAAAATACACGAATGTTTAAATACTAACATCTGCAGTTGCCCTTCTCTAGAAAAAACAGAACAAATAAAATATCTGGGAATCATAATTGACCATAACCTTAGATGGACACATCATATCAAACAAATCACAAATAAACTCCTCAAAACAATACACATTTTCCTAAACATAAGAAACATATATAATATAAAACAAATGAAAACAATATATTTTGCACTTTGTCAGTCAATAATAGAATATGGATTAATTATCTGGGGAGGAGCAACAAACTCAGCTATCGATCAGTTAGAAATCGCGCAGAAAACGATCTTAAAGATAATACTTAAAAAACATAGACTGACTGACACAAACCAAATATTTAACAGTTGTGACGTACTAGATATACGCCAATTATATGTTAAAACACTGCTAAACTACATTTTTGACCAGAAAAACAAATTTCAACAATCTCAAAATATCACTAACAGACCAGTTAGACAATCGTACAAAAATAACTTAAAAACTCCGACGGTAAATACAAGCTTTGGACAAAGGCACTATAAATATCATGCTATAAAAGCATTCAACAGACTTACCTTTGAAATTAAAATGGAAGAAAACAAAAATAATTTCGTACTCAAAATTACAAAATGGATTAAAGAACAAAAAAGACAATATTACCAAAATTTCTTTACAAAATAAAAATAAAACACAACTACACGAAACACTCAAAACCAACATAAAATACACATCACTCACAAACACACAACACATAATATATACCGATTTTAATTTATTTTTTTTAGTAATAAAATAATTCATTTTATCCTATAATTTTAGCTTAATTATAAATTTTAATTTTTAGTTTATTTTGTTTTTCTTTTATAAAATGGAGGCCTCAACACAGGTGAGCTACCCAGTGAGGCCGACATTGTTTAATTTTATTTTTGAAATGTTAAAGTATTATGTCAAACAAATGAATAAATAAATAAATAAATATTCCCTCATATAGAGGTAATGCAAAAACCGTTTTCATACTCTTTCTACTTGTAGGATATGGTTTTGTTCAGGGGGGCCCAAATAATGGAGCTGTATTCCAGGATGCTGCGGACAAGTGCTTCATATGTTCTTCGTATTGCAATTCTAATAGTAAATTATCTGGCATTACGAATAACAAATCCGAGCATTTGACAGTGTCAGATATTATGTAGATGGCGATAAGGTTAAAATTCGCGCTTGACACCTGTCGACTGTTTTGATTTATGCAAGAAAAGATCATCTCAAAAATTGTGTTTTATTTTATTTTGCGAAGTTCAGGCACAAATATTGAAAAATTTAAAGTTCATTTTCTGATTCTCAGAACTTAATTTAACACGTTATACGATAAATGATCAGAAGATTTTTAACTTCAAAGCAGTTTTTACAGGCTTTGTACTTTATTTTATCTGGCCTTAAAAATGCAAAATTATTTCAAAGGCCGTTTGTGTTCCATTCGAAGTATTCCATTAAAACCTCTGAAATATTTCCAAGTGATCAAAATTTTCAAATAAAAAAAAAATATATATAAATATTTTGCATGATTTTGTTGTAATTCGCCTTAAATATAATATTGGTACCTACTTGGATATCTGTACGAACGATACACGTAATGTTAATGTCGATAAATTATTAAATAAATTAACTTGTAACTTGCTGCCTATCTTGTGTGTCAATAGATTTAATCAGTGACCCACATTGAGCCGATACAATCTCGATGAACGGTGGCAATAATATATAATTCAACAATATATGGATGTTTTAAATACCAATAGGCTCACTGGTCAGATAATCACTAGAGATATGATCATTTCCGAAATAAAATTACACGATTCTAGTCACCAAAATAAATTTAAAAAACCATTGATGTTTTTAATTTCAAATTTTCAAACCATTTATTGGGTAGCCAACACCCTTGCCATACGTTACTGGCTATTTTTGTTTTTGCAAAGTGATAAAAAATAATTAATATAAAGGAGTATTTAAAATGTAAGCTGAACCCGTACAGGTTTTGGAAATACGCGCCCGGGTTCACGGAATGAGGTTTTCCTAGGTATACAGTCTATGTGAGGGCGAGACGGGTTCAAAAACATTGTTTCTTTTCTGTTTGTTTTTTTTTTAATTATTTTATATCATGTATCGAGTGCTAATATATTTTTTATCTTTTGTACTTCGGTTAGTTATACTATCTTTAGTGAGATATTTTAAGACCACTACTGGCTACCAGAAAACGAGAAATATAAATATTTTTGGTGACTTTAAGTACAAGTTTGTTAATGTCACCTTTAGTTGAAATGACTTCATTATGCCACTTCGTTTCATCATAAGTCAATCAATATTATCTACAACTGCAACTAATTTGAATATAAAAAAGTTCAACACATAATTCTACTGCAAGACGTATAAGTCAACTAATCTGAAAAAAAAATTATACTGATTTTAATTACCGTTGTAATGTTTCAAAGTAAAAAACAAATAAACAAATTTGTTTTCAATAATATTAAAGAAGAAGATAATATAATACACATGGAAAAATAAAAAATGATATTGTAGCAACTGGTAATGAAAGCAAGGATCTTACCGTAAGAGAACGCCTTCAAACACTTGACCTTTGAAACTTGGTAATTTTTGTCGATCTCCATTACCAATATTTCTCTCAACTCCCATATTTTTTGGTGTTATCTTTATATATTGTGTATCTTTATGTATTAAATCGATGGGTGTAACCTTCAAAAGTTATTCAAAAAGTTTAAATCGATTTTCTTTTCTGTCATTTTTCCCAAACGTTCGAAGTAAAACGGATCCATTTGACATGAGATCGTAAACGTTATTTATTTATTTCACACATTCCTTAGGCTTAGGTAATGTATGCAATATGATTAAAATAATATTACACGATAAGTTATTACTTCACAAACTAACGGGTTAATCCAAGATACTACAGGATGTTTTGAGATTGACAACCACATGAGACCTTACACAAATATATTATTACTTAAAGACTACATAATAAGTTGTTGCACAGATAACTATGCATGCTTGCCTGTGTGATGTGTTTAAATATGTATATGTTTCTGGTTTGAGCTCTTACACATCTTCTTCTCCCTTTTCTATTAATATCTCAACTAAAGAATTATTGATTAGATTTACGTAGGCAAATGATTTAGAAAGTGCACGAGTAAGAAATAAACTACTGCCATATAGAAATTATGTAAATAATGTATAACAGTATATTATATCAATGATTTGGTCCATGTTGTTAAATACTCTGAAATAGAATTATTTACTGATGATGCCAAGCTATACAACTATATATAAGTCAATAAAAAGTCAAAATGATTGTGTCAATTTACAACATGATTTGTCCTGTTCAGGGTGGATCAATGCAAGACAAACTGTGAGCAGAATTCTTGCCTGAACAGACTATGCAATAGTTATAATAACGTATTATCCAATGTGGACATTTTCAATTGCGAACTTAACAAATATAAGAGGTCCGTAAAAGAATATTTCTCTGATGGTGAATAATGTTATGTTTTTTTATGAAATTAAAAATTTTAATGAAATTAAATTTTTTATGAATAATGTTATGTTTTACGTGAATAATGATTTGTTTTTATTGTTTTATATTTCTGTTATGATTTGATTTATATGTACAACCTCTCTCCATGGCTACCAATGTATTGATAGATTTTTTGTTTAGTAATGTTTCATTTTATATAAGAAAAAAATTGTTTTATATTTTTTGTTTTTTGTTTTATATAATTTTTGGATTCATATTGCTTTTTTATAAAATTAATTTACATTCTTATTATGCTGTCTCAGTACAAGTAAAGTCACAAGGAGGAAATCCAAAATTGGTTTTATTTTGGCTATTTAATATTATGTACAAACAGAAATAAATGTAAACTGTCGATTTCCTGAAAATTAATAAATAAATAAATAACCCGCATTAGTTAAAATAATTATAATAATAAAAAAAAAAACAGATATTATTAAAACTAGATTTTTTTTTAATTTTCGATTTGTGATACTATTTATACACGAGAGCATATTACGGCCCTGGGCGGTTTCTTTATATTTTATTCGTAGATTTAACCAAAACCAAAGCAATATAAGGTGTGGAAAAATTTTAACATAAATTTACCGATTTTTCTATAGTAATTCTACTCTATAATATATAATATCTTCATGCTTAAGCAAACACCACATATACCCTAATGACGAACACAATTACGCTATCCCAAACGTTATAAAGAAAGCGGAAGAACAGAAAAAAATTTCGCGATAATACTTGGGCCGTAAAAACCTTAGGTCATATTTGTACATATGTATGTATACAGTATTTTTATAATTTTTGTCAAAAAAATAAATATACATCACTTACAAAACAATACGTAACCATACATGGTATTAATTCAGATATTGTAATACATTTGAGATGTACCACCATAATAATAAAACTAGGCATGTATGTATAGGAATGTATTATTAAGTTCGTTATTATTTCTTGATTTATATATTAATAATATTTGGATGTATTAAGTATCACATTTTTTTGTGAAAAATCACCTCTTTAAAGTATTCAGAATAAATTTTCAGATATTTTTTAAAGGTATAATTTGAAATTTAAAAAATCGATATTTATTTGTCTGATACTTTCTGATGACTACACCAAGATATTTATAATTATATTGCGCATTGCTTTTTTTACATTTTAGAGTTTGGAGAATTGATGATTGTCTGGGTTTTCCGTTTTTTTTTTTAAATTTGTATTTTTCCACGGTAAAAGAAAAATGAATTTGGTTTTTTGACTAAAAAATCATCACTTTTATTCACACTACTTAACAAAAAGTTTGTAATAAAAATAATACATGCCAAGCAGACATGAAAATGTAGCGTTTATTTAGACATTTAAAACTATTAAGAGAACATTATTATTAGTATCTATCATTAATTATAAATTCCTAATATAAAAAACATAAACAAAGAGATTCTAATATACAATATGTTGGAATTCTTTCGTTTTAAGATAGACACGATCTTTATTATTATCAACTGTCAGAGTTTAGCAAATTAATTAAATGTTATTATTTGTCACACCAAACGAACCTCTATAAGTTGCTAAGTGCAGCAATAAGAAATAAGAAGTATTGATTAAACTGGACGGTGGTGCGTTTAGTTATTAACAGAATTGATTACTTTAATTACCGACAAGTTCTTATCAATAATTATCACAGCTTAGGTAAGTGCTCGCTGGTAATGGTGATTGATATCTCCTGTCTGCAACACTCCTGCTTATATTAAAACCTCCCTCCGCTCGGTGTTGCGATTAAAAAGGTAATTAGGAGCATAACTTTGATTAGCGAAATATTTCTGCAAGCCAAAATGATGACGGCTTCCGTGGTCGAGGGGAAAGGCTCTCGACTAGTAAAGGCACTCGCTGATTTAAATCCCTGCGTGAGCAAAAAAAAAATATTGATATGAGTTATATTACATTTTATTAATTAAAAATAATAAGTTCTTTTCTCACTAATAGGTATCTCTAATACTTTTTGGAAGGAGATGATTTCACTTGAATGTATAGAGTTATTCGAAAAATCTGATATTTATTAATATAACGCGGATTACAAAGTAATGACCACTGTTAATCAACCTAATTATGAGCTGGCTATGATTGATCCGGTGGCCCATGGCCCATATCCATACTCTTAGCGGTGGTCACTGTCTTTTGTGGGAACAGCTGGCCTCAGCCCTCTGGTGATCTTGCTGGGAAACCAATCCTGCCGACATCTTGCGGATTTTATGGAAAGCTTTTATACTTGTAACCCTTCCGTGTTCAATTCCTTGGCTGGCTAAGTTCTCCAAGCAATATTTTCGGTTTTCTGTGGCGGTAGTAGGATATTTTCAAACATTGTTGAGTTATTCGTAACCTGGGAATTTTTGTCTTTCTTTTTAAGATAAGATAAAAAAATCACTGTGACAAGACAGGAGGCTTTTAAATATACTACATAATATTATGTATTATATCCAGAGTGGAAGATACTCTCAGTATCACTCTGATGTGAGACCACCATTCAGAATCGAAACATTGCTTAAAATGGCTTTAGCCGTGTTTGATGACATGATTTAAATAGTCTGGTGGTTTTCTACCTTCCTCTTTCTCATCTCCTTCCTCTACATACTATCTTCAATACCCCAATTGGAGATGCCATAGTCTCACTGACTCCAGACGGGAGCAGTTCGTTCTCAAGAAAAAAAATAAATGAAAATGTTGGTTATGATTTGATTGTTTCATTGCTGTAATTATGTACGTAACGATTTTATGATAAAAAATTGTTATTAAAAAAAACATTATGACCTTATTCACGGCACACTTTTGATTGGGGCAATAATTATACAAGTTAAAATGAATAATATGTTTTTTTTAATTTTTATAGTGAATACCGCACAAGAGTCCCAACTGCTCCCGTCTGAAGCCAGTGAGACTATGGCACATATGTTGTGAGGCTGAAGGTAGTGGGGAGGGGAAGGAGATAGGGAAGAAGAAGGTGGGGAAGTACCTGGCTATTCAGATCTGATCCCCAAACAGGGCTAGTTCCATTTCAAGCAACGTTTCAATTCTGAATGGTGGTCTTTTACCAGGGCGATACTGAGAGTGTCTTCCGCTCTGAAACGTGCTGCAAATATTCTATATATCATTTTAAATGAATACATTGTGAAATAACATGAATTAATTCGGTGTGCGAGTCAAGAACCTTACTTTTAAATGTACATTTATAATCACCATATCCAACAATAAACCTATTTCATATTTGGTTAATATTTTTAAATTGTTGAAATTTCAATTGAAAAACATCTACACGAGGGGCCAAGTTATTTAATAATGTAATCATTTTTCCGAGCGAAATTAACAATGGGAGGTTAGTTCTACACCCCGAAACAACAAATGCGCCTGTGAAGTTGTTCAGAACATAAAACTTAAATTTTTGTACGCTGTTATCAGCAAAGCAGTTTTCCTTCTATCGGCGAGGCTACCCAGCACGCCGGACAGAAATGCTAATGGATATAACCAGGGATAATATGTATATAAGATATAAATATCTCACTAACATTTAAATATTTGGGTTCCACGATGCCCACAGACCGATTATGATAACAACTACCTAAATAATGTGTGTAAACAGGAAAACCGTCAAAAATAATGTGTGTATAGAAATGATAAAAGAGCAATGTCATTTTGCCGGCAGAAATAACATATTAATGTGTCCTTTGAATGCAATCTTACTGACGCTTGCAAGTAAAACAATATAATATTTCTTCTTCAAACTTTGCAAACTTAGTGGTGTCATTTTAATTAAATATAAACAAAAAATTTAAAAATTATAAAAAGTGTTAATAGTTAATTAAATGCCATTAATACCCAAATATTAAAAAAAGCCATCTCTTTAATTTATTTTCATTGTAATACTTACATTTTTATTAATTTATGTTGTTATTTAAACTTCCCATTATTATTATTGTTCTATTTTTAAATTTTTATCATAAAAATGCAATTTTTACACATTATAAAATATTTTGTTATATTTAATTTTATATTATCGTTTTTATAATATTTTTAAGAAATTAATCACCTCTCCCTTTAAAATGTTTGAATATTTCTATTTCTAGTTCTTATTTACCTATACTTGTTTGTCTTTTGTAATTTTTAAAATTAATATTATCCTCATGAAGAAAACATAGTTTTCGAAACATGTTGATAATATTGATTATATAATATAGTGGTTTTTGCAAAAGTTATTTGTTCTCATTTATATACAATAATATTTGTACACATTTCACTTCAAATATATTCAGTAAAAAGAAACATCGCTTCTTGTGAAACAAACTATACCCTTAAAGTGTTTGTATTGGGTACAACTCTTTTTAATTAACTTATTTATTTTAATTAAGTGGTTACATGAGTAAGATTTTATTTTTAAATACTTCTTTTTTCCTATAACGACCGACATTGCAGCTGCAGCAGGCTATTTGTTATATGGTGCTGGAATTGACGATTCTATGTGAGTTATAAAAACAAACAAAAAATCTCCGTTTTATTCCTATGTGAAACTTCAATCGCGTTTTTCTCGAAACACCATTTTTGAAGTCGGTAGGCACGATTTCTCAGAAACCAATGCACCGATCGCATCGAAATTTGGCACACTTCTTCAGAATAGCATTTACCAATAGGTACCTGGACGAAGGAATTTTTTTAATACAAATAATTTAACAAGGTTTTTAGTGTAAATTGTGCCAAAAATTGAATTATTTTGCATACAATTCTGCCAAAAATTAAGGATTTAAAAAAAAATTTTTTTTTGAAAAATCCTTCATTTAAGCTTACACTTAACTGCTAACAGATTTTTTTTATTTAATTTCAGATGAAGCTAGTTATCCTGCTTATCCCCGCGAGGATACTTTTTTAGGGTCTTCGGAAACCAGGCCCCAGCGGCTGAATTTTCCGAATTTGTTTATAACAATTTTTTTCAATATTTTTGAGAAGTTGTTCTTTTATGTGCTTATCACTTGAAATAATTCTTATATTACATTTTTGAAAAGTCGAGAAAATATGCCCTTTTCCTTGGCTACGAGATCCATGTAGCCCCTTAAGTTTTGCTAGTTTTAAACTAAAATATTTGAAAAAATTTGTCATAACTAATAAAATAACTAAAATTATAAATTTGGAGCTCAGCGAGTTGCGAAATCACGAGTGTAGTCATTTTAAGAGTACCCTACTCAACTCATTCGGCATTAGTACCTATTTCAATATCACCATTCGCAAACAAATTATTAGTTTATCAAATGAAAACACCAATGATATCGACATTTTTAATGTAACAAATTCGATGTTCAAAACATACCTACTAAAATAATATTTTCTTTATGTTTTGATATTATTTCTGGTAATTTCAGTTTATTATTATTATTATTTTCATTTTATCCGATTACAAAATACTGTAACGTAAGAAATAATTTTTGTAATAGAGCAAGAGCCCGCGACCACCTCAAAGTTTCTCTGTGTATGTCCCTAATCCAGGTAAAGACAAACCCCGACTATGAAGTTTGGATCACTGTGGCCTTGAAAGATAGCAGGTAAAGGTATATAAAATTGCATCAAAATTTCAAGAGCATTTTGCTTGCATTTTTACAAGGTAAGTAGTCTGCTAGCGTCGAAATTTCGTACTATTTCACTCCCACCCGCTTGCATGTATATATCGCGCTCGCTCCTACGAAAGACTTTTAATGTGTCTGACAAGGCGAAGGAACCATCGAAAACGTCTGATTACAGAGAAAACATATGTTTATAGTTCCTCAAGTAACATTTATAAAATTCAGCTTTTATACTTTAACGTAAGTACAATTATAATTAATTAATATAATATCTTTCAAAGCCACCGTGATCCAAACTTCATATTTGGGGATCGTCTTTACCTGTTTTAGAAACATACACAGAGAAGATAAGTTTTTAGATTTTCACGGCCAAAAGCATTTTCATTGTTAGTTTTTGGGATGTTATGCCGTGTTGCGCTATCTCCTTCTTTAGCCGACGTTTCGGATAGCGTTGCAGTGTCGATCATCAGGGCAGATCCGGCAGTCTACACATCGTCGGATCTACCGGATCTGCCCTGATGATGGACACCTGCAACGCTGTCCGAAACGTGGCTAAAAAAGGAGATAGCGCAACACGGCATAACATCCCAAAAACTAACAATGAAAATACACAGAGAAACTTTCAGGTTTTATAAAAAAATGAAGGTCTGATCGACACGGGCTCTTAGAGTCCAAGACTTCACTAACATAAAAATAAGAGAGAAAGAAAATGTGCGCGCGCACTGCTCTTTCTTGCTCCTACAGTAATATACGAAGCGTTCGCCTCGCTTTTCATAACGCTCTCGTCACGTATTCGCCAGCTTACCCCCCAATTCAAGCGTGCGTAAAGAAGTTTTACTTCAATAAATAAGTTTTCTTTCAAAAACAAATTAATATCGTTTACTACAAACCCTAAAATTTACCGGTGCCAATCATAAAAATATTGAAATATGTCCCTACTAGCAAATAAAATAAGAGAGTTGATATTTAATGTGGAGGAATGCTTCAATAAATAATTAATACATTCAGACCTGTAATTTTACGGTTGGTTATAATGTTAATTTAAAAGTACCTATGACAGAAAACGATTTATAATTGCATTCAATTACGTGTTTTGGAATGCTATTTTTACACCGAGTATCCCATATAAATAATAAGAAATATAACAGCAACCTAGAACTGCCTTTACAACCATGAAGTTAATAATGATAATTATAATATTGTTTAATTATTACAAGCAGAACAATTAATTATTACAACTGACATATCGGCAAACAACATGCCAATTACGTTTTTTTATAAAATCACTTACCGTCTGATTCCTGTGCCAGACAAACATTTAAATTATAATGCATCTGTGTTTTGGTAAAACCCTTCATGTCACATTTTTTTGAAAGGTTACTTTCCTGTGGTTTCATGTGGAATACAAGTCTTCGAAGTAGGTACAACTTGGTAAAATAATTTTTTCAGATTATGGAATTTTGATAGGTACCTACTAAATTTATGCGATTTCAATTTTTTTACGTTATTTTGAAAATCCGTTGATGAAATAACTCAAATCTTTTATAATTATAAATAGAATTGAAAAATACTTTTCATAAAAATTTCGAAAACTAAACATCCTCTTTTATATAAACTGCATGATATTCAATTAGTTTTACTAATTTTTAAATATTCGTTTTTAACGTCTTCTGTAAAAATTTCATTTTGTGGCTTGAAGGTTTTACCACTCGATAATATTTAACTGGAAATGGAAGTAGGTACCAATTTAAAGTAAATTAAATTTTGAAATTGTGTTTTTTTTAAAGCAAAGGGATACTAATTGCTTAGGAACGGTGATTTTTATGCATTATTTTTTATGAGATGATGCATTCTTTGGTAGTCGTTGCTTAAAAAGATATTTCAGAAAAATATCAGAAAATTCATAAGTAAAATATAGATATCTACATACTTTGTAACAGGAGATCATCAAATTAAAACATTCTTAAAATTTATCTGTATATTTTAATAACATACAAAAATCTAGACTGCGAGAAATGTTAATTCCACGAAGAAAAATACCAATTGTTCGAAAATTAATTTTCCTAGATTTTGTAATATGCCGAGTAATATACGAAATTATTAGTAACACAATTTAAGTTTAAAAAATTATTAGGTAATCGCCGATAATCGGTGAATCGAAGTTTTTTGGAATATCTAGGATTTTTGTAAAATTAAAACAAAGTAGGAATTCTTATTTTACACATGAAACTGAATTTGTCAATTAAGTAAGTACCTACATTTAAGAATATAAAATCGCTGAAAATATCTTGGTCTTAAACGTAGGTACAATTAAACAAAAAGAGTAAATTAAAACATATTTTTTTATCTCTTCACACCAATTTAGGTGGTTTTCTTATTGGATTATGAAACCGTGACCTCTGGGACCAGAGACAAAGCCTTTACGATAATACGCAAAACCTGAATAGTGTTGTGTACTAACCTACCACACTGGACATATAGATCAATCGAATTAGAACTAGTTTAAATTGTGCAAAAAAACTTAGTAATAAATGACCGCTCTTAATTAATTTAAAACAAGCAATGAAAAATAATTAGTCTGGACGGCTAATGGGTTAAAGAGACACAATCCATCCAACCCGCAGTTTATACAAATTGAGAAAAAAATCCTTTGCTAGGTATGACAATGGCTTACAACAGTTATTTTACCTTCAATTACGCATAAGCGCCCTTGAGGCGATTTTTCACAAACACGATGCTGTATAAATCATTCAAATATTACCATTTTATACTTCATTTCACTTTTATTTGTTTACAACAAGATCGGTTTCAGACAAACACGACTATCTTCATATTCATCATGTCAATCATATAAATTGTTTAATGCGCATACTTACATACATACATACACACATATTCACAAACACACACACACCCTCACCCTCACACACACCCTCACACACCCTCACACACACAACACACACACACCCCTCTCCCTCAATAATTTACTAATTTAATATAGGTAAAATTTATAATTTGTTACATAAAAACATAGGTATATTATATAACAGCGACATGTCATTGGTACCAATTATTGTATTAATTCTACAACTTGTTCCTTCAAAATAAATAAATAGTAAATTTTTACTTAAAACTCTGATATTTTTACTTAATTTTTTTAATTACTAGCATTCTTATCTGCATGCATGCATTGCATCTTCTTTCCCTTGTCATAGCCTTGTCGATGCAAATAGGACAAGCATTATTATCTATTTATTGTTATCAAGTTTAATTTGTAGAACTCCATTTTAATTTTTATTTATTTTATATATTCAATAATTTTATTATTAAATTAATAAAAACAGTTTATTTATAAACAAGTTCTGCTGGTAATTATTATTACGCGTGACAGCTGTTTCATTTTTAATTATTTATTTATTTATTTATTCAACGCCCAGACGGCTTTACATGTTTCGTAGTACAATTAATTCATGACAGATGATTTTGAAACTGATAAAGAAATAAAAAAAATTAGATAAAAAATGCCCGCACGTCACAAAAATACCGCGATTTGTTAGGTTTACCGAAATACAAATATGTTTGGGAATAGTTTTGGAATAAGTTTTTTACAAGATCCACAAAATTCGCCAAGTTGTTGAATATGTCAACATCACTTAAGTACTGATTTCCCAAAGTGTGAAATCGTTGTATCGGAAAGTGGGCATATTTATGTATACAATATTTACTACATATGTATACAATAAATTCGGAAGAACATTCATTATATTTATATTGTACTCCCATAATAGTTTACATTGATACTAAGTATATTATTATGTTATTATGACCAAAAATACCTAAAAACGTAAAAGTAAGTAAGTTTTTAATTCTGTAGTTCCATCTAATAAAAGTATAAAAAATAGACATTTCGTTATTTTATCTTAAGTTTCCAGTTATCTACTATGCGTCTCTAATCTCGTTCTTTATATTTTCATTTTGCTTACCATAGGTCACCGCAAGTGATTCGCTATGTTTGGTGGCTTCGCGGGGGTGCACGGGTTCGTGCGATGAGGTTTGCTAGGTCTTGGCATCGAATTCGTGGCGGGCTGATTCGGAGAGCCTGGTTGAGGGAGACCTAATCTAGACCTCACCGCCTTGCCAGCGGGAGGGATGGATTCATACGACACATTGACACCCAGATTACTACCCACCTTCCTCTCCCTAAAATTCCCTCCACACGCATTTAATATGTAGGGATACCGAAATTGGATAATACTTCCCAATTATATTTATTATTTTTAAAATTTCACTTTTTTTTTTTTTTTACATTAACTCCACACAGGAGGCCCTGAGGAAAATAATTTCCCTCAGGGCCTATGTCATCTTTGAGGATGCTGTGTGGAGGGTCTTTTTGAGGAAACGAAGGAGTTAACATGGGTCTTGAAGAGACTCATGTTGTAGGAGGGAGGAAACACAGAGGCCGGTAAATCGTTCCACAGCCGAGCTGTTGAACTCAAGAACGAATCGTAAAAACGACCCGTTCTCATGTGACTAATATCAACTGTGTACAAATGTTGGGCGCGTGTTTGGCGTGTTTCCCGACTATGCACCGGTGCCGAGGGGATCAATGACGCTAGTTCCTCGGAGCATCTTCCATTGTAATACCGGTAGAACAAGGACAGCATTCCCACCTGACGCCTATGCTCTAAAGATTGCAATCCGTCTGTTAAGATGGGAGAATCTATCAAACGGTCCGCCCGTTTCTGCACAGAGTTAAGGGTTTTTTTTAGGTATTTTGGAGCTCCAGACCAGAGGTGGCTGCCAAATTCAACCGTGGGGCGCACTTGCGATTTGTACCTACATAATGAGGTATTTCCACAAATAATAGATTCTGTTGAAAATGTACGGAATATTTTAAGATCATTTTTCTGATTTAAATCATCCTACTAACAATGTTTGTTTTTTATGTTTTCATTGAATATTATTGATTTTAAAAACGTTCTAAAATTGACAAAATCAAAACGGCTCGCGACCAGCATAAGTAAACACTGTCAGTGAGCATCCACGCTCATGACGACACACGATAGCCCCGCCCCAAAACATTGTTTTAGCTGTAATTCAAAAATGGGAAACTTTGACTCGCTGTAGAAAATTTATTCGTCATAAAAATAAAATAAAAATGGTGTAAGCATCTTAATTTTTTGCTTATTTTTAATAAACAATAAAACAACGTTTGAATACCCCTTTTAATTCAATTAAAAACCATTCTTATTTAAATATGGTTAAGATGTTTTGTGCTTTACTAAGCTCAATTAGCCAGCTATGCATATAAAATGCATTATGCTCATTGCATAACATACGGCGCCTGCTGGACACAAAAAAACAGTCCTAACGATTGGATGAACAGATTGAAGTTCGGCTGCGGCAAAAGGAACAGACTAACTGCCAACCCACAGTCATGTACGTTTTTTTATTGTTCGAACGACCTTGATACAGTTTTTGTAACGGACGCGCATATCTTTGAAGCCACTAGACGTCTATAGTAATTATTCGAGAGCAGATCTTTGTTGTGCAACCTTTTTTATTTTCGTTTTAAAATATCTCTTTGTCCTTTTCTTCTGTGCATTTCATTTTCTTTTTAATGTGAATACCGCACAAGAGTTCCAAATGCTCCCAAACACCGGGAGCCAGTGTGACTATGACATCCCCAATTGGGGTATGTTGTCAGGCTGTTTGTGTGTGGGGAGGGGAAAGAGAAAGGTAAGGAAGTACTGGCTATTCAGATCTAGTCACCGAACATGGCTAAAGCCATTTCAAGCAACGTTTCAATTCTGAATAGTGGTCTTACATCAGGGCGATACTGAGAGTATCTGCCACTCTGAAACGTGCCGCAAATATACCTTATTTTATTTTAAACTAACAGACCCAGCGAACTTCGTACCGCCTTAGAATTAATAACTATTGTGTTAACTTATTAGCTGAATTAAATTCAGATTTTTTATTAAGTTAAATATTACACAATGAAACAATTATCTATGCGCAACTGTCCGTATTTTATTCTAGTATCAGAGATGGCGTTGTGTACCGATTTATATTTTTTGTGATTTTTTTACTTTTCAACTTACTCACGGGAAATGCGTTTCATTTTCTTTATACGTGTGAAGGAACTTTATTATAATTATTGTATTTTTCCTTTGGAGGAGTGCAGACCTAAGTTCACCGTTTGTCTCATTTCCAACTGTTGACATTTAGTGTGTAAGAAAGAGGGGCAGCATTACATGTTTAAGAACAAAAGCAAAACAATCAGCGCGTTGACATTTGACGTTTTTGAATGTTCGGAATTCACTCACTATTTAATATTACCTATACTTATCACGATATTGCCTCCCTTTAAAAGATGAGAATTCATTCCATCCAAAATGTATGAGTAAAAATTTTTTTTCATATTAGAATAAGTTAACAATAATAATCTAAACGAAAATATGAAAGAGAACAAGACACAGAAAAACAGAAAAAGACAATGGTCGCAACTGGGACTCGAACCCAGACCTCTCATATATATTTCACTGATGGGAATAACCTTCAAAAAAGTATAAAAAGGAAATTTTTCCTATAAAAATTGAAAAAAAATTTTCTTCATAATATTTTTTTTGTGAATTTTTTTGATGTTTTAATAGCTGTTCTGCTATTCGGGGCGGAGACAAATACAACAAACTAAAGATCATAAAAATCGGTAAAACCGTTCTTGAGTTATAAATGGTGTAACTAACCCGACTTTGTTTTATATATTAAGATTATTAAATTGTGAAAAAATAAATACCACAATACTAGGATGTGCCTAGTGTGATAGTCGAAAAAACTATATTCAAAAGTTATTTTATGAATAGAGAAAAAAAATCAAAGAAAATATTATTAACCCTCACCACAATTAAAACCCGTAGCCTCGGGATCGCTAGACAGCTGGTGACCCGACAGTTGATCCCTCCACAGTTGGCCCCATGATTTTTTTAACTTATACCCTGGAACTGGTCACTTAGCCGAGTAGCCACCCAACTTATTACCTTATAGCTATAGTCTTAGAATAGATCCTGTAGTCTTACCAGAACTGGCACTTACCAACTGAACTACTGCCACATCATTGATTACATTCCGTCAGTAAGATTAGAGGACCTGATTTCAAACCCTATCTATGTCCTTCCGTTTCATATGCTTATTGATATTATATTCATCACTGATTAAAAATGACTAATTTCAATTGTTTTCTGTGTAATATTGTAGTATTCATAGGTACATTAAAGGTACATACATTTATTCGCACTGAACCGTTGCAATGCTATTTGGAAACACTTCTACCTAACTAATCGCCAAACCATCAGAGCACCTTACATCGAAACACCGATACGGCAAACACAGCATTCCACCTGTCGTCTGTGATCCAACGATTACAAGACGTCCGCTGAGAACTGTCAAACTTATTTCTTTTGCCCGCAGTCAAGGGTTTTTTTCATTTACATACCTGCATACGATTAACATTCCGGGTTAAACACAAATAACATTTTATTTCGGCCAGTGCAGAGCAGCGTCAAGGTATCTGACAACCTGGAGATTACAGACTTGATTCCCCCAAGGTGCTTAAATGTCTCAATAATTTATTTGCATGTAACTGAAGCCCGCGAGGAATTTTATTCATTTAATCTTTTCAAATACAACCAGGGAAGAACAAAATTATTAACGTCCGTCAATATGGATTCCGGCGGAACCGCTCGTGCTGTGATCTTCTCGCGTATGTGACGCATGTTTGGGAGCGGTGCCCAACATAAATATGTACATGGTTGATATTTGTCACATGAGAACGGCCCGCTTCTTCTACTTGTTCTTGTGTTCAACAGCTCGGCTGTGGAACGATTTGCCTACCTTTGTATTTCCTCCTTCCTACAACATGGGTCTCTTCAAGACCAATGTTCATTCCTTCCTCTCCTCAAAAAGACGCTCCACATAACATCTCCGATGACATAGGCCCTGAGGGAAATTATTTTCCTCAGGGCCTCCTGCGTAATTTTAATGTAAAAAAACAACCTGATTTTAAATAGCCGACGTTGAAAAACGTTTTATTGATTGCTTTTACTTTTTTTACAAGAGCTCCACATAGGAAGCCCTAAGGAAAAAAAATCCCCATGACCTAAAACATCTTTGAGAAGCTGTGTGAAGGTTTTTGAAGGGAAAGGAAGAAGAGGAAGTTCTGGAAAGGAAAAAGGTGCGTAGGAATCTTGGGGTCAATGTGTCCAGTAGTGACGGACATATGAATCCATACTTCCCACCGCGGATAGGTCGAGATAGGTCTCAGGCTGGAGAGATCTAGGTAAGGTCTCCCTCAACCAGTATCTTCTGTTCCGATCCACCATACAGGAGGTGGCCAAATGCATTTGCTGCCAAGATCTAGACAAATTCACCCCACGAATCCGGGCACCCCTGCAGTGTCACCAACCGTAAAATGTAAGTAGATTGCCTGTTGTGTACCTACTTATTTGCAGGAACAGAGATTAATTAAGAAAAAAAATACATTTTCAATCATTCAAAACCAAAACAGTTGGTGGTAGTCAAATTTTTATTTTTGGTTTCATTTTTAATTTTGTAACGTCAATCCAAAAAAAAAACAGAAAATGTTCAGAATAAAACAATCTAAATCTAAACAATTTAACTTCATAAAAATTAAGAAACAATTCTTTATCGAAATGCGTTCTTAAATAACTGACCATGGATGTTGTTGTTAAAATATCTGTCTACTAAAAAAACACACAATTTATGTGGTTGAATAAAATGAATAAGTTCATAATTTTAATATGCAAGCCTTTTGACCGTTTTTATTACCCTTAAATATTGCCTTTATACATAGCTAGTAATGATAATTTTTCATATTTAAGACAAATTTAATTAATAAAATAAGAGGAACGTTTTTTTTGCAATTTTCACACGGTCATTATAGTTCATTCGCATGACTAAATAATGATGTATTAAATTCATTCATCAATCATAATGTGAGTTGTGAGTTCATATATCTCTGTATCTTTTTGGTCTGTTACGCATTATATAACCATTGTTGTATGTTAGCGCGAGTGCATTTAATGCAAAAAAACTTTAGTGGAACACATTGGATGAAATGGAGAGTGGATACGTTTAGTTGTAAATTTGTTTAAGTTGGATAACTGTTTTAAACGTTTTTTTCCACTGTTTCTTACTTTAATTTCATTGGTAGGTGAATTTCCATAACTGTATTTATCACTTATGTTCTATATTTTATGCTGTTTGTCAAATAATTCTCCGAATTTAATTGATTTATTTCTGTTCTTGAACCTACACTTTACAGATTATTACATTGGTTTACATAGATAATAAGTTCAGTAATAAGAAGAAAAAAATGTTAATGATCGAAACTGTATGTATATAGGTTAGTAGTAGTATTTTGTGAACACCTCACTAGGCGAACCCGTGCTGAGGTGTTCCCATGTTTTGTAATAAGTGCTATTCTAACGACATAAGTAGAAACACCTTATTCTCCTTATTATTGTCAAGAAGGGCACTGTGAGTCGACCCATGGCGGCAGTACCGAACACATAAATTAAAAATTAGTAGCAGTAAGCATCTATATACAGTTATTCTTAGCATCTAGATTACGTTTAAGATAAATAATTGTCTTGATAAACAGGTAGGTATAATTTATCTATAGACTACACGCCACTGGTATCTATAAATATAATAATATTGTGGTAATATTTTCTGTCTCGAAACAAAGTTTTTTTTATTATTTTTTTTTAATGTTTAGGTTGGGTTATGTTTGGTTAGGTGTTATAATGTTTTGAGTAAATTGAATACCTTGTTGTTTGATCCAGTCTTTGATGTGTTTTTTTGAAGAATTGAATATGTATTTGTAGGTAATGAGAAGCAAATATGCAGAGCTTGGCGTACAATGGACTGAAGCCACCTGGGCCCCCTAGATTGCACAATATAGAAAATTCTTAATGATGACGAACTTTTTTTTCAGAGAAAACTTTGTTTTAACCCCATTCCGCTCCACTTATTACACATTACACCCCATCCGCTACATTTGGTCACTTTGCAGGGTCACCCGGTTTTATGGGGTGAGGTCTGTCTAGGTCTTGGCTATTTGCTCACCTATTGCGTGGCGGGCCGGAGAAAGTAGTTGAGGGAGAACTCTCCAGCCTCTCCGGACTCTCTTGAACCCTCGCCTTGCAATAGGAGGGATGGATTCAAACAATCGTCAATCCTGGACATCTTAACCCCCAGATTCTCACCCACTTTTCATACCTTTTACCTTCCCAGAATTTCCTTTCGTTTCTTTCCCTAAAAACCCCTTCCCCTTCACATAGCATCCCGAATGATGACATAGGCCCTGAGTCTGATTTTTTTTACCTTAGGGCCTCTTGTTTGGGGCTAATCTAAAAAAAGTCTTCTCGGCTTTCTTACCTAGATTCAAGAGTACAAGAGGTTTTCGTCTATTATTGATACTTAAAAATGTTCATCCCAACTAGCGACTTCCTTTGAACAAATGCTCCATGTTTATGCCCATCCCAGCTGTGAAAATTTATAGAGAAATCAACCACATTAACAATTTCGCCCGCCATATTATGTCACGGCAGTGTGGGAGCAGTGTAATAGCTAATATGTTAGACAGATGTGGGAGATGACTCAGTATCTGGTTCAGATATCGAGACGAAGGAGGCATTTTATAAAAATGAACAAAACACCCTGTTCACTCGAAAACATTGAAGTCAACCAATTCTAACCATTTGTATTACATCTCATCCAGTTGTACAACGCTCTTTGAATCATTTTAATTGTCCACAAGCTAATTAAAAAATATTCGATTCTTAGTTTTACATAGTTTATTTATTTATTTATAAAATACATGATACATAATTGAGTAATTAACATAATGTAGATATATTGGATCACCATACTAGGCGGCTGCCTGTTTCATGGTGACCAATAGAGTATTGTTACTTTTTATGAAATATGCAGTCTCTTGTAAACATATAAAAATAGTGCATTTTGGACGTAAATATTACTGCTTTTCGTGGATTGCTAAATATTTTTTGTTTATTTGTGACACATACATATGTTATTACAGTGTCTAGGTACCTATTAAAATTAAAATGTTTTTTATTAAGAGAAACGGCTGCTCTGCCTGTTTCATACAAAACTTAAATTTGGAATTGAGTCTAAAAGACTTAACCAAGCCGAAAAAAAAAATTTATCAAAAGGTATTGCAAATATGAAGATATTTTATTTATTTGTATTTCAAATTATAAAATACTAGCTGGTAACCGGCATGCATTGCTATGCCATTTAATAAAGAAATTGCTTCTCCATGCGTGTCCCGTTCCATTCGTCCCGACCCCCTTTCCCCCCCCCCCCCCTTCTATTCTCGCGTTCCCACTCCACCTCCTCCACCTTCCCTCTACCCACTCCACTCCCTTCCCCCTTACCCCGTCCCACGAACCCCCTTCCGAGTTCCCATCCCCCCTCTTGTATAATGAATATAATATATTAATATTTATAATTTCATAACGCCAGATATACAGCCTATTTTACTCGCATATAATTTAGCTTTTTATAGGTGAAAGAATTAAAAAAATATTTTTAATAGTTTATTTGTGAAAGCGTAAAAAACAAACCCACGCACTTTCGCATTTATAATATTAGTATAGAAAGTATAGGCCAATTAAGGATTCAACTTTTCATGATTTAAGAGGAAACTTTGACATTTTTTTGTGGAGCTAATATTAATTTCTAAAATAATAAAACCTAAATGTAATGAAATATTAAAACAATTAAAAACTATGAGAAAGATGGGGCAGAAATTAAGAGAATTATTAGCGATAAATTTGTGTTCCAACGTAAAACGATCATTTTTAATTTTAAATTTAATACCATTAAAATACTTTTCTTAATCATTTGAGTGCCGATTGTCATCCGGGTGAGAATATTTCAAGCATATGCAGCCACATTCGGCACACAACAAGTTTCCAATAGCTGCCCAAACAAAAACATTATTTCTCTACCGTACGCCAGCTATTTTGGTGTTTCAATACAAATTCATACTGGCGATTTACATCGTATGGTGTAAATGGCAGTTCTGGCACAGATCTTTCGTACACCGATCGGTGCTAATGGCAGCCGTTGGGTATATTTTATCATATTTACATATTAGGAAGATTCCTCTTATGAGACACATCATATAACATTAAAAATCCAACGTTTTAGCAGTTCATATCTACCTACGCTATGCCAAACAGTTCTCAGGGAGTATCTATGCGACTCAAACACAGGCAATATAATCTGTGAGAGAATTTGGTATATTTGATCAATAGATACAAAATATCAGTCTTAATATCACAATATTCAAAACAAATGCACCGGTGATAATAAATAAATATAATGTGCATCAACAAAATCTTTTTATTTTATATTATTTTGCGGTGCAATATAACTTCCGACTAAAAATTCAGTCAGTTTATTATATCCACACATCACATTTCTACGTGTATGAAAAATGAACCCAATGTGTGTTAAGCATAGGAAATATTAATTTATATACGCGGAATCGTGTTAAAAAAACATCAAGGTTGAATAATTCATGGATGCGCACTTGTACACGAAACGAAGCTAGTAAACGTGCAGATAACAAAAAATGCAAAAACGTGGTGGAAAAAAAATCTGCATGAGCTTTAATTTTTTATGACTAGGATAATGAAGATGTGGGTCGATGTGTTCATCAAAACATTGGGTTGACACAATTAAAAATTATTTTATGCACAACACCAATTACTTTTTGATACACCTACTTGTGTGTTTGAAATATTTTTGGTGTTAGTATATTTTAAGTGACTAAATATCATCATTAAAACTAAAAAAATGCTCAGACCTCTTTGGTTGAATGCTTACAATCTTTAGGGAATCTGAAGTCTGGAATTCAGATTCCGGCGAGTGCAAGTAAAGTTTATTTGATTAATTTCTATTTATTTATTTAAATACATATATATTACAATTCATTACAAAATAATACTTTGTCTGCCCAACTGGGAAGGATATCTGTTTAAGGACAGCAAAATTGTATATTTAGTTCATAATATTTTTAACAAGGGAATGGTTTCTTTCAAGATATCACAAGAATATGCCTTTGTCAAGACAACTTTTGAAAACATTAAAATTTGTTTTCCGAACGAAGCGATGGTTTCTTTATGTCTTTGAAAGAATCGCAAAGATATGTTTTTTTTTTAAGGTCATTTTGAAGAACATTAATACTTGCATTCAGAGTGAATGAGTGGTTTCTTTAGTGAGATCACAAGTAAGAGATTCTTTCCAGGTCATTTTAGAGAACATTTACAATTGTATAATTAGGTTTTACATATATGACATAAATTCCATAAATTCATAAATGTTTTGTTGTAGTTTAAAATGTAACGAACTTATTTTAAACTACAGCAAAACATTTTATTTAACTTTTTATAAAAACATTAAAAACAAACAACGTTGTTTCAAATGCCGTGTTTGGTGGTCAGATCTGATTAGCCAGGTTCTTCCTCACCGTCCACTTCCCCGTTTTCTTTCCCTCCCCGCTACCTTCAGTTTGACAACATACCCCAATTGGGGATTCAATAGTCTCACAAGACGCAGACTGTTAGACTCTTGTGCGGTATGCATATATTCCAAATGTTTATTGAAAAATGATTTAAAAAAGTTTTTTCCTTAATATTTTTTACGACGGTTTTCCTGTTTAATCTCTTCGTTTACAAAGTTAAAACGTTGAATAAAATTTTGTAAGTAATTTAAACAGGAAGTAAATCCTTGTGGTTTTCAAGGAACAAACTTTTGTATTAAGTAAACAAAAAAAGTATTTTGGGACTTCACAAATGTGTTTTAGTTTTGGTCACCGATTAAATTTTTTTATTTATTTAGAAGAAACATTTTACAAACATTAATTATAATCAACCTGATTTCATACCAAAACATGAATATATCAATGCGAATTTTGTTATTCTTTACTTAAGAAATGGAACCAAATGTAGGTACCTACTTACTACGTTTATGTAACTAGTAAATTAATGAAATTAGTGCAGGCGCTAGAGGTAGTTGAGTATGCAAAATGTGAGGACCGAATTCCATCACTGGATTGGAGTTAAAAAAAGGTCAAAGATTAATAATGTGTATCTTGCCGGTAAATTTTTTGGTCCATTGAGTACATAATATTATAACATATTATTGATTATTTCAGTTACAATTTATAGTATTCTAATGGTAAAAGTAAGGATGTATTCTTGAATGAAAAAGAGAACGAAAAATAAAAGTAATAAAATCATATTTTTTATTTAGTTTTCTTTTTCATTATAAAATACATCCTCACTTTTACCATTAGAATAAACTATAAATTATAACTGAAATAATAAATAAAATGTGTACTCAATACATTTCCTTTACAAATAAGAGTGGAAGGGGTAAAAAAAATTGGACCAAGAACTTGACCGGCAAGATCCACATTATTAATCTTTGACCTTTTTTTAACTCAAATCCATTGGTTGAATTCGGTCCTCACATTTTGCATACTCAACTACCTCTAGCGCCCGGTCTAAATGGATTCAAATGAAGCCAAGTGACCTCCAGGTAAGTAGGTATGGTCCTGTATATTTACTGCTTGTAGAGAATATAAATAAACTTTTTTTAATGAAACAAAGGAGTGAAAGTTCTGGGAAGAAAAAACGTATAAGGGTTGTGTAGGAATTTGGAGTCAATGTGTCCAGGAGGGACGGACGTATGAATCCATCAGTAAAAGGGACTACCTCAACCATTCTCTCCCGAGCCTGCCTGCCATGCAGCTAGTGGGCAAACGCCTCGCCTCACCATCACCTCACGCAAACCTCACCCCATGAACCCGGGCACCCTTGTTAAGTCACCAAACGTAGCGAACCACTTGGGGTGACCCATGGCAGAGATTTTGGTTATCCAATAAATAGTTCCCGAGGTGAAATTGTAAAAAAAGAAGACAAATATATTAATGCAATACATTAAGACAATTATATAAATACAATAAATGTCTCCTTATATACAAAATAAATAATAAACTCTCAAATACAAACACAGAAGTCATTAAAACGTCCCAAATAGGTACACAAACATTTTACACAACACGATAACTACAATTAAACACCATCCACACTAACTACCACACTAACTTATATAATTACCTCCCAAACCACATTAAAAATGAAAAACGAATGGGTAGTTTAAAAAAAATCATTTTTATTCTTAATAAACTAAATAACAAAAAATTATAATATTGTATTGTAATTTAAGTACGTGAAATGTATTTAGTTTGGATATTTCTAGTAAAATAAGTGAGAATGAAATTTTCTATTTTCTGGAATAAAAACTTTGAAACAAAAAAAGATAGAGCATTGTGGAAATATATTATTAATTTTCACAAAGACGGCCCTGTACATTGTCTTAATATTATTACTACTATTATTAAGTATGGGTAACTTTTTACTACTTTATCATATTTTGGTTTATTAGGGAAGGCATTTTGATGGAATTTTACTGACATCGATGCGGTAAATGTCGGCCCGATAGCGATTTTGCAAATAGTTTTATGTTGATTGTGCAATTCATTGAAAGATGTAAGTTTTTTTATATTTTTTTATATGAATGCCGCACAAGAATTCCAACTGCTCCCGTCTGAAGCCAGTGAGACTATGGCATCCCCAATTGGGGTATGTTGAGAGGCTGAGGGTAGTGGGGAGGAGAAGGAGATAGGGAAGATGAAGGTGGAGAAGTACCTGGCTATTCAGATCTGGTCACCAAACACGGCTAATGCCATTTCAGGCAACGTTTCAATACTGAATGTATCTTCCACTCTGGAACGTGCCGCAAATATACTATATATTATTTTATATGAATAAATTGTGAAATAATACAAATTTATCAAATAAAATTTGTTTGCTACGCCGGGATTCGATCCCGCGACCTTCGGTGTGCGAGTCAAGCGCCTTACCGCTGCGCTACGCCGCGCCGGCCGTCATTTTCGGCCGTTGGTTTTCCGATACCGAAGTTTCTGGTAAGATTGGCTACAGTTAGCTAAGAAGTCAACCTTCCCGTTAGTTCGAACATTTCCTTCGAATTATTTAAATACCTTAATTTGGAAATGTTAGAAAATAGATAAAAATAATAAAAAAAGTGGTATTGTAATTACATTTTATATGCATTTAAATCGGAAATTAGGATAAAAATTTCAATTAATTTCAATCTTAAATTTGGGGCCTACGTTGAACAATTAAAATATATCCGTCTCATTTTGAGATACTAACTATAATATTCTATTTACAATTGTTTTCATCAAATTATTTTAAGATAGCTACACTTTAAGACTGATATTGTTTATGCTTACGAAGATGTGAAGAGTGATTGATTGAAGATGTGATTAAGTAACGTCGATTGCCATCTTGGGGATGGGAAGATTAAGCAGTGTGAACTTTCTTTCTGCTAATTAATTTCTATCATACTCCTATATGTTTTGTTGGCACATGGTTGAAATGAAAAATATATCGTCCACGTCTTCCTTTCGGGACCACAACGTTTGAACCCCCAGCAGCAGAAATATTAACTTCATGGCACATATCTTGTTCTTTACTTCAGTTTTCGAGAATCATGTCTACCTCAAACATTATAACGGATTCATTCTGTAGAAAATGAAAAAGAGCAGGAAGTTGCCATTTAAATTATTATTAAACCATATTTAACAAAGTTGGTTGGTAACTTTTTATTTGTTTATTTATTAAGTTAAAAGAAACAAAATGTTTCACTTTCTTAACTTAAGTTCAGGTATATTATATAGTATATATATAAAGTAGTGTATAGTATGGTAGTAATATTTTTTTAATTTTGTTATAACCACTTAAATTTTGATAGTTCTCCATTTTGAGGTTATCTGGAAGGAGATTATATATGTGTACGCCCTCGTGGCCTGTGCTTCTCTTGCCACTTTCAGTCTTGACAGTATTTGTGTACAATTTATTATATTGTCTAGTATAATGATCGTGTACTAGTGACGTTTTTATAAATGTTATGTTTGTGTTTTAGTCCATTTTGTATTTTGTAGATTAAAAGGCATATGTTATTTTTAATTAAAAAAAAATGTAAATTCAACCGTAGAACGGTACTTCACAGCATTTTTTTAATCACATGATAAATATGAATATGTAGCTATAATAATGTAACTTCTATAAAATGTGCATAAAACATTATGGCTTTTGTCATTTTGTCCAAGTTTCTTGGTGTTTCTTTTTCCTGGCCACAGCTAAGGCGTGATTTACCTTCTGAATAAACTTAATTTCAAACCATGCACACTTTACGACATAAATTTGGATGTCCTGTTCAAGTAGTGTCCGATATGTTCAGGGATACACCAAAACATCGATATTTTATTTGAAATATTTTCGTCGTTGTCAAAACAATGTTGTTTTACTTTAAAAATTTGACATTTCGATATTTTGACAAATCAACAAAATATTTAAACACCTGTCCTCTCGTTTTGAAAATCATTAGTGTAATCCTATTGCTCTTTACTAACGGAGAAAAAAAAATGACTTAACTAACTAACTAACTAACCATCACGCCGTTTTCCCGCAGGGGTAGGCAGAGAAGACGGACCGCTACACAACTCGATCTTGGCACACACTCTTTGCCTCGTTCACATTCATACATCGTCTCATACATACTCTTCTATTATTCCGACTCTTCACATGGCCTGACTCAAGTATCTGATTCACTTGGTCGTGCCATGTCTTCCTCGGGCGTCCGCGACTTCTTCTACCATTCACATTTGCATCATATATTCTCCTTACACTCCTTTCCTCGTTCATTCGCTCTACATGCCCATGTCTCTTTCTTAATCTTACACATCACGCTTACATCAGCCTTGCATTCTTTGCGGATATCCACGTTTCTCTCACGATCGTACATGGTTTTACCACACATTTGCCTCAGGGATCTCATTTCTACAGCATTCAGTCTACTTTCATCCTTCCTCTGCCAGTTCCATGCCTCACTGCCATACATCAGGGTAGGTACCAGCACTCCATTATGGACGGCTAGTTTCGCGTCTTTGGACAGTTTTTTATTACCGCCAACGGCATTCAGTCCTCCATTAATGGAGTTACCGGCATTCACCCTTCTTTTAATATCTTTATCAGCCTTCCCATCTTTCGTAAACATACTACCCAGATACACAAACTCAGCCACCTGCTCCAAGTATTCATCATTCACAACTATATTGCATACTGTTTTCGTACTCTCTCTTTCAAACACCATGACTTTAGACTTACTTATATTCATCATTAACTCATTCTTCATACATACTTCGTTTATCCTTGACACAAGAGACTGTAGATCTTCCATACTGTTAGAAATTAGCACCGCATCATCAGCATTCAATAGGCAACATACTTCCAGATTACTCAATTTCGCGCCCAATCCCATCTCTTTCAATTCTTGCATACAATTATCGATGTATAGATTGAATAACCACGGTGACATTACGCAGCCTTGTTTAACACCTTTTGTGATGTCAAACCACTCCGTAAAATCGCCGTTTACCCTAACACATGCAACGCTTTCCTCGTATAGCGACGCAATTGCCTGAATGAGCTTCGTATTCACTCCGTACTTGGACAACACCTTCCATAGCTTTTTCCTGTCAACTCGGTCGTACGCTTTTTGTAGATCTACAAAGGCACAGAAGAGTTTCTGGTTTTTTGCAAGAAACTTCTCAGTGAGCATACGCAATGAGAAAATCTGGTCCATGCACCCCCTTCCACTCAGAAAAGCACCTTGCGCATCCCATATTTTATCTTTTGTTTCCATTCTTACCCTTTCAATCAATATTCTACCATACAGCTTGCCCACTGAACTAAAAAGGCTAATAGCCCTATGATTCCCACATTCCATACGTGACTCTTTACCTTTGTATAATGGCATGATTACAGCCCTTCTCCAATCTAATGGCGTGTAACCCTCCTCTAAGCATTGGTTAAAAAGTCTGCACAGCCATGTGAGAATAATACGACTATCTCCTTTTAAGTATTCGGCAGCAATATTGTCGAAACCCACAGCCTTGCCATTCTTCATGCATTTGATTGATCTTTTTATTTCATCCATACTGATTTTGGTAACATTCACTCCATCATCGTTCATAACCGATTCACCGCTGGGATCACAACCACTCGGGTTACTTTCGAAGACTTCCTCGAAATATTTCATCCATCTCTCTTTAATTTCATTCTCATTCGTCAACATTTGTCCATCTTTCGATTTTATCACTTTCATGCTTCCGTTCTCTGGTCCACTCCGGGATCTTTTGACCTCCTTCCAAAACAGTTTTATGTTTTCTTGGAAGTGGTTTGTCATTTTGATTCCCTCTTCTTCTTCCAGGCCTTTCTTTCGTTCTTTCACTCAAACACTTACTCTTTTCTTGCATATCTTATACACTTCTTTCGCTCGATCTATCTCTTCGCTTGAAATACTGCCAATCGCTATCAGACGTAACCATGCTTTCTTCTTCTCTGAGACCAGTGCTTTGATCTCATCATCCCACCATGCATCACCTTTTTCCTACCTTGCTTACTTATTCCACACACATCTCTAGCAGATTCGCATAGTCTCACCTTAATGTGGTTCCATGTTTCCTCTATGCTTAGACCTTCCATTTCCTTCTCATTCAATCTCATTTCTGCACAATTCTCATATTCACTTCTGACATAATCGTTTTGTAGTTTTTCTACTTTGACTCTTGTTGGAGCTGATACCGTTTTCCCCTTAGAGCGCCAGCCGCGAAAGAGGTTTACTTTTGACACCACCAGAAAGTGGTCGGTTCCAACCTCAGCTCCTCTGAAAACTCTTGTGTCCTCGGTAACGGCTCTCAACCTAGAGTCAATTACTACAAAATCGATTATCGATCTTTCAATTCCACTTTCCCACGTATACTGATGGATACCCCTATGATCGAAGAAAGTATTCGACACAAAAAGGTTCCACTCCAAACATACTTCAAGTATTCTATTCCAATTGTCATTCGTTCTTTTATCCCCAAACATACCTAAGGCCGAATCAAACCCGTCACGTCTAATACCGACCCATCCGTTCAAATCACCCGCCATTATAATCCTTTCATTCAACTCTTTAGTCTCATTACATCATTCCCACCAGTCCAAAAATCATCTTTCACTTCGTCACTTTCAGAATTAACAGGGGCATAGCAAATAATAAGAAACACCCTTGAAGAAAGAAAAAAAATTACTTAATATTTCTATTTAAGATTTTGAACTGCCTTATTGACTCACCAGCCCTATTAGAAAGGATTGCATTTCGTTGCCCTGAACTCCTTACCAGATTGAATGCCTTATTTTATATACACCATTTCAAATCGAAATTCGCACAAAACTCTTTGCTCTTACGTATCTACAGATCTTACAATGCCCTAAGAGATATTGATATTTTCTACTGTATCCTTGAAACTTTTAAAATCAGACTAACCTTTCGATGTTTTTTTCGTAAATATATAATACCGGTCTGTGCCCTGTGGTACGCCATAGTTCAATGTTTTTTGACCGCATTTTAAGGATTTCCCCCCCCCCCAGTATTTATTTATTATCAAAAGTATTATTTCGTTGTTTTTTCATATGAAGCAGATACTTTGTGTTGTGACATATTATATTAAATTACTATTTCTTTATTTTTTATTTATTCTTTTTATATCATTTTACTTACACTATGTAACATAATAATTTTTAATATCAACTTAATTTCTATTTAAACCTAAATGATTATAAATGGATCTTTACTGGTTTATAATATATTACATTAACCATTAAATGTTAAATGAATTTAAATACATATACGCAATATTTATATACATATAACTTTACATGAACATCAATATACGCACGCTTCCTAAATAAACTTAAAATATAAAAAAAAGCGTTAATTATTTTTTTAAACATGTTTTTATTTTGTTTATTGTGTTAAGTAATAACTATTACTAAATAAAAATGAATCTGTTGTCTAATTCATCTTATCATTTACTGAAATCCCGTGACATATGGAAGTATTGATACCTGATAAGGTCGATATTCCTATACTGTAAATTTAATGTAATGTAGTTTTAATGTTTTTTATCAAATTTTAATACTTGGTGTAAATTCATCGTATTTAAAGTAAAATGAACACACATTTGTAAATTTTATTCCACATTATTGCTTTAGAATTATTACCCTTCATCTCGACTCTCTGAAACCGATCCGGTCGGAAATAAACAAAAGTGGAATAAATTTGGTAATAGGTACCTACTAACTTATTAATGTATTAAAGTTTTATTTTTCAATTATTGATACAGCAGCGTTGATAAAAAAACACATTACATTATTGACATACCATATCCGGAGCATACTGAAAACAAAATAAAGGTACAATTTAGTACACACCAGCAAAGCAAACATAACAACTGCCGCATGATTTTTTTGAAAATCTGTTGCTTCCTCCGCATCCATATTTTCAAAACTTTATTCTCATATTGAGTGAAATAGTCCCCATACTGATATTAGAAACATCGATGTCCAGTGCAATGAACGTGTCCCTAGCACCCACCGTCCAGCAGTGACGTAACCCTCTTCGCATGGCCTTGCCCGCACCACGCTTCATTTTGTAGAGAGATTAGCATTGCCGTTTAATTGATAGCGTCTGATGAATATCATACATTTTTCGTGTTTATTGTTGAGCGCCTGTTAAAAATTAAGTTATGTGTTTTCACTTTCGTTGTTGTTAAATACCGGTTGAGTATAATCACATAATATTGCGTTGTAACTATTTTTTTTATAAAATAATATTTTTTATGAAGTATTTATGCTCCGGCATATAGGTATGACAAAACGAATTAGTACATTTCGATCATCCAGTTGATTACTCAGACATATCCGAAAAATCGAAATTTTGATCTGAATATGCAGTTATACGTTAAAGTATGCCCTCTGCCTGGTACAATGCGCAAATCATAAACTCTACCAAATCAATTATAATGCAGAAAAACATGGAGTGAATTGAACAAAATATTGATGTTTTTGGGTTACTAGTAGGATATTTTAAAATATACCGGAGTGTTATGCCTCCCGGTGTTATTTTATAGCAAATTTAATATGTAAAACACAGACATGCAACGTTTAAATAATACTTGATTGATGGTGAGCATTCTAAAATAGTTTTCCTCATTTTCTCTAAACTACGTATCCGGAGATGCCTGACCAATTAACTGGACGATCGTTTTTGTAAACAGAATTCACCTCGAACTTAATTATGATAATATTTTTTGAAATTCAAATTAGCATACAAATTATTAAAACTCATAAAGCGAGATGTCCCAGCAGCACTAGACAATTTGCTGACTATTTGGTAGAAAACTAACATGACTTTTGTACAATCCTTAAAGAGTCATTGTCGTTTTCAAACACAAAAAGGAGTCACTAAATATTTATCCAATCTGTCTAGAAGAAATGAACTTGTTGTGGCCTCACAGATTAAATATCCGGGATATATCCTAACCGAAGATATGAAGGATATAGAAGATATGGAACCACAAAGAAGAGCAATTAATAATCCGGCAGGAATGTTCTCAAGGCGGTTTTACCACTGTAGCGACAAAGTCAGAAAATTACTCTTCAAGACGTACCGAACTGTTCTGTACACATCTGAATTTTTATATTTTTTTTATTTCACATATCTATTACAAAATATATTTACATTGGTTTTATCTGTATGCCTGTCTCACTAGGAAATACCTGTGTCGAGACAGGCGATTCTGGGAATTGTGTCCACAGTTTTGGACACAATACCCAGAAGTGCAATGGGACATTGAAGCTTTCACCCACCTATTCCCACCCCGGTATAGGCGACTTATGGTCGCCCCTTCGGAGTTCTCGCAAGAATCTAATTTTTTTAATGAACGACTCTACATTTAAAATATGTAACGATTCTAGAACTTCAATGTCCCCGCATACGTTGTTAGAGGGCGGTATGCAGGCGCGCCTACAGGAATGTACTGTGATGGTCAATTCTACAATTCTAAAGCCCATGAAGGTAATCACTGCTAAAGCAGTGAGCCCCATGGACAGTCAAACAAGGTGTTAGTAACAAAACTAGGTAATAGAGAAAATATAAGGAAAAAACAAAATGAACGACAACCGTCATGAGTGGGAAGCTCATGGCGGCGAAGGACTACACAATGATCCAGCAGGCAGCACCGTGCACTGTACATAAAAAAAGGAAGAAAAAATAAACGTATATACAATGTAGAACTGGTGTTACCGAAAACCAGCCACCGGCAGTCCCAGAGACAGTGAATAAGGCTGGTTGTCAGGCCTGCCGATAACCGGCAGCGTCGTCCGTAAGCCAGCTACCCGGTGGTGCCTAGACGAGAAGTGTGTGGAAATCAAAAAGAAGACCCTAGGGAGAGAAGCGTCGGGTCGCTGGAGGCGGGACGGACAGCTTTCGGATGTCGTTTAGCCCTCTCCCCAACCTCTTCATGTCACGAGGGTTAGCGCGGTGGCCGGGTGCAGCCCCACCAGTTCCAAGAGATCGGCCATGGCACGTACACGGGGACACGTTCTAGGGTCCAACCCCTTAAATGGGGATAAGGACGATACAAAACGGGCAACGGAGTTCAGTTCTCACTCGCTAAACAAAACTAAAAGAAATGACAAAATAAAAATAACAAAAAACAGTAAGGCAACCAAGAAAACCAAAATAATATGAAATAGGCATGTGCGTTTAATTACGCTATATGTATCAGGAACCAAAGAGCCTAAAGTATAAATAAAAATGTTAAAAAAAATATGTGTGTAAAAAAAAAAAGAAGACATGAGCGTAAAATCACGCGGACATGTGTGAACATAATAGTGCTAATAGAAAAATCAAGATGTAAAAAATAAAAACAGCATAAAATTACATATGCAAAAAAAAAAACAAACTGTAAAAAAAACCTAAAAAATAAACATACTGTACAGTATTCAATTATAAAAGTCGAGGGTATAAACAATAAACATAAAAGTGTAAAATAAAAAACAAAGAAAAAAAAAACAAAAAAAAACTGTACATCCTTGGCAAATTAAGATGATAGAGTCATATGGGATAGTCCGTGGTAAAACAGGAACAAGTACACCTGGTGTCAAAGTAAACTAGTCAGCGACTCTAAGTTCAGGCCATCTCTCAACCCAAATCCTTGCAAATTTCTTCAGACACTCGAAGTTCGTCTTATTCGAAACCAGATCAGTATTCCACACTGGTCTGATAGGTACGTCCAAACCATCGAGCATTTCCTCTCTCGCATCCGTCAAGATCTCACAGTGCCACATAATGTGCTCGGCTGACTGGTTCGTCGATCCGCATGCGCAGTTGGGATGGGGAGACAGGGCGAGGGTGTAAAGTCTCCCCCTGAATTCCCCATGCCCGGACAGAAGCTGGGTGATGTGATACTTCTTTAACGTGAGCCAGAAAAGAGGACGATCGATCTAGTGTAACGCCTAAATATTTAACAGTTTCGCAAAATCGGACAGTAGAATCCCCCATTTTGATGACAGGATTTCTTTTTCTGCTGAGAAAGCCCTTCATCAGGAGGCCCTGGGTCTTGTGGGGAGCGAAGGTCATCTTGTTTCTTTTCCCCCAATCGAGGAACATGTTCAAACCAAGTGCAATGGGACAAGCTGAGGGTGTGCTACAACAATGCGTACAGGCAACATAAGCAACTACCAAGGTTCTGCAATGACTGCACTATGGTAACCGACTAGCCGGCTTCCAGGACAGGACACGGAAGTCAACCAACTCATTGGAAGTCATTTTCGTGCCTGCGTTCGAGTGGTTCATCTCCCCACTAAATGTGCGATGGATGCAGATAATGCGTCGACCTCCTTTATGGACTTCCTATATTTAAAAATAAATTGCTTAATTTTTAATTTTACATAATCATTAATTTTATTAAATATTTAATTCTATTAAATATTTAATTCTATTAAATATTTAATTCTATTTCATTTTTAATTTATTTTAATTTTTGATTTTATTCAATTTCTAATTTTATTTTATTTTCAATTTTATTTATTCATATGACTTTTTATGTTAACATTAGGCGGGTACCTAACTAATGTGTTATCTCATTTTGTTTATATTTGTATTGTTTTTTATTTCTCTCTGTGCAATAGTCGTGTACATAATATGGCAGACTGGGATTGCACTATCCTCCCAGTTCTGCTGGAATAAAAACTTAACATAAAAAATATTATGTGCAAATACATACCATAGGTAGGTATACCTACGTACAGATTTTATCTCATGTCATAATGTATAAGACAATGTTTTGAAAAACAAATGATATTTATCTATTTATTTTAGTTATATGGACTAGTTCTAATAAATAATACGTGAAAAATAATAATTTTGTAAATAACGACACTTTCTACCATATTAAATCTAGGAAAATAAAATTAAAGTTGGTTACCCATGTACAAACACTCAAGTGATCCCAAAATCCAAGAGTTGACAATAGATATGCATAAATAATTCAGTAGTAATTATTTATTTATTTACTCTTTTTTACGCCCATGGGGCTTTTACATTTGGTACATAATGTTAAAAAAAATACATAAGGATTAGTAATAAACAATAGGTTAATAAAAAAAATTTCATTACTGTGGTTAACAGTTGGATACATTTGAAAAAAAATAGATGATAACAATAATAAACAGAAATTATCGCAAATAATACGTTGAAATAAAAATATATTTAAGTTTTATCTTATAATACTAATTATCTTATAAAGTTAATTCCCACTGTACAGACTACACATATAATGATGTTACATCTACTACTGGTGTAGATTTATAATAATTAAGTCATTATTTAAATAACTTGCAACGTTTTGTTGTACATTGCAGACAATTTATGTTATAAAATTTATTGTTTTTCCCAATAGAACTGGACACCTGATGTACCTTGTCAGGTAGATTCAAAAGCCAATAATCACATACAAATATACAAATAAATTAAATAATTGTTGTTTATACCTTTAAAATATTTGAAATTAATGATTAACGCTGTGAATACAAGACAAAAATAAAAACTTGAACTAACAAGAACATTAATTTTATATTTACTTTTTTTTATTTTTTCATACTCGGTACCAGCTTACAAAAAATAAGATTGGGGTGATGGGATGATATAATGCCACCATATAAAAATCTTGTGACATTGGCATTGTCCGATATGGTCTGAAACTAAATCAATAAAATCTATTAGATGAAAGATAAATTAGGATTTTACGACTTGATTGAAAAGTCGTAAAATAATTTTATAACTCAGCGTGAAAAAATCTTTAGTATCGTTTTAAATTCTATAAAAAATGTTTACTTGCGTACATTTCCTTGTTTTATAATGTCAAAAGATGTTGCATACATGAAAATACAATTTAATCGTCTGAATAAAGTATTGTTTCAATTTTGAGAATGACTACCTCCGCAAACAGATAAATAAATCATCTTATGGGGTACTTTGTCGAAGCGTGAAGTTGTTTTTATTGGAGAGGTAAACTTTAAGTGAATTTTAATAACGTATAGTATATAACAGTAGATAGGTACTCTAATATCACTCTTTTGACGGCCTCCGTGGTCGTGGGTTAAGGCTCTCTACTAGCAATCCAAGGTCACGGGTTTGAATTCCGGCAACAAAAAATTGGCCGGATTAAAAAAAATAGTGTGATCATTCTTCCTTTTTTCTTCTTTCCCCTTAGCTTCCTCTCCCAAACAAATATACCACAATTTGGGAATTCAATATCCCCTCAGGCTCCGGATAGTTAAGATTCTTGTGTGGTTTTTACGTATTTATTTTCCTAACTTCTGGAAATGAGAAAAAATATCCTCCTTATACCAAAAAAAACTTATGCTTTCACCGATTCCCTTTAACTCCAGATTCGCTGGCACAATCAAAGAAAAAAAATATTATTATCCAATAAAAAGTTATAAATATATAAAACTGCTAATGACTCGACTAATCTCGAGTCTTATCGTTGTATAGTTTGAGCCAAATGGTGCGCGGCGCCAGGCACTAGTGAAACCTTCAAAGGCGCTGTGTTAGGTGTTAAAGCGAAGAATAATACTAATCACTATTTTGGTTAAGAATAATACTAATCACTATGAATAAATTAACATATATAAAAAGCTACCTTTTCAAACGCCCTCAAGTCGTAAAAATCAACAATGTGCTTAGCCAACAAGATACGAGTAATTTTGGTATACCTCAAGGTACAGTCCTGGGGCCGTTACTGTTTATCATTTATGTAAATGATATATTATACAAAGAATAAACGGAAAAATAATATCTTATGCTGATGACACTGTCATAATAATTGAAGGTGCTGATTGGAATACTATGAACAACCTAGCGAATATTGACATCAATACACTGAAAAACTGGTTCGATAAAAATCTCCTCTCTTTAAATACCGAAAAAACAAACTTTATCCCATTCTCTATCAATAAATTTAAATCTAAACCAGAAATAAAAATTCTAATACATCAAAGTAAATGTAGTGGAACTAATTGCACTTCAGAATGTTCTACACTTAATTCAACTTCCAAAATCAAATATCTTGGTGTATATATAGATCAACATTTTAAATGGATAACACATATTTGTGAACTTGTCAAAAGAATTAGGAAATGTATATATAAATTTATAAGACTCAGAAATATTCTTAGACTGGAAAACCTAAAAAGAGTGTACTATGCAATTGTTCAATCTATATTACAATACGGTATTATAGGATGGGGAGGAACATATGATGTTATTTTAAATCCTCTCAAAATAACAAATATTATAATCAATAATTATCAGCCCGAAACACTCATCTACATTGAAAAAATCTTCCGAGAAAAGATACTGGTCGCCAACGGGAATTGAAAATAGTTCAAAGATTAATAATTTCTAATAATTTCCTCTCAAAATAGTTCAAAGATTAATAATTAAGATTATATCGAAAAAACCATCTACATTTTCTACCGAAAAAATCTTTTCAATATTCAAAGTAAATACAATAGACAATTTATTTAAAAAATATTCAATACTACAAACTTTCAAAGAAATATAGCTAAAAAAATTGCATTTCAATATCTCAGCAAGATATCAAAACAACATTAAAATCCAAAAAAATTAATAGCAAGCACATCCAAAATTCCTATCTGTATCATGGTATAAATTATTTCAACAAAACTTAATTTAAAAAAATTACCTGAAACAACTGTAAGAGTAACATTACTATTTCACTTCATTTTAATCTGTTAATCGAAACATCTCAAGTTTCTCTTTTTTTTGTTAATAGTTGCAATATTATTATTCACCTACTCAAATGATAACATTGATAACATAATTGAGAATGAATTCACTCACCAAACACAAGAGCCTTGTCTCTTTATGGTGAGGAAAGGCTTTTATTACATTCATATAACAAATCTGTTTAATATGTAAAAAAAAAAGTATAATTATTGTAAAAACAAACAAATATTAAATAAATAAAAAAATAAAAAAGTAAGCTTTGGATAAATTTAGCTTTTCCCACCGTTCCAACTGTGAAGAATTCAAATAAAATTGTTAATTACTCTATTTAAAATTTAAGAGAAAACAACTAAAATATGTACTTTTTCATAAGAAATGTATAAACCCAAATAAGAAATAACTTTTTTAGAATACAGTTTGATGAGTAAAATTATTTGTGGCAGTTTTTATTGATTAACCTTTTTTCTTTCTATAAAATTATTCACAAAATAAATTTTAAAAAAAATATATATGCCTTTGAAATCGTCACCTCTAGACTTAGGTTTGGCAAACGATTTTTATGCCCTACTAAGAAAACATTCATTTTTGGGTTGTGGCTTCCTCTAAAGAGGTATCATCAGCGCTTTGGCTCCTAGGCTCCTTGGCGCCTTCGCAAGTTGGAGCCCGGAGCGGACTGTTCCAATTACACCTGCACAGGTCCAGCCCTGTGTGCCACTGTGTGGTCGTTACACTAGTTTCCAAGTGAAATAGGACCCTTACACGCGGCTTTTAGTTTTAGCCTGGTTACAACATTGATAATTTCGAATCAAATTAAATAAACAATTATTCATGGTTTTTTGCACGATTGGATATAAAATTTAATATTAAAAGAAAAAAATCCTTATAAAGACAGTATTAGCGATATTCAATAAAAAATCTGAACACACAAAAATTAGAAAACAATACGGTCACATCTAGGAACCTTCAGGGCCTCCGATTTGCCAGGGCGCAGCTCTAGGTACCAACTGAGCTAATGTGTCCTTATCCGACTCAGTTGTATTTAACTGGATAATACTTAGAGTAAAAAATAGCAACATTATTTTCTTTTTATTAAAGCATATTTAATTGGCTGCCATCTTTATGAATGATTGCAAGATTTAAACCTGAACTAAATGCTATCTAGGTATTATCTTGGATAAATTTCATCCATTTTTATTTTTAAAATGAGACGTCTATGATTGAATTTTGGTAATATAGTCTTCATTGAATTAAATATTACAATTTGATGTCATACTCATTAAGTTAAAAGTAAAAATAAAAAAAATTCCGTTCTTTTTCAATTTGTTGTAAATACTTCCTGCGTGCTGGATATTTTTTTATTATTTGCGCCAATTTACAGTGAATAAAAACAAAATAGCAATGTAAAGAGGCCTTACTCTTTCCAAATCAAAAATGTGTTATAAAATTGTGTACCTGCTTATAATAACTGAAAATCTATTTATCAACAGCTTATAACTAATGACTAATAACTACTAGACTCCATCAAACTTTGCAACTTCCAACACATCAATCATGAATGGAGAATCATATTATTTTTACCTAATATATTTGATTAATGAGTGTGAATATTGCATGCATTATGACTTATGAGTACTTATGCCACATGATTGGATTATTCATATTATATGCAGATAGATTTTCCACATATCAAAAAAAACTCGTAGGTCATTTTAAATCTGAAAGTCATATTATGTTAGAATAGGTACATCAAAATGAGATCAATTTTTTTGACTGTTTTTTAACCCCCAACTCAAGGTGCGGTATTATAAGTTTGAATTTCTATGTGTCTATCTGTATGTCTCTCTATATGTCTGTCTGTATGTGTGCTGTCTGTGGCATCGTAGCTCCTAAATGAATTGACCTATTGTGATGCATTTTTTTTCGTTTGAAAGCTGAGGTGAACGAGATGATTTTTAGCTATAATTCATGAAAATCTGTTCAGGCGTTTCAAGGTCATCAGCTCTTTTTTGTGTCGGGGGTTGCTTAATATTGTAAAAAGAAGACAAGAATAAGAAGTGATAATATTGAAGGGTGGGTAGAGTAGGCAGTAGGCAGTGGAAGCAGGTAGTGGATAGTAGAGTGGGTAGTGGACAAGAGCCTCCGTGGTTGAGTGGTTACTATATCCTTGGCTACTATGTCGAAATCGTAGGTTCAAATGCCATACCTTCCCCCCCTTCATTCAGCCTCGTAACATACCCCTTTTGAGGCCACTGGTTCCAATCAGTTGGGAGCAGTGGTGACTCTTGTGTGGTACTTACATGAAAAAACACAGGGAAGATAAAGCTTTCGAAGCCAAATACTAGATCAAGTTTCTTCTGATTACGTCACAAAAATTCTTATATTCACAGTCTGTGGCATGCTTTCAGGAAGAACATAACAATATTACCTGCAATTAACAAACCATGAACAATTTTATAAAATTGTGGTTCAGTAGAACGATTTTGGAATTAATTAAGTTATTTTAATCAAACACGATATTCAAGGTATGCTAGCTTAATTAGAGTTTTTAGAGTAAACATAAAGAACAATTAATATTGTTTTAAGTCTCGTATCAGGGCCTTAATTAGTACTGACAACTGGTTACATTGTAATGAATGACTTTATAACATGCCGGCTGATCGTTAAGCCATTACAGCAAGGTTTCTGTGCTCATTTAAATATTAATGCTCACTGGAACAAACTAGGCATTCTTCTTAATAATTATGTTATTGTGTTTACTTTATATGCAAAATAGTTTAATAATAATAATAAATTATTTTAAATAAAGAGTTATTTAAATATTTTATTAGTATGAGGAAATCTTTACCTAAAAGTAAATCTATGTTCTCACAATAATATTGAATTTCAGTCCATTTTTTTATTTTATTTTTCATAATGACATTCTACGTATCTTAAATACGAGCACACTTTTTTATTTTAGTAGTTAGTTTTAATAGACAAAATAATTATCTCCTGGACCCATTGAAATCAAGATTCCAACCCACCCTTAATATTTTATCCTTCCCAGAACTTGCTCTCCTTCTTTTTATTTAAAAGACCATCCACACAGCATCCCCAAAGATAAAAATGTATTGTATGTATTACTGTAATCTGGAAAAAAATTGTACTTAATTTTGGAAACTAAATAGTTGAAAACGTCAAACATAAGAATTTCATGCATGCGTTTTAAAAACGCTTATAACATATTTAACTAACTAATTAATATATGCGGAAATATTTCATGAGAATCCAAATGATTAAAGTTCAGGACTTAATTAATAAATTGATATACTTATAAAGTGATATCATTCTGATATGTATAATAAAAAAAATAACATATTTTTTTAAATTATTTAAAAAGTTAAGAATATAATAATTAATTGCCTATTTCCAGAATATAATTTTTTTTTTAAACTCATCTTTAAATGCCTACAACTGTGATATTTAAATCAAAATAAGTCACTGTTAAAATCATTATTCCGGATAGAATTTATAATTCATATTAAAATATATATATATATATATACATATGAATAGATTTTTGGCAACTAAGGAGTTAAACAAACTTTGGAGCTAGGTCTATGATTCTAAGAACCTACTTAAAAGACCCCAAAGCGACCGAACTTCAATTTGGGAGGTGGGTATGGGTACCGCCGCCCCTGGAACCATTTATTGAACCAACACCTCTGCCATAGGTCACCCTAAGTGTTTCGCTACGTTTGGTGACTTAGCAGGGGCGCCCGGGTTCGTGGGATGAGATTTGTCCAGATCTTGGCGGCGGATGTGTCTGCTCACCAACTGCGGATCAGGAGAGACTGGTTGAGGGACACCTGTAGATCTCTCCAGCACGTTACTCCTGGATACACTGACCCCCAGATTCCTACCGTTCTCACCTGTTTCCTTCACACTATTTCCTCTCCTTCTTTTCCTTGAAAAGACCATCCACACATCATCCGCAAAGACCACACAGGCCCTGAGAGGAATTATTTTCGTCAGGCCCTCCTGTGTGGAACTAATATTAAAATATATGTATAAATATATAAATTAGATATAAAAAAATCAAACTTTGGAATTGATTTACTCGAAAACGAAAGCTCTAATCAAAAATATATACACCTACCTACCACAAAATCGACCTCAAAAGTGATATAAACTCACCAGATTCCCACTTGCACCATTATTTTCTGGAAACCATTTATATGTTAACCCATAGATATGCATCAGGCACTAAATAATTTAAAATTATCGGAAAGTGGGTGGTATTTCTTACTCAATATTAAACCCACGTAATCGTTGTGTACGCTGCGACACATTATTTATTTCCAATAATATCTCATGATAGCAACTTCACGAGTAAACATGTTTACTCGATATCTTGCTAGAAGAGTAAAAGCTGTGAACCAGAAGTGATGTACACATGTTCTACTAGAATAACTGGTGTAAATAGATAAGACTTCATAATGCATTCGCACCACGTGTTACTGCTAGTTTAACTTCTTTATCATAACCATGGGAAAATATCTCTCAAGTCTTATGGATTCACGAAAGAATAATAGTTTTGTGAGAACATATTAATAATGCAGAGTTTATGATAAAACCCTGTTTTAAAAAAATCGGAGTGTACAATTCACACGCGGTAGAAGTTAAACCTTCATAAAACTAAAGTAGACAAGAGTGGGGAGGCTAAAAACACATTTTTTTATCATTGTGAAGGATATTTTTTTTCCATTTTTTTGTCGTCGAATTCCAGTGCACCTTTTCCTATACATTTAGTCATCTTATTCGTATTTGTGATTTCTTCTTCGGAGTCGCTTTCTTTTGTGTTTTCTTTGCCTGTTGGATAATGACAAATTTTTTTTTTTTCGAATTTCGTAATTTTTTCTTGGTCCGCTGAATATCTGGCCGCTAAGTTCCTTCATGCGTTTTATATCACTAGGCCAAAGGAGACTTGCATGGGACCGTAGATGTATCATATTATATTGGAACCGAATACCCGTGAAATAAATGTTTTATTGCTATCTCATTTTCTGGCAGGCTAAATCCTATAGATACCTTTGTGTTTGTCTTTTTTTGTGTAGCTCGCTCCCGATCCATCGAGAATTAAATCGCAACGGTACTAAAGAAGTTTTCAATTCAATATTTCTTGTACATTCCAGTGATAGGCATTATCGATTGGTAATATTTGCGATGGCATTTAGTATTCCTGTAACCAAATATTCCAAAATATTTCCGGTTAATTGGTAATTTAAAAAAATGGTATTAAAACCTCGTGTAGTATTCGTAATTTAGATTTAATTCTTAAAGACATTAACATAAACGTGGATAACACTTGTATTAAAAAAAATAGTTGATAATGAGTGTAAATTAATGTCCTAGACTAATGCGTTTGCTGATGTGATGCCGTGTTGAGTATTTTTAGGAAAAGTAGGAGAAGAAGTTCTGGGAAGGAAAAAGGTATGAGGGGTGAGTAGGAATCTGTGTGTCAGTATGTCCAAGAGTGACTGACGTATGAATCGTCCCCCTACTGCGGTGCAAGGCGGTATTCCGAGAGAATCATGCTGGAGAGGTCAAAGTGTCTCCCTCAACCAGTCGCTACGATTCGGCATACCACGCAGTTGTAGACAAACACATCTGACGCCAAGAAATGGACAAACCTCACCCCGTGAACTCTCGCACCCATCCCTAGTCACCAAACGTAGCGAATCACTCATGATACAGGTGTTGGTTACGCAATAAATGATATCGGGGCGGTGGTGCACCGCGACGATACCCATACCCGCATCTCAAATAGTTCAATTTCTCCGGAAGTAATTAAAAACTGAGCTTACTTCTCGTACGCCCGCCACACAATATAAGTGTGTTTCGGTTTATTTATTCCTGCCTAATAATTATAATTGGTATTTCAGCAAATCATTTGTATGGAATGGTGTGAATATAGTTTCGTAATTTGCGTAATCGAAGATAAAAAATTTTCTCTTAAGGAAATATTTGTGCTTCACTAAAATATGTGCGTTATTTTTTTATTTTTTTTTAAGATTTCTTTTTAATCTATCTATCTACGAATTCTTTTCTATCTACGAACAATCAACTTATCGTAGAAAAATATTAAAATAATCTCTTTGTGTCATGTTTCGCCTCGCGGCATCGTCAGATAATCATGACCCTCTCACCCATGAACTGAAGTGAATTATGTACCTCGAGGCGTAATACGTCACATCAAGAGCCTTAAACCATCTATTATAGTTTTAAATACGTTGTTATTGATTTTAAAATGGGTATTTAAAAAATCATTACTTTAAATGCTTTCACTAAATGTAAAACGTTGCAAAAACTAGATATTAAACAGCCATATTATGCAAACATCTTTTGACCTGTATTATTACGAAATTTGAGTTTTGCATACATTTAAAAAAATGCTTCATACATACCCGCGTTATAATATTTAGTTTTCCTGATTAAACATTTGCAAAAAATGGTATAAACGGTAACGCCCTCCGTGGTTGAGGGCTAAGGTCCATTACTACGAATCCGGGGGTTGCGGGTTCAAATTCCGCCGTTCTTAAGTAATTTTTTTGTAATTAAATTGGATTATTTCACATTTATTTCATTTAAAATACGAGTAATACATATATTATAATACTTGTTCCATGGGGTAGGTACTCTAAATATCGCCCTAGCGAAAGACCACCATTCAGATTTGAAAAGTTACTTTAAACGATTTTTTTAAAATGGCTGGTTCTTTCCTGCCTTCCTTTACTCAGCGGTCCCCAAACTTTTTATCACCGCGGACCCGTCAACGTTTGAAAATTTAACCGTGGCCCGGGGGGGGGAAGGAGTGTTCACTCATCAAGATCAAGACTCCATAAGCTTAAATAATAGTTACACACAGATCGAGCAGATGATTTTTCTCTTGTGTGTACCTCGAATTTAAATCTTTTCTCGAAACTGGTTTTAATTTAAGAGTGAATCTATATGCCGAAAGTCGTTTTAATCTACATCCAGAATATAACAAACTGCAACTATTCATGTTCTCGAAAGGAACATTTAAAAGTCCACAAGCTATCTCACAGATGAGAAAAACCATTTGTATGTTCCGATTGCAATTATTCATGTGCTAGAAAGGAGACTTTGAAAACCCACAAGCTTAATCAAGTACAGAAAAACCATTTTCATGTTCCGCCTGCAACTATTTATGATCTCTAAAGGAACATTTAGATGTCCATAAGCCGTTTCACAGTGGAGAAAAAACTTTACACTCTCGAAAGTAACATTTTAAAATCCACATACTGACTCAATCAATACACCAATTGGGGATGCCACTGCTCCATGCTAGCCATAGGTTAGCAGGGAGCAGTTGGGACTCTTTTGAAGTATTCACATTAAAAAAAATAACATTGGAATATGGAATATATTCTCAATATCTCACACAATGTGTATTAGATTATTTATTATAGACAAGCTGTTTTCCATTTCTTGTTTTCATAATAAGTTATAAAGAACAGAATGTTCGTATCGACTACGTAATACTAATACCTACTCACCTATGTATTCAAAAAAGGAACTAACACATAAACCTTCTTTTAATCCATAGATTATTAATTTTGCGTCCTAAATATCTGAGATAAAAATATCGGAATGCCTTGAATCCAAGTGATGCCTAAAATATAATACATACATTAAGACTGCAATCTATGATATAAGGTACAGGTTTAAAGGTGAAGGTATTCAGTCTAGGATTTGAAATTGGGAGGCGGGTATAAATTACGCCGCCCCAGGAACCATTTATTGGATAACCAACACCTCTGCCATAGGTCACCCAAGTGGTTCGCTACGTTTGGTGACTTAGCAAGGGTGCTCGGGATCATGGGGTGCAGTTTGTCTAGGCTTTGGTGGCGGATGTGTCTGCCCACTTACTGCTTGGTAGGCCAGATTGGAGGTACTGATTGAGGGAAACCATTTTGCCTCTCCTGCAGAATTCCCTCAACCCATCTCCTGGCACCGCAATGGGAGGGATGGATTCATATGTCCGTTACTCTTGGACCCACTGACTCCACCTCATGTATTTTTTCCACTGACCCTACCTAATTCATTTTTCTGATTCCTAACTACACCTCATACATTTTTCCTTCCTAGAATATCCTCCGCTTCCATTCCATTAAAAAAAATAAAACGATTATGCTTTAGACCACACGACTGAAGTAAAACTTCACTAACTTATAAAATAACATATTATGACATTGGGGTGACATATGACATTGGGGTGAAATATGACCATGAGGTGGCCTATGACCCTAGGGTGACCCATGACTGTGGGGTAACCTACGACTGTGGGGTGAAATACGACCGCGGGGTGACCTACGACCGCGGGGTGATCTACGACGTTGGGGTGACCTACAACCTTGGGTTAGTATGTACGCATTACCTTACTTGTGCAGTATGTATGCTTCGCCGGATGACCGTTCGAATAGATCACCGTTCGCATCACACTTTTTGTAACGCATTCACCAGCTTACCCCCCAAGTCGAGCGTGCGTTAAGAAGTTTTACTTCAAAAAACCGCCAACACAGCATCCCCAAAGATGACATAAGCCCTGAGGGAAATTATTTTCCTCGGGCCTCCTGTGTGGAGTTATTATAAAAAAGGAGTAAGAGAAACCGTTAGGCAAAGAATTCATTCAATTATTAATTTTTCATACAAATAAAATTTCAGCGAACAATTCCAGATTTTTTTACACAAGTTCTCTATGATTAGGAACTAACCTTCTACTAACAAAGGTTTTGCCAACTTTTCAAGAATGTTTGTAGTTGTATGGTTTTGCTTATTAAATAATGCGGTGCTATACGCACGTCTATTTAACCATCAGGCTGTCTCACCTGACAAACCTCCATTCATCATGATCCCTCACGCGAGAGGAGCTTTCACACAAGTGATGTTAAATCGTTTGAGCAGGAAGAGCGTATGTTAATCATGCGAACGTGGTGGGAGGTATGCAAACTCGGCAGTAACTGTTGTAACGTTGCAAGAGAAATATTCATACCTGCGTTCAATTAAAATCACCTTTGACCTGTTATGAATCATCTTCGATAGTCATTACTTCGGCGCTTTGTAGAAATGGCTATATTAATTTTATGGATGAAGCTTTTAAGTCCGTAGTTGAATGATTGCTTTTTTGTTGCAAATTGGTTTATGACTAACTTATGATACAACGTTCAGACCGGTCGTTGGGTGAGTGGGCATCGCGTTTAGGTTTCATCCGGGCGTCGCGTGTTTGATTCCTCGGCTGGCCAAGTCATCACGACACAGGACACATTTTCCGCCTTCTGCGGTGGTAGTAAGAGATTTTCAAACATTGTTGGGTTTTTCGCAACCGAGGAATGTTAGTCTTTCTTTTTTAAAAAAAGAACGTGAAAAACGTACCTACGTATATGATCATCTATTCAGAGATTTCAGTTTGCAGAAAGGTAAGATGATTGGCCCATGGGTTGTGGCTTTCAATCCCGGCGATGACAAAAATTTAAATTATTAAAAACTAAAGTATTCTACTGAATAAAACATTGTAGTGATTCGTTTTCGGGGTATTATGCGCATTTTCTCCTATTTTAAACAACGTTTCGTAAAGCATTCGAGTGTCCATCGTCAGGGCACATGTGAGTTACTGTCTAAAGAAGGAGGTAGCGCAACACGGCATAATACCTAAAAAAATCGTGATAATGCTTTTGTTCGTGAAAATCTCATATCAATGTTACTTTGTTTTAAACAAACATATATTTTTTTTATATTAATGCTGACCGGTTTTGGAACAATCGTTCCATCCTCATGGCAAAATATATATTAAATTCATATTGCAAAATTATTATATTATACGTAAACAAAATTATTATATTTGATGTTGAAGTGGGGTTGAAGGAGTGGATACTAGAGATTGTAGAGTGGGGATATGAGATAGAACGAAAGTTATTGGGAATATACGTGGTGGTTATATAAAAAAAATAATTATAATCAGTAATAAATGTCTGTTGATAGTCACGAATGTGAACATTAGGTCCCTTTGTCTTATAAATTTTACCGTTTATGTTGATTAATTCAAAAAAAGTTGACCTCTTTTATATCCCACTACTATTTATTTTACCAGTAGGTATTCGTTTTATAGAACATTATGTATCTAATGAACACTTGCAAATTTTTAAGAAATAGTCGTTTTAATGTAAGCGATAGATGGGATCCTTCTAGCAAGCTCGTGCAACCTTTATCCGCATGAAAAAGATGTTCTGCAATCATGATATCAAACTTGGATTACGAATGCGATTGGTCAGATGCTACGTGTTTTCGATATTATTTTATGGAATGGAAGCACGGAAGCTTACTGAAGAACAAATTTGGTGACTTGAGGCATTCTAGGCGTGAATCAACATAAGAATACTTAAAATAAGCTGAATGGACAGGGTTACGAATGAAAATGTTACGGTTCGGATGAAAAAAGGAAAAGAAGTTATTAAAACTATGAAAATCCGAAAACTTCAATATCTTGGAAATGTGTTGAGACATCCAGAGAAGTATGAGATCTTGCATCTCATAATGCAGGGAAAGATTGCCGGAAGACGGGGCCCTGGAAGAAGCCCATGGCTGAAAAATGCGCGTTATTTGTAGTTCTCATAAAAAAAAATAATAAAAATGTCTTTGAATCGTATGCAAATTATTAAAAAATGGACGATGGGTTCACATTTCTTTGTATAACGTAAGGCTATTTATTGCCCAACAAACGATGCCCGGTACACCATGTTATAAGTCAAACTGAACACAATTTGTGAAGGAATTAAGAAATGATGGATCGCTCGTAAACTTTCAAACCGTTGCAACGTATAATAATTTATACAACTGCTATTAACTGCCTTTGATATTTGTATTGCCCAGTTAATTCCGGGTATCCGACAAATGGGTAGGGATGTCCCAATTCAATAAAAAAAAACTAAATAAATCAATTCATTTCATTTGAAAATCATTACTTTATTAGTCACGCATAAAGTTTGGTAGATGATACAATTTAGACCGGGAACCATTTATTGCATAATAATTAACACTTATAAGTCACCCCAAGTGGTTCTCTACGTTTGGTTTTTCTTCACGTCTAGTGCAATGTTAGATAAATACAAACTATTTCAATATGTTGGCAACTCTTACTGCTAAATCCTGTAAATTTCTACATTTACCGGGCTCTGATTACACGACCCTCTCCCGCTCTTGTAAAACATAATAATAATAAAAAAATATTAGCGTGGTGATTATTGAGAACACAATAAAAATATTTATGAATTACCCGGCTTCGCTCAGGACAATAAGGTAGTGTTCTGGAATGTTGCACAATGATGTTCCCGATTCCCTATTCCTTATCATTCCACGACACACTCCGCCACTCCTTCCACAACTTTCTACAGCTCTATGGAACCTTCTAGAACTTTCCGGAAGACTGTTCTAGAAATTTCAAGAGGGCGAAACTTTCAGCCCTTATATCTTTAAAAGCACGCCTTTTAGGTAAAAACGGATACCCTTATTCCCTAGGGGGGATAGAGATCTACCACACCATATAACTCCCTCGATCGAACCGGGACTCGTTTCTGAGTTTTTGCGAGCTGCACGTTTTTTTGGACTTTCTTTTATGATATATGCCATAATCAAATAAATAAAATGTTACTCCTCACATTTCCTTTCCCTTTTTTTCCCCTCCAGCGTTCCACTTCCACCTTCCCCACCACCGCTCTCCCGCTCCACAGTCCCGCCAACCCCCCTGACACTGCATGTCTTGACTCCTCTCCCGCCCGGCCCGTAGCCGAAACTTTTTTCTAATACTAACAATTTTAAACTCGTGATATCTTTCTAATTAAATATCCGAATTGAAAAATTCAAAAAGTTAAATAAAGGTATTGAAGCTGTCTTGAATATGAAGTCATTTATTTTGACAAGGATTAAAACCAAGATACAAATAAAGAGCCTTCTCAATCGGCGACATTTAAATTAAATTTTTAAAATAAAAGAATACTTATTCTGGCATAACCATAATAGTTAGACATATGCTGTGGCGACATTTTTTGTAAATAATGATGTGTTCTACAAAGTCGTAGTACATTAGTTTATTCTATCGTCAATAGTTTTCGCAGCGCACGCGATTTAAAAAATATTTTAGGTAATTTTTTTACACCCTGGGTTACATTATTGAAGTTTTAGTAAGGATCCCTAATTTTTTGGAAAATATAATATAGTCTATATCACCCGGGGATAGTGTAGCTTCCCAACAGTGAAAGAATTTTTCAAATCGGTTCAGTAGTTTCGGAGCCTATTCGATGCAAACAAACACACAAACAAACAAACAAACAAATCTTTCCTCTTTATATAGTGTGTTAGATTAATTATATACACACTTATTTCAATATCAACAGTCACCGTTGTACTATTCTACATTTTTAAATGTCAACAGTTACCGTTTTATTATCCTTCAATACGTATTTCAATATCAACAGTTACCGTTATACTAACCTGCATTTTTCTATATCAACGGTTACCGCTGTATTATCCCTCAACACTTATTTCAATGTCAACGGCTACCGTTGTCCTATCCTACATTTTTATTGTGTTGTAGACCACGCCTGGATTGCGTCCTTCCCACACGGGATTTCTAGTCTTCTTCTCCACAAAAAAAAGAGTTTATTTGCTTTGTGAAACAACTTGACAGCCCTAGACCGCTATTGACTTGCCGCAACATGCAAGTCTTCTTCTGATTTTAAGTAATTGCATTAAATCATTCAAATACTACATTATTTTACCCGAATTATGCGAAATTCTAATAAGCATACAAGTTTCCCCAAAACTGGGACACTAAGGCCATAAATTTAGATGCGCTTGCATTAACGTTAATAATACAATAGACGCTTTTGAAATAGCATGATAGATTGTTTGTGCAATAGAGATTTTACACAAAAAAAAACGAAAGCTTCATTAATTAAGAGAAAATCAACATTTCATATGTTTGCCTAAATCGATAAATCAACAATTGTATTTGAGTGCATTTTTTTTAACACTTGGATATACCATCCAGCTTCATTTGAGATTAAGATTTAAAAACACGTCTTCTTATCTGTTTTAAATTTATTTGTAAAATAATATATCAATCAATAGATTTTTTTTTAAATAAAGACAAATATTCCCGGGTTTCGAATAACCCAATAATATTTGAAAATCTTCTACTACCACCACAGTAAGCAGAAAATGTTGCTTGAGTCGTAATGGAGGACTTAGCCAGCCGAGGAATCGATAGCGGAACGCCTGGGTGGGACTCAAACGCGTTGCCCACTCAACTGTTAACTTCAGTATTTAACAAAAATTGTATAGTTCACGAGCGTTAGAGGGTTTTGCTTATTCTAAGATTAAAAGTTTGGGTGGTTGTAAGTCAAAAAATGATATAAATACATCGTCTGTCGTTGTACCACCTACAGATAATGTATTTATATCATTTCTAGACAAGTAATCACGATGAAAAAATTAATTGCTTTTATTTTTATTACGTGCTATTATTACCCCTATTATTAACTTCCAAGTAAAATGACTGAAAATATTAATGGTAAATGGACTCACGTTTTTATGTGAAAGCGGTACCTTAATCACGGATAACGTAAAAAAAACACTTATTTCATCATACAATTGCATAATAAACAATTTTATCACCTAATTTTTTTACCAAATATTAAGTCTAATGGCGCGTATGCGTTTTGACGGGTGAAAACTGTTTCTACAAAATTTCTTATCTATTTCTATGGACAATTATTTTGAATAGAGATGTGAAGCGTAGTTTATTATAGATATTCTTCGTTTTGTTTTAGTATTGTCACTAGAACAAAAACGGAGTTTAAAGATTTCAGTGGGAATACACGCGTTAGCTCGAAAACGGGCTTATTGGACTTGATTGCTATTGATATATTGTCTTGAAAACAAGCTTAGGGGACTGAGTGGTTAAACATGAATCATCTTTTTAAAATAACAAATCAATTCTTAATCTAATTTTCTTCAAATACGAGCCTATTGTTTTTTATTGCATAAGTGTGATGAACTTATGGATTTTTAGGTGCCTCTAATTCATTCCACGAACAGAGATACGATCTTAATTCGTCAGTGACAAATACCCAAAAGTAACTAGGTGGGTACCTACTCCAGCTCCAGATTTCTCATTAATCCATTAAGTTGATTGAGGCAAGTCATTAGGGGGTGAGCCATGAGCCATGATCGGTCGTGCTCGAGATATGGAAAAATGACACATTTAAATGTCATCTCGGGCTGAGTGGTCGATGGGCCAACACTAATTGAATTACGCCTTAATAATGTCCTTGTTATGCGAAAGTTTCTTCGTTGAACGTGTTGCGTACGAACAAAACGAAATTTATTGAAGAATTAATGTAGAAAAGTGGAAATATATAAGTCAGAATAATAGAGTGCCAGAAGTGATGCCTTCTATAGGTTCTGTTTTACAATCAAAGCATTTTAAAGAAATTTGTTTTTTAAAAGCAGTAAATTCGTTATGACGTTGTTAGAATATTAAAGATTATTAAAAATAGTAGTTAAAAATAATAGCTCTTTCATTCAAAATTTAGGCTTATTAGATTTGTCAAAGAATTTGCAAAATAAAAATGCAGAAATCAATCATTTTAAATGTTTATATTGAGGGATCAGTAGGATTTATCAGTCCAGCTAGGAGTTCTACCGAGCCGAATCCTCTGATATGAAAATATCCGTGGGTTTGAAAGAATCTGAGTTTGTGAATAATTTTCCCATTTGGTCTCTGGTAGATTGACATGTTGTTATTGTATTGTTTTGTATTTATTATACTTATACAGTGCACTTACATAGCGTGGATCGACTAGATGTGATCATTTGTGGAAAAGTGTGTGGAAGGCTTTAGTTTTTCCTGTGGGGAAGATTTAACCCGGACAAAAAGTCGTAAAAAAAATAGTAGTAGTGTGCAGAAGTAGTGCAATGGAATACATTCCTGTCTAGACAGAGGTATATCGCAGTGAAAAAGGCATAGAAAAACCCAATATAAACATACTTTATTAAATAAATAAATGCTAATGCGTTTATGATTATTTAATATGTGGTTGTAACTCATCTGTGGAACTAATCTCCTGCTGACAAGCTACTTGCAATAGCTCAGCGGGTAGTAAATTACAATTGTATGCAATTATTTATACAATAATATAAAAATAAAATAAAAATAAAAATTTCCATATTTCAAAATCAAAAATGAAATAACATAATAAGAAATATTAACCAAATAACATTAAATTTTTTTTATTTATCTCTCTATATAAAATTTTGTTACGGGTGCTTATTCAATTACTGTCTCACTAGGATATGTCACTAGTTTTTGTCTTTCTTTTTTTTTTTTAAAGAAAGAAAACGCTTCACTAGCGTGCCTACTCTAACGGATATCGCTCTTCTTTGTCTTTATATCCACAATGTCTTATGTTATAATATGTCGCAGATACTTTAAGATATGATTAACTTATATTTTCCTTCCATCTAGGAATGAAAATGGATGTTAATCGATTTATTGATATTGATAATCTGACGAAAAATATTTGAAATAAAACACTCCGACTTGGTCTGTTACATTTCACTTATATTGTGAATTCTGTTGGCCTACAATAATTATTGTTCCGATGTTAGTGAATATCCAGAATTAATGTTTCAGTACCATGTAAGAAATTTGAATCAATCATCTGTAAACATTATTAGAATTTTGTAAAAACCTTTATTAGATGTGATTTATGATATAAACTACCAAATTTTATCGAGATTTATTTTTGGGGTATTATGCCTGATGATGGATATTGTAATACTGTCTGAAGCGCAGGCTAAGGAAAAAAGGAGGTAGCGCAAAAATACATAACGACAAACCTTTATTAATTCATACGTTTTAAATTGGAAGTATTTAAATTCTAAAAAAAGGTTTGAAATCAATAAAATACTTAGATAATAAAAATACTTAAATTTTTTTCGCTGTGTGAGAAGAAGTAAAAAAATATTGTTCCATCGAGTTTTTTCTGATTATAGCTACCAAAGTGTATCTGTAGATGTAAAATAGAAAGTAGAATAAAAAAATATGTTTAATTTGTGTGTTAAATTAAAGAATTTAAACAAAAATACGATGAAAACGCAAACTTCGTATATGCACAAAAAAAAACGATTATTCGTAAATTAACTCTTTTCAAAATAAGCCAAACCAGTTTTTGCTGGCGAATTGGAAGTATGGCTGGCACCTGCAATTATTTGTTTAATTACTAAAATATTTTCATTTCTTAAGTTGGTTGCGTTAAATTCCTATGAGTACCTATTAGCTATAAGTCACCCTGGTCACGTGCGCAAACTCTTCACCATACTGTGAAAAAAAAACTAGTTTTCATCTTACGATATCAATATTGGCTTCTTTTTTAACAGTTTTGGTTGGAGTGAGATTCTGATGCCGTGTCAATTATGGCTTATTTGTTCATAAGTATGATTAAAATAGTTTTAAAATCCATATTGAGCGAATTCCCGAAAAGTTAACCAATTTATTGATAGTAATTAAATAACTTTCGCTCCAAATGGAAGTGAGAGCGTGGAAGGATAACGTCTTTAATTCAAAATTAATGCCTTATTTTGATGTACATTCCCAAAATTAATCTGGTAGCTTAAAGTGTTCAAACAGAATCTATTAATTTTCATAACTTCTTTTAATTTTTAACCAAATCTTGTTTTTTTAAATTCTGAATAATGGCCTAGACTCGCCAGAGTTTATAATCTCAGTAAACATTTATATTCCGTCAAGATCAACACGACAATTCAATTTATTTCATTTGCCCACACGTAGTACAAAAAATATATAAAAATTACCGATTCCCCTTACATATATGCGCAATATAACAAACAATTTCAAATTTAGATATTTTTAGAAAAACGCTTCAGAACTATTGAATTGAAGTAACGACTACGATCGAAAATTGAAAGAATCGGAGCATCTCCCATTCTTATCCTATATTCCTCTTACGCTTTCCCTAAAATTAATTTTAAGTCACAATAAAACTTCATCTCATAGCATCATTAGTATAAAGACTTTCCAACATAACTTCAGTTGACTTAGTATATATTTTATATTTATCTCTGTGTTATTTTATTTTATTTTGCAGAAACAAACAATACATAAATTACATAGTAGAAAATAATTACAAGTTATAGAATTTAATACAATAATTGGTACCAATGACATATTGCTGTTATATACATATTTTTATGTGATAAATTATTCCTTTTACCTAAATTAAGTTAGTAAAATATTGAAGGAGAGGGGTGTGTTTGAGTGTTTGTGTGTAAGGGTGAGGGTGTGTGTGGATGTGTATTATGTGTGCGAATGCAGTGTGCTAGAAATGTTTTTCCTAAATAGAAGGAGGGAATCAAAGAATATATCGGTATTTGTGTTTGTTTGAATCGAGTTGAATCTTTGAAGGATGCGGGATATGGGGGAGTTGGCTGCAGCGTTCGTATTATTATAATATTTATATAATGTATAAGCTGTTTGTTTCTTACAAAAAAAAATAGTGTAGTTCTAGAACTCTTAGGGCCTTCCCTCATGAAGAAACTGAAAAAAAAATAGTTGGCGACGCAATCACCATCAACCTCCTGAACAAAGTCGATATTTTTCCGATCTGATATAACAAAAACATAACAAAACTTGATAGTTCGTGAGCCGCTACCATGGCAACCCGTCAATAAGCCGACTGAAACGCGACTGCCGTGGCAGCAAAAACGGACTACCGAGACCTTCTTACCAATGTTTCTTACAAACCGGGGCTTGTTTTTCTGAAATGAAAGGCAAAAACAAATAAAAATTATGTATTAACGAGGTCGTAAAATGTTCAATAATTTAATAATAATATAATTTTTTAATAATGCCTTCAAATATGATAACATAAACAGCCTCGACAATCTTCAAAAAATTATTAGCTATAAGTTAATATGACGTCATGGCAAATCGAAGTATTTTAACTAAAATTTATGCAAATTCTATGAAACCACTCCGATATATTCTCATTGCGAATGTACGATGAGCGATATGCCGAAATATACCAATCCACATCTTTTATAGCTATTATGTCTTTCTTTCTTTCTTCTCCTTTTCTGTACTGAATTCTTACAATACAATTCTTAATACTTAATTTTGCTTATTATTATTTCACTAGTAGCTTTTCCATAAATCTATACACAAATCAATGTCATTAATCTTACAATTTTAATGCATCGAAAATGTTTCAAACAATAAATAAATTTAGTATTAAAATTATTTTACTTAACTTCGTGCTTGTTATCGAGATCGCTCCGCTTAATTTGACTTATTTCGTAAAATTAAAGAAGGACAATAGTACAAAAAACGACCGATTTTAACACCCACACAACGGTTAAACACTTGAATTACTACCATGAAACCTCTTACCTAATCGATCTTTATCCACATTTCGGGTAAATTCATGGCTCACGTACGGCAATAAAGTTTAATTAGCAGCAATTCCTCGGAACGACCTGAAGAACAAATGATGTGCGGTAAGTATTAAGTATGTGCTGTAGGTAGGTTCGATGAGTACCCAGGGAAGGTACTGGGTACTCCGTAAGTACGGTCGTAAGTAGTTAGTACTACATACTGAGAAGCGGGCGGTAAATGCCCTGCGCAGGTACTGAGTAAGTACTAATGAAAAGAACGCGCGGAGATATGTCACGATATAAATCTCCAATTTAAAATACTGCGTTCTCACACCGATGCTATTATTTTCTCCATCTTCACAAATTAAATTTGCAGTAAAATAACTGAGGGGGTAAATTTTTATTATATTTAATATTTAGGAAAAGATTTTTGAAGTGCTCTTTAGCGCCGTTAGTGACTTGAAATTAGGTTGAATCGGAAATGCGTCACAACTCAGTTTTACACAAATACTCTGTTCTAATATAATGCAGTAATTTGCACCTCGGCGCGTGCCTTCCATAGCGTAGTTGGTAAGGTGCCTGACAAGTTTCAGCGGCCAGAGGGACAGACATCAAGCGAACGGGGGTTCGAATCCTACGAAATCCAAAAAAAAAACATTTTTATTTGGTGAAATCAATATTTAATCTTAAAACCACTTTAAAAAAATAACCAAAAGAAAAGAAACACTTTTACCGCGTGTGAATTACATACTCTGTTTTTTATATAGGTAGGTTTCAGTCTTTACCGCTCGATGGTGTTTTTATACACGCTTAAAACTTTTTATTTATTTTCTAAGCGGTTTTAATTTTGAAATCCATCGTTGATTTCGTATTAGAATGTTATCTTATTATGTCTAGTAAAAAAGTTCTACCAGGAATTTCCTCTTATTCTTTGACAATTAAATGGATGCGTTAGCGCTTCTCTGCTCGTAGTGGAAGTAACCCTCGAACCGAAAACAGTTTGAAAATATTAACAACCTATTTTATGTTCAAATAATTCAATAATTCAAAAATTAAAGTTAGCACTCTAGTCAATGTTAGCCATCTAATCAAAGTTAACCTATTCAAAGTTTGCAAACTAGTCAAAGTTAGCCATCTAGTCAAAGTTAACCTAGTCAAAGTTAGCAAACTAGTTAAAGTTAGCCATCTAGTCAAAGTTAACCTAGTCAAAGTTAACAACCTAGTCAAAGTTAGCCACCTAGTCAAAGTAAGCCACCTAGTCAAAGTTAGTCATCTAGTCAAAGTTAACCTAGTCAAAGTTAGCAACCTAGTAAAAGTTAGCCATCTAGTAAAAGTTTACCTAATCAAAGTTATCCATCTAGTCAGAGTAAGGCTTATTTGAATAGTACACTGGATGCAGAAAATCAGTCAACTACCTAGTAAATGCTAGCCACCTTGTCAAAAGTAACCATCTAGGTAAAGTAAGACCTGCATAAATAATATTGTGGATGCAGCAGATTGGAAACTGAAACGAAAAGTACAAACCAATTTACAGAAACATTAAATACCAAAACGGTCGATTTAAAACAGGACTTCGCTGGGATCAGTCAACAATTTAATGTTTTGTTGGCTAAAGAAGGAGGTAACGCGAGACCCCAAAAATAAATAACGACAGAATGAATGTTTTGTTTTATAGTTAAGATTGGTAAGCAGAAAGTGGTGAGCCGGTTGCACGCGACTCCTTCAACCGTCATTAATGTAAACACAAGTATGCGTGCTATTCAGCCATTAAAATATATGGCACCGCATTTGCCGGCGTCTTTTTCGATGGCCTAGAATTCCGCGCTGACGCAGCCACCGCCGAAACGGGTCGGGAGCTTTTCGTATCGACCGAGAGCTTTTTTGGACTGGTAATTTTTCATATTGGCTAATTTGAACGAAGACCGTTCAATGTGACTTTTGGCAGGTCGACTCTTGATTTTCGGCCGTCTCATAATTCGATCACGTTTCTTTATTTATCACCAATTTATTTGCGATCGAGTTATTTTTCTCCAATTATCCGTTTGTAAAATTGGCAATCAAACGAGACCATGTGTGTTTTATAAATAAATAAATTAACTTTTTAGCAGAATTCTGTTCGTCAATTATTGCCAAAAATTCATGAATTTGTATTCGAATTTGTAGTCTTTTGTCCGGAAATTTTTGTATTTTTCTCAACGAATTATGTGCATTGTGAGCTCAAAAGTTTTTTAAAAATAACTGTCAAAGTATGCGACACACTTTCGAACAAGGTTTTTTTTATCATGGAAGGTGTCGGACAATAATCTTTCTTTGATATTTCCACCACAAAAAATCATGTTAGAATATGTATCAACTTTCTAAGTAGGTACTTATTTTCAATGTAAATAATAATAATAATAGTTTATTCCAGGATGTATGCAGGGCTTAAATACATTTCATATTTAGAAATAACAAAATGAAATTAGACAAATTATAAATTAAAGTAAAAAGTAAATAATAATACAAACGTAAAATGTATTAAAAAAATGAATAAGTATGAAAAATATTAATATTTAAACAGATTTTTTTTTAATATTTAAAAAAAAATTATGCAGGTAGTCAAGGCAGTGATTTTTTTTTGAAGAAAGACAAACAACGACGAATAACCCAACAATGTTTGAAAATCTCCTACTACCACCACAGAACGCCGAAAATGTTGCTTGGGTTGTGATGGAGGACTTAGCCAGCCGAGCAATCAAACTTGCGACGCCCGGGTGGGACCCAAGCGCTATGCCCACTCAACCACAGACCGATCAATGTCACAACCGGTCACATTTTTTTTTTATTTGAGATATTCTGTTCGTCAGATCTATTCTACATAAATGTACCTAATCTCTCTTACCTCATCTTTCGCAATTGGTAAAAAAACATAAAAAAAATAATTATTATAAAATAATGGCACTTTTTTTATTTATTTAACAAACTTTATTATAGATTCCTTGTTTGTCAACAGAATACATTCTATCATTTCCAGATAACCTCCGGATTACCGCCAAGGATGAAGAATTTATTGAAAACCAATAAGATATTTGAAATATTTATGCCGGTTGGATTGCAATGCATCATGACAAGTGGCAAGAGATGTAAGAAATGCATCAATAGCTTCGTACAGACATGCCACACAAAGCACACGATCCTATCTCAACCAGTATATAATTTAAGGCTCCGTATTAAGCGTTCAAAAAGTAGAACAAGTTGTTTTAAAAGGAAGATATTATTCGAATTTTAAAGGAAGGGCGTAAGCGAAAATATTTAACAAAGTATGATATATTTAAAATAGAATAAAAAATTTTCGACAAATATCTTTAGCAATTAAAGAAACACTGTAAATGTGTTCATACATATAACATAATTTTTCGAGCATACCTTGCGTTTTTTTTTTCACTTCGCAAATTATCTTTAAAAATGAAATGTGTACATTTTTAAGAGCTTAAATACTTAAAGTGTTCAAACGAAAAACGTTTTAAAGCGTAGATTATGTTAATTCGGAATGCGGGTCTTATTAATTATTTAGGGAAGGCTCGATCGCATAATTACAGTCGCAATCGATTTGATACACTTTATTTGACTATTTTGATTGCCTAACTCATTGACTCCGGTGGTGGGTCAGGAATGACCCAGTCTTCGCAAAAGTATAAGATTATTTCCTTTGGTCTAATCTTTTTATCACATATTTATTTACAACTTGATGTTAAAATATATTCGGACAAGGCTCAAATTATTAGAGTACACTTGACTTTTGGACAGCCCTTTCGAAACAGGGTCTCGCAGTGACTGAAATATATTTTTTTTAATCTTAACAATTCCTTATAGGTAAAATGCGACATATGATATGAGGAATTGGCCAAGAACGTAAAAATAAAAATTTTAATATTAAAAAATAAAGTTTTGGATAAAATTTACATAAAAGGCAATTAAATTCGCTTTTTAGGTCTGTCTGCACCCATCACCGCTGCCTGTGGTTTGCTCTGATCCACCGGGGTCTAAGCATTATTTATTTTCTTGAAGAATAAAATGACACTTATAATCTAAAAGAAAATATGGAAGAGAACAAGACACAGAAAAATAGAAAAGGATGATTTCCATATCACAGGCAACTACTTTTTTCATTGGAAACAATCGTTCTAAGAACTGGTTTGTAACCTAGATAGCGTCCGATATATCCGATTTTATTTATATGGAACATATATTGACCTTTTTGTAATAGTTTAAATAAATATTCAGTTTATTTATTTAGAAATTGAATTATTTATTAGTTATGGGTGGCTCACATGCGTTGTGCGGCTCTTCTGCACGAAGCTAATGGAAACTCTTCCCAGCCACCGGCCACACCATCCAAGTTATTGATCAAGGTGTTCAAGACTTGTGATTAACAACTCGATTGAAGACATGTTTCAGAGATTTACTATTCTTAATTAAAATCTTGTTACGAACGAAAAATTATACCGGGAAGAGAAGAGGTGTTTGTAGAAAACATACATCTTGACTACGGTTATGAAACATCAGAAAGTTGACAAGTTAAGTGATAAAGTGGTTGAAGCCGGTATCGGTTGTTTTGATATTTGAACTCTGGCCGATTTAAGTCGAATATTAGATACTAGTAACTTGTAACATAGGTTTTATTCATACATCACCGTTACGAGTGCTGTAGTTTTGCTAGGTTGTTCGTGTTGTAATCCATAGGGTGAAGATCGTCCCGACCGACCAGAGCCAACTTCTGATAAAAACCCACCATAAGAAGAAAACCACTTTATTCTTATTATTTCTTTCTTCTTTCTATACTGACAAAAAAACATGTACGTAAAGGACACTGTGTTGTTAATTATAAATAATTTAAATTTTGAATTATTTTTAATTGGTAAACTAATGCTTAAGACAAGATTTTTATGCATAGCACAAAGGGTAACAATTATTATAAGCAATAATTGTTAGCCTGAAACACTCATCAACATTGAAAAAATCTCCCGAGGAAAGATAAATAAATTTTACCTGAGCTTCAGTAAGAAAGATAAAGTTATTAGGCGATGATTTTTTGATTTGTGTCCCAAAATAAATTGGTCATTTGTAAATTAAATTTACGTCTATCAAATTTTTTCTGTCAATTTGACTCTTTGAATTTTTCCGTCAATGGAGACTCCTTGTTGGACAGTCAAAGCTTCTTTGTACTGGTGTATTCTTTGTAACAAAACAAATAAATAAATAAATTCCTTTTTTGTTAAAATTTTAAAAATATTTTCCTAAATACCTCCGTGATTGAGTAGTTATGATCCGTGGCTTTGAATCTCGAGGATTATTTGATTAATTTGTGAGATTGATTGGGAATTCATCAATCAGGGCAAAATAGATCAATCTGTCGATCAGTTTTACAGTATACTCTACCAGATTATCTCTTCTCACGTTCCCGTTAGAATGAATAAAAAACACTTTCCTAAGTGGTATTCACAAGATCTCATTCGTTTGATAAAAGAAAAAAACAAATTTCACAAAAAATATAAAAAATATGGCAATGCACTAGATCATTTATCATACAAATTAATTAGAACCAGAACTAAAAAATTAATTAAAGTTTGTTACCATATACACTTAGACTTGATCAAACAAAACCTTAAAGCTAACCCAAAAGATTTCTGGAAATTCGCAAAAAGTAAGTATAAAAACACAACTGACATACCAAAAGAGATGCACTTAAATGACGAATAGACTACCAAAGGCCAAGTTATCTGCGAGCTCTTTTCTAGGCATTTCCAATCAGTTTACAAACCACCCAATGCAAACTATTTTCCACAATTCCCTGAAGACTTCTGTAATGAAAGCCTCGGTACGATCAATATTTCGCCTACAACGGTTTTAATCAAATGTAAAAATTTGAAAACTAATAAGGGATCAGGTCCTGATGGTATTCCTCCCATTTTTTTCAAAACATGCAGAGATTTACTTGCCAGACCACTCAGCCTACTTTTCAACAAATCACTACAAGACGGTATTTTTCCAGTCAAATGGAAAACGGCTTTTTTAACTCCCATTTTTAAGAAAGGTTGTAAGAGCGATATAAAAAATTATAGACCCATTTCTAAACTTGACTGTGTGGGAAAGTTATTCGAGTCAATAATATATGACTGTCTACTAGCTCACGTAAGTAAATACATTATCGTTGAGCAACATGGATTCTTCCCCCGGCGTTCCACAACCACAAACCTTCTTGTATACTCCCAATTCATCCGCGATAGCATCGAAAAACATTTACAAGTAGATGCTATCTACACGAATTTTTGTAAAGCATTTGACCAGTTAAATCAAGCACTACTTATCAAGAAGCTAGAAATGTTTGGCATTAGTGGAAATACTCTGAAGTGGTTTGAGAGTTACATTACTGAAAGAAAACTACAAGTAGTGGTAGGAGGATACTCAGTTGACCTTTTTACTGTAACATCGGGAATTCCGCAGGGCTCTCATCTTGGACCCCTGCTATTTTTAATTTTTATTAACGATATAGTTTTAAGAATAAAATTTTCAAAATATCTCCTGTTTGCCGACGACCTAAAACTGTACAAAAAAATCAAATCTCTGGAAGATTGCATCGATTTGCAAAAAGATCTATCATCACTACACGAATGGTGCACACTAAATGATTTGTATTTTAATAATAACAAATGTGCTGTAATTTCCTTCACAAAGAACAGAAACAAATTTTCAAACGCCTATCACATTAACAATATCGTTTTATCAAACATAACTTCAATTAAAGACTTAGGCGTGATATTTGACTCTTCACTTAGCTTCAATAAACATGTAGATACAATTTCAAAAAGTGCATCACAAATATTAGGATTAACTCTTAGAATCACAAATTGCTTTAAAAGTGCAGAATTAACATTAACATTATATAAATCAATTGTGCGAAGTATTCTCGAATACGGATCCACTATTTGGTCTCCCAATTATGAGATTCACAATTATAGAATCGAATCCATACAAAGAAAATTAACCCGTGTTATTGCAAATCGCGAAGGTTTATCTGATCAATTTGGAACGTATAACGACCGAATTCTACACTATAAACTACACTCTCTGACAGGAAGACGGAAACTTTCCGATTTATTGCTTCTGCACAAAATTATACATGCATCAGTTGATACACCAAACATTTTATCCCAAATTAACATCAACACACCATCAAGAAATTCAACAAGGAGGTTGCAAAATATTTTCTATATATCTACCTACCACACAAATACAGGATATTTCTCCCCTTTACCACGAACATTAAGACATTATAACACTATACACCGCTCTAATAATGAAATTGACATTTTTAATAACCCATTCAAACACTTCAAAAAACATATTTTACCATCAATCGTTTAAAGCTGATATTGTGATGAAGCCCTTTATTCAAAGACGTGTAATATTGTACCTACTAAATCCAGGTGCCAATAATAAATTGTTGGTGATTCTTTTGTATTCTACATTTAACTATTATTGTTTGTCATTCAGTTTTGCATATTTAAGAGTAACAAATTATTTTTAATACTACTTTTGTTGTAATTTAAATCATCCATGTATGTAATTTTTTGGGCATAATTGCCTGTTTTATGTACTTAAATAAAAATAAAATAAAAATAAAAAAATATTTCACTATGTGCTAATTTAGAACGTCCAGAGTGATAATTACTTTCTGAATCGCCCCGGTGAAAAACCAAATTCATTATCTGAACATTGCTGAAATATTTCTTCTCACTTCCTATCACCTTCAGCATCACAACTTTTCCCGATTGGGTATCCTGTTGTCTCACTAGCTCCAGGCCGTTGGGAGCAGTACTCACATAAAAAGTAACTTATAAGTAAAAATATAGAAAAATTGGTTCCATGTCAACTCGGAATCAAGTCAACTCAACCTCTTTGAAAAGTCATTTAAAGCAATGAAAAAAATAATTTTAAAATAGTGGTTAACCCTAACCTTACTTAACCTGTTTAACCAATTTTTATCATCACTCTTAATGACCTTTCTGAGGTAGTTCTGAATTGGTTTCATTCTGAGTTGGCCGATCACCAGCAAAATTATATGTTAGTTTGGATTTTTTATCATTTGAATATGCACCAATTTACTGGCATAGTTGAAAATGAGCAAGAGATTTTTTTTTACATTAACTCCACACAGGAGGCCCTGAGGAAAATAATTTCCCTCAGGGCCTATGTCATCTTTGAGGATGCTGTGTGGAGGGTCTTTTTGAGGAAAGGAAGGAGTGAACATGGGTCTTGAATAGACCCATGTTGTAGGAGGGAGGAAACACAGAGGCCGGTAAATCGTTCCACATCCGAGCTGTTGAACGTAAAAACGTAAAAACGACCCGTTCTCATGTGACTAATGTCAACCGTGTACAAATGTTGGGCGCGTGTTTGGCGTGTTTTGCGTGTTTCCCGACTATGCACCGGTTCCGAGGGGATCAACGACGCTAGTTCCTCGGAGCATTTTCCATTGTAATACCGGTAGAACAAGGACAGCATTCCCATCTGACGCCCTTTGCTCTAAAGATTGCAATCCGTCTGTTAAGATAGGAGAATCTATCAAACCGACCGCCCGTTTCTGCACAGAGTCAAGGCTTAAATTAAAGGGATTGTGTAAAAGGTATTCAAAAAACGTATTAAAAACATATTTTCAGAATTAGAAAGTTATTTTAAAATTTAATTAGGAACCGACCAATTAAATTTACGTGGAATTTTCCTTACTTCCTCTCCATTGAAAATAAGGGCAAAGGGACAAGAAGTCCAGGTGAAAAGGAAATTCTGTTACTTTATTAACTTAAGCAAAGCGTTTATACTAATTAACTTGAAAATGTGTATTCCGTAGCGGTAACGGGTCAAATAACTTCAATGTGACGACGTATAATATATATTCACATTATTCTCAAGTAGGTCAGGACTAACAAAAAACGACTCGTGGTCACCTGGTCTAAGTACTCCGACGGCAGCCAATATTTCTTAATTAATTTACACTTGTGATATTTTTTATGGTAGGTGACTAAGGACTTCCTTACCTACTTTTGATCTTGTTTACGTGGAGTAAACTGTGATAACTTCGCTATAGTAGGTATACTTTACTTGGCGATAGATATGATTGTCTAAAACTGAATAACCTGAATCCCTTTTTACTTTCAACACTATAATGTAAGACGGGAAATAATTATTTCTCAATAATTTATTATTGGCGTGCACCCACAGCAACATCGAATTATTATTTTAAAGCTAACAACAGGAAGGGACACGCACCGATTTAAAACTTCTCTCAGAAGCCGAGAGGAGATATTCCATTTCTTAAAACTCTTTAGATATACAATAATTTATTGGCGCTAACATTATTTAGTGAGTGTTTAATTTTTATCGACAAATTATCGTAAACTTTATGTTAAATGACATTTGTGGAGGCTAAGAAAATCAGCATTAACGTTATTGCTCATTTTTAAAATGAGTCTATCTAAGTAGAATAATAGCTCACGGGCTTAGGTAGAATGTTTAAATATACTGATTGTTATAATTCTTTCTGGAATAAAAAAAAAATAAATCATTCACCAAGTTAAGGCTAGTCTGTTACTTAATGATAGACTAGCCACATATTATTGTATCCAGGTTAGCTCAGTTTTAACCAGCTAGTTAATCTGCAAAACATGTAACCTCACATAAATTCTTTAATTTTTCGAAAAGAACTTCTTCGGAAAGGTTTTCACTTTGTGATGGCATTATTATTTATTTCAATGAAAAGACAAAATTACTTTGTTTACAAAATAAGAGTGATGTAAACAATTTTTTTTTTTTTTACTACCTAGAAATGCATAGGATTCCTTTATGTTCGAATTTTAAAAAGGTGTTGTCATGGAGACAGAAAATGATAGATGAGGGTTGTTTGGTTGTTTAGCTGTGTAGCACAGATTGAAGTAATAAGAAGATTTAAAAATAAGTTTATAATTACAAAGTGATATAATATTTTAAAGACGGACAAATAACTTAAATTGTAGTTTCTTTGTCAGCAAAGCAACTCATGATATTTGTATATCACATTATTAATAAAAAATTACAACAAATAGACAAATTGTCTTATATATATTTAAGAAAAAAAAATGGTATCATTTAAAAGAGAAAAATCGTTTAACGTCATTTGTATTTTTCTAAAAAAAAAACATTAGTATCACCAAGTTGCCTCAGTTTACCCAATTCTTGTACATATGTTATTGATTCGTTTTTCAATACAATTCAAAACATCTTGAGGTGGAATACTATATCTACATACATTGCCGCTTATCCAAAAATAATTCAAGCATTTAGTCTTAAATTAAGACTAACCAGCGATTTTTCTTTAGCTTCGAAAGTTTTCTAAAGATTTGTTTAAATAAGGCATCCAATTTTTTTGTTGTCTAAAAACTGTACAAAATCCTATTTATAAATTATGCAAACTCGTGAGGTTGTACGTGACAGCATTTATGTTTTGTTTTCTTAAGCGCGTGCTTGCTTAAAAATTGTCACATAAATCTTTACTTTTTGCAATAAACTTCTGATCTTTGAAATAAATGCAACAATTTTGCATACAAGTATGTTTTATTTGTGTCGTAACGAAAATGAAATTCAACTTTGTCCACGGAGTGCATCAGTATTGAAAAAAGTAATTTTGTTCTACACAAGATGAAACCATGAATTACCACATTTTGATAATTAACTTTAGCCAATTGTGTAGGTAGCATTGTTTTTTTGACACCGTTTATTATAACAAAATATTTTATTGATATGTTTATTACTGACTTAAAATCGTTTATCCTATCCATTTTTTAACGCATTATATGACAGTAAATTACTAGTGAGGTGCTTTTAAATAATTAAACTATGATGTTTATTATATTCTTAAATTTAATTATTAAATTCTGATGAAGCACCGTCACGATTGAATTATTTTTTTATAAATTTACGATGCGTCGAACCCATATCATTATGAAGTCTTTCAGGGACCAATAATTATTAATTATCTTAGTTCGAGTCCCATTTGCGACTTTTATTTTTTTTAATTTTAGTTTCAGTGTTTCAGTAATAATATATTTTCAATATTTCAATGGGATTTAAAGTTAAATAACTTAATCCAATAATTTATTTACGTAGGTATTATTTCTCTAACGGTTTGTGTATAGCACTGGGAACATTATATAATAAAATAAAATTTAAAATATATATATTTCCCTGAACAAACCATTTGGGAGTGAAAAAAACAACACATTAAAATGTTGGGTATATGTATTACTAGCTGACCCGGTAACCTTTGTACCGCCTTAGAATCAATAAGTGTTGTTTTATTAGCTGAATTAAGTTAAAAATTACACAATGAAACAATTATTGTCGATGCACAACTGTCCGTGTTTTGTTTTTGTCAGTATCAGAGATGGCGTTGTGTGCGGATTTATATATTTTCTTACTTTATTAAGTTAAAAATTACACAATGAAGCAATTATCAATGTACATCTGTCCGTGTTTTGTTTTTGTCAGTGTCAGAGATGGCGTTGTGTACGGATTTTTATATATTTTCTTACCTTGTGAGGGAGATTTATTATAATTATTGTATTTTTCCTTCTTTTTACATTAGCTCCACGCAGGAGGAGCTATGTTATCTTAAGGGATTCTGTGTAGAGAGTATTTTAAGGAAGGGAAGGATAGGAAGTTCTGGGAAGGAAAAAGGTATGATGGGTGGGCAGGAATCTGGGGGTCAGTGAGTCCAGGAGTGATGGACGTATGAATCCATCCCTCCAACTGCAGTGCAAGGCGATGGGTCGAAAGAGTCCAGCTGGAAGGGTCAAATGGCCTCCCTAAACCAGTCTCTCTCGATCCGGCCTGCCACGCAGCAGGTGTGCAGACGCATCCGCCGCCAAGACTTGGACATACCTCACCATATAAACTCGGGCACCCCTGCTAAGTCATCAAACGTAGCCACTTTCGGTGACTTATGGCAGAGGTGTTGGTTATCCAATAAATGGTTCCTGGAGCAACGGTACCTATACCCGCCTTCCAAATGTATCTTTGTTCACCGTTCGAAAGAGAAATAATTATCCTCCTCAGATTGTTTCAAACATGTCTACTCGATTCCAAGGATAAAATCCTAAAAATTGTCAAAGTATGTCAGGATTTTTCCAGTTGAAAGCTTAAAAATTATGTACTTTTTTTTTGTAGGCAGGTTCTATACCCGACTTCCAAATAATTTCCTTTGGAGGAGTGCAGACATACGTTCACCGTTTGTCTCTTTTTCGACTATTGATATTTAGTGTGTAAGAAAGAGGGGCAGCATTATATGATTAAATACAATTGCAAAACTATCAGCGCATTGACATTGGACGTTTTTGAATTTTTGGAATGTTTCACGCACAGTTCAATATTATACCTATCACAACATTGCTTCAGTTCTTTCAATGTATATTCAAATATGAAAATTCGTTCCATACAAAATGTATGAAAAAATTAATTTTATTCATAACTTTCTTTTTCGTGAATTTTTCGATGTTTTAAGAGTTATTATGTTATCCGGGCGGAGACAAATCCAACAAATCAAAGATCATCAAAATCGGTCCAGCCGTTCTCGAGTTATAAATAGTGTAGCTAACCCGACTTTGTTTTATATACTAAGATTTGAACTTTAAGTGGAGAGGGAATCTAAAATTAAAACTTTCTGCAAGTCACACTACGAACGTATCAAATTTTGGTACGTTTTTAGATTGTCAAGGCCAAAGGTATTTTCGTTATAAATTTATGGGGTGTTATGGCGTGTTGCGCTACCTCCTTCTGATTTGTCGGATCTGCCTTAATGATGGACACTGCAACGCTGTTCAAAACGTTGGCTAAAGAAGGGGGTAGCGCAACATGGCATAACACCCCAAAAACATGTAACGAAAGTATCAAATTGTGCCTATAAAGTGGTCTCCACACGGTGCTGCCGCAGTACCAACTGCCGCAGAACTGTAGTCAAAAGCGCCAGCCGTATTGTTATTATAATAACAATACGGCTGGCGCTTTTGACTACAGTCAACTACATTTCTTCGGCAGTTGGTACTGCGGCTGTACCGTGTGGAGACCCCTTTAGACTTTTATATTTGTGTACAGCTAATATTATATACCTGTGTACTGTGTACATAACCATTGAGGAATTTTTGGCAGCATTTTGGCCAATTTGCAAACTCCCTCGAAACTTTGCTTGCCGAAGTGATATTTTAAAACATTTATTCAAAAGTTCCCGCGCATTTATACATCGATTAATCACAAAGATTACTTTCAATAAGAGATGTCTTGCATTTTGATTTACAAATGTATAATTTTTCTGATTAATGTAATTATTTTACCTATTTGTGTATTAACTGAGTTTCTTAACTGTATTGTTGTCACGTGCAAAACTTAGTATAAATGAATCCCTGCTGATTTATTTGTTATTGATATTTCGCTAACCGAAATTACTGAAATACTTTTTCTTATAAATATTATGTGTTACGTATTAAAATATGGATGTTCGAATTTAAATTTATATCGGTGATTATCTACTAGGATACCTATAGACATAGATACATAAAAATCTTTTTTTTTAATAAAAAGACGAATAACTTTGTTTACATCACTTTTATTGGTACACAATCAACATGTTTCGTAAACAATGTTTACTTCATCAGGATCAAACGTATACTAAACTTAAAAATTAAATATAGATGACACATGGAAGGAAAGGGTAGGAGGGAGGGGGAGGGGTAAGAGTGGGGAAAGTTTATCAATTAGGGATTTCAAAGAAAGGATTTCATAAAAATCATAATATGTAATGTTCTCCAAATCGGCACTACGTACGCCAATGTTAAAGTTAAATATATGCAGAATATGTGCGTATATAAATTTAATGATTTTGTATATTTTTTAACGAATCCCAAAAATATGGGATTAACGGAAAAATATAGCTCTCTAACATTATAAGCAATTTATTATCCATATTAAAATTCAAGGACGGGTAATCTCCGAATCGGACGCTAAGAAATCCCTGAAGCGTTTTTAATTATTTACGTGAACGTTCGAGTGGATAAGCAATAACCTTCTTTATTTGACGTTCTACTACAGCTCAATTTATAAAATATTATTTGAATTCTTCATCGTTTATATCGAGCAATTATTTTACAATAATGAAGTACAATAAACCGCTGTTTCTGTGAAGTGAAACTGTTGATCTCTGATGTAACACTCGAAATATTTAAAATTACCTACTCAGTGTTTACTGCAATCCAAGAAACCCATGTTCTTCCCTGCAATATATGTAGAGCTCTTGTTATTATAATAAGGAGAGCATTCTTGTCAACCTGTTGTGTCGGCCAAAGGGCGGTGATGAAACCATTTAGTTTAGTGTTTCCGAAATGCGCAGCCCCAAAAGGGTATCATAATATATATCTTCATTGAAAAAACATGTTACACTCACAATGAGTCCCGAACTCTGGCGTTGGCGGCCATTAACATTCCCCGATGAATGCGACAGAGTTTAAAGTGGACTGGAGAATCCATCAGCTGCGGAGAAAGTCCATCAAGTGGAGGTTTTTTCCTCGGCGTTTCGGTGACGGGAACGGTACCATCTTCGCATTGTGCTGTCAGTACAAATTATTATCCTTTTATTCGATCGCGGCAAGGCATAGTTCAAAAAGATTACAGGGTTAAGCTTGACGCCCTTATATAAACTTTATTTTTTCGTAAATATTTAAACACATGTGACTATCACGTCCGATATTACTCCCCACGGTGCAAACTATTCTGCGCCAAACTATTATGTCGGACGTGTACTCTTTTCACCCCTTTAAACTCCAGCTAATGCTTTTCTTCACGGAAAATTAATGAAGACAAATGAAATTATTGTATGGAGTCCAACCTACAAAGTTCATATTCAACGAATAGGGCGTTTTAAAGACATTTTACGTACCACCTAGCATATTCCGATAGGTGAACTCTATCATTTCCTAATTACACCGATCGACTACAATTTCGCTCCCTGGAACAGAGAAGACTAAATATAGATTCAAACCTTTTTTTCAAAATTGTTAATGGTTTAATAAATTGCCCTTTTCTACTTAATCAAATCATGTTCAATGTTCCTAAAATTTCTTCACGAATTGTAAATTATATAAAAAAATATCAAACTAAGCTGGGGTGTGACTCAAATTTATCGAGAATGTGCCGTAATTTAAATGAGACTTATAAACAACATTTCATTAATTTGACAATGTCATCATTGGCCACCTTCAAATCATCTCTTAATAAGATTTAAAACTACATATTATGTTGTTCTGTGAACCTATTATTGTTGCAAAAACTTATTATTATTATTTAATGTATCGTATGTGTGTGTGCATGAATATAATGTATGTGTAAGTATCATGTTATCAATATTGAGTATATCTTTCACTAGTGATAGTATCAACCATGTTCAGTGTAAATGTATTTGTAAGCGCTTTGATTTGAATCAAACAATAATTGAGGCAAACCTAATAAATAAAAAAATAATTTAAAAAATTAAGAAACAATGATAAGTTGCAATTAGGTCAGAATTTGTTTTTCCTCACTTAAGCATTTTAAACGACCTGTTAAAGATGTTTTAAAATTTGTGAGTAACAATCATAGTTTAATAACTACAATACATTATCTGCAAGGTGACTCTTCAATTCAGATCGAAGACGAAAATGAATCAGTCCTGTCAATCCATATTTGTGCTGATCTACTTCATTGCATCATTGAAACTGGTCTCATCGTGAACGAAAAATACTCCATCTGATTTTATTTCTGACGATACATGTTTTTCAATAAAGATTAATTGCATTTTTATTCACAGACACCCCAACAAAACCATAATATATAAATATATATATATATATGTATATATATATTTTTTTGATATTGCAAATATTACGTTCTTTATATAAATATATCTGCAATACCAGGTCTATAAAAAGTTAACAATACGAGTATGTGAATTCTAGACCAAAATGTTTTAAATCAAATCAATGTTATTACTAAGATTAATGAATTTTCTCATAACCGCTAACATATTTTTTTTAAATGAATTCTTTTGTATAAAAAATAAATCTCATTTTGTATTAAAATATACACTGTTTCCATTACGCTCTTGAGCTTTAAACATTAAACGGATGTTGTAATTCCTCGGATAAAAGTGATGCGCCTTGTTTTAAATTATGGGATCAGATACCATCTTCATTGCGAATTCTTCAAAAACCAAAAATATATAGTTATCCATGAGGGCTTATATATAATCTTACTGTATCCGAAGTGACAGACAGCTTTAAATCAATCCACTGACAGCTTGTGCTTCAACTTAAAATGTGTCTTTTTTTATCAAATAATGCAAGGCGCGACAAATTATTGGATTGGTGGGTTTTCGAAAAAAGTCGAGACGAAAAACTTTCTGCCGAACGATACCTTGTGATGATAACTTGTTGCGATGATGTAGTAGACCAAGACAATATAAGTTAAAAGAATATAAAGAAGATACACTGATGTTTGCAACCTGATTTGTAATTTTGTGTTTCTTGTTTATTCGCGTTACCAACTGATGGCCTAAGAAAGCAAAAATTCTATTGCCACGATAATACCTTGGTGAGATTTTTCAATGCGCGGCGTTAATGAGATGACTGATGACATTTATTCAACAAGACTCGATGCCCAAGTTACGATACAAAATAAACAATCAAAGGCAGTCTGTACAGTTGTTTCCGAATTTTTTAACGATTTTTTTTTTCAGTCATTTGACACCAGTTTCAACAAAACTATTTACTTAAATGCATTCGGCTAAATAGAGGAGTGTATTTACTTTAGACGTCTACCATTTTTTAAGCGTAGTTTATTTTGTAGGTACTGTCCACTAAGATGAATTCCCGAAGTTAAAGCTGAAAAAATACATTTAAAAATTTTACAGATGTCGAAAATATTATTCGTTCATTTTCTGTTTGTTTTTTACCATTGCCGATGTAATCGATTTTCTCCACGCAACACGTCAAAATTTCTTGTTAACAAAACACACGCCGCGTGCAATTATTGTCTTCTTAATACGTCGTAAAAATTGTTCAGTTTTTTGTGTGATACAAGTGTGTCGCTCTGACTGAATTTTTTTATAAAATATTGCGAAAAAGCAGATGGCCCCTTTAGCTTCGGAATAAGGAGAATGTGGGCCTTGAGTTATAAATAATTCAACTTGTACCGACCATTGGTATATAGTATATACAAACACCACGAATACTCAATAAACATGACAATTCTGAAAAGTACCGCTCTTAACATAAACCTCTATGTATTTTATACATATTGTAATGGGAAGAACATTGTGGTGTCTATGGCAGCACTAGTGTAAATAAATAGATCACCAAGGAAACTATAAATAAAGATATCACCATGGAAACGAAAAATAACAAAGCAGTACAAATAAAATCTGGGGATTGTTAGATGACTGTAAAATAAATAAAGCTGTATTAATGTAAATGGAATGCAAATAAATAGTGTGACGGACAATCGTGTTGTTTTTATTAGTTAGTGAACCCAGAACGTTATTAAAAAACGTAACAATATTTTTTAATTCAGTCAAAAAATAAATCAGCATGGTGGCTTGATGTAACCTGTGATTTAAGGATTATTATTTTTATTTTTTCTGCGAAGATTCTTCGTGATTATTTAATGAATAATGTTATTATTATTATTTTACAAATAAAAAAATAAAAATAAATGTACTTTGATTTTTTCGTTGATGGTTAATTAATGACGAAAATATGAGACGATTTTTTTTTAGTTCGAATGATCTACATTTTAAGTCGTTTTTTGAGTAACGTCCAGAAATAAGAATGTATTTATATTTCTAAGGAAGGGGCAGGAATACGGCAGAAATATTGGAAAACGATATTCGTCAAATTTTGTTAATTATTGTTTATTTTTGCTTTTATAACAAAAGTCAATAAATACGATTTTTGTAAACTTAAAGACAAATGCCAAAACGGATCCCCTTCAATATGTCTATTAAGAAAATAATTTGCAGATCTCCATTATTCCTTATTATTACCAACAAAATACCAACCAAATAATTAAAAAATATTTTATCCTTGCTAATAAACAATACTCAATTACAACCATCATTATAAATAAGTTGTTTTTATGAATGTTTAATGGTTTTTACGAATGAAATATTACCATTCGCCACATAAATTAAAATTCCTGCATACATCGACTCCCCCCGTAAAGAGAAAATATGATTTTTTTTAATAAAAATTAAATTTTATTTTACTGTTCTCCAGTAGGTAGTACATACACAGAATATTAACGACAAATTAATTCAATCGTCGTATTTTAAGATAATAAATCAAAAAAATTGTTTTTGTGAAGGATTACATTTTGTCCATAAACTTTCGATAAAATATAATAATGTGTTACTATGAGGTCCGTTAATTCCAATATTTACATTAGATTTCGGCGAATCAGACGTTATTAACAGGAGAAAAATAAATTAACGTTTTTTTTTAAACTGAATTGCTAATCTTCGTACCAAATTTATGAGAGTGTGAAACGAGGACGATGAATATTGGAAATTATTTATTCGACGCAAATAAATCAATTTGTGTTTTGCAAAGCGGTTACTTGATCACTGGTTAATGTCTTTTTAAAATTATTTAGTTTTAATGAACCTTGACCAAAAGTAATAGGTATACTTTTAAAGGCTTTGTAATGAAATGCAAATGCATTATTTTTAATTAATCACTATTATTATACGTATGTCAAAACCTAGTGTAATCGAATTTATTCAGCTTTATAATACTTGTAATATATTATTGTAAAAATGAATTACATTGTGTCCAAAGTATGAATTTACCTAGACCTCATATCATCATCGAGCTTTCGGAGGCACTTATGGTACCACGCACCTGGAACCAGCACCTCTGCAAGTGGTTTGCTACGTTTGGTAACCACAATACAATTCAAGTTTTCTCGGGATTTTTAACCGATAGATGATAAAACTAAAATAATTTCATTACATTTTTCAGTACCGATGTAATATAAAATCTTCTTTGTGAAAACGATGTATAAAATCTTCGCTGTGAAAACGAAGTATAAAATCTTCGTTGTGGAAATGAAGTGTAAAATCTTCATTGTAAAAACGAAGTATAAAATCTTATTATAAGCAATAGTTATTAGCCTGAAACACTCATCTACATTGAAAAAATCTCCCGTGAAAAGATACATGCCGTCGACGGGACTCGAATTTCCTCGAGAGATTTTTTCAATGTAGATGAGTGTTTCAGGCTAATAAATTATTGCTTATAATAATTATTATCCTTTGTGCTATGCATAAAAATGTTGTCTTAAACATCAGTTTATCAATTAAAAATAATAAGTATAAAATCTTCATTGTAAAAACGAACTATACAATCTTCGTTGTGAAAACGAAGCTTAAAATCTACGTTGTGAAAACGTCATTAGCCAAATAGATTATGAACAGTTATATTAGATAATTGGTGATTATTACATGGAACAAATTATATAATAATACCTAGTTATTAAATTGATTTAAGAATTCCTGTTAGATTTATTTTGTCAAACAAATAGTTATCTACTGGGTCATTAAAAATTAATATGTTTAATAATTCCTTCTAATCTAATTTAATTATTCAATTATGCTATTTAACACAATTGTTAAATAAATTTCACTACGCTTACAATTTAGTGTACCAATAGTTTAATATTTAAGGCCTTAACGTTAAATAGATTAGTATTATAATTAAAATGGCTATTAAACGGATTTAATTTCCACGGATTCCGTTTTATTATTCTATAAAGATATGTGGCGTTACCGTTGTCAATTAACTCCATCTGACTTACAGCAACACTGTTTTCAAATAATTTAAAGAATTCCAGATGATTATATATTTTTCAGATTTTTTTTCATATGGGTAATAAAACTTAATGAATTTTTTTTAAATTAAAATATACTATTAATATCACATATACACGATGTATCTGGGCATACCAGATGAGCAATTTCGGATCTACTTAGGATAAGGAATTGTCCTTAATAAACGATGTTTTCACTGTCATCCGAAGTTACTTATTGTTAATTTTAAGGTTAAGGATAATTCTGCTGTCATCCGAGGGATCTGGAATCGCAATTAAAGTTAAAGTAAATAATAATTTTAAGGTTAAAAGCAATTCCTTATCCTTAAATAGAAAAAAATTGGGAGGCGGGTATAAGTACCGGTGCTCGGGAACCATTTATTGGATAACCATAAGTGACAGAAGTGGTTTACCAGGTGACTTAGCAGGGGTGCTCGGGTTTATGGAGTGAAGTTTTACCATGTCTTGGCAACGGATGTTTTTGCTCACCTACTGTATGGTGGGTCGGATCGATAGAGACTGGTTGAAGGAGACCTAATGACCTCTTATACGTCTCTCACTCCTGAATACATTTCCCCCAGATCCCTACTTACCCTTCATACCTTTGCCCTTCGAAACTTCCTTATTTTCCTTTCCGTAAAAAGACCATATATCCAGCATCCCCAAAGATAACATAGGTCCTGAGACATTCTTTTTCCTCAGGGCTTCCAGTGTAGAGATAAAATTAAAGAAAAATCATCTCTTTCGCGTGACGCTTCTGACCAGAAACTTCTCAGTAGCGATATGTGAAAGAAATGTATATTTTTTTTAAATTTGAATCGCTGGTTTAAAGTCTATCTGGTAAATCTTGATATACTCTGTATATATTATGATACAGTTACGGATCTAAATCAACAAATGACCTTTTAAGTGATCAATAGCTATGTCAAAAATGAAATTATCGCTTTACCTCACACCTTATAAAAAAAAATATTTAGATCGCCAAAAGATGCGAAAACTGGATTAAATGTTCGCAAAAACATGCCAACATATGTTAATTACACATAAAAAAATAGAAACTCTAAATGATAACGAATTCTGCGATATTATAATATGTAAAGCAAAACGACTTGTGTAACAGCGATTTGAAACATAAATTTACGAAGACATCCTAGTTGGATCAAGGTAACGTTTGATTTAATATACGGCATTAGATATTCGGCCATCTTGTTCTATAATTATTTAAAATGCATCGGATCGTGGGATTCGGTTCTAGAACGGAATCTGTCATTTTAAATCGCAGCCATCAATTTGCCAACACGAGACGGGAAAACCATAATGGCTGTCGCATTGTCTGGCCGCGTGTGGGTGCCCTTTCTTATTAGGCAGCTAAAACTGTTTAGTTTTTGCGACCAGATAATGTCGTACCATTGAGAAAAGAGACACGAAGGCTTGTATATACGAAGCGTTCGTTGCAGTTATAATTGATTTGGCCAATGTGGCGCATTGTGCCGTTATCGGAAGTGAAAAATCAACCTTTAGTCAATGCTTGGTGAATATGTTCATATAAAAAAAAAACAAAATCATTTTTTTTGGCAACAACAAATAAATTGAAAGGTTAGCGAGACACACATTAAAATCGATTCAGATATGGACGGACGCATGGACGAAAATTATTTATCGATACATCGTTTTTACGAACGAAAACACACAAGATAATATTTATTAATAGCTGACCCAGCGAACTTCGTTATTGGCTGAACTTATTAGCTGAAATAAATTCATTTTTTTATTAAGTTAAAAATTATACAATGAAGCAATTATCGATGCGTAATTGTCCTTGTTTGGTTTTTGTCAGTATCAGAGATGGCGCTGTGTACAGATTTATATTTTTGTGATTTTCGTACTTTTCCACTTACTTACGGGAATGGCGTTTCATTTTGGGAGGGAGATTTTATTATAATTATTTTTCCTTCGTAGAGATACAGACATACGTTCACTGTTTGTCTCATTTTCGACTGTTGACTGAGTGTATAAGAAAGATGAACAGCATTAGGTATACGAGTATATTTAAGAACAAAAGCAAAACAATCAGCCCATTGACATTTGACGTTTTTGAATTTTTGGAATTTACTCACTATTCAATATTATATTTATCACAATATTACTGCAGCTCTTTCAAAAGATGGAGAATTTGTTCCATACGTAATAATGTATGAGGAAAAAAATTTTCATTATATTTTTTTTGTGAATTTTTTGATGTTTTTATAGTTATTCTGCTATTCGGGGCGGAGACAAATCCAACAAATCAAAGATCATAAAAATCGTTCTAGCCGTTCTTGAGTTATAAATGGTATAGCTAACCCGACTTTGTGTTATATATCTATTAAGATTGTTTATTACTAACCCGTAAATAAAATTAAAATTATGCACCAAATGTAAAAACCCCATAGGCGTAACTGGAGTACTTAAATAAAAATAAAATAAAATTATATAGGTATCAAAGCAGTTATATTTTGGCTGTAAGCCCAGGGGTCATAGGTACAGATTTTTTATCTTCATTGTATCAATGTTTTTTGCTATGCATGTTTCCTTGGAATGGGTGAATTTCTCTATCGAGACAGACGGTTGAAATTTTTTTTTCTCGTGGAGGTTAAAAGATTATGACATTAATATAAAAAAAAATATATGTGTGAAATTTACTCTAAATTTCCCTATTATGAATAAAGTAAGTTTCTAGTTTTTACTTTAAACAGGGTCATATTAATTGTATCTTCCACACTATTAAAGTGAATTCAAAATATGCTCAATCTTTTGTATTATTATACATACCTAAATTGATTAAGTTAACAATTTCCAGTAATGTTTATATTATTATACAAGTTATTGTATACAAAAATTAATCTCACTTTTCATTCGTAAAATATTATCAAGTCTTCTTTTTTAATGGTCCACTATTAATATCGAGGGGTTAAGCATCATTAATTTCGAATTAAAGTATGTATTTGGCCTTGCGTTTTTTTTCCAAAATAACTTTCGATTTTATTATTAATTTCTTGGTAACAAAATCTTTATTAATTAAAAACATTAATATTAAATCAATGAGTCTGAAAATTACATAATTGATGACTTCAGCTAATTTCACAATGCGAAATATATGATTATTTTTGGAAACTTATTAGTAAATATTTATATACTCGAAGCAAAAAGGTTTTTTTTTTTTATAAATCTATGATTTTTATGTTATCCCTGTGAAATATAAAAACTAATAAGAGATATAAAAGTAAGACAAAAATTCTTACCATTGCCATCACAATCTCCACATGCCAGCGGGCATTTATGAGGAACACTTCGGCACAGCTAAAAGATTATCGTTCCGTTTCCGATACATCATTGCTGGGAAAAGTGAAACATAGGACGCCCACAGATGATATGGGTTGTCGATTTAAAGAGAACTGCCAATTTGGGTGGGAACCTCCTGGAGTCAACCGAAGTAGAAGCAGTTGAGGGAGGCCTACGCTCGATACTAAACACCAGAAGGTGTGTAAATACCTATAAAAATGTAAGATGTTTTGTAGCTAACATTGTAGTTCGCTAGCCAAATGACTTTAGAATAAAAATTCAGCAAAAATATATAGAAGGCCAACAGGAAGACACCAACATTATCATGTCGGTAGATAATGAAAAGAAAATTAATAATAAATAAATAGTAATACAAAGAAACGGATGGCTGAAATGACAAACCAAACAAGAGGTCATTGGAACGAAAAGGAAGAGGCCTTCTACAGTAATGGGTAGACGAAGGTAACGAAGAAGAACAACTAGTTTTTTTTAAACAGACACAAATAGTTTTTTTAAAACTCGTTTTATCTTGTTGATTATTTTCTGACCAATATCAGTATTATGGATTACAATTAGTATCACGTATCAGTATATAAATTTTCTAATAACAGGCTTCATTCATCTTGCCGAAAGCATTATCATTTTCTTCAACCGAATCAGAATTTGGCAAATGAAATTGATTAACCCATGTATAATTATTCTTCTCGTACCTATTTCAGTCTCGGCCATTGCTTTCAATCATAAGTACTTAATATTTTAAAATAATACTTTTATATGGCTTTTAATCATCATCACGGCGCGGTTCCTCACCCCAAGGATTTGGCCTCCTCAACAAATGCTCTTCACTGGATGTGGTCCTTCACCATTTGCCTTCAGGCCTTAGTCCTTTCCGCCCATCTTAAATCTTCTTCAACGCAGTCTATACACCATTTTCTCGGTCTGCTTCTGAATCGCTTCCACTGTGGCACCCACACCACACAGTCACAAGCTTTCCCTCGAAAATACATGTACCTAAGATAAAGACGTAGTTGTCATTTGTCAGTACCCCAAAGGATGTACGGTTTTGTCTAAACCATTTAGTATACTGAATCACTCTAGAAGTGGCAAATAAAGAGATGTTTTTTTATTTATTTTTTATAATCGATATCCTTGCGGAACCTTGTATTAATAAAATAATGACCATTTTAAAGAAGATGCTGTTAGATGACGTGTGTGTTTTTTTGGACGACTATCGAATTGCTAATGCGTGGCCATGGAATAGTTTTCTGGCGGCCAGGGAGTAATTGATTGCGAATCCGAACGATATATCGTTCCAGTATGCAAAGCGCGGTATTTGCGTGCATCGCCGAACGTTTTGTAATATTTTTTGCATCGAGGATGCACTCAGATAGATGGATTAGATACGTTACGCTGCAGTAGATAAACGTTTTTAATTTTGGTAACTGACGGCGAATGAGTTAAGCAAGTGTTTATTACACCGGCTGTGATAAAAGATTCAAAGAAAATATTGTATTTGATTAATTCGTAATCCTTTATTCAGCATTTTATATTTTATTTTATTGCTCGGAAATTAAAAACGGGTTACAAATGGGTGATATGCTTTTTTAATGATATCGAAAAAAGCATATAATTAATAATGGATTTTGTTTAAATGTTACTATGTAAAGCTTTTCTACCTTTTTTTTGCGATAATTCCCTCTGATTTTGCTGATAGCCCCGTGGATTGATCGAATTTGATCCTTTCAGCAGATATCTTAAAACATTATCAAAACAAGGAATTACTACAGTTATAGTGAAGTTTCTTTTTTATCAGAAAATTTCAATTCTTTTTTCATAATTATTAAAACTCATTTTTTATGTTAGGTGTTTATGTAGTGTAAGGTGATTTGGTTTATATTGTACAAAATATTTATTTTAAATCGTATCTAAAGGAATATACCTACTCTGAAGTATGACAATGAGGCATGGAACTGGCAGAAGAGGGATCAAAGTAGACTGAATGTTTTAGAAATTATATCTCTGCTGCGCATGTGTGGTAAAACGTGTGAAATATGAGAAATGTGAAACGTGGAGATCCGAAAAGAATGCAAGGCTGATCTAAGCGTAATGAGTAAGATTAAGAAAGGAAAGTTCAGATGGTTTGGGCAAGTAGAGCAAATGAACGAGGAACGGAGTGTAAGGAGAATATATGACCAAAATGTAAGTGGCAGAAGAAGTCGGGGAAGCCCGAGGCAGACATGATACGACCAAGTAAATCAGACATTTGAGTCGGGCCATGTCAAGAGTCAGAATAATAGAAGAGCATGTATAAATGAGGAATGAGGTCCGAAATCTCTGCATATCCCAGCGGAAGAACGCCGTGATGTTTAGTTAGGATTAGACTAACGAAATTAATTTTTTGACTTATTGACTTTGAGTTATTACTTATGAAAGTTTAAAAAAAAGGCTGCGAGTTTTGTTAGGCCATGAATACATGCTCCAGGTTGTTAGTTGGTGTAAGCTACGGTGTTAGATTAGAGGTATCTTCTGGCACTCTAGCAGCCAAGAACGGGTACTGATATATTTTTCTTAAAGTATCTCGCACTCATCACCGTTAATGTTTTAATAAACAATACGGTTATTATTGCAATAAATTTGTTTTTGCATTAATTCTTATATATTTTTTTGAGATATTTTTTCGGTCGATTTATATCGTGGTTTTCTTGTATTAATATTTCTTACAACGAAAGAATCACCCATTTTGTCATGATAATTTACATTTACTAATCTGTTTTTAATAACCACCATAAGACGAGCTGAAATCATTATGAAATACATAATATTACATATGAATTACTACAAGCATTCATTATAATAAATGTAATTAATCAGATTTGGCGTATAAACGAAAAAAAGTAACTTTAAAATAAGATAAATATATATTATCTCATATAAACATTATATGATGAAGCACAAATATAGGGGAGATGTGAGGCTGTTGACTCGCAATCCGAAATTTGTGGATCGAATCTAAATGTGGGCAAATACATTTTATTTGATTAATGTGGGTTATTTCACAATTAATTCATCTTCAATAATATATAATATATTTGCGGCACGTTCCAGAGTGGAAGACCCTCTCAGTGTAAGACCACCATTCAGAATTGAAACTTTGCTTGAAATGGCTTAAGCCGTGTTTGGTGACCAGATCTGAATAGCCAGGTCCTTCCCCACCCCCCTTTTTTCCATCTCCTTCCCCTCCCTCTACCTCCAGCCTCACAATATATTAACACAACACACTCGATAGTTTCACTGGCTCCAGACGGGAACAGCTGGGACTTCTGTGAGGTGTTCAAATATAAAAAAGCTTAACCAGCATTGTTAAAAATAACTCCTTAAAACCCACCCCGTCTTATATTCCTTCTCTAATTTAATGTGATGTACATTGGTATAGTATTAGAAATAAAGAAAATATTTTTGCTTCTCAAACTTAGTAAAATTACTCTGTGGCATCATTATTAATATAATGAATAATAAATAACTTCGTTTAATTAACAATATCAACATCTTTCAAGAACAATGTTATCTTCATCAGGACAAGATGTTAATTTAAAAAATAAATGACAAACAAGTATAGATAAATTAGAATAAATTAGAACAAAGACAAAATATTAAAAAGTAGAGGTGATTAATTGCTTAAAAAATCTCATAAAAATAGTTAAACCAAATTTAATGTTAAATAAAGGAAATATAAAATTGCATTTAGATAATAAACAACTCTTAAGAAAAAACAATGAAAATAAGTAGTCTTAATAACAAAATAAATAATTATAATTATTGTAAGTATCAATAAGAAAATAAATTTAAAAGATGGCTATTTAAAAAAAAATGTTTGGTTATTTATATTATTTAATTTACTATTAAAAATATTTTTGTTTTATTATTGTGTTTTAACAATTCAATTACGTATTTTGCCAAAAACGTTTATTTTTATTTCAATAAATGCTTAAAGGCTGTCAACCGAATAACATTAAGTTGGATTATATTTGCGAAAAGAAGATGAATAGCGTGGAATTCCTGTTTTACGAGTCACTTCCTTTGAACCTAAAGAGGTTGCCGCATTACACAGCAGTTCAATAGTAATTAGTCGCACAACTCAACCGCCTTTACTGAAATAATTAATTGAAGGGGTAAATCAGTTAATTTTATATCAATCAATCACTTTAATGGGTCATAAAGTAGAGAAAAGAGTAAAAATGTATCTCAGCAATTATCATTGGCAGTTGAAAACATGTAATCACTAGCACCAGTTATAATTTTTATCGCCATTCTCACTCAGTGTGTCCGTAATGTACGAATTAACTCGTTAAATGACTTATTAAGAAATTTTTTTTTTTACTTAATTTTGGTAACTTCGTAATTTGGGTCGTTTTCAATACTAAAATTATGTACAAAACTTCATGCATGGAATAACTTGTTTCTTTAATGTTTTTGTACGATACGCGTTTTTTCATTAAGTACCTACATACAATAAAACACTAAGTACCTACTAAATTTTAGATTTTCTAAACTATCTACTTGTATAAAAATATAAATATGTTTGCTTGGGAATATATGAGAACATAAGTATATGAGTATTTTTATATTAAGCCAAAACTTTCCAAAATACCTTATTTAAACCCCCGCGAAAGGTTTCTGGATCATTATAAAAATTAATAATTGTAGTGTATGAAAAATGATAATTTGAATATAAAAATTGTATTAGGTGGCGCACGAACTGTTTGAAAACTGAATTTACTGGGACTGAATATATGGAACGTGGCAGGGGGGTTCGCGTGACGAGGGAGCGGAAGTGGCGAGAGGGAAGGCGGGGAAGGCAGAAAGAGAACGCGGGAGGGGAACGGGGACGCACTGGAAAGGACATGCAGGGAGAAGCAATTTATTTCTATGAATATGGCTTTGCAACACATGCCGGTAACCAGCTAGTTAAGCATAAAGTAATCAATCCATAAATATGCACGCCTTGGACGGAGATATTTAGTCGAATACAAATATTTTTAGCTTGCCAAATTTTTACTTTAGAGATTGGTACATCGCCTTAGAGATGTAATCATACATCCGTCACTCCTGGACACACTGACTTTCACATTCCTATCCACCCATCATACCTTTTCCTTCCCAGAATTTCCCAGCATCCCCAGAGATGGTCTATCCCTGAGGGGATTTTTTTTCTTCAGCGCCTCGTAAATGGAGCCAAGTAAAAAAAGCTTTCAAATTTATTAAATAAAAAACTAAACAAGTGTATTCATTGTTTGTTATGTATTTTTCAGCTGTTTATCAAGACGAAAAGTGTTGATATCAACTATAAGATAAACAAGGCAGTAAAACTTTTAAAATAGGGAATAAAAAATAAACATAATATGCACGAAACTAAATCACAGATAGTGGCCAGTAGTAAAACCAGTTAGCTGTTAAAGAAGGCTTAAAATGTTTGAATTCATTTTGAGCGTAATATGAAATTGGTTCCATAGGATCACCAATGACACCAAATTGTATTATGCGTGGGAGCGTGCAGTGCCAAATTCAAATGAGTGCATGCAAATCTTTAAATTATGACGTCAATGAAACACTGGCGCTTATTTTGGTAATAGTAGAAACATCACAGTTAATAAATTCACTTTGTCATCGAATCAAGATGACTCCAGTTACTTTCGATAATATAAAAAAGTCCATTGTTTTGTTAGAAATCATTTTTATAGATGTAAGAAATTAAGCCATCATATCGATACATTAATATACCTTCAGATTTGTGGGCGGGTCAATGCTGACTTAAACAGTATTTTATTTTCCTATTAGCCAGCACGATGGCCTTCATAAACAAAGATTCAACGTGAAATAAATTAAGAACTGTGTAAAATAAAAGGCGTGAGGATTGTAAAAAGGTTGAAAGCATTGTGGTTGAATTTGGTTATTGATTATTGGTGGTATTACCATTATTGCATGCGGGCCATGTTGTTTTGTTTTATTTTATGAAAAAAATGTATTAATACATCATTCACCCACGCTTTGTATTGATATCGGAATGAGAAACGTGATACAATACCCGTAGATATTATTTAAAATTATAGGCTTAAAAAATGTAAAAAAATTACATCGAACTTCAAATCAATATGGTGAGTGGTGACATCAGAATTCTATTACAATCAACATTTAATAAGGAGAAATAAAATCGCGTAATGATGACACTTCTGATATTTTATATCATTTATTCAAATAACTTAACCCCTCAGGCATATTTGTTCGGTTTTCGGAACAATTCATATTGGTCTCACTGAAATCGCTGTGTCTTCCTTACTGTCATGGTTCGAAAACGGTGCTAGAGAGAGTCAACACTCAAAGAGTCTCAAATCTATATAGCGTATTTCATCACTTTCAAAAACAGTTTTTAGCTTTCGAATGCGTTTAGAAATTTTCGATTTATTTTAATTTTATTGCAAAGCGGAAATATTTTGACCTTCTAACAAAATAGGCCCGAGGCCTGCGGGGTTGTTCAAAATAACTGGAATTACGCTTGATTAAGAATATAATAAAACCTGATGATTCATTATCTATTGACAGTTATAAAAACTACAATAATTATTTATTATCAAAACCTGATTAAAGATTAAATTTAGTTTTTAAAATCTGCCTGCATATCCTGTTTTACCTAAGGTTGTATTCTACTACTAAATCAATCTAAAGTATTATTTATATGTGCAATATTTATTCACCTGCGATAGCTCGATAAAATAATTATCTAAAAAATTACGTTGACTGGTGATAAATAATGGTATTCAAATATGTATAAAACAATTCGATGTTTTTCACAAGAGGATTTTGAAAGTTAATTCTTGTAATGAATGATGCTACATACGGAGAACCCGGGGGGTCTTTGTAAAAAATGCACATTATTCCGTTGGTCAGTTCTAGTAATTGATTTTAAAATACCACACCATTTATTTCATTCAAACAAATTAATAACGGTTATGGTGAATCTTAACGCATTTGATATTAATGATCAGGTGTCTCATATTGATTGTTTAAATAATTGAATTCGGATAAAAGTGAAAAGTGGGCTCACTAGAAGTGATATGAGAAAAATATGATAGAAATCGAAAGTAAACTATTTGCATTATTATTTTTATTTGAACGCACACTAGCTAACCCAACTCCTCTCCTCTGGAGTCAGTGAGACTATGGCATCTCCAATTGGGGTATGTTGTAAGACTGAAGATAGTGGGGAGGGGAATAAGGTATGGAAGATGAACAGAACCCAGCTAAAGCTATTTCAAGCAACGTTTCAATTCTGAATGTAGGTCTTACACCAGGACGATACTGAGAGAAATTAATCAAATAAAATTTATTTGCCCACACTGGAATTTGGCGACCTTCAGATTGCTAGTCGAGAGCCTTACACCTCGACCATGAAGGTCATAGAATTATGATATTAGGTCCTCTGTGATGAGTAAATTAATGTGTGACTCGGAAACGGGTGACTTTAAGTTTGTATATGTCGCAGGCCAATCTTAAAATCAAGCAAATCATGATGCGATCATGATTATTTTCGATCGGCCTACGACGTATACTATACACTATATCTCCATACATTTTTTTAATGTTCTGTGGAGGGAACATAGGAAAAGCATTGTCGGCGGTAGGCTCAGAGAAAACTCTTGCAGCTTCGTTTATCTTTATGAATTTTTTTGATTATAGATAGGTAAGTTCTAGATAAACTCGTCTACTAAAAATAAAATATCTCTCCACAGGTATCAGTTGAATTTTGCGTTCCGTTAGGCAATAAAATATTATCAACCTCACCTAACGGATCAGTTTTTTGTTGCGTTACAAGAATCGATCCCGCGACCTCGTAATCTCAACCCGAACACTCCTCTTTTAGACTTCCGAGGTCAAATACTGAGACTAACGTTGGAATAATAATACTTTTTGTATGCATAAATCCGTAAGATTTGATCTGATAGTTCTAAAAACTTTTACTTTTACTTTAAATTTCAATCACAAAAAATTTAGTAGGTACCTAACAAGATACCTTTATCTTTTATAAGTTATGGCATATATTGTTGGTTTTTTCAAGTTACTCGTGTAAAGAGAATATTTCTTTAAATGATTTTTGGATAAAGAACGGTTCACGTTAATCTCACTGAAAACTAATAAATTCTAATGATGATTGAAAAAAACCATGACCTTCTACATATATATGTAAATAATACGTCCAAGTCAATCGTCATGGTTTTCAAATGTAAAAACAAACTCAATGATTACTACAATGGAGCCTGGAGGGAGTCCCCCATGATGGCCCCCATTCAAATATCCTCCAAAAACGGCTGCTTGCATACATTTTTTTGTTTAATATTTTTCAGTTTCATTTTACCTGGTTTTCAGAGCTTATTTGTTTTTAATATTTTATGTTTGTATCTATTGTTATTTCGTTACACTTTCTTATTCTTTGTCAAATTTCTTTTGTAATTTCGGAATATACTCGTAGGTAGTGTTGCACTGCACTACCCCTGCATTCATTCTGGTAAAAAACTATTTTCTTATTATTTTCATATTTAAAAGTATAGAATAATTTTTCATTAGAAGATGTTTGTTGTAAATTTGTAAAGCAATAATTCCACACGTGTTCTAATCTTTCTATTAACAACCTCTGTTTCTTTTTCCTGATCGGAGACACCATCTACGTAATGAAATTATCAATTCCAACCTTGTTTTTAAAACAAATTATTTGAAATAAACTTTATTTCTAATCAACACATTGTAATAAATTAACTTACAACATCTGCAAAAAAACTTAGGTGATCGATTGTGGCTGCTCCTCTCTGTATGGCAGAATATCTTCAATAATAATTAAAGAACATGAAAGCATTTTGCAGTTTTGCTTGTCTTCGTGATTAGGGTATTTATCATCCTAAATAAGCATGGGAACATCTTCATCGGCCTATTAACTGTGATAATAGGTATTCATATTACGTAAGAAAAGAGAAATTAAATTTATTTTTAAATTAGTTGTTTATTAGTAAATTGGATTACTGAAATGATATTTTTTTTAAATTATTTATTAAGCAAGATAACAATATATATTTTTAAATTGATATATACAATGGTGGCAGGAATTTAATCTAATTTTGATGTCTTAATCTTGTAAGATAAAATAAGATAAAAAAATATTTTAATTTAAATAGATAAATAGAATTAAAACAAAAGAAGTGAGAAAAATAAAAAAGGTGAAAGAAAGAAATAGAAATAATTGAGAGGATGATATGGAATTAGTGGGGGACTAGCACGTTGGCGACAAATCGATATAGAGTTTACTTAGTGGTCAAAATTTAATCTTATTTGTGTACTGAGTATTGAGGACTGAATTGATGAGTATTAATTGTACCTCCCTTGGTAACAGCTTTGTAGAACGTTTGGCGTTCCACGCGCCTCGCTCAAACATGAGACCATGAAATCTTTACAAAGGATCGTGGTGACTATCTGGTTTCTCCTCCAGTTTGCGGACCAAGAAAATGAATAAAAACTAGATTTTCATCGTAAGTAAAATAAGTGTATTTATGGAGGATGGAAAGTACAGTGAACATACAGAGAACAAATCGTACTCACCCCCGGACCGACAGGTTTAGGCCTAGCTATCTAATTACTGAACACGGAGACCTGGGGAATTTTCCATCGGTCTTCTGGGGTGCGATGCCGAGGAACCGTGGAGCTCCAGCTCCGAATCCAAGTCCCCGTCCTGGCGGAGGTCACGCCCTAGAGGCGTCTGCGTACATCCTGGCGAAGGTCTCGCCCTAGCTGCTTCTCTCAATAGGATGGGTTCAAATTCCGTAACCGCAAGTTACGAGCCGGCAACGTTTGGTCAAGGTGTAGCGAGGATGCCTTTGGCCTGGTGGATACAGCCAGGTTTTCAACTTCAAGCGCGTCTGGGTAATAATTCATCACTGGAATGCAACCAGGAGTTCGCAAGGCATATACAAGGCATGTACAGCCGATCAGTAATCTCGAGCCCGATTACAATGCGAGATCATCCGTAATTTGTTCAACTACCGCACGCGGTTAACTTCCTCGAACCATCCACATCGGTGGAACAGGACAAAAACCAACCAAATTTAGGTTTAAAAAGGAAATAATAAATAATTCCTCGGTCACTATTATTGACACATTTCACTGTCCGCGAACCGGATTGAATTTAATACTGCGGATTATAAATGAATTTATGGATTTTAAACCAACCATGTCAAATGAACGACGTTCTTCCCTTCATCCCACATTCAAGAAGTGGGGAAACGGAACTCGCTCCCACCCACCTTGTCCAAAATGTTGCCAGCGTATAAAAAATAAAGCCCTATAAACGACTTCTGAATTTAAGAATAATAAAACCAGTGACTTAATAAAAGATGTTATGAATTCTTTTCATAACAAGGAAAAGAGAAAAAATACAGGCGTTGAGTGATTGATCAAGTTACCTGCCCGCAGTATGCAATTCCTTTGTTAACTATCCACGTATTAATTTTTTGTTTTAGATTTGCATTTTCTGTCACTTGAATGTCTTTAATATCTTTTTCAATAAAATTTTAAAAATTTTGAGTCAGATTATGATAATGTCTTTGTCCAAATATAGTGTTTGTCTTCGGAGTCATGTGTTGATGTCTATATCTTGTGTCGTAATTGTGTGGCGCAGTATGATGGTTTAGTTTGTCTTTTTAGTGATGTGTAGATACAATTTTGATGTCGGTACAGTTGCTCTACGTTCAATATAGCAAAGTCTTTAAATAACTGTATTATCGAGAATTATAAATGTCTTGTGTCGTAATTGTGGTATGATGGTTTAGTTTGTCTTTTGGTGATGTATAGATATAATTTTGATGTTCAGTTGCTGTACGTTCAATACAGCAAAGTATTTAATAATAATAATAAAATGTTTATTCCGGTATTTTATTTTATGTTATTTTATTTTATTTGGGAGACCAACAATTTACATTCATAATAGAGCATAATAGTAATTGAGTCACAATAATTGAACCATTTACAGGTTTCCACATGGGTATTGTATAAAAGTGTAGTGGTTCCAGAGATATTTGCTAAAGAAAAAAAAATTACATTTCAAGAGACAAGTTAATTAGGGGGGAATAGGGACGGGGTAGGATGGGGGGGGGGGGGGAGAATGGGTTAGGTTGAGGTCTAGTAATAAAAATATGAGTAAACAAAAAATTAAAAGAGAAAAAAAAATGAATTTAATATAATGGTGACTGGTGGTATTAGAAATTATTGTTGTTATAAAGTATCGAGAGAGCGTCTGTGTGATTTTAAGGAATGTGGGCAGAATTAAATATGTCAAATTTTTTGTAGTGTGTGTTAAAAGTATTGGACGCATGATAGATGAAAGAGTTCTGCTTAGAATTAGTAATGATTAATTAATTATGTGGGGATAATAGTGCAATCCCACACATTCAATAAGGGTTATAATACATACACAAAATATTTTTAAAAGAAAAGCTGGCGAATATGATTGTACATGAAACAAAGGTAATAACAAAAGAAAATCATAATTATTAGCTTTTAGGATTCTGTGACCACATTAGGAGCCAGTATTTTTCTCCAGTGTGCATCAATGCTGGATGATTGACTGAGGCGGGCTTCCATGACGAGGATATTTCCAGAGCTCCTTATCCTTTCCCTCATTCCTGCCACCCTGGATCTAATAAGAGCTGCATAGCCCGGAACTCGCCCCTCCGTAAACATCCGGGAAGCGCTGCAATATCTGGGGAGACCAAACATTATGCGGAAGGCGTTGTTGTACTGAACCCAGAGTCTTTCTATACTACTCTTCTTGTAGTTTGCCCAGAGTTCACACGTATACAGCGTTGCGCAGAAGGAAAGGAATATCGTCCTTTTTAACAGCGGTACTGTAAAGGCGGAATCTTCTGCTGAGCATGTTTGCTTAGATTAAATAACTGTACTGTCGAGAATCATAAATGTCTTGTGTCGTAATTGTGTGGCGCAGTATGATGGTTTAGTTTGTCTTTTTGGTGATGTATAGATATAATTTTGATATATAGTTGCTGTACATTCAATACAGTTCAATAAGTCTTTAAATAACTGTATTGTCGAGAATCTAAAAGTTTTTTTTTGTAATAAATTTAATTAAGGCCTTATGCGCTTTGTCGCGCTTAACCCTAGATTGGGCGCATCTTTCCGAAAAACGTCAATGGGCGCGTGGGGAGCATTTTGCCCCTCGTATTCTTGGTCAATTTAAATTAGGAATACCTACTGCCATTTTTTTTTCTCAGGATTTAAGTAAAACACAAATAAGGAATGACAAATCAACATATTCATTGAACTTTGCTTTTGGAACTTTGGTTTACAATCGACTTTAGAAAATTTAACATTGTAATTTACTTTTTTAAGTTATCCTTCATTATCTTTCTATAATATTTATATAAATTGAAAAATAACAAAATTAAATATTTTATAAATCTACAGGACATGTTTTGGCGAAACAGTCTTCACATTAGTACATGCAATGTTCATTGCACAGTAATTTTGAGAATCTGCAACACCCTTTTTTCCCCACAATGCTGTAATTCATTGGTGAACTAAGAGTGTCAGTCGCTTATTAGTTTCTTTATTTAGAAGTATCACTTGTATTTTTCAGAATAGTTTTCTTTTTGAGAAAATAAACGTACATAATTAAGAAAGAAATTAAACCGTACATAAAATAAAGCAATTTTTAATTAAGTGAGTAGGCGCGCGGTGAGCAAATCGCCGTCGGACAACACTTGATGGTAAAAACATGCTTCTCAAGCGGCCCTCCGCGCACTGATGTCGTCCAGTTTTTCCTAAAGGGTTGCGAACGATTGTGAGGCAAGCTACCAAAAAGCTTAAAGTTTACGTGCAATAGATTTAAGAATTATCAAAGTTTTTTTGCAGAGGGCGGCAAAATGCTCATAGCGCCCACTTTAGGGTTAAGGCCCTTTGGACTTTTTTTATTATGAAATAGAAAAACAATTTTCTATTTCATAATATAATCCTTTACCGACTTCTCACTAATTATTTTTTTAGTAAGGATTAATTCAAAATAAATTAAACTTTTAAATAGATCTAAGTAATGATATTCTAGACCTTTTGGCTTAGTATTAAAAGCTTTGGTTACGGGGACAGCTGTCTCAAAGATTAGTAGTCGAATGAACAAATGCGTCGGGTTCAATCATTAAACCACCTAGATCTCAAGGCCGGGACATTGCCATTTATTTTTGTTTATTTATTAAAATATTTTTAAAAAACATGTTTTTTCAAGTTATAAGGTCGATATAATTCAGAATCCTTGTCTTATCATTTAGGTGATTTTGGTTCAATCATCTGCTAACAAATTCCTCAATCATTACACGAGTAACATTTTAAAGTAACAATTCCAATGATTTTCAGATTATTCGTAGCCCGGGTATGTCTTTCTCTGACGACGAAAAGTCCATTCTTAATTTAAAACTATTAAGAGTTTTTTTACAATTTGTTCTTTGTTTTCCTAAAAAATATTCCCACAACTATCAAAGAAACGAACTCTTCAATAATATTCAGGTAAATGAGACATTTTATCGCTACCCCGCTATCAAGGTTTTATTGTTTTTTTAAATAAGTACATTTTGTAACATGGCATTCACATTGACAGCATCAATATCGAGATGACATTAATTCATCTCAGTGTTGACAGAAGACTTTGAGTGAAAGAACGGTGAGAATACCATCGATAAGGCAAAAGATAAAACACATCTGTACCAAAAAAGGAAAGATGTTTATACTTTATTCATTTCACATATTGCGGTGATGTTATTGTAGAGTTGTACAACACATCAGATATAAGTATTTTATCGTTCACGACATTTTTTTTAAATGTAAGATAAAAATTTCCGGGTTACGAATAACTCGACAATATTTGAAAATCTCCTACTACCACCACAGTAAGCAGTTGCTTGAGTCGTGATGGAGGACTTAACTAGCCGGGGAATCAAAAACGCGACGCCTGGGTGGGACTCAAACATGATGCTAACTCAGCCACTGACCGGTCTTTATTAGATGAGATTAGGATGTTTTCGGTTAGCCTAAAATAAATCGTTGTGTATATAAATTTTCAACTTTATATAGCGCCGATTATTGATTCAATTGCCTCCAGGGAACAAATTTATTATGTGCCTGCTAATTGATTTTAATAATGAGGTTTGATTAAGGTTTAGATATGTCAACACAAATTATAAGAAAAAAAATTACAAAAATTCCCTCTAAACATAACACCAATACCTACTTGTTCAATTTCAGAGCGTGTAAAGCTTGATGTTGTCTTTGAATTGTAGTTAAAATATCTATAATAAATACTTCGCTGTTCTCGTAAATTAAAAACGCATGCTGTGAAAATTGTAAAAGGATTCAGATTTGGGGATTTTTCTACGTAAACTCAATATCATTGTACACTTATCCCCATGATAAATAATAACAAATTATTATTAAGTGAAGGAAGAAGAAGGCATAAGTGTAGATGGAGAATTGAGAAAGGAACGGGAGTGTTCTTTGTCAATAGGGAACAATCTTAGTATAGGACTTTTATTTAAATTTATTTGGTTATTAGTTACCTTAGGTACTGTTAGTGTTTATGACTTTTCTTAGTTCACGTGCCTCTAAGTTATCCAACCTGATACCTGAGTGTTTTTTATGAATTAGGGTGACGCCTGAGTTTTTATCAAATTTACGGTCCGTTTACAAAAACTCCTACGAAACTGTCAAAATGTCATAATTTGAGAATGATGTTTAGCAAAACAATGATCGTTCTATCAAAATAAAATTTTTGGAACTTTTTAAAATAATGAATTTAATCGAAGTACTCACCTATTATAATTATTATTTTTTTTAATAAATCGTACTAACCAAAATCTGATACTCTGAAACGAGAGTATAAATAATAACTATTATTATACTCCCGTTTCAGATAATAACTACGTTTCAGATAATAACTATTATTTATATTTTTTTTACGGTGCTCCAGATTTTACGTCCGGGTTGAATCTTTCCCAAATGAAAGACTAAACCATTCCACACACTTTTCCACAAATGCATATCTAGTAAATTAACGCAATGTAAGTGCACTATATAAGAATAAAACAATACAAGAACAATACCTCAATCCACCAGAAACATAATGGGAAAATATTTCACCGACTCTAGATATTTTCATATCAGAGGGTTCGGCTCTGATGAAATCCTAACTCGTCCGATAAATCCTACTGATCCCTCAATATAAATATTTAAAAAATCTTTCGTAATCCTACATGTATTTAAAATGACCGACTTTTGCATTTTTATGTACAAATTTTTTGACAAATCTAATACGCCTAAATTTTGAATGAGAGAGCTAGGTATAATGCCAGTAGCCGAAATAACAAATGGTAATGTTTTTATAGTCTGAGAATGCCAAATTCTTTTAATTTCATTTCCTAAATCTGTATAGGTATTTTCTTATTTTTTCAGAAACAGTTTTCTGAATATTACAAGAATTTGGAATAGCGACATCAATGATATAAGTTATTTTCTTAATTTTGTCATGTAAAACTATATCGGGTCTATTATGACTAATTGTTCTGTCCGTCAGAATAGTTTTATCAAAATAAATTTTATAAAATTCATTTTCTAAAAATGAATTTGGTTCATATTCATAATATGGTACATTACGGCAGTCAATCAAGTTATGTTTAATTACCAAACTTTGGTGAATTATTTTTAAAACTTGATTGTGCCTAAATGTATACTCGGACGGCGCTAATACAGAACATCCCGATATAATATGTTCTATAGTTTCCGGAAAAGCCAAACATTTTCTACATAAATCATCAATTTGATTTGCATCTTTGATGATATGCTTTCTATAATTTTTAGTATTAATGACTCTATCTTGTATGGCAAACATAAAGCCTTCTATTTCTGCGCTCAACTCTCCAATACTCAACCATTTGTTTGACGAAAATTTGTCAACATATGTTTGGTTGAGGTAATTGAAGTGTTTTGCGTGAAGAATCTTATTTGTCCAGGAATCTAATAATTCGTGGTTGGTATTTATAAGAATGCTGGCATTCTCGTCGTATAATAAGTATTATTTATACTCTCGTTTCAGAGTATCAGATTTTGGTTAGTACGATAGGTGAGTACTTCGATTAAATTCATTAATTTAAAAAGTTCCGAAAATTTCATTTTGATAGAACGATCATTGTTTTGCAAAACATCATTCTCAAATTATGACATTTTGACAGGTTCGTAGGAGTTTTTGTAAACGGACCGTAAATTTGATAAAAACTCAGGCGTCACCCTAATTCATAAAAAACACTCAGGTATCAGGTTGGATAACTTAGAGGCACGTGAACTAAGAAAAGTCATAAACACTAACAGTAAGGTAACTAATAACCAAATAAATATAAATAATAGTCCTATAGGTACTAAGATTGTCCCTATTGACAAAGAACACTCCCGTTCCTTTCTCAATTCTCCATCTACACTTATGCCTTCTTCTTCCTTCACTTGAGGAGTCCAGCCCATTTTGTTAAATCATATATTATCTTTAAAACACATGTAACTAAATGTTAGTAGAGTATTATACTGCCCTGAAGAAGCTACGGTTGTAGCGAAACCCGGTCGGCATAAAGTATATAAAATAAAAGTGGTGTTAACAAAGTTATGGTTTTATTTTAAATTATAATGTAACATCACAAAGTATATGCTTCATATGTACAAAAAAAAAATCACAATGTTTGATTCTTCTGTGTAAATTTCTTAGGCTTAATCTTGACAAGTCGGATTTCAAAGTGATTTTTCAAGGGTCGTGTGTAAAAAAAATATCTACTTACGCTCAATCCTTTAAACTTTAAACAGATTTCAGATAGTTTGGTAACTTGTGATTTGGTGGTGATTTGGTAATATTTAGGTCCCCCGGTGGCAGTGGACCTCCGGGCAGGTCACCGGGTCTGGTTGCGTGGCCGCCTCAAGCGCTAACCTCACTTTCGGAAACGAGAATTGATGACACCGGTTTAAAATTCAATTAAAATCTTCTGTAACTTCCTTCTCCACGGCCATAAATCTCTCGTCAAGTAATTTTAACGCGCGTCTAATCTATCGTTCTATCCGCTTACGAAGATTATTGCACGTACTCACTTTTAAATTAGGAGTTTTTTTTTCTATTTGTTTGCATAATGTAGTGAAAACAGCAATTGTGTACCATTTTAAACTAAACGAAATGTGTTTTTTCTCTTTCTGTTATCAGTGAATATATTAAAACTTTCCCGAAAAAGAATGACTCTTTGACATAAGTACCATATACCTACTAAAAAAAAGTATTCATAGATGGTTATTATTATTATCGTGACGATTCACGTTAACAATTCTGTGACGGCACAAAAAAGGCAATAAACATCGTTCCTTATCGCAATAATGTTGCAGCTCTTTCTTACACATTAAATAATGGCAACGGGATTAGTGTTTCATTTTCTTTATACGTATGAGGGTAATGGTAAATACGAGTAAAGTAATGTTAAATAAAGAGTATCACCAGTACCTCACAAGAGTCCCAACTGCTCCCAACCGCCTGAAGCTAGTGAGACTATGGCATCCCAATCGGGGTATGTTATGAAGCTGGAAATATGGGTAGAGAGAGATTAAGAGGAATATGAAGAAGTATCAGGCAATTCAGATCTAGTCACCAAACAAGGCTAAAGCCATTTCAAACAAAGTTTATATTCTGAATGGTGGTCTTACACCAGGGCGATACCGAGATATCTTTCTCTCTGAAACGTGCCGCAAATATGTCTTATATTATTTTAAAATGATTAAATTGTGATCAAATAAAATTTACTTGCTTACGCCACGATTTGAACCCGCGACCTTCGGATCGCTAGTCGAGAGCCTTACCCTCGACCACGGAGGCCGTCAACTGTTGAAAACTATCTGTTCTCATGTGACCAATGTCAAATGTGCACAAATTATGCATTGTGATTATCTCACAATAAACAATCTAAAAAACTTTAAACGCAATTATTCCAGACCAGGAAATAAAGGTTAGTTTTTTTATATCATGAATTTTTCTGCCATCAAACTTAAAAATAAGTAAATTAAGTGGCCCTGTTGACCCTTACTTATAGTGCATAAATACTATGAGGCATAACCAGTGTTAACAGGATAATAGCGAGCCGCTCGTGAGTGTGTGATTACTGAAATTTAACCCACAAAAGCAAAGAATGCATTCAGCTCATTATTATGAAACCCTGCTCTGAAAGGGCATGTACGAGTATTTATTAAAAAGCCAATAAACCTACTTTAAAAATTATAACTACGTTAGCTCAGACTCATGAAAAATCGCAGTGCAATCTTGACAAATCAGTTCCTATTTTCGGTTAAATGTATTATATTGTAATAATAAAATTGACAATAAAAGCATTTAAGAATCTTTTACTCGATTCATAACAATAAGAAAAATTTAAAAAATCCAGACACAAAATTAAAAAAAGGATTAAAGAACAAAATAGACAATATAACAAGGGGGTATTTCCACAAACGAGGGAGTATGTTGAAAATGTACGGAATGTTTAAAGATCATTTTTCTGATTTTAACCATCCTACTAAAAAATTTTTTTTTTTTATATTTTCATTCAATATTAGTGATTTTAAAAATGCTCGAAAACTGACAAAATCAAAACGGTCTGCTTTTTGCAAATGGGTTTGTGACGTCACAAGCTACGCCTGGCTGAACCAGTATAAATAAACACAGTCAGGGAGCGTCCGCTCTCATGAAGTCACACGATAGCCACGTCCCAAAATATCATTTTAGCAGTTCAAAAATGGGAAACTTTGACTCGCTGTGGAAAATTTATTCGTCAACATAAAAATAAAATAAAAATGCCTCAAGATGAAGCCATACTAAATTATACATTCAAAATCATACGTTTTTGTTTTGAAAATTTGATCGTCTAGAAGTATTATAGATGCTTCAATTAAATACTGCGTGTAGAACATATCTTGGCCCTTAAAAATATCGGTCATTTTTTTATAAATCTTTTAATAAGCCTAGAAAAAAAAATTATAAGGTCTATAAAAAACACTTTGAAGTCCAAACTCTCCTATTTATAAACCTCTTTTCGGATATGCTTTTATTGTTTAATGTGGTAAATTTAGTATCTTTTATGATTATCACAAAAAAAATTGAAATTTTCGCCCGAACCTTACAAAATAAAATATAATATGCAATTTCGCGTTGTTATTTTTGACATCATGGCGACAGTACGGCAGTCGACGAATTTGTAATATCAAAGTGAACCTTATACCGTCCACCGAAGAACGACTGGCAGCCGCCCATATTTTCAGTACTCCTCCGGACGGAGCGGAGAAATGACGTGTTAGGCTCCGCGCCGCTTGTTCTTGTGAAATCAATTTAAAAATTCCGTTGTATTACAATAAACAATGCATAAAAAAGGAATTAATGTTTTTTACAGGCCTTTACGAAATCAACATGTAAAAAAAAAATTCTCAAATATCTTTTCCAACCTTTCCAAAAGCTTTTGCTCAAGTATTTTTAAACTCCTCCCATAAAGGGGCAAGAATTCCGATTTCGATTTTTTCCTGTACTAGTGGATCGCCTTAATCATCGTAATTTTTTGCTTATTTTTTTTAAGAAATTAAAAAATAACGTGGAAATATCCTCAACTGTTCAACTTTTTCTTCTTTTTTAAAGAAAGTATCCGTATAACCATCATGGTGTTTTATGCAAAAATCCGGTTAACTCATGTAAGATTTGTCTAGGTCTTGGTGGCGATTGCTTTTATTCACCTACTGTGTAGCGGGCCAGATCGGGAGATCCTAGTTGAGACCTAACCCAGACCTCTCCAGAAACATTGGTCCCCAGATCCCAACCTACCCCTCATAGCTTCGTCCTTTCCAGAACTTTCACTCCTTCCTTTTCATAAAAAGACCGTTCACACAGCATCCCCAAAGAAGATAAGGTAAAGATAATTTTTATAAAAAAAGAGAAAATCAACCTGTATTTACGCATGGAAACTATATAAAAGACATTAAAAAACATTCCGATGCGTTTTATACACTTCTGTTATCGTTTATTCACTTCCTTAATCCATTGACAAACTGCGATGAAGCCAAATTACGAATTCATAGTAAACCACTTTAGAAAAGACATATTACAATCTCTCATCGCAGGTCATCTATTTACATGAAAATCTTCATGTTGGAATAAAGCAGGAAATTAATTAATTTCCCCCAAAACATAATCTTTTCATTTCCACCAATGTATGAAACCAGTACAATGTTTGAAAAATAATTAATTATACCTTATTTTTTCAATGGATTGATTCGACTAGAGTTTAAATCATTGAGTGAACAACACTACAAATCTCTTAATCCTCAAAAGCTAATTAATTCACAGTTTTACATATCTTAGAAACGGCTTACATCGGATCACATTTATCAATATAAACTTAAAATTAAAACGTTTAATTACACACGCGATGTCCGTATAAATAATCAACAAATACAACCAAATGTTTTACTGATTAAGGCAATGTTATCTTATGTGTCTTTTTAAGCATGTGAAAAACGTTAGAACAGAATGCAGAATTCCTAAAGCATTATGACTTTTTAAGGAATATCCGCAACCCCGCACCAATGGAAATATTGTGTCCCCATTTTTGGGATTTTTGTGAGACTGCATAGAGTTAGGAAAGTTAAGGTGAGCGAAAGTTGTAGTTATAAGTTATAATATCTATTTTTGTCTAGTTATAACCATTTATCTATGGCGAGAACAGATTTGATATCAAACAAGGTCTAAGCTAAATAAATCTATATATATATATATTATAAAAATTGAGTCAATCCATCCATTACTTTCCGAGATTTGCGAACGCAAACATACGGAACCTATATATATATATTTATCTCCTCTCGTAAAACGTTGATCTTGCGCGACGGTACACCAGTTTTAAGTTGATCCGTTCGGACGTGTTGATCCATCCGGATATGCTGATCCATTACACAAGCTGGCATACACATCCTGATCCATGTGGATCAATTTATACCATCAAGATTTCGCTGTAAGCCACGCCCATTGTTCGGTGTCTTATACATTTTACACGTTTTTTTTTGTTGATCCATATAAATGCCAAGTTTTGACCGCCAACAAAGGTGCCCGTCTGTCGTACTTTTCAGCTTCTTTTAGTAGGTACCTGTACGTTCTTATTTCAATTCGTTCTATTTCATTTCTTTTTTAATGTATTTTGGTTTAAGATTTAATTTTTATTTTGATTTTGTTTTTGATTTTGATTTGGATTTCGATTTTGATTTTGATTTTGGATCGAGATTTTAATTTTGATTTTGGTTTGAGATTTTATTTTGATTTTGATTTTAATTTTTATTTGCATTCTTATTTTGATTTTTATTTTGATTTTTACTTTCATTTTGATTTTGATATTGATTTTGGTTTGAGATTTTGATTTTGATTTTGGTTTTGATTTGAGATTTTAATTATGATTTTGACATTGATTTTGATTTTGGTTTTGGTTTGAGATTTTGATTTTGATTTTTGATTTTGTTTTTTATTTTGATTTTTGATTTCGATTTCGATTTCGATTTTGATTTCGATTTCGATTTCGATTTCGATTTCGATTTCAATTTCGATTTTGATTTTGATTTTGATTTTGTTTTCGTTTCCGCTTCTAAGACCCGCACAAACCTCACCCCATGAACCTGGGCACCCCGGTTAAGTCACCAAACATAGCGAACCACTTAAGGTATACCTTAATTTTGGGAGGCGGGTATGATTACCACCGCCCCGGGAACCATTTTTGGGTAATCAACACCTCTGTCAAATGTCACTTTGCAGTGACATTCGTGACTTAGCAGGAGTGCCCGGTTCAAGGAGTGAGATTTGTCTAGGTCCGTGCGGCGAACGCGTTCGCTCATCTACTGCGTGGCAAGCCGGATTGGGAGAGACTGATTTTTTGTGACTTAGCAGGGCTGCTCGGGTTCAAGGGATGAGATTTGTCTTTGCGGTGAACGGGTTTGCCCACCTACTGCATTACGGACCGGATTGGGAGAGACTGGTTGAGGGAGACCTTATTTTTTTTACATTAGCTCCACACAGGAAGCTCTGAAGAAAATAAATCCCGTCAAGGCCTATGTCTTCTTTGGGGATGCAATGCATTATCGGGGAATACGTATGATTCCTCGATAATGCATTGCATTACGATCTCTACGAATTCGGAAGTCGCAAGAACAAATTGCATTACGATCAATACGAATTCGGAAGTCGCAAGAACAAATTGTTGCGTGCGAAAGTAAATATTATTTTGATTTAAATGTATAATTCAACGATATCTAAGGGGCATTGCGACCTTGACTACGAATTCGGGAGTCGCAAGTTCGAATTGTGGCGTGCAGAGGTAATTTTTATTTGATACGTTTGTATAATACAACAATAATGCAGTGCAGTGCGATCTTGACTACGAATTCGGATGTCGCAAGTTTAAATGGCATGCGCCAGTTAATTTTATTTTGATAAATACATATAATTCCTCGATAATGCATTGCCTCACTATCTTGGCTACGAACTCGGAAGTCGCCAGTTCGAATTGTGGCGTGCGGAGGTAATTTTTATTTGAAACGTTTGTATAATACAACAATAATGCAGTGCAGTGCGATCTTGACTACGAATTCGGATGTCGCAAGTTCGGATATTGATTTTGATTTTGGTTTTGGTTTGAGATTTTAATTTTGATTTGGACTTTGACTTTGATTTTGGTGTTGGTTTGAGATTTCGTTTTTGATTTTGAATTTGATTTTGACTTTTGATTTCGATTTCGATTTCCGCTTCTAAGACCCGCACAAACCTCACCCCATGAACCTGGGCACCCCGGTTAAGTCACCAAACATAGCGAACCACTTAAGGTAAACCTTAATTTTGGGAGGCGGGTATAATTACCACCGCCCCGGGAACCATTTTTGGGTAATCAACACCTCTGTCATATGTCACTTTGCGGTGAGATTCGTGACTTAGCAGGAGTGCCGGTTCAAGGAGTGAGATTTGGCTAGGTCCGTGCGGTGAACGCGTTCGCTCACCTACTGCGTGGCAAGCCGGATTGGGAGAGACTGATTTTTTGTGACTTAGCAGGGCTGCTCGGGTTCAAGGGATGAGATTTGTCTTTGCGGTGAACGGGTTTGCCCACCTACTGCATTACGGACCGGATTGGGAGAGACTGGTTGAGGGAGACCTTATTTTTTTTACATTAGCTCCACACAGGAAGCTCTGAAGAAAATAAATCCCGTCAAGGCCTATGTCTTCTTTGGGGATGCAATGCATTATCGGGGAATACGTATGATTCCTCGATAATGCATTGCATTACGATCTCTATGAATTCGGAAGTCGCAAGAACAAATTGCATTACGATCAATACGAATTCGGAAGTCGCAAGAACAAATTGTTGCGTGCGCAAGTAAATATTATTTTGATTTAAATGTATAATTCAACGATATCTAAGGGGCATTGCGACCTTAACTACGAATTCGGGAGTCGCAAGTTTGAATTGTGGCGTGCAGAGGTAATTTTTATTTGATACGTTTGTATAATACAACAATAATGCAGTGCAGTGCGATCTTGACTACGAATTCGGATGTCGCAAGTTTAAATGGCATGCGCCAGTTAATTTTATTTTGATAAATACATATAATTCCTCGATAATGCGTTGCCTTACTATCTTAGCTACGAATTCGGAAGTCGCCAGTTCGAATTTTGGCGTGCGGAGGTAATTTTTATTTGATACGTTTGTATAATACAACAATAATGCAGTGCAGTGCGATCTTTATACGAATTCGGATGTCGCAAGTTCGGATATTAATTTTGATTTTGGTTTTGGTTTGAGATTTTAATTTTGATTTGGACTTTGACTTTGATTTTGGTTTTGGTTTGAGATTTTGTTTTTGATTTTGAATTTGATTTTGACTTTTGATTTCGATTTCGATTTCGATTTAGATTTAGATTTCGATTTTGACTTTTGATTTTGATTATGATTTTTATTTTGATTTTGTTTTTATTTTCGTTTTCGTTTCCGCTTTTAAGACCCGCACACCCTATGAACCTTAGCACCCCGGCTAAGTCACCAAATATAGTGAACCACTAAACGTATACCTAAAATTTGGGAGGCGGGTATGGTTACCACCGCCCCGGGAACATATTTTTTGGGTATTCAACACCTCTGTCATATGTAACTCCAAGTGGTTCGCTACTTACGATCACATTCACAAAGCCAAGATGCTTTCGAATATTTAATACCTACTTTGTTTTTAAAACTCTATTCACCGTTTTTTTCCTTAACATTACAAACTTGTATTATATTCAGCAATGGTTTTGGAGGGTTATTATTTTTCAAAAATAATTTATTCTCAAATTAAATTCGGTTACTTTTGAAAAAATCGACGTTAATCGCAATGTTTTCATTACCACTTATTCAATTCGGACATTTTATTCTAAAGTTACCACGAGTTTAAAAATAGCCCCGTTTGGGGAAAGGGTTGAGAAAGTCTGATTGGAGAATTCATAATCCATCCGGTCCGCCACGCAGTTGGTGGGTAAAGGCATTCTCCGCCAAGACTTAGACAAATCTCAACTTCTAAACCCAGGCACCCCTGCTAAGTCACCAAACGTTGTGAACCACTTGGAGTAACCTACGGCAAGGATGTTGGTTATCCGATAAATAGTTCCCGGGGCGGAGTTACACATATCCGCCTCCAAATTGATATTCCTTTGTTGGGAGACGGGTCGAGGGACTAATATAGGTATTTTATGAATGTACCGCACAATAGTCCCAGATGCTCTCTTCTATCTGGAGCTAATGAAACTAAAGACGGGTTGTTTCAAAAAATTTTACGGATTCATCAAATATTTGAAATTATTTTTTTACGACCTGTGTAAGTTCTATTCAAATTCTGTATTATTTCAGATTGATAGAGCAACTGGCCTATAATGATATAATGACGGAACTTGAATAGAACGTGAAAATTATCTTAAAATATTTGATTATATTACAAAATTACAATTTGAGGTTTTACTCATAGTTAAAAATAAATATTCCTCCTAGACTTGCAGAAAAGTCAATAGACGTCGCATATTAAATAAAAATTGATAACTTTATCCAAGACACTATCTAGATTATATTTAGTTCTGGTTGAATTTTGCAATCTTTCATACAGATAGCAGCCAATAAAATTTGCGTTACGAAAATGAAGATAATGTTGGTAGTTTCTAGTCGAAGTATGAAACGGTTAAAAATGACAGAATCGGATGGGGACTAATTAGCGGCATTAGCGCAATGGTTAGAGCTGCTGCCCGGAAAGCCGAAGGTCCTGGCTTGGAGTCCCTGATGTGACCGTACCTCTTTCTGATTTTTCTGTTTCAGATTTTGGATTGAGTTTCGCTAATATTGTCTTCATTTATTTAAATTTTACAATTTGAAGTTTAACTCATTGTTCTAAATAAAAATAAATATTCATCCTAGACTTGCAGAAAATTTAATGGCCGTCCTTAACCAGTCTCTCGATCTCGATCCGGCCCGCCACGCAGCAGGTGGGCAGAGGCATCCATCGCCAAGACCTGGACAAATCTTACCCGAGGAATCGGGCACGCCCACTAAGTCACCGAACAGAGAGAACCACTTGGGGTGACCTATGGCAGAGGTATTGGTTATCCAATAAATGGTTCTCGGGGCGACGATACACTTATCCACCTCCCATGTTATTCCCAGTTGAGAGGCGAGTCGAGGGAGTTCTAGGTTAGGACTCTTTCAATTAGTCTCTCCCAACCTGGCCCGCCACGCAGTAGGTGGGCAATCGCATTCGTCGCAAAGACCTGGACAAACCTCTCCCCTTAAAACCGGGAATCCCTGTTAAGTCACTAAACGTAGTGAGTTTCTTGCGGTGACCTATGGCGGAGGTGTTGGTTATCCAATAAATGGTTCCCGGGGCGATGGAACAAATCGGACTCTCTCAACCTCCCAAATTGGGTTGAGAGAGTCCAATAGAAGAGTTCTAGGTTAGGTCTCCTTCAATCAGTCTCTCCCGTTCTGGCCTGCCATGAAGTAAGTGGGCAAACACATTCTCCTCAAAGACCTAGACAAACCTCACCCCTTGAACCTGGGCACCCCTGCTAAGTCACTGAAAGTAGTGAACCGCTTGGTATGACCTATGGCAAAGGTTTGGTTAATCAATAAATGGTTCCCGGGGCGGTGGTGTGCGTAATCCTCTTCCCAATATACCTATAATATTAATGATAAGTTTTTAGATTTTCACGGCCAAAAGCATTTTCGTTGTTTGTTTTTTAGGTGTTATGCCGTGTTGCGCTACCTCCTTTTTTATCCGACGTTTTGGACAGCGTTGCAGTGTCCATCATCAGGGCAGATCCGGCAGATTGTCGCAGACATCGTCGGATCTGCTGGATCCGCCCTGACGATGAACACTGCAACGCTGTCCGAAACGTCTGCTAAAGAAGGAGGTAGCCAACACAAAACAAAAAACGAAAATATAATATTAATGTATGTAGGTTTGCTGAATTGCAGCCAAAAATATTTTAAAACATACATCATGTAACATGCATATTGCATATCTTCAATGGATTACAAATGTCAAATATTTCAAAACGGTTCACAGCAATGTATTTTCTTTACTTTTACGTAAAAATTAAACCAACTCGTTCGGTATCATTTTTTACGGAGTGCCTTGAAAATAGTTTCCATAGTGTGGATTATCATTGTGGGTGGTAGAGCCCGTTCACACTTCTGCCTAGGAATGAGTGCAGGTGTTCAAAACAAACTGGGTGTTTAAAAATGTTTGGAAGAAAATAATTATCGATTTTTTCTTTTTTAATTATTTTATTTATTTAGATGTTTTTATTATTTGGAATGGCTAAAAGCTTATCAACTTTGAACTTCAATGAAGAATGCCCGAAGTAAAAACCATTGAAATCCCGCTTTTTTAAATATTTAAAAAACATCTAATCGCATATCCCATTACTAAAAATTGCGTTTTAACTGAGAAAAATGAAATTATGTGTGGTATATTTTTGTTTATCAGTTGTTTAAAAATTAAAGCACGTTTTAATAAGTAAGGACATTTTTTTCGAAAAGTAGTTCTTTAGAGTAGGTATTTATTATGTTATTTTTTTGGGCAAAAAATTGTGTTACCTTTACATAGTATAAAATGAAGTCGCTTCCGCTGTCTGTGCGCTTAGATCTTTTAAACTAAGCAACAAATTTTCATGCGGTTTTCACCAATAGATAGAGTGATTCATGAGGAAGGTTTTAGAGTATATAATTTGTCAAGGTTTTGTGTTAATTGGCTGAAATAGGGCTGGCAAGCAGGCAGCGGGCATCGGGCAGTCGGCAGCAAGCGGGCGGTGTCGATTTGATTTAACAGATGGCGTTGGTTATAAAGGTTGGGTAGTGGCGTGGCGTTGTGATGGCGTTATGTTTCTTTAGTCACAGCAACATGTGGCCTGGTCTGCTAGTTTTTAACTAAAAGTATACTATCTCGGGAATGACTAGCTTAATTAAAAAAAAAAAAAAATTATATCATTGTTTTTACCTTACTTAAGAAAATATTTTAGAAATCATAATTAATACTTTCTTACGACGGCGACGGCCAAGGAGCCGCCTTTTTATATTAAAGTGATATTAAAAAGATTTCACAATCTACTCTTTCATAGATGGCGCAAGTTTAATTATTTTAGGGAACACGCTTTTTACAAGTAGTGCCTTATTAAGATGAATGAATTGTTAGCGCCCATTCATGCGTAATATGAATATGAATAAATAGTTTTTTTGGTTTAAATAAATCTTTCAAAAATGGCAAACAAATACCATATTGTATCGGTAATTCAATCCAATATTGTATTTGTACGCCTTTCTTGAAAGATTTATTCAAACCAAAAAAACTATTTATTCATATTCATATTGCAACTGTACGGGCGCAAACAATTAATTCATCTTAATATTTTAAAGCACAACTTTAAAAAAAAAGTTTTACGCTAAAATAATTAAACTCGCGCCATCTACATATAATATAGAGGCGTTCTTTTAAGGTGAAGTTATACGTGAAATCCTATTTAGATTAATCTTTATGACGAATTGGCTTACAGTATCAACATCAAAAAATATGCTACGGATAAATTGAAGCTTTTACTAGGTTTTTTATGTAATGGAATTAGAATAAAATTATTATTTACATAACAAAAAAAAAATAAGCGTAAACCACTAAAAAAATGTTTTTTCATGACTTAACTATGAAGTAATACAAGAAACATTTTTATAAAAATACTCCTTTATGGGTAAGACCATTTTTGAGGTTTTCTATGTTCTAACTTTTTTTCACTCTTATAAAATTATGGACAAAATAAATAAAAACCACTTTTTCGCTTACTTGCCGCGCGCAAATAAGACGCTCGATTGCAAATTTTGCAGGCACGAGAATCGAAATACTTCTAGCGTTTATATTCCTCTTAAGTATCACATTTACTTGGAATTCTGAGTTTGTTTGAGTCTCAAAAGTCTAAAAAATCCACTTTCCGTCACATAATCGAGATGAAACTTGGTACACAGTCGATTCTTTCTGTCTCTGAAATTTTATGTTTATGTAATAAATAAAATTTGCCAATGCAGTTCGGCCCTCATTTTCATTAATTAATACTAATGAGGCTACTGTGAAATAAGTTTTAACATAAAACATAATCGTAAAAATTGATTAATTTTTATTGAATTTGTTACCACACTGTAGATTTGCTAAAAATTTAAAATAATATTCAGATATATTTTTAAATAGCGGCAACATGAATATATCAAGTTACCGACATCCGGTCTTTAATACAATGGTTTTTAGAATATTTCAACCACTCGGATACGTAAGCGTGTTAATATATAACAATAGCCGTAAAATAAGCGCGTTTTTTCGTGTGTTCCCACAGAAGTCGTTATAACTCGGTTATTGTTCTAGTGATAACCCTAAAACAAAAAGTAAAAGATCCATATTGAATGCTTCACATTTCTATTCAAAGTTGTCCATAGAAGTACATAAAAAATACTAATTTTGTAGAAACAGTTTTCACCCCCAAATCACCTACGCGCTGTTAGACATTATTAATTTTTTAAATATTCTTGTATGAAATGGTAAAAGGTAGGTGACAAAATTGTTTATTTATTCAATAGAATAAGTGTTATTTTTACATAATCAGTGATTTTAGTACCGTTTCCACATAAAAACATCGCGTGAGTCATTTTTACAATATTTTTATGTTTGCTTTCTAAATTTTAATATTTATAAATGTTAATATTTTTTTGTAATATAACAATTTGAAACCTTATTTCAAACAAACGTTTCAAGTTTTTAGTTTTTTTCTGTTATTTGTTTATGGGGTGTTATACCGTGTTGCGCTACCTCCTTCTTTGGCCGACGTTTCGGACAGCGTTGCAGTGTCCTTCATCAGGGCAGATCCGGCAGATGTGTGACAGTTTTTAGTATTCGGCTACGTTCAGATATGTTCCATTTATTGACCCTTAATTGTGAAGCGGAAATAACACAAAGTTTTATAAATCTGGCAGTTCGTTTAAGACAAAAAACTTGCATAATCGCAAAACACCTGAGTGGTTAAAATATTGTGATACATATTAATTTTAAAAGTAAACAAACGATTTCCGACCAGAGGTGACCATAATTTCTGTTGAACATTTACAGGAAATACAGTTTTCTACTCCAAAACTTATGGGAAAACTATAATATTAATCAATGTGAATAGTGTTATAATCACCGCCAGACTTGGCAATGTCTGTAATCATGACGTCTGTTTATCGTGTATATTAATTAGTGCATGATGCACATTCGAAATCAAATATGAAGTGTAGGTAATTTTTTTTTCTTCAAACTTCGCAAATAAACTTTGTGGCTTCATTATTGCTTCAATGAGAATAAGTAATTTTGTAAACACCACTATTTTATTAATATTATTGACATGTTTCAAAAACAATGTTATCTTCGTCAGCATAAAAGATTAATAATTTTAACAATTAATCATTATCCGGTTATTATCAATTGAACTACGGTGTCCCCATACAACATATTGCGTGGCTGAAAAACTTTATAAGTAAATGAATAATACTATGAAGTACACTCCCAAACCAGATCGTGTTTTAGATTTTTTGTGAATACTAACTGCTCGTAGCCAGTAGGACTATTGCATCCCTAATTGGGATATGTTGTGAGGCTGAAGGGTGTGAAAGCTCAACTGTTTGACTACCGGTATGACTCCAAAGTTCATCAAATTATTGTAGATTACCGGTTTCACTTTAAACCAAAGTTCACCGGATAGTAGTTTACCGGTTTGACTTAAACCAAACCAATTTTTTAATGTAGTTCAAGTACCGTACCGATCAAAGTTCATAAGAATTTCGCATTTTATTTATGACTAGCTGATACCCGGCATGCGTTGCAATGTCATTTAAAGAAATAAATTGATTCTCCCTGCATGTCCTTTCCCGTGCGTCCCCGTTCCTTTCCGCCTCCCTCCTCCCTCGTCTCTTCCCTCTCCGCGAACCCCACTTTCCCCCTGCCTTTCCTCCCTGCCGCTAAAATATATGAAATACACATATATTCATTTATACAAATTTCATAATGCCAGAGCTCACCATTATATACAGCCTATGTTACTCGCTGATAATGTAGATTTCTATTGGTGAAAGAATTTTTCAAATCAGTTCAGTAGTTTCGGAGCCTATTCAATGCAAACAAACAAATAATAAAATCTTTCCTCTTTATTATAGTTTTTTTCTAATGCTTTCATTTTTAAACTAATAAAATGTCCGAATTGAATCATTCAAAAAGTTAAATAAAGGTATTGAAGCAGTCTTGAATATGAAGTAATTTATTTTGATAAGGATTAAAACCAAGATACAAATAAAGAGCCGTCATTTTAATTAAATTTTTAAAATAAATAAACACTTTTTGTGGCATAACTATAATAGTTAGACATATGCTGTCACGACATTTTTTGTAAACAATTATGTGTTCTGCAAAGTCGTAGTACATCATTTTATTCTATCATCAATAGTTTTCGCAGCGCACGTGATGTAAAGAATATTTTAGGTAATTTTTTTACACCTTTGGTTACATTATTGGAGTTTTAGTAAGGATCACCAATTTTTTTGAAAATATAATATAGCCTATGTCACCCGGGGATAGTGTAGCTTCTCAACAATGAAAGAATTTTTGAAATCGGTTCATTAGTTTCGGAGCCTATTCAATGCAAACAAACAAACAAACAAACAAATCTTACCTCTTTATAGTGTAGTAGATAGTAGAAGTGTGTTAGATTAGAATGATCGCCTTTCGGAACGGTGAACGGTGGAACAACTCATAATGAAACATACTGAGAAGCACTTCAGAAAGCATATGTTGAATAGGTTAAGTTAGGTTAGGGTTACCGGCTTTTTTAAAATCATATTTTCATAGCATTTAATGACCTTTCTAAGGAGGTTCTGAGTTATTATGAGTTGGTTTATTTCTGAGTTGACATGGAACCTTTCGGAACATCGCCTTGCAACGAAATGGGAGGGATGGATTCACACGTCTGTCACTCCTAGACATACTGACCCCCAGATTCCTACTCACACCTACTACCCCATTCCTTCCCTGAACATCCTCTTCTTCCTTTCCTAAAAATACGCTCCACACTGCATCCCTAAAGATGACATTGGCCTTGAGGGGATTTATTTTCTTCAGGGCTTCCTGTGTGGAGCTAATGTAAGAAAAAAGGTCTCCCTCAACCAGTCTCTCCCGATCCAGTCCGTAACGCAGTAGGTGGGCAAACCCGTTCGCCGCAAAGACCTAGACAAATCTCATCCCTTGAACCCGAGCATATACATATATTATCAAAATAAAATACAATATGAACTTACGACTGTATTGTAATGCGTTACCGAGGAATTAAACAAATTTATTAAATAAAATTTACTGGTGCACGCCAATTTTGAACTTGCGACATCCGAATTCGTAGTCAAAGATCATAATGCAACGCATTATTGAGGAATCATACAAAGATATTTATCAAAATAAAATTTACTTGTGCACGCCAATTTTGTACTTGCGACCTCCGAATTCGTAGTCAGGGATCACAATGCAACGCATTATTGAGGAATCATGCATAGATATTTATCAACATAAAATTTACTTACGCACGCCAATTTTGAACTTGCGACTTCCGAATTTGTAGTCAACAAGATCGTACCGCAACGCATTATCGACGAATTATATCTAAATATTTACCAACATAATATTTATTATTTTTGAACTTGTGACTTCCGAAATCATAACCAAGATCGTAATGCAACGCGTTATCGAGGAATTATAAAAATTTAACAAAATAAAATTTACTTGCGCACGCCAATTTTGAACTTGCGACATCCGAATTCATAGTCAAGGATCATAATGCAACGCATTATTGAGGAATAATACATAGATATTTATCAAAATAAAATTTACTTGCGCACGCCAATTTTGAAATTGCGACATCCGAATTCGTAGTCAAGGATCATAATGCAACGCATTATTGAGGAATTATATATAGATATTTATCAAAATAAAATTTACTTGCGCACGCCAATTTTGAACTTGCGACATCCGAATTCGTAGTCAAGGTTCATAATGCAACGCATTATTGAGGAATCATACATAGACTTTTATCAAAATAAAATTTACTTGTGCACGCCAATTTTGTACTTGCGACATCCGAATTCGTAGTCAAGGATCATAATGCAACGCATTATTGAGGAATCATACATAGACTTTTATCAAAATAAAATTTACTTGTGCACGCCAATTTTGTACTTGCGACATCCGAATTCGTAGTCAAGGATCATAATGCAACGCATTATTGAGTAATCATACGTAGATATTTATCAAAATTATATTTACTTGCGCACGCCAATTTTGAACTTGCGACTTCCGAATTCGTAGTCCAGATCGTACTGCATCGCATTATCACCCCTCGAACCCGGGCACCCTTGCTAAGTCATCAAAAGTATCGAACCACTTGGGATGACGTATGACAGATGTGTTTATCCAATAAATGTTTCCCGGGCGGCGGAGCCTAGCAACAAAAACCCGCGGAAGTATATTATTAGAATTTTATAAAATACAGAAAGATAAATTTTTCAAGTCGGTGCCGCTGCCGTTATAATATTACGTTTTGCAACTTCCATATCGGCTCAACCAATGAGCAGTAAAACCAGATATAGGTATATGTTTTTTTATGACCAATCAGAAGGCTTCGTTCATAACGCCATCTTGAACGCCATTCTGATTGGTCATTGTCAGATCAACAATTTTATAGTAAAAGCACATATAGGTACATAAGATATACGATTATGTGGATCAACAACGCATGGCAATTTGGGCGGATCATCAACGCATGGTAAATTGGGCGGATCAACAGTTACGAAGCGTATGATTTCCATACAAATATCGAAAATTTTATGTGTAGTATTTCGTTTACTTTTACTGGGAAACTGGCAACCTTGCTATTTAATGTAACGTTGTTGCAAATTCATACAGAAGTAATCCATTAAAGCCAAGTTATTCGGTGTTAAAGGTGGATCAACACTGTCAAATAACTTCTTACTGGATCAGCATATTACGAGAAGAGGTCAATATATATATATATATATATATATATAGGTTCCGTATGTTTGCGTTCGCAAATCTCGGAAAGTAATGGATGGATTGACTCAATTTTTTTACAGAACATTGCGTTTTAGCAGAAGAGTGTTTCTATATATAATGATAAGCTCTAGCAACATTTAAATTTTATTTAGTTCTTTCTGTGAAATTTACCAAAATGAAAAAACAGCAAGCCAACAGTGCCATTTAAATCACATTGAAATCTTATCAGAACGCGCACGGTTTACAGCATGCTTTTTTCAGCATGCGTTCAGTTTCCACGTGATAAAATTACCATCGTATATACCTACATCATGTACTCGGCCTAATGTACTGAATCATTTAAAGTTGTTTCTGAAGCCACAAGATTTAAACCAGTTCCGATTCGATACTTGAAGTTTTAAAGCGTAAAAAGATGTCCTTGTTTCATCACGTTCCCATAATGATGATTGATTTCACCGCTGGCAGCTTTTGATATGAAGTAACAATAAAAACAGTGTCTGGCAACTCGTTGTACGAGCGGACAACAAGGTACAGTAGAGCCTTATTTATCAAAACATAAACGGAAAAGGGGCATAGTTGCATAATAATATTTTTTTCTTACCATTATGCCATAAATTGAGTATTATATTTTAATGGGTTATGAAATATTTTATAAATACAATTGAAAACAATAGCTTTTCTTTTTTTTCTATCGTTGGGGAAAGGAGTGTGGTGAACTATTGAACATTGAGTAAGAGCCTTCCATACAAATTTGATTATAATAATTATTTAGTCCAGGATATTATTGATTTTATGATTTTAAACTATATTATGCACCCACACCAATAAAATATTGTGTTAGCTGTACTTTCGACGTTAGATTGCATGACTATTATAACCGAATTCACTTATCGCAGCTATCATTTATATGTGTATCTTACTGCTTACTCACTAATATTTACATGAATACTCCCCCATGTCTTTAGCAATATATTACCAGAATGTTAGAGGTCTTCGAACCAAAACAACGACGATCCTTCAAAGTACCTTTTCAAACGATTACGATATAATCGCCTTTACAGAATCATGGCTCACCGAAGGCATCAGAGATGATGCACTTTTCGACCCTCGGTACTATGTATATCGTAGAGACCGCGACTACGCTTCCACCGGGCAGCGTCTTGGTGGTGGTGTAGTGTTAGCTATTAAACAGGAGCTGATCAGCGTCGCCCGACCTGAATGGACTTCTTGTGCTGAAGACATTTGGGTCACCATTCGCACGAATAGTGCACCACCCAGTTTGGTCCATATATGCTGCGTGTACATCCCCGGAGGAACTCAACATCAATATTTAATCGAAATTTTTTTAATCATGTTATCAGATGTAGTATCGAATAACCCCACGGATTCGTTCGTTATCCTAGGGGATTTTAATCTTGCTGAAATGTCATGGACCCAAGCTACGCTATCTGCTCATTACGCAGCTATTAATCACTCTACCTACATTAGTAACCATTTCGCAGACTGTATGCATTTTCTGGTTCTCTCTCAATACAACGGTGAGCTAAATTCAAGCGGCCATATCCTAGATCTGATCCTGTCAAATCTACTAATCTCCGTCGAATCTAATTACGACCCGCTAGTTCCCGAAGACGCACATCATAAAACTGTGTCCATTAGTGTGCCATTTCAGGATACCCCCTCAATGAAAAATGTGAAAAGGAAAGTTTTTCTCTATAATCGTGGAGATTACGAATCAATTAACTTCGCACTAGAGCAAGCTGACTGGGCATCCATTTTCTCTAACTCTCAAATAGATCTAGCGCTTGACGGTTTTTACACGTTTTTGAAACACCTGATAAATCTTCATAATCCTCATAAATTTTCGTGGAACTTGAAATATCCTCCCTGGTACAATGCACAATGCTGCCCTTATCAAGATAACTAAGGAAAAATCTAAATATTTTTGTAAATATAAAAAATACAAAACCAGGCTGACTATGACACATTTCCTCTCCTTCGTAAACGGCACAAAGATTTATTTCGGAAAATCAAATCTATTTTTTAAAGCAATATGGAAAATAATATATCCTCAAACCCGAAAAACTTCTGGAGCTACATAAAATCCTCTAACAAATTCCAAGGTGTCCCAAAATGTGTGTATCACGGAAAACTGAGAGCCGATAATGGAATAGGCGTTGCAAATTTATTTTCAAAATTTTTCAGTTCGGTTTTCAGTAAACCCTCCAATCCACTTGCCAGTGTTCCAACTGACGCCGGAGACCATACATCCAATATAAGCAATATTGAGGTGACACGAGAAATTATCTTAAAACACCTTAAGGAAATTTATACAAGCAAAAGGTGCCAGTCCTGATGAAATACCTTCTATCCTTATTAAGCGATGTGCACACAATCTAGCCTTACCCCTTTCTTTGATTTTCAATCGCTCTCTAACCCAATGCACTGTCTCTGTTATATGGAAATCCGCGTTTGTGTCTCCCATCTTCAAGAATGGTAAAAAAACTGATGTCACAAACTACAGGCCAATCTCCAAACTTTGCATATTTAACAAAATTTTTGAAAAAATAGTCTACGATCAACTATATGCTGCTCTTAAATCTAGCCTGTATATGAACCAACACGGTTTCATTAGTGGTAAATCAACAACCACAAATCTTTTAACTTTCACAGAGTACCTCCAGGATAATTTGGATAACAGAATACAAGTGGACACTGTCTATACCGACTTTAGTAAGGCGTTTGACAGGGTCGATCACGCACCTCTGTTAAAGAAGCTTTTGGAAATTGGTATTTACGGCAATCTTTATCGTTGGCTCTCTTCTTATATCTCCAACCGTAGTCAAATAGTAGTGGTTGCAGGAATTAAATCCGATTCTATTGCTCTCACATCGGGAGTTCCTCGAGGCAGCTTGTTGGGACTATTATTATTCAACATATATATATTAATGATATCGGTAACTTTTTCTTAAACTCGCAAACCATCCTGTATGCCGATGACATGAAAATCTACTCACCTATAAAGTCAATAGAGGACTGTCTGAAGCTGCAAGATGATTTGCAATGTTTCAGCAGGTATTGTAATGCCCATTGTCTGGAAATAAATATATCTAAGTGCTTCGTTGTGCGCTTTAATAGGAATAAAAACGTATTTATCCATGAATACTCAATTAATCTTATACTGTTATCTATCAAATTCGAAAGTAAGGACCTTGGGGTTATACTTGATAGTAAACTGAATTTTAATAAACATATTGACCACATAGTCAGTAATGCATCTTCTATGCTTGGTTTCATAATCCGCTCATGTAAACAATTCAAAGACCTTACTACTTTCAAAACACTATATTTTTCATATGTTCGTAGTATTCTTGAATACGCATCTCAAGTATGGAACCCAGGCTATGCAGTACACACAAATAGAATTGAAACTGTTCAAAATAGATTTTTAAGGTATCACAATTTCCGCTCTTTTCGATCTCATGTTAGTAATGAAGACTCTGCCAAATTCTTCAAAATACAGACGCTAACTTGTAGGAGAAATATAGCAGATTCGGTAATGTTATTTAAAATTACACATAACTTAATCAATAGTCCTGATCTTCTTCAACGCCTATCATTCCACGTTCCTAATCGCAACAGTAGACAGTCGCTTACTTTTAATCTTCCTCTTTGCAAGACTAACTCCAAATATAACTCATTTATCTACAGATCCACACATTTATTCAACTTAAATTATTACCACATTGACATTTTTAACTCGACGTTATATGACATAAAACAAAATCTCACTAAGCAACATGACTCAAACTAGGAAGTTCAATCTACCCCTCCCCCATACATTCGCGTCCTTAGCCTTTCAATCCTTATCCTATATTTCTCCTCCCCCCCCCTAACATAATGTAACTAAAAATGAACTAATTAAGTAAACACCTTTATAATGTCACACATTTTTAATACGGTGCTCCAGATTTTATGTCCGGGTTAACTCTTTCCCAAACGAAAGACTAAACCCTTCCACACACTTTTCCATAAATGATTATCTAGTAAATTAACGCAATGTAAGTGCACTATATAAGTATAATAAACACAAAACAATACAAGAACAATACGTCAATCCTCCATAAAAAACAATGGGAAAATATTTCACCGACTCCAGATATTTTCATATCAGAGGGTTCGGCTCTGACGAAATCCTAACTGGTCCGATAAATCCTACTGATCCCTCAATATAAATATTTTAAAAATCTTTCGTAATCCTACATTTATTTAAAATGACCGACTTTTGCATTTTTATATACAAATTTTTTGACAAATCAAATACGCTTAAATTTTGAATGAGAGAGCTAGGTATAATGCCAGTAGCCGAAATAACAAATGGTAATATTTTTATAGTCTGAGAATGCCAAATTCTTTTAATCTCATTTTCTAAATCTATATATTTTCTTATTTTTTCAGAAACAGTTTTCTGAATATTACAAGAATTTGGAATAGCGACATCAATGATATAAGTTATTTTTTTTAATTTTGTCATGTAAAACTATATCGGGTCTATTATGACTAATTGTTCTGTCTTTTAGAATAGTTTTATCATAATAAATTTTATAAAATTCATTTTCTGAAACTGAATTTGGTTCATATTCATAATATGGTACATTACGGCAGTCAATCAAGTTATGTTTAATTACCAAACTTTAGTGAATTATTTTTAAAACTTGATTGTGCCTAAATGTATACTCGGACGGCGCTAATACAGAACATCCCGATATGATATGTTCTGTAGTTTCCGGAAAAGCCAAACATTTTCTACATAAATCATTAATTTGATTTGCATCTTTGATGATATGCTTCCTATAATTTTTAGTATTAATGACTATCTTGAATGGCAAGCATAAAGCCTTCTATTTCTGCGCTCAACTCTCCAATACTCAACCATTTGTTTGACGAAAATTTGTCAATATATGTTTGGTTGAGATATTTTATTTGACCAAAGAATTTAATAATTCCTGGTTGGTATTTATAAGAATGCTGTCATTCTCGTCGTATAAATTTAATGGCGAAATATTTCTATCTGCCTTGCAAATTATTTTGTGCATTTCTGAACTATCAGTATTTTGACTATACCTCTAACTCCTAAATTTCTAGGTAAATTAATTCGTTCTATAGCTGAATTTGGATGATGGCATGGCATATTTACTATTTTTATCTGTGGAAAGTTTATAATTGACATAATTAACCATTTTATAATTGTATAATTGTGTAATTTATGATTTGCTGTCAACTTTCCCAAATAGATATAAATAAAAATGTGACGAGAATTGTGCAATCCCACACGTTCATATTATAGTTATACATATTTATATATCTAGTAATAAAACAAATACATAGAATAGAAAAAGGAATAATAAAAAAAAAATCCATTATTACGCAGGGCTTGGTCTTGATTGAGCTCGGGCCCAGTGCTCACTCAGGTTTGGCGCTTGGTGCTGGAAGGCTGCGGTCACCACCGTGTTGTCGGAGGTTATTAGCCGCATCCTGGCTTTAAATACCTGGATTCTGATCAGGCTGGCGAATCCATTCAGTTCTTATTCCGTTAATATTATTGATTAGCGCTGCTACACCTTCTGTATCCAAATACAATTCTGCATGCATTATTACAATGGATCCGAGTCGTTCCATCGAGGTGGTTCCGTAGTGACACAATGCTTCACACGTATTCCGGCTAGTGCAAAATGCATTGAACATTGTTTTTCTTAATTGTTGCTGCAATTGCTTTTGGGAATCATATTACATAGCACACTGATACTTCTCCTCTGTCGTTCAATATCACCACCATCCGAGAGGTGTTCAGTAATTTTGTGATCCAAGTATTTTACATTCTTAGTTATACAACTATGTATGGTATCATGTTTTCCTCATTGAGTTGTACGAATTGTATTAGAAACAAATGTCACCACTCACTTAATACTTCTGGTTCTAGACCATTTAGCAAGCGCTCTGTATCCCTTATACTTGCCTGATATAGTACATCGCCATCCCTTTCGAATTTCATAACCATGGAAAAACAGAGTGTTACATTGGAAATTTAAGGCCCGATTGGCCAAACTTTGGATCACGAAATACGCTGAAATGGCATTTCTTGTATTATTCTTTATCTGTAAGTAAACTTAACTTTATTTAACCTAATGTTAGCACTTTTTCAATTTTAATGCTTGGGTCATTTTAGGAAACATCAAGATCAAGTGATTCAAATACTTTCGGATCATGCGTAGGGCCATGTCAAGGTCAGAATGACAAATTTCAGAGAACAAGTGAGACGATGTATGAATGTAAATAAAGCAATATGATATGCAAATATAGAGTTGTCTGATTGTTCAAAGAGCTCTATGTAAACGTTCAAAAATATATTGTATATTGTTCAGTTTCACGAAAAAACTGCTGGGTATTAAATCCCGCAAATTTTCGACTCGAAAACATGCGCTGCATTTATCCATACACCGTGTTTTTGAAGGAGATATATATTTTTAAATAAATGATTACCTACCAGAACGATGTTATCAAAGATGTTTAATGGGGAAATATTATCTTAAAAATTTTCTCAATGTCGACTTTTCGAGTTGTTTCCGATTTCACTAATTATGCAATTACGGATGTATGACCTAGTACCTACTTTTGAAATCGTGGAGGAGGTTGCTTATTATTATTGGAAAAGTATCATTTATATAATGAGACAAAATTTACAAAACAGTTTCGATGAATAATATGACCACATGGTACGAAAGGTTATTGGAGGTTATTCACTACTTACCCGCCCTGGTATATGTAACAGTTGATTATTCCTTCAAGGCTCTCGCAAGGACTCTAATTTTGTTTTAATGAACGAATCTACATTTAATTTTGAACGAATCTAGACTTCCAGTGTCCCTGCATACGTTGTTACTAAGCAGTATGCAAGTGCTTAGCGGAAAATCAATAAACAATAATGTTGTACGACTATAGACAAGATTGGTGATAGTTCACTAGGATGTAAGCGCTGAGTGATTGTATCCAGCGTATCCTGCAAGCACCTGTAGGGAGGAAGACACAGTACATAAATAATAAAGACTTAGCGCTGGAAAACGGGTGGGATTCCTGTCCAATCGATTGGCAGTGCTAGCAAGAACGCGCATGACGTTCGGTCTAGCCTTAAACTATACTGCGCTTCCGCGCCCCTTAGCCGGTTCCTCGGTGGTGCCTTAAATAAAGGTAAATGGGATATTGGGGGGAAATAAAATGAGTACGAAAGGATAATATAATATGTATGTAAAAAGAAACACATTATAGTGATTTATTTTTGGAGTAATATGCCGTCTTGCGCTACTTCCTTCTTTATCCAACGTTTTGGACAGCATTATCAGTGTCCATCATCAGGGAAGATGTGTAATCTGCAATGCTATCCGAAATATTAGCTAATTAAGAAGTACGCCAAAAAAATCACGATAACAATTTTGGCTGTGAAAATTTCAAATAATATAGGTATGAAGGAAACATGCTTCTATAGAATAGAAACGCTAAAGTCCTAAAAATATGAAATCTAAAACTCACAATTAAATTGAATTGAATAGAAGACAATGATAAGCCCATTCCATAGAATTGTTTTCATAAATTAAATGTTTACGGATATGTTTCCAACAGCAATTCAGTATCCACCATCAGGGCAGATGTGATTGCGTATTATTTAATTGTTTTTTTCTGCTCTAAGCAAGACATCAAAAATAATTTCAATAATAAAAATACAATTTCTCTTTCCCTTTAATCACAACTAAAAATTGATTATGTTAAATTTTCTTGGTGTTGTATTTTTTCCAACGTCGTCAAGACACGACTGTAATGAGAGCATGGTCAAAATTTAATGCCACAAAATTTAACTTACTCGTACGCTACTCAAACGGTACTAAAAGCGACACATTGATTTCCTCAAATTGCTCTGAATTTACTTTGCGGCATTAAACAGATGGCCAATCTTTGGATGATTTTAATACTGTGTTAAAGCAGAAATGAATAACCAGTAGTATTTTACGGATAACAAGTTTAAAAAAAATCTATGAACATAATATTAAGTTTATTTTCGTGGGATATTCCCAATCTTCCATTATGTTTTTCGAGAAAAGTGGCTTGTTCTTCTCTATCACCTCACGAAAAGTCACTGCCGCTTCTGAAAGTCGCAAACCTTCAATCAATTGGCGCCGCCCCGTAACCATTAATTGGATAACAAACACCCATATAATAGGTACACGCTATGCTGCTTATAAACAGGAGAAAAAACGCGAGCCGAATCACGAATTATGGAAAAGGAACGAAGCAACCGCAAGCGCTTATGCGCAGCTTTATGCACTTCATATATTAATATACCGAAAAATACTTTTACTGCCTAACTAAGCTTTTTAAAGATAATAAGGGGACTTTCTTTTCTTAGGAAATAATCAAACTAAATAATACATTTTTTATTAAATGAAGCGAAATTAGCGAAACTCAATCGAAAATCTGGAAACAGAAAAATCAGAAAAAGATATTTGCACTTCCGGGACTCGAACCCAGGACTTTTCCTGATTTTCGATTGAGTTTCGCTAACATTTTCTTAATTTAATTAAATATTACCATTTGAGGTTTTACTCATAAAGTTAAAAATAAAATGTAAATTAAAATGTTAAATTAGATAGATTCTAAAAATTCTTAAGAAATTTTACAGCGCCCTTGAGGTGATTTTTCACAAAAAGGGCGCTATACAATTTATACAATTTTTATTATTATTATTATTAGATATAAATAATACAAAAATATAATTTGATTAATTCCAAAACAGTGATTTGAGGGAAGATATAGTTATGGTCTTCTGCCTTTAAACTGTCAACATAACTTTTCTTGTCAGTTAAACTTGTGCAAGTTTTTTTACAATGCAACTGCATTTTTGACACTTGCTTTTAATGCAACCTTACAGTGACACTGCAAAAAGCGGATACAGCGAGTATTTGACATTTAGGAGTGTTAACTGGTGAAAATTGTTGACACGTTTTTTTTCATGGCTCTTAATTGAATAATTTGTTAAAATAAGAACAACATTTTGAGCTTTTTAAAGCTCTCTTCTCGTGAGAAATGGATCTTGAAAGGTATCCGACGTTAAGTAACAACATAAAGCTTAATTGGTTTATCTGATTACGGTCCACAAGTATTTTGTTTGCATCGGGTAAAGGTGAAAATATAATGATTGTACTTAGTGCATTTAATTGGGATCTTGCAACAAAAAGCCGTTTTATGGAAACGGGACCCCAGCTTCAGAGCTTGAGTAATTTAATTGTCTATAATTATTGTAATATTACATGACTTGAAAAAAAAACGTATCGATTTATTGCGGTGAATTAAAATTTTACATTAATGCTATCTTTCATATCTCTATTATGATTGATCAATAAGCTTATCGCTGTTGGGAGCAGTACAAATCACAGGAAACCTTTAAAAATGTGAGATATGAAAACACTGATTTAAGTCAAGTACATTGATATAGTGTATCTCTATGGTCAAGTATGTTTTTCAGTAAAAAAATGGTAGGTGACTATTTTTAAACACTGAATTTTAAATTACGAGTATTAAAGATCTTTTAAATGTAGATTTGTCTGAAGGTTTTTATAATTCTTATTGAAAGAAGGTCAAATTTATTTTCGGATCCCCAACTAATAATAATATAATGAAGTGAATTGAATTAAAGCAAAATATATAACATATGAATTTTTAACGACAAAAATTTTTGATTCATAAATATTTATGCAAACATTCACATGGTGCATATTATTTACATGCATAATATATACATATTTTTTTAAACTTAATGAGTGAAACCTCAAATTGTTATATTTAAATAAATGAAGACAATATTAGCAAAAATCTGGCAATCATAAATAAAGATATCAGACAATAAAATATGCGATAAGAAAATGAAGAAAATGTTGGTAGTTCTTAGTCGAAGTATGATACAGTTGAAAATGATCGAATCAGATTGGGACACATTAGCTTAGTTGATAGAGTTGCGGCCCGGAAAGTTTCTAGTCTTAGATGTGCCCATATCTTTTTCTGATTTTTCTGTTTCCAAATTTTCGATTGAGTTTGGCTAATATTGTCTTCTTTTAATATAATATATTACTACACATATTTGTTCGTTCGATTCCAGATTTTTGTCGGTAAAATTACTCTTAGAAATTTGATATTATTTGATGTTTAATATAATAAATGATACCTACTTTCAAGAATACTCAAAGTGATTGCCTGTTGTGTGATGCAGAGATATCTCGTATCTAGGATGAACAAATAAGGTGCGCAGAATAATTTATTGATAAAAGTTAGTAAATCAAGGTTTTGGTGTTTGAAATCAGGGATTTGAAAGCACGTGGAATTTAAGAGTTGTGAACGGTGAATCCTTGGAGTAATTAACTGGTTTTGAGTATTTTTGGAGAGACCAAAAGGCCATAAAAACCTTAATGAAAAAACAAAAAAGTGTATTAAAGCAGAATTTGTATTTTGGTCTCCTGATTTAACATTTATCTTTGTACCTATTATTTATCCAGAAAATATTAGGTATATGATCTTCAATATAGTTAATAATAATAATCATCCTTTTGTTAATAATAGCCAGTTAATAATAGCCATCCTACAAATAATTCAACACTCCTCACACACCAACAATAAACCAGCCTTTAATTCCGATATACACCAGCACAAAACACGATCCCAAAATCAAATACAATTAGCATCATCTACCCACACAACTAAATTTGGTATTAACTCATTAAAATATATTGCAAATTGACAATATAATGCATTACCTAATGAAATAAAGCAACCAGTAGCTAACAAAAAAATATTAGTTAAAACGCTTAAAGAACATTTCCTGAAAATGTTTTTAAATCAGTGAATATTCGCTCGCCTTCGTTTGTTATTTATATGTTTTATGTGTATGTATGTCTTAAGTATTTCTAAAATCTCTATTCTTGACAATGCATTTTTTTTCCTTTTCATGTTGTATTTTTTAAACGTGTAATATTTGTGTAAAATGTACTTGTCTGTCCTTCCCGTAATGAGTTTTTTTCTCAACTCATTGGGAATAATGTGTTACTTACCATGTTTTTGTAATAAATTATAATAAAAAAAATAAAAAATAAAAATAATAATAATTGGACAATTTGTAGACCGCCGTTTTTGTGAAAAATCACCTCAAGGGCGCTTTACAATTCATTATGAATTCCTAGGTTCTATTTAATTTTATTATTTACAGATAGATACAAAATTATACTTACCTGCAGGTCGCTTCCGAAAAACATACTTTATTAAAAAGTTTATGCTTGGGAAAGATACGACTTTGCACGTGAGATGCAAAATGATACAATAGCGAATAAATCTAAAATTTCATATCATCGAAAATATGTTGCACCTTAAAATAGAAAAAATACCTCCGCATTAAATTAACATATAATAAATAAATTTTGAGTTTGCTAACATATTTTCAAGGTAAACGATATAAAATAAATCACATTTTTCACATCTCAATAAAAAACCGAAAGTGATTCAGCACAACAAAGAAACGTTTTTGCTCATTGTTATCTTGATATGCTTAGAAAACCTTCTAAAGAAATCAAAAAATAACATTTTCAAAAGATGACGACATCGTCCGTGTTAAAAAATTGATGTTCCCCTTCGAATATATTTTCAAATAAAAAAACAACAACAAAAGACATTTTTGAAAAAGCGAAATTAAATTCTTATTTTATTGCCTCAAATTATTGATGAATTTCATGGGACATAAACCACATATTTTCATGTTTTATTTAATGACTTTCAACAAAAATAAATTAGCCTTAAGTAAAATACAAGAAAATCATTAAGTTTGACACAGATCTGTGGGATTCAGTCATCGAATTTACTGATTCCGGATTTAGTCTTAGGTAATTAAGGCTTTGATTTATTTATTTGTCAAGTAATATCGACAGTGCTTTATTAGATTTTTTTTTGGTTGTGTGAATTAAATTTATAAGCAAGGTGTAAATTTCTTGAATTCGTTTATTATTAGGAATAATAAACAATCCTCTGATTGATTTTAGAAAATAATTTGGTGGCTTTGAAATACCACTACCTACTTAATATGAAATTCATTAGTGTTCTGTTGTTAGGTGCTACTGTATACATATATATATATATATATATGGCACGTAAAGCATTTTTTTTTAATTTTAATAAAAAGTGGTTTTAAACAAAAATATTTGAAGTACTCATTTAAATGCTTCGAAAAATCGTGATAAAATAAGTGTACATTTTAAACCGTTTTTCTTTTGCTTTACCCAGATACTTTACTCCTCATAAAACATCAAACGTTTTTGTACTAAAATCATGCGTGATGCGCAACAAAAGTAACCAGCTCGTTGGCATTCGATCCCACCTGGCTTCAGGATCGAGCATTGAAGAACATTGGAGAATGATATTGGCCCCCACAATTTTCAATCCGATGGATCAGTAAGCGTTTAATAAATGGTTTTCTTTATTTATATTACATTGTACATAAGGTGGGTCATTTAAAAAAAAATGATAATTTTAGATTCTGTTAGCGATAAAAGGGTGCCAAATGGGTTCAAACCGACGTGTTTAAAATTTTTTAAATTTCTGATACGATCTTCTTCCTCCGGATTCACTTCAAAGTTTTGAAAATTTTCATTTTTAGAGGTATTTTCTAGTGTGTATAAAAGTTACTACGAATCCTTTATACTATATTTTTTGTAATATTCTATGGCAAATATGGTACGTATTTACGAATTCATTTACAAAAAATCCGAGTTTTTATTATTAGTGGCTCGAGGTGAGGGCGGGGGAAGCACCGATTGCACTAAGTGCAGCGACTCTGCGCAACCGAAATCGGAGTTTGGAGTGGAATGCGTTAAAAAGTCCCATATTTGGTGAAATTTGCGACGTTAAAGACAATGTTTTACCAACTTATTGTGATGTTATGAAGTTTTTTGAGTGGACCAGGCATCAAATAAAATTAAATCAAGAGACCAAACTAGAACCCAAATTTCAGCAAATAGAGTGTACTGTGACAGCACGAATTGAAGAAATATGGAGAAAGGCTTCTATTCCCATCGTTACACACTCGCGAGTAGCACGCATGTTGAGGTCATATCATTTTAAATGCAAAAACCTTCTTAAGTCACATTCTAAAATACCGGAGAAAAAAATGGAGGAATTCCGTCGAAGAAGTAAAGTGCTGTTTGATATTTCGTCTTGCAAATGCAAAGATTTCAGTAAATGTGACTGTCCTAAAGATAAAAAAATACCTGTAAATGAACAGAGTTTCATTAGTGACTAACGTACTACACGAAAAATGATAATAGGAAATGTGGATACCGCTACAACAAAACGAATGAAAACTGCGTTGAAAAGAAAACTTCTGAAGCAAAAATCCTTGCGTACGTCTAAAAAGGAAAGCACAGGTAAGCCAACTACCTCTCTAATCGATATTTCCACGTCTTCTGCATCAAATGAATCCGATTGCAATGATGTTTTCAAACCAAATGTTGTATCTCAAATGCCTCAGAAGCAGGCTGCGGTCACTATTGATTATTCTACACTGTCGAAAACTTGTGATAGATAAGGAGTTTCGGATAGAGCAGCGGCAGCCATTGCCTCCGCAGTTCTGTATGACATCAAGTCTAATATTCCAGTTATTGAAAAAAGTTAACTTCGCAAAGAACGAAAAAAAACAAGGGAAAATATTAAGGCACAACACATAGTTTTACAAATACCCGCATTATATTTTGATGGCCGGAAAGATAAAACATTAATTATCAGCAAAAAAGGGGGGAGGCATTACAGAGAACTAATCATTGAAGAGCATATTTCAATGATAAAAGAGCCAGACTCAATATATTCGGGTTATATTGCACCAAACTCTGGCACGTCGAAAGTTATAGAAAGAACAATTGTCGATTATTTTTGAAAGGAAGAAATACCATTTGAACCATTAATGGCTATTGGATGTGACGGAACGAACGTGAACGTTGGAAAACATGGAGGTATAATACGTTTGCTTGAAAAACGTTTGGATAAACCATTGCAATGGATAATTTGCTTGCTTCACATGAACGAGTTACCATTTCGTCATTTGTTCACACATCTTGACGGTAATACATCTGGACCTCAAACGTAATCAGGGACAATAGGACTAGCTTTAGAAAACTGTGGAAAAAAGCCTATTGTTCATTTTCAGAAAATTGACGGAGAGTTGCCTGAATTATTAACTAAAGACCTAAGTAAGATTTAGGCCACAAATCGCCTGGAAAAATGTCTCATGCCAGATGGCTTACGCGTGCTAACCGAATTCTTCGTCTTTATGTTGCAACGGAAGTTCCTACAGAGAATCTTATTATTTTAGCAACGTACGTTGTTAAAGTTTATGCTCCGACTTGGTTCAGTATTAAAACTCATCCCACCTGTAAAGATGGAGCACGTCACCTATGGCAGCTAATTCCAGCGTCTAGATACTTATCCCCTGAACTAAAAACTATAATTGATCCAGTCATAGAAAGAAACAGTTACTTCGCACACCCCGAAAATTTACTACTTGCAATGTTAACTGATCCTCACAAGCATATCCGGGAATTAGCTGCGCGTCGTGTTCTAAAAGCACGCAGTAAGAAACTAAGTAAAACAAGGCTGTTCCAACTTCCAAACATAAACCTCGATGCATCATATTACTACGACCTTATTAATTGGCAGCAAAATGTAACCGAACCCCCAATACTGAAGAATATATCGGATGAAGATCTTCAATTATTTGTAGCACAGAGGGAAGAAGGTAAATTGCCTCTTCTGCGTCTGCCATGTCATACTCAAGCAGTTGAAAGGGCTGTAAAGACTATTACTAAAGCCTCGACTACTTTATGTACGAAGTCTGCAAGAGAAGGTCTTAGATTGAGTCTCGCAAAATAATGCCGAAATTTGAGAGTAAGAAGGATTTTGCTGGTATTTGAATACACTGTCTTGAGATAATGTTAATTATAATCGTATATTTTTTTAATAAATAAGTCAGAATATTCTCTCTTATTTGTGTTTAATTGAAAAAAAGTTCATTTTTAATTGTTTATCTAAAATTTTTTAGAGATTTAACAAGGGTGGGTTTTTCTCTATTTTGTGAAATTTCAAACTCAATCCGGAGGAAGAAGATGATATCCAAATATTATAAAAAAAATTACGTGATTTTACATCTTCATTTAACACCCTTTTATCACTAACAGACAAACCAAAACAAGTTTTTTTTTCCCCTATACAATCGTGACCCGCCTTATAAATGTACATTATCTTACGTTACCAGTCCTTTTTTTTCTTTTTTTCATTGGATTCTTTGTTTAATTTTTATACTTATTTATAAACTATGTTCTTACTTGAATCCTCTTACGTAACTATACACTTATCATTTATATGGAATAAAGACCTTTATTATTACTATTGTTGTTAACTAGAAGTGATTTTTCAAAAAGCAAATATACTTACTAACGGTGATGTTATATTTGTTAAATATTTTTGAAAGCTTCTCAGCTTGTTCTCTTTGTTCTGTTCAGGTGGAATACATACTGTACATATTGCTTCGACAAGGCATCTTGTTCCAGGCGTCCCTGACCTATTTCAGTGACCTCCCACCAATGATGGCCCAGTTTTTTTTCATTACCTCTGGATTTAATTTTCCAAAATTTTCCCGGAGCGACCTACTTGACATCTTCTCTCTGGAGTAATTATCGCCAGAATTTTATACGGTATCTTTCATAAGTATAGGTCCAAGCCACCTAATCTGCGACCTGTGCGAAAATTATTACGAAGTAATTTTTTTTAGGATAGGTAGTTCACTTTTGATCAAAACGTTTACTTCTTTTTTTGTGTATACCTAGCAGGAGTATCAACAGCTTGCAAACGTCTGGAGCCAATGAGATTATGGCGTCCCCAATTTGATTATTTTATGACGCTGAAGTTAGTGGGAAGGGGAAGGAGATTGGCAAGAGATAGGCGAGGAAGTACTTTATTAGTCAGATCTGGTCATCAAACATGGCTATAACTATTTTAAGTAAGTTTAAAATCTGAATGAAGTGGTATTTCACCGGGGCGATACCAAGAGTTTCTTCCACTCTGCTAGTCAAGAACCTTACCTTTTGACCACCGTCATGGTAACATAGGGATGGTGCGTCATTGTAGGTACTAAGGTTTTGTTTTATATTCCATTTTTGATTAGAATAGTGACATTGAATCTGACAAAAGATTCAATATATTGAAATAAAATTATTTTGACCGCATATTGTATCGATAAGGCTTTAACGTAAGGTAGGTAAGGTTCAACGGAGGCTTCCAGGCCAAATACAAGCACCGGTCTGTTTTATGTAGGTACCTGCCGCCATGCCACCCACTTACTAACACCATAAACCAGCCTTCCTATTTTAATCTTCTTTTTATTTCGCTGGTGATTAAACGTGAATAATGGCCCATAACGTCGTTCTTAGTTATTCGAGCCGTTAACATTGATATTAGCTTTCGGCGTTAAAAGTGAAAATAAAAATAGGAAACGTTGAGACTAATAATCAGAACTATAATATATTATTCCGTTGACAGTTTTAATGTGCAATATCGCACGGATAATATCTGTTTATGCTAATTCAATAAAACCACTTAAAATGGAGCCACGCAGCCTTAAAACCTATTGACAATACTGACATAGATAAATGGCACAGAATCGATTTTAACTTCTTCTTAAAGTAACAAATTACTGTTTAGACAAATTAGTTTTTCTATACTGTGTTGAAACGTGAAAACTTAGAACCAGCTAAAGAAAGCGGTTAGACGCCTTCGAAATGGGATGCTGAATAAAAATCTTCAGAATTCCATGGACAGCCAGACGCACAAATGTGTCCATTCTGGAAGAGCTAATGAATCACAATAGGCTCTCAGCTATCTGCCTACAACGTATTTTAAACGTTTGTCCAGTTTCTTGCAAAATGTGGTGTCCAATATAGAGAAACTCCTAGTTACTGGCAAAATGGAAGCAGAAGAAGCAGATGAAGGACACTAATTCGCTGGAGTGATCAAGTATCATTGACTTCCGGTACGTCGGTGTCCGCAGCTCTCCTTGCTGAGCAGAACTGCTGAGAATGGAGGAGCCTTATTCACTACGGAAACTGGAGAAGATTCCAAGCAAAGAGGAACCGACTTAATCAGAAGAAAGCTAAATACAAAAAATAAGTTTAATAATTACTATAAAATAATAACCTCAAAAATTATTGACAAAATTTTCTTAGAATTTAGAGAAAAGAATACTTACCTGCATCTGAGATATTAAATCCAGGTTGGATTTTAATTAGTTTTCAATCCAACACTAATTTGATAATATATTTTTCAGTCTATTCATGATAGATAACTAAATAAGTACAATTAAACCATCATTTTGTGTGTCTGTACATAAAAAATAAAACAATATTTAATTAAATGAAGACAATATTAGCGAAACTCAATCTTGATACAGAAAAATCAAAAAATCCCCTGGGACACGAACCCAGGACCTTCTGCTTATATATATCCAATGCTTTGCCAATACCTTTTTCTGATTTTTCTGTATCCAGATTTTTGATTGAGTTTCGCTTAAATTGTCTTCATTTAATTAAATATTTCAATTTGAGGTTTTACTCATAAAGGGTAAAAATTAAAATTAAAAACAATATTTTATAGGCCTTAGAAAACTCAGATGAATGTTGATGCCTTTTCCAAAAAATCCCGAAGAAACTTTATTTAGTATTTAATTTTTAAATAACCTGTATTTCATAAATAAGATACCTTAAAAAATAATCAAGCTAAGGTTTTTTCGTGTCAAAACCACCAAATAAAAGAAGTTAAAAAAGATATTTGGTTATACACCTTTTTTTCAATATTCTCTTAATGTATAATTGTGTTTTTTTTTTTCAATTTGGGAGGTGGGTATGGGTACCGCCGACCCGGAAACCATTTATTGGATAACCGACACCTCCGCCATAGGTCACCCCAAGTGGTTCGCTACATTTGGTGAGTTAGCAGGGGTGCCCGGGTTCATGGGGTAAGGTTTGTCCGGGTCTCGGCGGTGGATGCGTCTGCCCACAAGTTGCATAGCAGGCCGGATCGGAAGAGTGTGGTTAAGGGAGTAACTTTGACTTATCCAACCGTACTCTCCCGGAACATCGCCTTGCACCGCAGTAAGAGGGATGGTTTCATACGTCCGTCACTCCTGGACACACTGACCTCCAGATTCCTACCCACCTCTAATACCCTTTTCCTTCCCAGAACTTCCGCTCTTTCCTTTCCTAAAAAGACCCTCCATACAGCATCCCCAAAGATGACATAAGTCCTGAGGGGAATTATTTTCCACAGGGCCTCCTGTGTGGAGCTAATGTAAAAAAAAGTCTTCAATTAACAGTTCCGTGGCACAATATATTTTTTTATACTTGGAAATACAGTCCTAACATAAATTATATTATATTTTGTAGAAAGTAACTTTGTGGTTTGACATATTAATGAAATAAAACAAATACTTTACCACGAAATTAATTTCATTTATTTTTTCCGACCAATTTCAATTGGAAGTAGGTCGGTGTATAGAAATTAAATTAAGCACTGGCTGATGTCCTTTGTAACTTTGTAAATACATAAAAGTGAGTACATAAAAGCTATGTTCGAGCAAGATACCTATTAAACTATTCATTGTTTGTGAGTTATGGCTTCATTAAATTCGTGTGCACCCTAATTCTTCAGCACAATGACAAATATTGTGTTTTTGAAGTATGATAAACATTCGTAAAATTTGATGTTTTTGTAATAATTAAGCTCTAAAAAAATCATTAAATTAAATAATTTTTAGTGTTTTTAATAAATTAGTAGGTATTTAAAAATAATACATCAAACCACAAAGTGATTGCTTTCGAAGTATGGATAAATAATTGGAGCTAAAAATTTAACACGCCTTTTAAACTTTTGTTTAATATTTTCAGCGTGGGCGTCATTTACATGAAAATAATTTTTGACGTGGTCCTGTGAACCTGATCTGTAAAATATTAATCGAATAATTTATGAATATAATTACATACTTACGATAATGGTGTTATAATATTTGATATCACGAGTATTGTCCGGACAATAAAATATTAAACTAACCTCATTCACCTATTGAGTTTCATACCGTGGTATTAGACAGAGACAGATACCTACTCCCTACTACGAACTAGTTCTAGAGTAAGCTAAATATAAGCAGTAGCGGACTTGTCTGATAGCAGGGAAGTTCCCTTAGAACCTATCTCACCGCTAATCAAATAAGTATTCATTTTACATTTAGAACTTTTTTTTCATATGGATAACTCGCAAGTCCCAGCTGCTCCGTCTGGAGCCAGTGAGACCATGACATCCCCAACTGGGGTATGTTGTGAGGCTGAAGGTAGTGGGAAGGGGACGGAGATGGGGTGGAGGAAAGTGGGAAAATACTTTGCTATTCAGATCTGCTCACCAAATACGACTAAAGCCATTTCAAGCAATGTTTCAAAGGTGGACAAGGGTGACCAGGGAAATACTGGGAGTATCTTCCACTTTGAAATGTGGCACAAATACTCGTATACTATATATTATTTTTTAAGAACTAATTGTGAAATAACACAAATTTATCAAATAAAATTTATTTGCCGATGCTGGGATTCAATCTCGCAACCTTCCGATTGTGAGTCAAGAGCCTTGCCTCTAGACCACGGTGGCTGTCATAGAACTCCAAAAGGCATTTAGTAGGTACTTCTGTTTATTTTTTGTATTCTTATTTCGTTTACAAGTTTGCTTCAAAAATATTCTATAATTTTAGTAATTTCTTAAGATTATATATATATCTTATATATATATGGTATAGTCGGCGGCTTCAATGGTCAAGGGGTATGGCTCTCTACTAGCAATCCGGAGGTCACCGGTTAAAATCTCGGAATGTGCAATTTTAGTAGGTTGATTTCTGTAATTTTATATTATAATCATTTGAACTAGTTGGCATAAGGTATGTTTGCGGCACGTTTCAGAGTGGAAGATTCTTTCAGTGTCGCCCTGGTGTAAAACCATCATTCAGAACTGAAACGTTGAAGTGGCTTTAGACGTGATTAGTGACGAGATCGGAATAGCTAGGAGCTTCACCACCTCCCTCTTTACCGTCTCCTTCCCCTCCTTACTTCCTTCAATCTCGAACCAACCCCAATTGGGGATGCCATGGTCTCACTGGCTCCAGGCGGTTGGGAGCAGGTAAGACTCTTGTGCGTTAGTAACATAATAAAGTACTTGCAACTGCCTGTGGTTCATCCTGACAATAGCCGAATCAACCACGAGGGTCCCCAAACCAGGCAAGATCGCCAAACTATCGTAAGTACCCTTATAAAATTACCTTTGAAATTTGCTTCATTAAAGGTACCATATCGAGATCCACAGGCATAGCTGTTTTCATTAATTTAAAATTACAATTAATTGACTAATTATAAGTAAATATATAATTCTATTTTATTATTTTGAACCACTTTCGTCTAGTTTGTAAGTTAAATAAAAATTAATATTATCATAATTGTTTTCAAGCTTCAAAAACAGCAAAATAAATTTTCATAAATCGAGATCATTAAGGCAAGAATTTAATGATGGGCACAGGAAAGTGACACAAATTTTAAAATATTTTAATGGGTGGCCACACAAAAATGGTAATCCAGAAGCAACTGGAAAACGAAAGTTATATCTTTATAAGGAAATTTATGATAAAAATAATATGGTAAGCGAAAAAGAACAAAAAGTCATTACAAATTTGATTACTAACATAACTAACTCCATCTGGGGACATTTCGCCCCTGCCGAATTAGTGTGTGCACTGTACATAGAAATCTATTGAACTATAATGCGCAATGTTTGCATATCCAATCTGCAGTATTAATAGGCAGGAATATTGGTATGAGTGGTGGCATGCTCATTGCTCGTACTGCAAGCTCAGCTATGTCAGTAGTGTTCACTGTTCACGTCCGTAAATACTCGCTTAAAGTCATGTCCGTAATCAATACGGGTTGCGCGCTTAACCACTCATTTAACTATTTTTTAACCAAAAGTTGTAAATATCTTAAAAATAGTTTGGTTGCATGCAAATTTTTTTTCCGAAAGCGCTACTGTCTTATTCTAAAAAAAATTCGAAGAAATATGACAATTAGACCGTTGGCGTTGACATCCTAATGAGTAGAACGTAGAACGCTCCACTACCACTCATATAGATATTGTCAACGGGTAGTTACCGACTTTTTATTTGGACAAAAGTCGATTTTAAAATTCGGAAGAATATCTTTATTATCAAGCCGAATTACAGTGCAATTATTCGTGACATGATAGTAATTTATTTTAATGAATACATAATTTTATTGCGGAAAGTAACATTTTTCGTGATATTCATTCATATATGTCATACATATTAATCATGTTCATATATGTCATTCTTATAATCGAATGCTTTCGTATCTATTTTTTAATTTATAGATGAAGACCATAAAAAGCGGTGCTTTTCATGTGGAGGGATGGACTTATTTATTTTGTAATCACGGAGTTTTTTTACTGTCGTTTTTACTTTGTAGCCTCCCCAGTCTTGTCTACTTTAGTTATTTGAAGGTTTCACGTCTACCGCGTGTGAACTGCAAACATGTATTTTTTATCGTTTATTTTAATTATTATTGTTATTATAATCAAACGTGTTTTTAGTTTTTAACATACTTTTTCAATTGTATTTTGAAACCCTTCAGTTATTTATCAATCTTTTCTGATATTTGCATTTGTAGTTTATAATAACTTAATTTTTTGTACACATTGAAATTATTTTGTCCTGATATTTTGTGTGTTTTTGAAAGATGTGGTTTAATTTAAAATGTATTATTTATATATTTTGTAAAGTTACATGCTGTAGGAACAGATTGGAAGGATTATCCTCGTTGAAATGAGAGTGGCAGATACTTTTTGTATCACCCTACGAGAACCATTAAGAGCGCATAACCAGCCAGCGGACGAAAATCCACATTTCGTCGAAAGATGTTCTTACGATCGTACAGGGCGGTTCCAAAGAGAAAGATAAGGTATTCTCCGTACCAGCTTTTTAAAATTATAACTCAATATCGATTTTATTTCATTCCAAAGTTGCTTCAATTTATACCTGCATCCAAAAATGCTGAAAGGCGTCACGATAAAACTATTAAAATTATGACTTTTTGTAATTATTTTTTGATCATACCTATTTATCATTTTTCAATAATGTCTTAGCAAAATTACAATGTAAAAAAATCTGAAATATATTAGTCTGTAAGTGCGCAAATAAATGCACAAACGGACCAATTTTCGTCAAGAAACACATGTACTTATATATTTTTTAATAATTTTATTTAAACTAAAATTAAAATTCTGTTACATACGTTTACCAGATAATATATTGATTTATTTTACTGCATGATTATATGATTTGAAATGGGTGTTGTATAATACATGTACTTTTTTGAAAATTTAACAAATCCGCCAACGACCTATGGTATAACCTTATTATATTTAAAATAAACGTTTTTTCTGAAAATTTATTACATACGTTTACTAGATAAAATAACAATCTTTCGAATTCAATTTATAATTTTTTGTGGAAAAGAGTCAATACGTCTAAACACTAATTCAAAAATGACATATTTCTGGTTTTCTCTGGTTATACACTCTTAAGTTTTATATAGTTTTAGGCTATGTGTTGTGTAGTCACTGAGTCAGATGGCTCTTTCCAATTTTCTTCTACGAAAATAAAAATGGTTACGATTAGTCCATTTCCAATTAAGAATATCCATTTTCCTTGATCAGTAGTTTAAAAAAAATCGTGCGCATATAAAATGCTTCCGGATATTGCTGGGTGCAAATAATGTAGTATGTAACACTAAAAATATATGAATATTCGAACATAAAACAAAACAAAAACCTCATATAAAGTATAATGATTGCTACTACAATCGTGTACGAATACCAAATATTAATTATTCCGTGCAAATACGCCGGATTTCTAATACAAATTTATAAACAACATTGTCGGCGTACTGATTTCTTGAGTTTGCTATGGGTCAATATTGATCCGGTCAAACGCAGCCAAAGCAACCGCGCATCAATTATCGATGCACGGACTGCTGTTGTTGTATTGGTTTGATGTTTGTCTTGATGTTTGGTTATGATGAGCAAACATGTGTTTGTTCTGAACAATAATCATATGACTCGGTCTCCTGCCCAATTGACTGTGTTAATCGGTAGGTACAAATACACAACGTCAATAAAACGTGATTGTATGTAATGGGTTAACAATTTGAATGGAGAATCCGCTTACAAGGAGTTTTAGAAAAATTATGTGAATGTTTGAACAAAAATTATTGAAAAAATCCACTACGTAGCTACCTACTTTTAACATACAAAATCCTACTGAATTAATTAATTGCATTATGCTTGCAAACTGATCAGCTGAATTTGGTGGTATGTTAATAATAATAATAATAATAATAAGTTTCTTTATTTAAGCGAAAGAGGGGAGGGGGTAGGGGGGGGGCAAAACTCTGTCATTCATATTTTATCTTATCTATTTATATATGTATACTTTTATATAAAAGTATACATATATAAATAGATAAGATAAAATAATATATCGGGAAGGAGTAGGGATCTTGCGGCCACTGTCGAGAGAGTCTTGCTGAAGAGGTTAAAAGTTCTCCCTCAACCAGTCTCTCCCAATCCGGCCCGCCCTGTAGTAACTGGTTAAACACATCCACCGCCAAGACCTAGACAAACCTCGCCCCATGAACCCAGACACCCCTGCTAAGTCACCAAACCGGTTACCTCTTGGGGTGAACTATGATAGGGGTTTTTTCGTTGTATGTTTTTGAGGTAACACCCCAAAAACACACAACGAAAATGCTTTTGGCCGTGAAAATCTAAAAACGTATTTATGGTAGGGGTGTTGGTTATCCAATAAATGGTTTTCGAAGCAGTGGCATCCATACCCGCCTCTCAATTTGAGACAAAAAACATTGCGTGGCTTGAAATAACTTTATCTTTAGTGGCCGAATCTGAAGAGTCAGATACTTTCCAACCGTTCTCTTTCCCATTTCCCTCCGATCCTCCTCACTTCATTTTAAGAGACAGCTACAAGCAAGGAATATATGTATTCTAAGTGTGCCTCAAATCGCTTCGAATGTGGATAATAAGCATAAAAAACGCTTGCGAAATTAAACTGTTGCTTAAAAATTATTTTTAATTGCTAAACTAACGTTTAAACAAGATTTTTATGCATAGCACAAAGGGTAGATAACAAATATTATAGTCAATAATTATCAGCCTGAAACACTCATCTACATTGAAAAAAGCCGCCAACGGGAAATGAACCCGTGACCATCTTTGGCGGCCAGTATCTTTTCTCGGAAGATTTTTTCAATGTAGATGAGTGTTTCAGGCTGATAATTATTGATTACAATATTTGTTATCTACCCTTTGTGCTATGCATAAAAATCTTGTTTAAACGTTAGTTTAGCAATTAAAAATAATAATTAATATTTGACAGCAAAAAATGCAGACATAATTAGTCTCGACGCCACCTAGCGGGAGATTTAGTGTTAAAAATACCTCTCTCACAAACATAAAGTTGGTTGGAAAAATGTAATAATGGGTAATTGTCGAATGAAACACTAGTATATATTGAATTATTTGGCGGGTATTAGATAAGCCGCCATAGCTCAGTGGTCAGAGCTGCTGACCGGCAATCATATGGTCACGGGTTCATTTCCCGTTGGCGGCCAGTATCTTTTCTCGGAAGATTTTTTCAATGTAGATGAGTGTTTCAGGCTGATAATTATTGATTACAATATTTGTTATCTACCCTTTGTGCTATGCATAAAAATCTTGTTTAAACGTTAGTTTAGCAATTAAAAATAATAATTAATATTTGACAGCAAAAAATGCAGACATAATTAGTCTCGACGCCACCTAGCGGGAGATTTAGTGTTAAAAATACCTCTCTCACAAACATAAAGTTGGTTGGAAAAATGTAATAATGGGTAATTGTCGAATGAAACACTAGTATATATTGAATTATTTGGCGGGTATTAGATAAGCCGCCATAGCTCAGTGGTCAGAGCTGCTGACCGGCAATCATATGGTCACGGGTTCATTTCCCGTTGGCGGCCAGTATCTTTTCTCGGAAGATTTTTTCAATGTAGATGAGTGTTTCAGGCTGATAATTATTGATTATAATATTTGTTATGTTGCTTAAAGGATTTTGTGATAAATAACATTCAACAAAATAAAATCTTTGTTTTCAATTTGGTCTATTTAAACCAAAAAATTTAGTAAAAATTATGCTCAATAAAAAATAATCTGTGCAGTAACGGGAATAATCTAAAATAATATTGAATTTTTAGTGTTTTTTTATTCCCGAAAAAAATTACTTTGATAATTTTAATTTTAGGTTGAATTTTTCTTTAACAATTTATAATGAGGCATTTTCGATTTGCCGCCGACGACTTGTTCGTCCGGCGGCATTGACGTCACGCTGGGCAAAGTTGGTGATAGCCGCTTTTTTTTACATTAACTCCACACAGGAGGCCCCAAGGAAAATAATTTCCCTCAGGGCCTATGCCATCTGAGATAGTGTGTGGAAGGTTTTTTTCAGGAAAGGAAGATTTCAACATTGGTTATGAAGAGAAAAGACCTGAACAAACATCACCCCAAGAACCCGAGCACCTCTGCGAAGTCACCAAACATAGCAAACCACGTGGGGTGACCTGTGGCAGAGGCGTTTGTCATCCAATAAATGATTCCCAGGGCGGCGGTTCCCATACCCGATTACCAAATTAAACGTTTCAGTTTATCAACCAGTGGCAGTTTCTATGTCATAATAACGTTGTAGCCAGTTGAAACCATTTCGTAATGTGCGGCTTTTCAAATCTTTTTCAATATTTAGTACAATGATCAGAATCAGAAAAATTAACTGTAAATCCTCCACACATTTTGAACGGTACTCATAGTTTGTGAAAATACCACATTAATGAGAAACGGATTGACTGCAGATATAGGGTTTCTTATTCTACGGAAAATACAAACCCACTAAGAACGTAATTTCCTTCATAGGTTATTTGGCTAATTATAAATAAATACACATATAAAGATATCACCCACTTAAACGGTTTGCATGAAGGTGATATCTTTATGGGATAATTGTGTTGGTATTTTGCAATCCATACTTAGAACTTCAGATATGTCTTCACCAAACGCACGATCTCGTATGTCAATAAAAAAATATATGTATACAGATGCGCAAACTAATTGGATCCTATTCAGAAGTTCTCAATATATTCCATTGATAGATTGTTAACGAATAAAAAAGGTTTGAAAAGTTGTGATGAGATTCCAGCAACATGTTTGTTTACCGTAATCATTCGCATCAGCAAATGAATAGAGAATAATGTTATTTTTTCAGTAAATGCAAACAAGAAATCTCCAATTAAACTTAGTTGTAAATATAAAACATTGAACGTATAAACATACGCTTTAACATCTTTAAGCATACAGGAGTTATAATTTTTAATTTTTACGTCCAAAAGTTTAATCGTGATTTATGTTCGGGGTATTATGTCGTATTGCGCTACCTCGTTCTTTAACCGACATTTCAGACAGCTTTTTAGTTCTTTCTTCTTCTTGTGCCCTGTCCGTTCAATGGACGTTGGCTATCATGTTGGCTATGTGGACTTTGTTTACTGCGGCCCGGAACAGCTCTACAGTAGACTGGTCAAACCACTGTCTCACACACGACACACACCCCTAAAACAAATCACGATAATACCAACAACAGAAAGTGTGTGTCCTAGGATGAAAAATAAATGCATAATTATTAATGAATAATCCACAGGATGATATGGCACCGATACACTGAACAATTGTTATTAACTTAGAATAAAACGAATCTTCGAAAAAAGCCAAAATCTAGAATTATATAGGTGACTAAAGCTTCATAAAAACGGAATTGTATAAGTAAAATGGTAATAACTTTTTGGTAAACGAAATAGCAAAACAAAACCGATTTTATTCTCATGATGTTAAAAACCCATAAATTTCAAGGTAGCGAAATACCAAACACTTATGATGTCAATCTATTTGATCAGAAAGATAGAAATGTACTATTTGTTCAACAATTTGCTGCATCGTTGCGGCTCGGCAAAGGCAAGTAAAGCTCAATGTACACCAATTTTAATGGCATTGGCACAAATAAATTCAGATTTTCGATATGACGAACGGCTAAGTCCACATTACGCAACCTAATCGAATCGTGACAAGCTATGTTGTATTATTTGTGCAATGTTTATTTTGAATCATGGAATGATTATCGACAAAGGCATTTTAATCTGAATTTGAATTATCTTGTTTGTCGTTTTATAGTCATTTTATGATTTCTTATCTACCAGAAGTATCACAAATTATTAGCGAAACAGATCAAAATAAAATACATTTGTATTTTTATAATATGATATCGAAGTCCTTGAAGAAAATGGCTGTCTACATTTGAATCAATTATTATTTTTTTTACATAAATACTCCACGAGAGTCCCAACTGTTTGGAGCCAGGGAGCCTATGATAAACGTAAACGGTTTATGTTGAGGTTGTGGAGATTGGGGAGAGTAAAAAGAAAGCTGGATAGTACTTGTCCATTCAGATCTAGTGACCAAACATTGCTAACGCTATGTAAAAAAAAAACTTTCGATTCTCAATGGTAGTCTTACACTAGAGTTGACTAGAGCGATTCTGATAGTACCTACCACTCTGTGCTGTATAATATATACAGGATGTCCGAAGGTAAAGGGCCTTAACTTCGGGAGGTGATTCTACATTATGGTGGGAGTAAAAAAGATTAATAACTTTTTCTGAAATTCCAATTTTTTTTCCAAAGACCTACATACCTACTAAAAATCATCAGTATAAGGTAAAACTTACCCGATTAAGTTGCTGTTAGCTTGCCGGGCGCGATTATGGAAAATAATAATGCTCGCACATGCCGGTCTAAATTTATCTTTTTACCACAAAACTACCCCTAAAAGTTGGAATTTCGAAAAAAGTTAATAATCTTTTTTACTTACACCAACACGTAGAATCACCTCCCGAAGTTAATACACTTTACCTCCGGATACCCTGTATAATTACACAAAAGATATATTTTCACATTTGTTACATGCAAGTTAACAGACATTTTAATTACGCACACCGGGATTCGAACTCGTGAATTCTGGATGTGTAGCCGAGTCCCTCTCAGTCAGTAAAAATGTAATGGATAGAATTTGACATGCATAGGCACAATGTAAGAGTTTAGTATTTAAAATACGGTTTAGATCGTGTCTCTGCTATTTAGGTACACAACTGAAGAAAATGATGAGCTATAAAGGCTTCTCGCAGCTTAAAGCCATTATTCTTCACCGCCATCCCCTTAATTGGGATACTTTCAAATTGAGCCATCTATTTCTTTCAACTTCAAAATCGTGCTTAATCCTTCATTGACTACCAGCACGTCCCGAGCTACTTCAACGGGGAACTAAATCATTAGATGCTTCTCCACTAACTGGTAAACCTAACCCAATAGTATGAGAAACTTTATAATGAGACCTTACATCTTCCTTTACACTTCACTTAAATGTTGAGAGAGAGATTTAACCCAGCAGCTATACACGCAAAATCAAAAAAAATAAATGTCAGATTGGTGGAAAGGCATTCATGGAAGATTGAAGCTTGAAATTGCAAAGACAAGGCAATGTTGAAGACGTCAAATACCAATTAACGTCGCGGATCCCAGCTCGTTACTACACAACAGCAAGATGTGAGAATTTCTCGAAGAAGTGCATTTTTACAAAGATTTCTTGAACACAAACAGTAAGCGGCGCAATTATTTAAATAATTGTTATCTTTCCAAACATTGTTAAAATTCCTGTTAAAAGCTGTGTTCACTTTACCATGTTACGCAATTTTAATGAAATTATATATTTTCACGTAATTGGAGTCATTATTGAAAATCGTTTTCTATCTAAGGAAGCGCTAACGGGTCATTCAATTCAATGCATTACCGATGTATTCAGTAATCATTGCTGGATGGGGATTGTTGAAGATTAGATTCTGAATTTGGAAGCGGCTTGTTAACCAACACGTTAACCACTTTCTCAAGCACAATGGTAATGAGGTAGCAAATTTCATACTCACAGATGTACACTTTACAAGTAGTTCTACTGGAACCATTTAAAATACAATAATATTACTGAGAATGTCGATGCCCCACTTCGATGATCGTAATCATTGCTACTTAATACACTATCTTTATGTGAATTAGAAAATGAATTACGCGTATCATTAGCTGTTGTAGCTGTTAACCATAACCTAAATTTTTTCTTTCTTTGGCAGAAGAAAATGTAGACCTTTAAACACTAAAAGAAGAAATATCGAACGTTATTATTACCCCAGCGTCTGCGTGGTTGAATTACAGAACCCAGTTTCGAGTGCATGTTGACGCCACGCCCTACGCGTTGCGCAACAAATAACATATGTGTACGTGGAATTTCAAACAAAACTATTTTTGTAATTCTGTTTTAAATTCAAGAATACGTAACAAGATGTCGCCACTTACACCGGCAGCTCGCATGTGGATGTTTCTTCCCTAGGTACTACGGATTAATAGAATTTAAGTATCTTTCCGGATATGGAGAGATTACATATGACTTGATTGCCTGTCACGGTTACTTTAACTCGGTGACTATCTGTCACTGGATCACAGTGGATCCGAGGAACTGGCTATTTTTGGAACCAGTTCTTATCGGATTTATAAAATGGTTACCTACACTCAAACTGGGCGCAGCCGAAGTAAAAGCCGCCCGCAGGGCTTAGCAGCAAAAACCTGCGGAGCGGGTTGCTAGTTTGTATTAAACTCAATGCATGCGAGACAGCAATTCAACAGTGATTTTTTCATTAAAGAAGAAAATACGTGTACGTGGAATTTCAAACAAAACTATATAATAAAAAATAGTATTTTCTTCTTTAATGAAAAAATCACTGTTGAATTGCTGTCTCGCATGCATTGAGTTTAATACAAACTAGCAACCCGCTCCGCAGGTTTTTGCTGCTAAGCCCTGCGGGCGGCTTTTACTTCGGCTGCGCCCAGTTTGAGTGTAGGTAACCATTTTATAAATCCGATAAGAACTGGTTCCAAAAATAGCCAGTTCCTCGGATCCACTGTGATCCAGTGACAGATAGTCACCGAGTTAAAGTAACCGTGACAGGCAATCAAGTCATATGTAATCTCTCCATATCCGGAAAGATACTTAAATTCTATTAATCCGTAGTACCTAGGGAAGAAACATCCACATGCGAGCTGCCGGTGTAAGTGGCGACATCTTGTTACGTATTCTTGAATTTAAAACAGAATTACAAAAATAGTTTTGTTTGAAATTCCACGTACACATATTTATTAGGTTATCCTAAAATAAAATATGAAGAGAACACGACACAAAAATATAAAAAGATAATGGTCTCAACTGGGACCCAAAACCTCTCGTCCTACCGAAACATATGCTTCTATCAATTCGGCTACTGAGATCTTTTATAAATTTCATTTTTGTCAATCTCATTTTTCAAATTTCAATAATAATAATATTATCTTCGACTATTTTTCTTTCCATATCACTAGCAGCTACCTTTTTATTGGAAATAAGTGTTCGATGAACTGGTAACCTAAATAGTGTCTCTGATAAATATATCCGATTTTATTTATTTGTATCACCTATTGACCTTTTCGTAAAAGTCTAATATGAATATTCAAATGGTATTAGAACAACTGTCCTTTTATAACTTTTGAAGCTTATTAAATCAATTTAATAATATACTTATTGAAGAAGAATATAACATTAATAATCTAAATAAAAATGTGAAAAAGAACAAGACACATAAAAATAATAAATAACCTTAAAAAATAATAAAAAGAGAGTGGTTTTAATAAAAATTTAATATAAACGACTTTTTTGATTTTTGGGTAAATTTAAAAATACAAAAAAAAAACTTATCAGCAATTATCCCAGAAAGTGATAATAACAGTTTGAATATTAAATGAAAAACAGTGAAAGAGAATTTACCAATAGTTCAAATGTGCATTCGTAATAATTTTTTATACAGATTATCAGGATACCTACATACATAACATTTTTGTAAAATCAAGCAGTTCATTAAACTTCATGCAGAAGTTATACATATATATTATCTTAATTTGCAGAAGAAGGAGGTGTTGTTTAGACACAAGTAAATAGTTTTTTTATATTTAATAATTTTAATCTAAGTAATAATTTTCTCTTAGCATCATTTTCCACAAAAAAATTCCATAAATTCATTGAATTCATTCACTGGAAGCAGGATATTATCTTCTTCGTGTAATAAACCTGTAAATATTATGTACTTTGTAAGTAAAAGGCAATATTTTTGCCAACCACATTGTTTTAATTTATGTAACTGCTTCCCGGTTGAGACTTTCTCTTTAATGACATCACAATTCAAAAACCAAATACCTCTTTCATTCCAACAGGGCACAGAGGTTTCCCTAGATAATGGCACTCATATACCTGACAAATTTTATATCAGTCATAAACATATTCCGCAGCTTGCAATCCTGCCTTCAGCCTCTTTACTCGCAATTAACCAGAGGCCGGAGTGATACAACTCTATCTGCAACGTGAAAAGCAAAACAATGCAAGTTAGAAAATCTCAGTACCAGAAATTGTTAATTCAATATAGATATGTTATTCAATTTAAACGATTATCAAATTAAGTAAGTTTCAAAAACGCGCAAGAAATAGGGTTATTGCTGCGACTTGGATTTTGGGGTCGAGAAATTGCGTTTTTTGACATTAACTCCACACAGGAGGCCCTGAGGAAAATAATTAATATGTCAATATAATGTGTCATCTGAGATGCTGTGTGGAAGGTCTTTGTGAGGTGAGGAAGGAATGAACATTGGTCTTGAAGAGACCCATGTTGTAAGAAGGTGGAAATACAGAGGCCGGCAAATCATTCCACAGCCGAGCAGTTGAACACAAGAACGAGTCGAAGAAGCGACCCGTTCTGATGTGAAAAATGTCAACCGTGTACATATGTTGGGCACGCGTTTGGCGTGTTTCCCGACTATGCACCAGTGCCGAAGGGATCAATGACGCTAGTTCGTCGGAGTATCTTCCATTGAAATACCGGTAGAACAAGGATAGCATTACCACCCAACGCCTGTGCTCTAAAGATTGCAATCCGTATGTTAAGATGGGAGAATCTATCAAACGGACCGCCCGTTTCTGCACAGAGTCGGAGGTATTTTTCAGGTATTTTGGAGCTCCGGACCAGAGGCGGCTGCCAAATTCAAACGTGCGGCGCACTTATGATTTATAAAGGGTTAGCAGTTGTGTACTATTAAAGTATCTGCAGGCCCTGTACAAGTGTACAGTACGCCCAGTTTTTGAGAGGCTAACTTTACTCTGGCTTCGATGGAGCCCCCATATCTGAATTGGTCACTTCGGTCTAAAGTGAGTTATTATGGTAGCCTTTAGTTTAATTTATTTTATGGTTCTTTCTATGCTTAGGTTTTCTTTGAATAGGTATCCCATTTATTAACGTTAAATAATTTTAGTTTGGCCCCTACTGATATTCAACTTTTATACCGGTATGCGCGTTTCAATGAATTTATCGATAAATATGGCTTTCTGAAATCTTCTGCTTAAGTCGGTTCCTCATTGCTGAGGATCGTAACCTCTACTCCAATTTCTCTACTCTTCGCGGTTCTGCGCTGCGTGAAGAGTTGCAGACACTGACGTACCGGCCGCCAGTTATACTTGGTCATTTCAGCGCATTGGTGACCTTCCTTTGTTTCTTTTGTCTTCGACTTTGCCAGTGATTATGAGTTTCTCCAGATTGGTGTTCTCAGTTTGACAAGCAACATATCAAAAGTATCGTAAAATGCGTTATAGGCTGATAGTTGAAGCCTGAAATGAACAACAATAAAAGTAAGTTATTATGTTTTCATCGCCTTTTTACCTAACATGCTTGTTGTCTTGTAAAATATTCAGCGGCAAAAATGACTGATTGTAAAGCTGCTGCACCATTAATGATCGGGTAATCAGTTATTATCCACTGAGCTTCTGAGCTCACACAAAAAAAAAATAAAGCAAAGCCAGAATTTGTCTGCATGATTAAGTTTTTCATACAGATGAACCTCGATCCAGGAACAATTTGGTTACTTTGAACCGTGTGTGGAGCATTAATAATTCACTTCAAAGTAGAGATAATTCCATTCAAAATTCCTTACAAAAATCATTCTGAACGAAGATGTTAACATAGTTCAATGTTTCGGCCAGCCTTGCAGAAACATTCAAACCATTTCAGTCCAAAACTGTCCAAAACGTTAAACGAAATAAGCAACATGGTCAAACTCCCAAAAGCAGCTTTGAAAGAAGATGATGATTGTGGACAAGCAATGCCTTCTGTCGGCAAATTGGACATGCACCGTTTTGCTGTGAGATTCAGAATCAGTGTTCCGTGTTGGCTGCGTTATTACGGGGGAATTATAATAATGGCGTTTCGATATTTCAAGAGGGCTGTCGCGGGTTTGTGTCTCTTGCGACTGAATTACATACCGGGAGCTGCATTGTACTCAGCCACCCGGGTACCTGGTTCTCTACTGCAGTGGAGGAGAACAAGGACATGTTAAAAAGGTGAATAACAATAAAACACAGAAATTCGTAAATTAATTACATAAAAGCGAGTAATTATGCAAATGTGAAATTTTAGAAAGATCGGGTTTTTAACCAATAAAAAACAAATTTACAATTTGCAATTTTGATATCATTTTCTATGAATTAGGCAAGCACACGTAAAACGGAATTTGCGGCTACTGGAATTTCTACAATAACTTTATATCATTAAAAAATCTGGTTCCATGACAGTTGATGCACCGACAGTTCCGGCATACTTAGGTATATACAATATGCAGTCGATTTAGGGAAAATACGGTATAACTACTTTCACAAAATATAACAAAGTAACCTCAACGGAGTGTGCAGAGAGAATGTACCGCCGAATAACAAAAGTATAAAACATATTTGCATTCAAATGCATCAAGGATAAAACTACTTACAATCTGTGTACTGTGTATACTAATGTATAAAAAAAAATCGACACTGTATATAAATTCGTTTGATATTTATACCAACTTATTATTAAAGGTGTCTATTTTAAGTTTGAAATTTGTCCAAAAAATATAGTTTTATAGGAAATATCATTTCGGGGGGCTTATTGTCGGCGGATCAACTGTCGGGTCACCAAAAAATCTTATTCTGAAAAAATTATTTAAGGCTGATTTTATTTTTATTTTTAATGGTACATTTGTGATTATGTATTTTTTCTAAAATAAAAAAAAAACATTAAAACGTTTTACCTATGGTTTCTATGGGTCCCATTCTCCCCCACCGTCGCGAGGAATCCGTACCATGATTGTAATGTCCGTAACGAGACCATAATTCACGGCCGCTAGCCGATTGAAATGTTGCCGCGCACGCATACGCATACTCGCTCTCAACACAACAACAACAGGAACAACAGATAATAAAATACAACAGATGACAACAGACAATACCAGTCAACAACAGAAAACAGACAACAACAAAACAATAAAAGATAACAACAGTTAACCAAAGACAAAAAGAGATAACGACAGAATCATAAAGCCAATTTCACCTTGTAAAAATGTTACCTTCTTATCATGGTAACTACTTATACCTCATAATAATATTTTATAGGTTCTCACCGATAAGAATTAAACGTTAAACCCTATGGAAGTCTATCAGTTAAATATCGTTTAATCTTACTGACATAGCAGGTGGCTAAAACAACCATAAAGTTAACACGATTTTGATCATGGGCCAGTAAAACAAAAGCATTTCTAAAAGTTATTATCAAATTACATGTATTAGATGTAAGAAAAGCACATACGAAAGTGCCAGTAAAACAGAAGCCGTTCTCAAAGTACTTATCAAATAATACATATGAATGTTATTATATTATCCTTAACGAGGATTATGGTGCGTTAAGTAATATCTATCATTACTTAGATTTTCTAGGGAAGAAGACTTTCTAGAAACTGAATTCTAGTATTAATTGTATCTTATGAATTGAAATCTGATCAAGTTACTATCTTGTACAAAATTTTTGACTTTGGCTTAACAGTTTTAAACACCTAGAATGTATTTAATTAATAACAGATCACTTTGTAAAAAAATTTATTTTTTTTAAAACTAACCTAGAATGTTGATTGAACATCTTTTGCGCCAGTCGTACGACGTGTTCAATGCGCAAGTTACTGTTATTTATCCTTATTCAAACAGTGCTGGTCAAAATAAAAACATAAAACGTATTAAGTAGATTCCTAATCATATTCAGTTGTCGTTCTGCCGTCTTATCATTGATAAATTACCGATAAATATTACCGACAGCAGTTGAACACAATGACATTCATCACGAACATGTTTGACAGCCTAGTTAATGCAAATTCTGTACCAATGCAGGTAACAAAATGTAAATTTGCTGGAATAACATTTTAATTAGGCGCTGTATCCATGGAAAATCTGATTTAAATAGAATCCATCTGAGATTTAACTACCTCTGTTTAATAATGTTAATGGTCAAGCTCCTCGTGGAAGCATTTTAAATTAATCACGTTGAGAGGTAAAATAGGTGACAAAAAATATGAACTAACGGCGGGTGTTGTTTAGGATATATTATGTTAATTGTTGTGGCATTAAAAGGCTATTAAATTAAGAAATTTTGTAGGTTTATAATATTTTTAATATGTTTGAGTTGGAGAAGTATTACACAGAAACATTATACTGTATGGTAATTGACGTTTATTGGTGATTAAATTTTAAGATGTTTCGAGATTTGCCGAATTTATTAATTTAAGATATTCTTTGTGAAAGTACCTACCGCCACTCGGTCGTTTTCACAAATCAAACTGAGCAAGTGGTCAGTTATGATATATATTATAAAGGCACAATATCGATACCACCAATGCAGAAGAGAGAAATTTTCGCCCACTAATCTTGTATTTCGATACAGCACGTGCGTTAAGAGTGTACAAAAAAATCATAATCTTTGTGACTTAAATGAGCATTTGCCGACCTTTGATCGGAGCATGTGGAAGCGTTTGAAAGTATTGAAACTATTAAAAATTGAAAAAGTCAACAGGTGTCCCATATAAATAAAATCGGATACATTTATCCGAGACACTATGTAGTTTACAAATAAATTCGTTAAGGAACTTTGTAATCCTAAAAGAAACGGCTGCCAAATATATATGGAAAATTAATTGAGGATAATATTGTTAATTCTGAATTTTAAATATGTGATCGGCAAGTATGACAGAAAAAAAATGAAGGCCCCAATTGCCGAGTTGGTTAAGGCGCTGTGTCCCAGTAAAACAAGATATCTTTGGGTCGAGTCCCAGTTGCGACTGTTTTCTTTTGATTTTTCTTTGTTTTGTTATGTTTCATGTTTCGTTTAGATTTGTTAGTATTATATTATTCTTCTTCAATGGTGCAACCTGTCATTCAGATTTCAAACCTTAGCCATGATTAGATTTATATACTAAATCTTAATAGTCATACTCTTTCCACTTTCCACTTCACCTTATCTTTTTCCTTCTATGAGTGAAAAAAAATTAATGAAAAACCGTTTTTTTAAATCTATTTTGGGAATAAACTTAAAGCTTATTTTATTTTAATGCATCTATCTCGAAACACATGTATTATTTTCTTGGCATTGTAACTTGATAAACATATCAATGGAATAAATAATTGTGTATTGCCTACTTAAAATTGCAACCTTGCAATCCATACAAGTTTTCCAGTCCCCTTAAGATAAGTCTACCGAATCCCATCAATCGTGGACACTATCTTCTCCTTAAATATTCCACCAATCCGCAATACCTCTGGTAATTACACCTTGGAGATTGCGCAAATACTGTATGCTATTTTCCTGTAGGCAAAATCGCATTCCCGGATTTCAAAAACAAAATATCACGAATCTTTCGATTTATAACCAAATAATAATCATAAACTGGTACAATCAGTTCCGGAATGGATACTTAAACGATGTTTTTAAATATTCTGTGCTTTCAGATATAGATTCTTTAAGAAGGTCCTATGCTTGTTGCATAAATATATAAAGTTTGAAACCAAAATGAACAGTCAGTTTGGACTAAATATTTGCTAAAAATGATTCATTCGAAACCAATTAAGAAAATGTCCTTCATTATAGTGAAGACCGAAAATAAATCAATAGACGATAAACAAGGTCCAAAGAAAAATAATTTACATACAAGAAAAAATGAGCTGAGCGATTTAACGTTATAGTTGATTTTGGGAACTCGTTTTAATTTATAAAATTTAATTTTTACAAAATACGGGTGTGGAAACTAGTCCCACATTCGTAGTCGATTTTCTGGCACAACTTGTTTTGATTTGGGATTTTGTTTACGAGCAAATCAAATTTCGAAGTTAGATTTTTTTAGGTCAATAAAGCAAAAAAAAAACGGTCCCTACTGGGTTTTATGTTTTTACGTGGTACCTATACCTAAACCTTACAGGCTAATATGACAAAGAATTTTGTAGTGAAAACTTCTTTAGCACCGTTGTGATTTTTAACTCGATGAAACTAAAAATAGCGTCACTAAAAAGAGACAAACACATACATCTACAGGATTTAGCCTGCGAGAGATTGAGAAAGTATAATCGGTCTCCTCTCTATGCAGTGGTTCGTAGCCTGCCCATTCATGTCTACTTTAGTTTTCTGTTAGGTCTCACTTCTACCGCGTGTGAATTGCACACTTTGTTTTTTATTGTACCTACTTAAAAATATTCTTTTAAAGAGTTACCTAACTAAGTACTTAGAAGTTTTTATTAAGTTGGATGCTTTTATATCCAACAACCTGTAGGTCAGCTATCAGTTTCTTTGAGGCAAAGCCCCAGATATAGAAGAGGTGGTATAGGTGTGCATGCACCATGGCATGGTACACTGAAGTTAATGAAAAAATGGGAAGAAGTCTCTTAACACCTGATATAGGCAAACAGGGTGTTATGGGACGTATTTGACTTAATAACATTTTTTTGTAGTGCGGTTACTGACATGTGGAGGTATCTTTTATATTGTTTAATTTTTTTTTAAACATAAAAAGTTGGAACCCAAATTGCATTAACGCTGTTGACTAAAGTAATGTCAAGAACCACTTGTTAAAGCAAATCAAGCAGGTCCATTAACACCATGTATTATAATTATTCAACAGTTATGAGGGTATTTTTCTTGGTTACGTGATTTATGTTGATATCCCACGAGAGCTGAGAATCAGGCCCAAATATTTTGTGCTCGTTTTCTTTCCGAGACAGTTGTCATAAATGTTGTTATAATATGTACCTAATCACTTAGTATCAGATTTCTTAACGATTTTTATAATTTCTTAAACACTTTTTATTTGTCTGTTAATTCCTTTGACATCTTGGCATTGTTTATTATAACTATTATAAATATACATTGTAATACAAAAGTTTACCTAGATGTGATGAAATTCAGCTAGAATGTCAATATTGTCAAAGAAAGCGAGGCCAAGAGTAAACAACAGGTTTCTGATAACCCGGATGTCTGAGCAAGAAAAAATATTGGATAATGGTCATTTGGGGTACATTTGTTGTAAAATCATATTCTGGCGAAAGAGCAGCTTAAAAAAATGCGAAAGCGATGTAAGTATAAGGATTAATCTAGATTCAGGAAGTCACGACAAGATCATGTTAATCAAATACTCGTCAAATCGGAATAACAATATATATTTGTGCGATGGAAGAAATGAGATAAGAGATTTCCATCTATATATATGAGTATATAATATTAACCTCCAGGGCATAGAGCCTCTTTATTTTGCAGGTATTTCTCCTGTCTAAATGCGGATTGCACGGTAAATATTTTCGCAATACATTGAACATCAACGTGTGCAATTAAAAATATTTAAATTTGGAAAGCAAACATGGATAAAATTTTTAAAGCCACGCGTTTAATGATTTTATTGAGGTCCGTAGCAGAGCTTTACAATCCTTGGATATGTGCCAAAAATATTCCTTTTCACATTATGAAATCTGGTAAATAAAAGTGTTGAATATTTGAAATTTATTCCTGCATGGAAGATGATATGGAAGGACCATCATTCACGTTAAAAAACTGAAATGGCTTCAGCTATTAGGAATGGATAGGAACTTCATTCACTATTTGTTTTTTCTTCTCTCTTCTTTCTTACACCTTTCAGATTCACAATAAACTCTCAAAATCGAAATTAGAAAGGCATTGAATTACCCGTGCAAAACATTGGATATATTAAAGGGGACGAGCTTTCTTCAAAGAATACATAAGTTCTTAAACACTTAAAAAAATAAATTACTTTCTCTGTTACACCATTTTTCCAATATCTTTCATATCACGAATTTCAAATGTGACCATAAACATATACTCTTGTAGATGAATACCTACCTACCAATTTTTTTTCTATCGTCTTTAAATTATATTTTCTTTTTTTTTCATCTTGCTTTTAATGTTTGTATTTTCATTTAGTTTTATTTATCCCTCAATATTTTTTTTTTAAATTTTTCTTTTATTATGTTTTATTTTCTGTTGAAAAAATGTATCTTTACATATTTTTAGTTCTTACATGAATTATTTCATGTATGACTACCACAATACGGGCATTAGCCTGGTATGGTAGTTAAAAAATGACATAAAACTGTCACTTACAAAAAAGTAATAGTTTTTAGTGTGCCATGAAACCAAACCACCTTAATTTTACATTCCTAATGAACTCGTTTCAATACAATGTTAAAGTTGGTATGTATGTACAATGATGAATAGATGCAATAGTTTTTATTTAAATCAGTTAGATCTACATTTTTACTTATTGTAAATCCATTACATTAGCAGCTTTTTTAATGCAATAATTCTGATATTAGACTGCATTAATTATCACGGACAAAGAAATCAATAATGCCGAGAGATACATGATATCAATTATAATTTATAACGCGTGTAAAACTTGAAGATTTGTTGATTAGGCATAGGGTACCTACTTGGTCAATTCAGGTTTGGTAGAAATTCTACTGGATTTAGAGGACAAAATGTCAGTGGATTCATAGCAAGCAGGAAATGTTTGGTGATTCTTTGTTTTAAACTGTCATGTATGTTGAAATACGATATGTCCTTTATTTTTGGGTAAGGCTTCCAAGTGCACTTAGCAACTAATGTGTGAAGATATATTTGAGTTCTATACCAAACAAATATTTATCAATTTATACAACCTGTGTGTGGTTTAAACTTTGTGAATATCTACATGTTTCAGAGTTTTATTCTGAATATTTTTAGATTCTCACGAATGAAAAGGATGTTTAGGTACCTTTCGACAGGGTTCCTGTTCGGCTTTTGTTCTATTTTATTGAATTAATTTGTTTTTTTTCTTCTTAATCTTACAATCATCGCACCATGTAGATTGTTTTCATTAAATAGATATCTCCCCAAAATAGGTTGACCATTGAGAGGAGGCCTTTCGTTATTTCTCTTTTTTATTCATGGGGACTTGAATACAAAATCGCAAAACCCAACAAATATTTTTGAATAACCTACAAAGTTAGTCTAATGATTTAATCAAAAAAAAATTAATCAATTTTTTTTTTAATCAAAATTAATAAATACTTAGTTATAACCAATTTTTTACTTTAAGGTGTAATATTGACGGTGAACTGGTCTTAAGAGAATCCACTAGTCCTTGAAAAATTCGAAATCGGAAGAGCCCCGCCTCTTTTCGTGAGGGATTATAAAATGCTTAGGAAAACTTGATAATCAATTAAAGATGGGGCGCGCCAAACCCTTGATACCCCAGTTACGCCCTTAAATACATATTTTAAAATTTGTTAAAAAGACAAAATTTATTATAAAATAAAATATTTATTCGGTATTATCAAAATACTAAATTACCAATCAATAGGAGTCAGATTAGTTTGTTCCCGCTTTGCTGAAAATTCATAAACTTGTTTGTTTAATTAATATTTCTTTATATTTCTATTTTAATACAGGTTAATGAAAGATACATGTAGGTAGGCGAACAAAGCTAAATTAATACAAGACTCATAAACATTACTATAATATTGTTTAATTACTTCGAACAGATCGCTAATACGGATAGCCTTCGATGATTAAGCCAATTGAATAGCAACGGGTCTATCTGATCTGTTAATATTAACCTACGAAAAAGTTCACAATACCTCCCGCTGGACTAGCGCAGAACAAAAACAATGCAGGCTGTGGAGAAATAACTCTTTACAATTTTTCAGCGGAGCTCGAACAGTGGTTAGAGAACAAAATTCTGGTTTAACACAATATTTTTTTAAGAGCGTTTTACTAGTGGTTCTGTGAACTTTGCGTGATGTTGAACCTCCGACTTAATAGCTAGCAACAACAGTCGCAACGTTACAGCACGCGCTCTAACGGAATTAAAAGGTACTATGAAATACAGCTACCATCTTGACAACATTGATTGGACACGGAACACTAAAAAAAATTTACATCACTCTCTGACAGGCGAAATGTAAAGGGGTCGTTTCAAACATCCTGTGAAAACCCGACATTGTGATTGAAAATAAACTGTAATCATTTTACAAAACTTATTCATCTCTCACACTTTTGTTAAAAAAAAATTGTAAAGTAGGTAAGTACGAGTTTCCACTGTTAATTTCCAATAGTTCAATATTAATTCCTCCCTTTTAGATTTATATCTGAATATAATGACACCAATTTTAAAAAAGTTTAAAAAATAATACATTTTTTTGTGGCATCCCAATGTAATTTGTAATTTGTACAACTTGTAATATGAGGTTCAAAAACATATTAATTGCGTTCCTAAACTATTAAAACGATTGCTTTGAAACTTTGGTGATTAGTTGTGCGCATGCCCGCGAAGGTTTCTATACGAAATGTTAGGAAATTATTTTCTACACCATTCATCCGATTGCGATGAAACTTTGCCAAGGTTTCTGTATATATGCAGCTTTGGCGAGCTCTGGCTTTATAAAATTTGCATAAAAAAATTATAATAGGTGGCGCGAGATGAAACATGTTTTTTTTTTAAATTTTATGTTAATTAAGTTTTAATTTTACACTATTTTATTTTTACAAATCTTACGAAATTGATTAATCAGTTTGATTGTAAGAAATCTCTGATTTTTTCTAATTAATTAATACTTTATACATTTCAGTTATAGATAATAAATACTAAATATAGTACTCAATATTAAAATTCTAATTATTATAGAATACTAATTTTCACAATGTTGAATTGCATTGTTGTAAAAATATTTTACACAGCATAAACACACGGTGAGAAAAACATAAAAAAGGAACTATATCATTTGATTTCATGTTCTACGGAGGTAGAAAGATTTAACTTTTGTTTAGATTTTTGAATAAGATGTCTCATTTTTAATATTTTCAGGTAATGCGTTAAATATTTCCGGAATTGTATGTGTGTATTTCATATAGTTTAGCTGCAGGGAAGGAAGGAAGGAAGGAAGAGGAACGGGGGAGGGAAACGTGGGAGGATGGGGTTTCGCGGACGGGGGATGCGGGATGGTGGAAGATGGGAAGGTGAAAGGGAGATACGCGGGAGGAAAAGGGGACGCAAGAAATAGGACACGCTCGGAGAAACAATTTTTTTTTTATAATAAATAAATAAAAAGGAAAGGTTTGCGATCCCCAGCTTGGCAGTAACTAATGGCTAATGGCCTGCTCAGACGGGTCTGGCAGCGTGAGATTACTCGCAGCCTTCCGTGTGAAGCAATGTCATGTCTTATATGGACTGCTCACTGCTCACAGAACTCACTGCACTCGGAACTCACTGCTCATTCAGCTCACACTGACCGGTGACCACCGCTGCTTTCTGCTATGATTGAACGATGCATTGTTGTATGATACAGGTAATGCAGTCTGTTAGATTACTGTGACTGCAGTATTAGAGCAAATTGAATAAGGAATTCGAGTGACAAATCAATTAAATGCATATATGTTATTGATTGATCGTCAAGTGTAGGTAATTGATGCTTGCATGTGATACCGTACAATATTCAATATTACAGGTATTCCTAGAGCCAGGGAAAGTTTGATATCACGTTTTGTTGAAAGCTGTGAGGATGATGTATGGAAGGAGGAAATGATTTTTTAAAATATTAGGTCCTTTCATATGAAATTGGCGTTTTAAATGGGAGGAACTTTGTATGGGGAGCTTATGGGAGTTTTGTATGGGAGCTTTTTCACCTTCCCAATTTGCTTCAAGTGGATTAAAACAGTTTTATCACTAACACCGCAGCCTGAAGCTAACTCGGACGTGGTTTGCGATGGATCCGCTTCCACAATAGCCTTCAATTCTTCATTAACAACTTTGGTCTCCGGCCGTCCACGGGGCTTGTTCTGCAGGTCGAAATTTCCATAACGAAAATGTTGGAACCAAAAACGCACTGTGTTTTCTTTTGCGGCCCGTTGCCATACACATCATTAATCCTTCGAGCAGTTTCTGCAGCACTGGTGCCACCGTGGAACTCGTACTCGTAAATAACGCGATATTTCAAGTTTTCCATTGTGTAAACTAAGTGACGCAAAGAAAAAAAACAATTAAGGAAAAAACAAATCAATTATAATTTTCGAAACACAAATACATGAGTAAATGCTGTATAAATTTGAATTTGGAATTTCTAACCAAATAGAAGATATTTGAGATCAAAGTTGCCAGTACGGCAAAACACCAATTTTATATGTAAGGACCCAATTTTAAGCACACAAGCCTCTGGCCTATTTTTTTTAAAGACCAAAATATTTCCGCTTTGCAATAAACTCAAAATAAATGGAATATTGTTGAACGCATCCAAAAACTAATAATCTATTTTTAGAAGGCGATAAAAGAGGCTTTAAAATTTTATGATTCGAAATAAACAAATAATTATTTAAATACCGAAATTTTGGATGCATACATAAAAAAAAATTTAATACCTCTCCTTAAGTTTTTCTAACTAAAATTACTAAAAACCGAACAAATTAGCCTGAGAGGTTAACTCCACACAGAAGGCCCTGAAGAGAAAAAAAATATCTTAGGAGATGCTGTGTGGAGGGTCTTTTTGAGGAAAGGAATGAATGTGGGTCTTGAAGAGACTAGTTCCATACTAGTTCGAAAAAAATACAAATTCCTATATCATCGGTGGCACAATATTTTTTTACGTGAATACCTCACAAAAGTCCTAAATGCTCCCGTCTGAAACCAGTGAGAATATGGCATCCCCAATCGGGATAAGTTATGAGGCTGAAGTTAGTGATAAGGGGAAGGAGATGGGGAAAAGAAAGGTGGTCGATTTGGTGTCAGCTATGGACACCAAACACGTCTTAAGCCATTTAAAGCAACGTTTCAATTCTGAATGGTGGTTTTACACCAGGGCGATACTTAGAAAATCTTCTTTTCTGGAACGTGCGTATTTTTAATGAATAAAATTATGAAATAACACAAATTAATCATTTGCGCACGTCAAGATTTGAACCCGCGTCCTTCGGATAGCTAGTCGAAAGCCTTGCCGTCAATACATTCACAGTGTCCTCTTTATATTAATTTGCCTGTACTATGCTGATATACCAGTGGTTACTTACCCATCTCGTCACCTCAGTTCTTAATTGTCCAAACGACCATTTTAGTTTTTGTTCAATCTCTATTTTAAAACTAAAAATAAAGTATTAAAAAATATAGTTCATCAATTAACTAAGAATTATTTAAACTAATGAGACCTTTACCTTTACGGAAATAGCTTTATCTTAAACACCTATCATAATGTTTCATTGAAATAATGAAGTAAAACCTTCTACTCCTGTAAAATTTTCAAATAGTCGTTTGGACAATTAAGAACTAAGGCGACGATCTGTAAAATCTGTATAGATAAATGATAGTTGACCCTAAAATGTTTAGTGACCAAAAAAAACCATGACTGTTGAACAAGGCAATTGACGGTCTGATGGATTCCAATACTTATCTGTGTTTCATAATGTGCGCAATGCGTAGAACAGCAAATGCTTTGTTGTTACTTCAAATGCTTTGTTGTTATCATAAAGATTCACAGTTTATTTATTGTTAGGAAAGTGATAAGCGTATAAGTAAAAAAATCTCAAGAAAAAAATCTCAAAAAAAAATCTCCGCCGCGTGAACGCCGCCGCGGCGAAGGGAAATTTCACCTTTATTCGCGCCGCACAGTTGGTAAATTTGAGTATCTAGTTCGACTTTATTAAAATTATCATTATATGAAAAAATTGTTAAAAAAATGTATAGTGCGATTCGACATGATTCAGTCGTTTTTAATACGTACAGCAATCTATACATATAAAAATTTAGGTTCCGTATGTTTGGGTTTACAGATCTCGGAAAGTAATTGATGGATTGACTCAAAAAAGTTACAGAACATTTCATTTTAGCAGAAAAGTGTTTCTATGTATTATGGTAAGTTCTGACATTATGAAATTGGAATTAAAAAAAAAACTACAGACAAAAATCGCCTTGGTGCTGAAAAAATTAAACGTTGTTAAAGTAATATAAATATATCACAAAACTAAAGTTGATGTGACACATTTATATCCATTAAAAACAGAAAACGTAAAATTTTGCCGGATACAATCGGATACATTTTTAAAAGTCTCGATGAATTCAAAACTTTAAGAAAAATTACGTTTTGAAAAATCGTTACTTCAATATTTTCTATCACACTAAAACATAAGTTAATTAGTTGTGATAATCACCTGATTTCCTAGATTTTATCATAAAGATTCATAAAAACACAGTAGTTATAGTTGAATTATCACTATGACCTGCACACTACCATCCGCGGAGAAATCTAAACTTGACTGATATAAAATTACTCGTTCGCGTTTCGAGGTAGGTAGGTATGTGCGATGGTGCCATAGGTCGCAAGCAGCTAAAGAGTTTTTTTTTTAATTCTAACAAGATTAGTCATTTAGGTACCCAATTACATTAAAATTAAATCCAGAAAGAAACCTAGGATTTTATAATAAAGTCGAGCTAGATACCTTTAATTGTTAACCTGCGTCGCGGCGCAAAGTACAGTACAGTACTGTACAGTTAAAAAAATCACCTTGGTCATTTTTCTCCCAAGGCTTTATATTCGTAGCTGAATTCCTCTAATACTTTAATATGCGGGAAGGTACCGAGTACAAAAGTAAAGAGTACAATCTACAGACTATAGAAGCACAGAATATAGAGGTACAGGGTGGCTGGTCACGCCTCACTCCGTGTATGACGGGTCACTAGAATGCCTCTGGGGTCATATACACTGAGTCGTGTTGTAATTTAGATAATGCTGCCGGTAGCGGACTTATATTAAATTCAAAGGAGCCTTCATGGGTGAACATATTATACACGTGTGGGTAGATATTACAGAACGGTAAATAAATGAAATTAGATATTATAAAATATGTCATATCGTTAAGCGTTGTATAATTTCTAGTTGAGATTGTTTTAGGATCCATTCCCAATGTAACTTTAGTGTATCCATGTAGTTTTTAGCTTCTTCCAATAGACATCGATAGGTGAGTTTTTAATACGAACTTCTGCCATATCCCAACAGATAGCAGCTGGGTTAATTATCAGAAGAGTACCATGTATCACCGTTCGTGTCTTAGGCATGAAGGGTTACGATAGGGCGGGATTCCACTGTCAGTCCGGTGGAGCGCCAGAACTTTTTAGAATCCAGCATTGTACGTGCGTCCAGCATCTCTACATATTATAAAACAAAGTCCTCTACCACGTCTTTCTGTCTGTCTGTTCGCGATAAACTCAAAAACTACTCAACGGATTTTCATGCGGTTTTCACTAAAAGATAGAGTGATTCATGAGGAAGACTTAGGTATATAATTTGTCAAGGTTTTGTGTAAATTGGTTTAAATATATAAAATATAAAGGAGAATGTCTGTACGTGGTAGACGAGCGAATCTACAGTTTTATGCAGAGGTTGATGAAATTTTGCACATATGTTCTTCAAAACAAGAGAAAGGTCACTGTCTACATTTGATTTCGAAAACTCTGTGTAAAGCCCGTGCATCGCAGGAGACTTCAGCTAGTAATATAACATTGTAAACATTAACGATAACAACAGTAATACAATCACTGCTACTTTAAAAGTTCTAAACTATAGTTTTTCTAAATTTTTTACCATTGAACGTATAACTATCCTAGCCTTGAAACGCGGCGAATTTTTGTCGAGAAAATAACGAGAGGATACATCGTTACTTAATGATTTAATTGACTTGGTTTCTAGGCCAAGCAGAAATTAAACCATACCTATTATGACGAACAACAACGTGCCTGATTTATTGGTCCACATTTTTGAAGTACAAAAAACAATTATCTCATTCCTACACAACATGAGACCTGTACGTCCAAAAATTTGGACTCGAAACATGCTAAATGATAATTAAAAAGAGTATCTTATCTTCTGGTGATAATTAATAATCGGGTCATGGACACAAACAAACGCAGAAATTTTCCCACACACGTTAACATTACAAGTTTTAGTAATTAAAGCAATTTTGATTTACGAACAAATCATCAGTACAAATAGTTAAGTCTTTTAACGGACAAATTGCAGTCATTAGAACACAGAAGATGGGTGGGAATGCTGCGTATCTTTTACAGGTATTTTAATGAGAGGTTCTTTGAGGAATTAGCGTCATTGATTCCTCTATTGATACATTGTTGGGAGGCAGGCCAAACGCGGGCCCAACATCAGAACACTGTCCACATTATGCGTCATGAAAATAGGTCGGTTTTAGCACTTTTTGGATTGGTTTTAGTATTGTATAAGGAGAGGAGATTTCTACGGGAGGTTTTCGTTAATTAATTAACTTTTTAATTGGATAAACGTGGCGGCAAAAACGTGTATTTACTTGAAGGGTGGCGTTACTCAGTAACGGTGAATCAGTTTATATATGCCTTAAATAGCAGTTTGGAAGAATTGAAATATCCCCAAATACACGCAATTGTGAATGTGAGTCTTCCAAGTGCGTACAGCTAACACAGTAGAAATATCTTTACTATCTGCAGTACATCGATCCCAGTTTAACTGCGTCTTTACTTAGTAAAAATGATCAGTTGTTGAGTGAAATGATCTCAATGTTCAAAACCTGAAATTATTATTTTTTTAAATTTAAAGTTATATGTGTAGAACGTAGATTCATTATAACCATTAGTACTACGATTTTCCAGTCATCACGCCCCTACAAAATAAGTTTGTTTTTTCAAAACATAGTCGTTAAGCTGTTACGTCAATGGTCTAGTGACACTATATTTACTATTAATTTCTATATGTTGGTTGGAAGATCTCCACGCGGAATTCAAACATATTTACTAAATCTTAAAGGTGAATTCGCTTACTGATGCAGTAAAAAAATCCGTATACGATGGAAAAAAAATGCTATCAATAACATGTTGACTTTTTACCGTTGCTAAGATATGACCATTGAAAAAAATATTAATGATTACTGTATTTAATATAAATATAATGTAAACGAGTCTTGCAAAAACGTTATTTTACAAATAGTGTTTGTTCTACCATCTGTGTACCCACAAAAAATTACTGACCAATGAAAATTACTTGTGTTACAGGCTTGTGCGCCTACTAAGTCGTCGAGTTACAAGGCTGCTTTTGGTTGGTAGACAATATTAAAGTCCTTCCTTTTTTTTATTTTTTATTTTTTATTGATCTATATACGTGATGTTTACAATATATTATTCAATGCCTGTCTCGCTAGGGTATACCTGTGTTGAGACAGTTAAATTCAACACATCTATTAAGAAAGCTACGTTTAGATGTTTTGGTCATGTATAGCGAATGAGCGAAGAAGGAAGTGTAAGGAGAATATATATGAAACTAATATAAATGGTAGAAGAAGTCGGGTCGTCCATGGAAGAAATGGCATGATCAAGTGAACCAAATACTCGAGTCCGGCCACATCAAGAGTTAAAATAACAGAGGAGTATGTATGACACGATATAAATAAGGTAAAGGCTTGTGTGCCAAGTTGGTTGGTGGTTCATCCTATCTGCCTACCCCTGCGGAGAAACGACGTGATGGTTAGTCACTTAGTTAGAGGTACACAACTCAATAATGTAAAATTTCATTACTCCTATGAAAAGCCGTTTAAAGTGATGAAAAAAAAACTTAGATAGGTTACGTCAGGTTAGGTAATGGGCTATTTTTTCATCACTTTTAATGACTCTTCAAAGGGGTGTTGAAACACCACATTGTTGAATTGTCGTGGTACCTATTATTTTTTTAGTTTCTGAAACTTTAATTTTTCTTTATTCTATTATCATTATTATTAATTTGAATAATTGGACAATAGTTCGTCAATATTTAAATACAAATAACTGCCTATATGTTCAGAACCACATACCAATTAAAATCGCGTTTCCATAGATATTGACTTAACCATATGAATGTTTATCTTATCAGTTTCGACCATTTGTACTATCTAGATCAAAAATATGTTAGAAATTTTTACAATTAACCTATTTTTTTATAAATTTTATGTACTTTCGGTTCAATTATGAATCAACGTAAATTTTTGTCGGTTACCCTTTTAGGTTCAATTACGGATCAACGTAAATGGGATCATTTTATGAATCGTTCCCAGGAGTCCGTTAAATGTGTCACTATGCTAACGGGCATGAATTTTTTTTCTTTATAAATATTTCTTCATCGGTATGTCAGGTTTTGCTAAGCTACAAGTATTGGATTTGTTTCCGCTCCGAATAGCAGAATAGCTATTAAAACATTGGAAAAATTCACGAAAAAAAAATATGCAGAAAATTCTTTTCTTCATACATTTTGTACTTACAGAACGAATTCTCATATTTTAAAAGAGCTGCAGCTATATTGTGATAAGTAGGCATAATATGGAATAGTGAGTAAATTCCAAAAATTCAAAAACATCAAATGTCATCTGCGCTGATTGTTTTGCTTTTTTTCTTAAACATATAATGCTGCCCCTCTTTGTTACACACTAAATGTCAACAGTCGAAAATGAGAAAAACGGTGGACGTATGTCTGCACCACTCCAAAAGAAAAATACAAAAATTATAATAAATTTCCCTCACACGTATAAATAAAATGAAACGGAATTCCCGTAAGTAAGTTGAAAAGTACGAAAATCACACAAAATTATAAATCTGCACACAACCCCATCTCTGATACTGAAAAAAACCAAACAGATACAATTGCGCATCGATAATTTCTTCATTGTGTAATTTTTAACTTAATAAAAAAACTTAATTTAATTCAGCTAATAAGTTAACAACACAGTTATTGATTCTGAGGCGGTACGAAGTTCCCTGAGTTAGCCAGTATGATATAAAATGTTTTTGTTTACATTTTGAATAGGTTTCTTACGTCTCATTTAGGGAGATATCATTGAAAAAATCTGCACGATCCTTACGTATTGTTATCTTCCATCTTTCTCGGTAGTAACCGTAGAGTTATTATTACTTTATGGCATTCGTCCTTCAGAGCAGGAATACAATCTATAAAATATCAATTGACCCCGAGCATCATAGATCTCTATCATTATTTTTTTATACTTAAAAATGTACACAAGGAAGTCAATGTGATTAAATCTCTTGGAACATCAGATGCTTTATTTCCATTGGTTTAAAAATAACGATATTTAAATAGTTTCCAAGTAGAATACATTGAAGAATAACCGACAATGGACAAGAACTTTGCGATGTTTTGTAATCAGTTGTTCAATTTTTTTTTCTTTGTTATGGTTTGTTATATGTTTTCTTTTTTTTTTGTTCAACAAATCATAAGACCGGAAATCTAGGTACACGATCTTAAGTTTTATAAAAAAAAAAAAAAATTAAGCAAGTACTTTACATGACGCACTTACAACGTTTTGTTTAAGATTTTAAAATGACGTGAATGTATTTTTTAATTATAATTATTTAAAAAAATATAACATCATAAAAAATGTTACAATGTAGATATTTCAGTACACAGTGAAACGCTATCTGTATAATCATTTTCTTTGATGGCGCTACAGCCCATATTGAGCTTTTTTATATATGAATACCGCACAAGAGTCCCAATGGCATTCCCAATTGGGGTATGTTGTGAGGCTGAGGGTAGTGGGGAGGGGAAGGAGATAGGGAAGAGGAAGGTGGGGAAGTACCTGGCTATTCAGATCTGGTCACCAAACACGGCTAATGCCATTTCAAGCAACGTTTCCATTCTGAATGGTGGTCTTACACCAGGGCGATACTGAGAGTATCTTCCACTCTGTAACGTGCCGCAAATATACTTTATATTATTTTAAATGAATAAATTGTGAAATAACACAAATTAATCAAATAAAATTTATTTGCCACGCCGGGATTCGATCTCGCGACCTTCGGTGTGCTAGTCAAGCGCCTTACCGCTGCACCGTGAGCTTTGGCCTCCTGCAACAGTCGCCTCCAACTCCTCCTGTCCTCAGCGCCTGACTTCCAGTTTGGTACCAGGAGAAGCTGTGCTGCATCCCCTCTTACCTCGTCTTCCCACCTCAGTCTGGGTCTTCCCACTTTTCTCTTTCCACCTGGGTGTCCAGTCAAAATCTGTATAATTATGTATATAAATTCTGTTATTATATACTTTCACAAGTTTTTCGCTTGTACTACGAGTTTCCGAACACTGTATACATAATATCTGATCAAAGCGTCGTTATATATTTCTTTTATTATTTTTTGTTTTTATGTGAATATTTCACATAGAAAAAGCTGTTCCCGTCTGGAGCTAGTAATACCATGGCATCCCTGTTTGGGGTACGTTGTGGAGCTCAAGGTAGTGATGTGGGGAAGGAAACGAGGAGGAGAAAGGTTAGGAAGTACCTGGCTATTCAGATCTTTTCGCCCAACATGGCTTAAGTTATTTCAGCAACGTTTCAATTCTGAATGTCTTACACCAGGGCGATACTGAGAGTATGTTTTTATTTAATTGGGTAATTTAATAGATACCGCAAAAGAGTCCCTACTGCTCTTAACTATCACTGGGGTTTATGGTGCGGTAAAGGCAGTAATAATGAAAAGGAAAAGGTGAAAAATTATGATTCTGCAAGTACCTTACCATTCAGATCTGGTCATCGTTAATACATCCATTGTCGCCATGGTTATAGTCTTTTAAAGCAAGTCTTTGATTGTATATTAATTTCACCAATATTTTCAAGTTGTAAGTTTATATACATGGTACATCTAGCTAAATCAATATCAATGAATATTGGCGTATGTACATCGTGAGATGAGATTAATAAAATCAGAAAAAAACTTCAATGAACCTATGGTTATGTCCGTTTGCAAAAAACGCCTAAATGTATTAATTTACATGCACGCAAAACACAACGCAGCGGGAGAATACATTTTTCAGTAACCGTTTATATAATTATACAAACAATTATTAGAGATTAATGTCTATAGCATAACAATAATTCGTCGATCAATAAACAATTCACATTTGATTAATTGTCCGCAATTTAAACGAAAATAATGTAATAAAGAGTACTAATAAACATCGGCTAGCAAGGCGAGTATATAGATACAGGGTGAAATTTTCGTCTCGATACCATTTTGTTTGTTGGCAACCGTTTTGGTTTGTTGTATGTTTGTCAATTTAGTTTTTCAGGCGTGAAGAACCATCTACTAAAATTTAGTAAAGTAACGCCTAAACAATACACTGTTTTTTTTAAATGCAAATGATTCCTCGGTTATATAAACATTCGCCTATAAAGTGAATCATTCTGTTGAGTTTTGAAAATCTTTATAATTTGAAAAAGTTGATAGATAAAGACTATCCGATTTGCGGTTTTCTTCCTGTTTTCATGGAGATGTTTCATTTTTATAATAATAAAAAAATATTATCAATGGCATTTAACGAGTGTCAAACACGAACTGACAAAAATATATAACTTTTTTTATACATTTTTTTCATCTTCGGGGATGATGGAAGGAGGGTTCTGATGTTGAAATTCTGGGAATAAAAAGTGGGAGTCAGTGTCTCCAAGAGTAACGTACGTTTGAACCATCCCCCCCATTGCGATGTAGGACGATGAGTAGGAATAGTCTAGCTGGAGAGGTCAAAAGGTCTCCCTCAACTGGTCTTCTGATCCGGCCCTCCACGCAGTAGGTGTGCAAACGCATCCGCATCCAATATCCGGACAAACTTACACTCCATGTACTAGTGCACCCTTTTTAAAGTCACAGAACGTGACGAACCACCTGGGGTGACATTTGGCAGAGGAGTTGGTTATCCAATTAATGTTTCACGGGGCGGCTGTACCCACACTCTCATCCCAAATTGTAAATCAAAATGCTAGCCAATTAACTTGGTTTCAAGACATAAAATTCATCCTGTATGCGGCATGTTTAAAAAATGTTTGTTCATTGAATCTTGTTACCGAAGGTCAGTCGAGATAAAAGTCAAGGATGCTGCAAAAGAATGTGGAATAACTCTGGCCAGTAAAAAAAGATGGGTCAAGTGAAATACATTAACAATTATTGAAAATATTATCGTATACTTACGTGTAACACTTTTATTATACAAGTGACATTAGTATTGATAAATCATTGGAAGTACACATTTTTCAAAAAGTATTACTGTCATGCTGGTTACTCTTAAGCTGCATAATTTTGGATAATTATTTAGCTCCGTGAAAGGACAGAAAATTTGTTAAATGAATAAAATGGTGATTATTAAATTTGTATTTAATCATCCAGAAAATCACGACAGATTAAAATATAGCAGTAGGTGGTAAATATTAATTTTACTTTTTTATTCATGCAAAATGAAAAAGCAGTTATTGAAGTAATGGCCGTCCACTGATTTCGCGTATGCCTAAGGTTTTCAGTATATACCTGTAAATAAATTAAACTTTCTTCAATAAAAATATGTAAATTCACCTAGTTTCATTATTATAATCAAATGAAAATAATAAACACCGTAATTATAAAAGCAAAAAACTAGATACGGAAGCACTTGCAATTAGAAAATTCTTTAATATAACTCTAGTGTCTAATGTATTGAATAACCAAATCAATTCATCTTTTAGTCGTATTCTAGAGATATTTCCATTAAAACGCTCTGTTTTTGTCGAAAATCCCGTAATTACCCCCTCAAACACCTAAAAATTTTAATAAATATCTGACACTATTTTGTATTGCAGGTTTGTTTTAATATTCTCCTGATGAAGGAAGGGTTCGTTTAAAACCAGTATAGAGTGTGAATAAAATTAAAGTGGTGTATAACAAATGTATGTGTTTTTAATGAAAATAACTATCTTTAAATTAAAAGAACCACTTCTATATGATTTAAGATTATCACGACCAAAGGTATTATCGTGATTTATTTTTGAGTTATTATGCCGTGTTGCGCAACCTCCTTCTTTAGCCAACGCTTCTATCCTTTCGTCCCGGTTTTGTGTATGTTGTGCATTTGTGGATCATGTAAGAATACGGTTTAGAATTGCTCACATTTAAGAATTAAGCATTTTTCTAGTTTCCTATGTTTTAGTCCGAGATCATCCACTAAGTTCGTCAGTACTCTTAGTTATAGTTAAAATCTTTACATAACCAAAAAGAAAAAAAGCAAGTATGAAAAAAAAACGTTCGTAATAATGTGAACTTTTGATAATAATAATAATAGTGAAAGTTATATAAAACTCAACAATGAATTCTGTTGAAATGGTGAATGACAAAATTTCAATCAATGACAAATCTCGCAGATAGGATAACTATACCGACATTAAAATATGCATTGCAAAGTTGTCATCTGACAATAAATGCAAACTGTCATCTTGAAATCAAGATAATGCATTTCACTTTTGCGAAATGCGAATTAAATATTAAAATTCAAGTGGTGCTTTCCTCGGGTGTATCGTTACACAAAAAAGCTAAAGAGGCGTTGCTTTATTTTTCGTCGAGTTGTCGATTATCTGGAACTCATTAATTACAATATTTAATTTCATGTGTCTTCTGAGGTACAAGTAGAGAATTCTGTTTTTTTTCCCTTCCAAAACAAGCATTTGCAGTGTAACATTATAAATTAAATACTTATTTACCATTAAGTAATAATTATGTTTATTCTAGATTGCGGCAAGGTTCCATTCGTAAACTTAATCGAAGCTTTATAAGATAAAATAAGATAAACTATGTAGTTAGTTGAAGTAAGCGCATAGCTTTGAAACCTACGCGATATAATGCAAAATTAATGTATTCCATTTGGAGGAATAAGATTTTTTAAATGTTTCACATTTTCCAAACATCGTCATTTTTTAGTAGATATCTTCTTACCTACATAGGTACTATATGCTGCTTCGGAGCATTTTTAGTATTTTAGATTAGTAATCAGCATTTGATTGGTTATTTATGAAATTGATAATATGTGTTAATAAAAATATAAATATTTTTATATTACACGGCGGCACACGCGTTCATGTAATCTTTTAAAATAAAAACTATATAAAACAAATCCAAATACTTGCCTTATAAGACTGTTCAACGTGTATGCATTCTCGAAAAAATAACGAAAATAAATACATGACAACTGCATAAAATGTATACATTACACAATAACATACGGAGTACCTCCCTTTTTATGTTATATCTGTTAGTTGTTTTCAGTACACTGTTTAATTTTTAAATACATAAGACATTAGTATAATGAGGAAACCTATAATTAGTTTCTCAATTTGGTGTATTGCATAAATTAACCACATCGTAAACTATTGATTTCCCTAGAATAAAATAAATATATCTGGATGTTCAAATAATCAACAAGGAGGAAAAAAAACCATTTGTGCAGTTAACGCGCGGGAGTGAAACCTTCAGAAAACTAAAATAGACAAGAGTGGGGAGGCTACGAAGCACCGCACAAAGAGGAGACCGATTATTCTAGATCATTTTCTCGCGTGTTAAATCCAATAGATGTATCTATTAGTCTCTTTTTAGTTTCGCTTTTTCGTTTCATCACAACGGCGCTAAAGAAGTTTTCACTTTAAGAAAATAAGGATCATGAAAAAAGGTTTAATTAATTGGTGAAAAATGACATCGAATTGAATTAAAAATATGTATGGTAGAAAATAATGGAGACATATTTTAAAAAATGATAGAAGAAGGCTAGGAAAAATACATTAAGGCTCCGTTACCAGCCCCAAAAAGAAGAAGATGGAGAGATACGAAATTACGAATGTTAGAGGAGAGCGCTAACATTTGCAGCGCCAAAATCGATACAAAAATTGCGAAAATCTTTAATAAAACATGACTCGTTTAAAACAGAGCAAAAATCTCTTGTGAGCTGTCTAAAACAGTATTTAATAAAACACTGTGAATTTTTTCATACATATAACTTGTAAAATAACGGAAACAGATTTGAAAATTTAAAAAAAATTGCAATTTTTTTCTATCGAGGGATTTCATATAATTTGCGTTTCGGCATGGAGAATGTATAGATATTATCTTCAAAAATAACATAAATTTTTTTAAGAGCTTAAAAACTTCAAATGTTTAAGGGACGTTTGCAAGAAATCGGTAGAAATTCGGATAGCGGCCTCTTTTCATTGACGCGTTATTTCACGTCCTTTGACCTGCGTGCTAAAGCATGCGTAATACCCGTATACCTATTGTGTGTCTAATATTTTCAACGTTTCTGACTGACGGTTTATTGTTACGCTATAAAGGTGACAGCATGAACCCGAACTGCAATAATATTTGCTTGCCTTTATTACCTGGATTTGGCACATTGAACTATTGACACAAAAGATTGCTAACTCAGCACGCCTTATCAACGAACGCGGCTTCAATACTATTGTTCCGAAAAGGGGTTATGAAAGAAAACAATTTAGATTTCTAAAATAATTCAACTATAAAAGCAATACTAGGCTCACTTAACCTTCGTATACTCGCGCCCAACGGCATAATACGTATACACGCGCACGGTGTCTAAGACTTAAATTTCATCTCGTCTGCATTATTTTTAATTACATGCTTTTTAAGCATTATGGGTATGCATTATATAGCAGAGGGTATAATTGAATAAAATAATATATATTAAAACTTTAACTTTATTTCGAAAATATTAAAAAAAAAAAACATAAAAAGAACCTAATCTGTTGTACTCTAATAACAAATATAAACTGATTTCTTATGTTAATTAAAAAAAAAACGAGTGTGCTTTAGACCACACGACTGAAGTAAAACTTCACTAACTTATAAAAGAAGAGAGAAAGAAAATGTGCCCACGTACTGCTTTCTCTTGCTCCTACAGTGTGATACTGACAATATGCCTACACTGCGTCTTAGATATACGAAACGTTAGTGGCTATGAGAGAAAGAGAGAAAGAAAATGGGTGCTCGCACCTCTCTCTCTTGCCCCTACAGTAATATACGAAACGTAACTCTCTTTCTTTCTATCTTCACTAACTTCCGTTCGCCTCGCCCGATCACACTTTTCGTAACGCTCTCGTCACGCATTCACCAGCTTACTCCCCAAGTCAAGCGTGCGTAAAGAAGTTTTACTTCAAAAAACTCAAATTAAAGTATGAAGAATAATAAAATATTATAAAAATAAGAATAAATCATTATTAGGACTTTTGGTTAATAATTTTTACTTACCTAAAAGACTGATAACAGTTAATAAGTGACACACGACCACTCAGTAAACAATGCCTAACAACAGATTAAGAAGCAAATAAAAATCTCAAAGTCCCATTGTTGTTAATTTTTGTTGTTTGAGAAAACAACGAATTATTAATTTGTCGGCCTGAGAGACCAACGCGCGAGTGTAGGAAGGTTAAGAAAGCATATTCATGAAGATTCCAAGCATCTATGGTGACCACAAAATACTCCAACCACAAGATTATCAATAAACTGGTTTCGACTTAGCTCTATTGTAATATCGTGACATCTATTTTCTTGTTAGGTAATAGGACATAATAATTTTATCAATCTTTCTCAGAACATACCTTATCACGATACATTAAAGATAATCCATAGGTCGTACGGTACAGCCTCCTTTGTAAGGTTACCTGGGATTTGAATGCATATCTACATTAATTTAAAAGGTTTTACGCAAGCTGTGCTCAATATGATTAATTTCGTTCGTGAAACCAGACGAGAGGATCATATAGGATTAATTGAATTTTTATCTGGGGCGTGATTCAGTGTTGCCTAATTATTATAAAGTAAGGGAGCAGTGAAATGGAATACCCAAGATTGGTTTGTGTAAATAAAGTAACACGAACGAGGTAAGTGTGATTTCTGCAGCGCGAATAATCTCTAGAAACATAACTAACTAACTAACCATCACGCCGTTTCCCCGCAGGGGTAGGCAGAGAGGACGGACCGCCACACAACTCGATCTTGGCACACACTCTTTGCCTCGTTCACATTCATACATCGTCTCATACATGCTCTTCTATTATTCCGACTCTTCACATGGCCCGACTCAAGTATCTGATTCACTTGGTCGTGCCATGTCTTCCTCGGGCGTCCCCGACTTCTTCTACCATTCACATTTGCATCATATATTCTCCTTACACTCCTTTCCTCGTTCATTCGCTCTACATGCCCAAACCATCGGAGAGTCCCTTTCTTAATCTTACACATCACGCTTACGTCAGCCTTGCATTCTTTGCGGATATCCACGTTTCTCTCACGATCGTACATGGTTTTACCACACATTCGCCTCAGGGATCTCATTTCTACAGCATTCAGTCTGCTTTCATCCTTCCTCTGCCAGTTCCATGCCTCACTGCCATACATCAGGGTAGGTACCAGCACTCCATTATGGACGGCTAGTTTCGCGTCTTTGGACAGTTTTTTATTATCGCCAACGGCATTCAGTCCTCCATTAATGGAGTTACCGGCATTCACCCTTCTAAAACTAGAAACATCTGTGGTTTTAATTTTAATGAATGTTATGCCTTGTCTATAAACTCAGATGCTCGGAGTGTGACAATGTGTATGTAGTTCACGCAGAATTGATCATCACCAAAAGGACCTGAGAATACTTTTGAGCGAGCATAATGGGCCAACCGCACAAATCAGCAATAATATTTCCGAACACAATGTAAGCCTGCTATTACTCTAAATTTGTATGCATGAAACGCATCGAGCATTTTTAATTATGGAGGCATTTGAAATCCACACGTATACCATATTAATAGGACGATGAGCTAAGCTGTAGTTCTGGTATTCGGTACTTAAGGGTTACACAAAAACTAAAAGCCGAAAACCAAATAAATTCGCACATTATTATGCTTAGGCACTAAAATAGCGGCCGTAAGAGGATTAGCGCGCACAACACGGTATCACTTCTGCATACAAGAACACAGACTTCCTGTAATATATGTACACATCTGCCCTGATAGTAATGATAGACGCTGTGCTGTACGAAACAGTGGTATATAGGATTACTAATATACATTCCACTTACCCTTTACCATTATTTGCATTTTATTTCAAGTTTTTACTAAGTATATCGTGCAAACGTTGCTTACTAAACATAATATAACATTTTAGCACAACGTAAAATAGTTTTAGATGGATTAACACACCAGTTTTCGGAATGCAGTCTTTTGCGTGTTTGACTGATGTATTTTATATCAATGCAAAAAGTATTATCCTTGTGGAGTGATTACCTTCTGGCTATCTGGTTATCTCATACCTTAAAACGCCGCTGTCAAGTTAACCAAGACGTAATAATATACATTATTATGGGACATGATAAATAGTTGCTCGGTGTAATCCTTTTTGATTAATAACAGTAGCTCCTAGCATGAAAAAGTTGCATCAGTGAATTTAATTTTTAGTAATTTAATTTATCTATTAGAGCTTGCAGAATTCTATCAGGGTCCTCTGAAAAAAGAAAAGTTGTCGAAATAAGAGAGGCTCGAATTCTACAGTGTTGTTTTGGAACCAAAATATTGAACGGCACTGAGACATATAAAATTAGCAGAGGAAGGACGTAAGGTGACTAAATACAGTAGAAATGAGAACCCGAAACATAAGAGTGTATGGCTTATCACGTAAGACCGGAAAACGAATGTATGATCTGATAATGCAAGGCCGATATAAGCATAATGACATCTGATTATATACATTTACATGATACACAAGGCATATTTTAGCAATAATAATAAATAATAAAAGAGGACCACCAGGAAGTACGAAGAGTAGGGTTTATAAAGATTATAATTTGGGGACATCCCAGAAGGACAAGGCCCGATGAAGAAAAAACAAGGTTTATTTATTTTGTTACCTATAATGTTTATAATTGATTCTTTTAAACTGCAAACTGTAAGGGTCCCGAAGAATAGGGGAACACCTAGGTATTCGAGTACAAATAAATTAATTTAAACAAATTGTGCTGTTATGTAAACATTTTTTCCTTGCGGCGCAAATGGCATTCTGAAAGGTTGGTATTCGCTATCTCATTAGGTCATTACTTGAATAATTGCTATCCCTACATGGCAAGTATAAGACACATGAATCCACCCAGTGCACTAAGGCAACAGTGAGTAAGTTATATTTTTTTTTCGAAAACAAACATTCCAGGATTATGAATAACCTATAACAATATTTTAAAATCTCCAACTACCATCACTGTAAGCGTAAAATGTTGCATGTCGTGATAAAGGCCTTAGCTAGCCGATTGAACTCGCGACACGTCGTCTGTGTGGGAACCAGACGCGATGCCAACTCAGCCACTGACCGGTCCAATATTATCAACTATATTATAATCAATATGGATTTATTCACAAAATTACATAATAAAAGACATAGATAAGCCAATCATCGCACAATGGGAGTCCGATTTTTATACATACGTACTCCATAATATAAGTGATTTTTTTAAATATTTAACTAATGCCATTTGGGCAATGAATACCCACTGGAGCGCTTTTTGCCACAATATGGCACTATTTAAAATACATCCGATTGCATTGCTGCCAATTTTGGCAAATTTTCCCTTATTTGTAAGAAATCAAGTAGAAGTTTACGATTTTATACAATTTTTTTTTATAAATTCTACGAGTATGTGAAAATCGACAAAATATATAATAATAATAATAATCGGCTATATAACTATAATCAGTTTGTATGTCTTCATATTAAAGTTCGGTGGTATGATCTTTTTTTAATGTGGGCGGAAAATATTCAAAATGATCACCAAAAAATCTCGAGCAATCGGAGAACAAAGTTTTAAATTGCACTGTCGTTCCAGTGGATACGTAAGAATTTTAATTGATTAAATAGAAATATATAGACCAATAGAAGCTTAATGGACTTAAAAGTTTTCCTTAAAAGCTTTTAGTTTGTGACTAATTGCAGAATCCACCCCATTTTAAGTATTCTGCTTCCATAACTCGTTTATCCATAATCAAAACAGATGATGAAGACGTGTTTTGACAGCCGCTAACAAAGAAGGCAGTATGACGCAAGAATTAACAAGCAGAAGCCTTAACCAATATCTGGACCATGTCACAATCTAGGCTAATGAGCCAAATGTTAAAATATTACATCTGTTAAAGTTGTTGAAAGTTAATGTTATTATTATTGTGAAATCGCGGCGTAATAAGGCGAGAATTAAATGTGACAAAATCGAAGTAGTTGCAGTCGTAATCAGGAATCAGGACACGCCGTACAAATGACACCTACACCGATATTCGTGAACTTTACGGTTTCGTACTTTCCACAAATATTCATATACCTACTTGCTAATGATAGTATTCATATGACCAGCAACTATTATATTTTATTGGTAATTAAACATAACTTGATTGACTGCCGTAATGTACCATATTATGAATATGAACCAAATTCATTTTTAGAAAATGAATTTTATAAAATTTATTACGCTAAAACAATACCAACAGACAGAACAATTAGTCATAATAGACCCGATATAGTTTCACATGACAAAATTTAAAAAATAGCTTATATTATTGATGTCGCTTTTCCAAATTCCTGTTATATTCAGAAAACTGTTTCTGAAAAAATAAGAAAATATAAAGATTTAGAAAATGAGATTAAAAGAACTTAGCATTCTCAGAACACAAAAATATTACCATTTGTTATTTGGACTACTGGCATTATACCTAGCTCTCTCATTCAAAACTTAGGCGTATTAGATTTGTCAAAGAATTTATATATAAAAATGCAAAAGTCAGTCATTTTAAATACATGTAGGATTACAAAAGATTGTTTAAATATTAATATTGAGGGATCTGTAGGATTTATCGGTCCAGTTAGGAGTTCCATCGAGCCAAACCCTCTAATATGAAAATATCTGGAGTCAGTCCCATTTGGTCTCTGGTAGATTGATGCATTGTTCTTGTATTGTTTTATATTTATTATACTTATATAGTGCACTTTCATAGCGGGGATTGACTAGATAAACATTTGTGGAAAAGTATGTGAAAGGGTTTAGTTTTTCCTGTGGGGAAGATTTAACCCGGACATAAAATCTGGAGGACAGTAAAAAAATAATTTATTTCACATAAAATTAAACAAAAAATGGTAGTTTGAAACTTTGACTAGCCAACTAGGAATGGATCCTGTTTTAGGCTAGTCAAATTGACAAATTAAATTCATACCATAATTTAATATTACATTGTTTAATTATATAACATATTATTTATAGAAGGAAAAGGGTGTTAATTATGTATTCCTGATATAAGCTAGAAATATACAATTTTGTACTTATAAGAAAAAGAATAAGCGAAGAGAAAAAATAATATCTTAAAATACAAATTCAGTATCGAATGCTTATGTTTAACGTTTATGTTTATGTTTGGTTTTTTAAATCGCTTGCGAAAATCGAGAATCAAGACATTCTTCAAGCATGATTACAAAACATTATAATTATTATAATAAAAGTGTGCTTATGTTTAACAGTATTCGAATGCATATGTTTAACAATAAATATATGCTTGGTTATTTAGATAGCTTGCAAAAAACAAGAAACAAACATTCTTCAAGCGTGATAACAAAATACAATAATTAACGTGAATGACGTGCACCCAACTTTAGGAGCCGACAAATAAATTCAAAAGGATGTGACTCGAAAATGGAAGTTTTTTTTTACATTAGCCCCACAAAGGAGGCCCTGAGAACAAAAATCCCTTTGGGCCTGTATCGTCTTTGGGGATGCTGTGTGAATGGTCTTTTTAAGTAAAAGGGAGGAGTGAAAGTTCTAGGAAGGAAAAAGTTATGAGGGTTTGGTAGGAATCTGGTGTTCGATGTATCCAGGAGTGACAGACGTAAGAATTCATCCTTAGTAGTTCAAAAAGAGAGTTATTTTTAAATAAATCAATGGATATAATACCTTACACGTATTAAAAAATATTTATAATTTCTCCCACTTACTAAAAAATGAAGAGAAATTAAGAAGGTGTTTTAATCCTAAAAATGTCCAAAAAAAGAGATTTAAAATTTTTGAATAATTTATGTAATATTGGTTTGATCCAGAGAAGGCTATATAAGCGACTCTCCAAACCTAAACCAATGTTTGCTTGCTTACTTGCATGCTTGCATGTATGTTTGGATGTTATATATGTTCCTTATGCGTTGCTAAACCATTCATCTGATTGCGATGAAACTTTGTGGATTTGATGTGCGCATCGCCATTCCTAGATGTGAAAAAATATTTTTCAGATATCTCTGTTTCATATTTTCGTTTCAGAGTCGCTAATATTGTCTTCAATGTCTTATATACGATTTGAGGTTTAACTCATTAAGCCATATATTTTTTTAATTGATTAGGTACTGTAACCTGTTTAGATCTAAATATCTAATGTCTACATTGTTTCGTAATGACCGCTAAATGTTCAACCGAATCCGGTCTACATAAACAAATTGATAATTAGTGATTATCAAAATGTCACACCACACATGTTTCCTTTCTGTGCAAATCAAATAAAATTCCTACATCGTGTTTTACATATTTTTGTTATCTGTTAGCGTATTTGATAGAGGCAACTGATTCCCATGGTGATGAATCAATTTTCCTTGAAATATGATACAATAATATTGGTAGGGTATACCACCTTTCGGCCTAGATATTTTAATGATATATTTTGCTTTGTTTATAATCTTTCCAAAAAAAGATTTTCCTTCCTATGATTTTAAGATTTTACAAATTCTTTGCTTCTTTCTCGTAAGTAATTATTGTTAAGGTTTGCAAAAATAAATTATTTTTTTGGTTTAAGAGATTATTCAAAAAAATCTCTTCACATCCATCAGTTCCAATGTTGAAAAGTTCACGGTACGTACTTACAAAGCAAATAACATTGTTTTATATTTCAGTAAAGTGCAAAAAATCAAAATCACTAAACATTATCTTCTGAAAAACAGGACTTTGATCGAACTTGCAGTAGGAACGGGAAGAATAAAAGTGTATACGTTTCTTAACACAGCGTCAGCAGCGTAAAAGCAAGTCGTCTAACCAATATTGGTCAAGTATGCTGAGCGAGGCTATTGGAGTATAATAAGAAGCCAGACTACCTGGTACCAGAGCTATAGGAACACAAAAATAATGCTGGTTGTCTTGAAGATACTTCAAGAAAAGCGTTTAATGAACAAAAGACAATGGAAGGGCGCATCTCCCAAATATCTCTGCAAAGCGGTATGCCTTTATTGCCATAAAAGCACTAAAGCTCACCGTCTCTCGAGCCTTCAAAAGCTTGTTCCATTTCAAAGGTTCAGCAACATAAAACGCAGCATTGTACGAGTAACATCCCGCTGTATTTCTTCTTATATGGAAGACGAAATCGTGTATATTTGTATTAACAGAACGTAACCATTGCCGTTCCATTCGCATTGCTTTCTCACACAATTCTGGAATGTTCAGTGCCATTTCAACGCATTAACACCGTCAAATATAGCTTGTAGTCAATCCTGTCCTGAATTCTTAACCCGTGGAGGTAGCCGCTTCACATTGGTGTTAAATATAATCAAAAATGTTTAGTCACTCCATATAAATGTAAACATGTGGATCGCTTACATGGAAACACATAAAATATAAGTTTTTTTTTTAAATATTAAAAACCATTTATGATCATTTTTATCATAAGCTTTTCGAGGGTGTTCTAAATTTTAGAATACTTTAATTTTTGGTGCAGACTTTATCGCTAGGTGAAAATCATAAAAATTTTTCATTCATTACTTGTTATGAGTATTGAAACCTTTCCATCCGACTCCTAGCCGAGCATCGCATCCAACGAGCTTTCTAGATTTCGAGATTAAAAGTAGTAATAAAAATATATATTATGGTAGATTTTAAATTTTAATTTCGTTGATGCATTCATACGTTAAACAGAGTCATATTTAATGGCAGTAGTTTTAAACTTTCTAAATCTATCAGAATCCTACCCAAATACAGGCTAAGGAAGGTAGTATTTTGATATATATAACTAACTTCTAAAACAGCATTTATGTAGTAGCCCGGCACTGTCAACAGTTGTCAATACAAAAACCAGTTAGCCAAAAACAGCTTAACTTTTAACATTATTAATTCTGCCAACCGGTTAAGTAACAAAATAGGATTAACCACAACTCTCCTCACCAAAGTGACCGCAATTTTTTGCATTTCGCCCTCTATCTGACAGATCCTCGTGACCTCGCCGGGGATGATTTAGAGCCCCAAGCCCCGCACGATTCCGCTGTGACATGAACAAATTGGCACTCGATAAGGTGACTGATTGCCACTCGCCTTAATTATAAACATATATTATTATTTTATTTACTTTGCCGAAATCGTGCATTACATACTTAGCGGCGGCGCCGGACTTGTAAAAAATCCAATCAAGGCTGATAAAAACTTGTAGACATCTTGAAAATAGCGGTATTTCAAATGACGATTGCAAATCTAGTTCTTGTCGTATTAAAATATGTTTTAAAAAAGCTGTTAAAGAACGGCATTAAGCTTATGATAACAACTGTATATATCTATTATTTGTGCAGAATTCCCTTATTAAAATAAAAAATACTGGCTATTTGTTTTTATATGAAACACGTAGGTACTTTGTGATTTTACATTATAATTATAATCTTTAATAAAACAATAAATTGTTGTGTTAACTCTCTCTTTTATTTGTTATACCTATAACGACCGTAGTAGAGAAAGTAGTATATTATTTATATTGCCCTGAAGAAGTCACGGTTATGGCAACGCCTGATTGTCAAGTCAGGTATTTTTAAAAGAAAGACAAGAGTGTGCAATTCACACGCGGTAGGTACGCTGTAAAGAATACCTTCAGAAAACTTCAGTAGACAAGTGGGGAGACTTATAAGCACTGCACAAAAAGGAGACCGTTAGACTACGAAGCTTATAGATATATGTATTTGTCTCGTTTAAATCGAGTTTAAGATCACAACGGTGTTAAAGAAGTTTTACTTCAAAAAGTGATATCAATCAATTTGTTTTCAATAAAAAAATATTTGTAACGCCCATTTATTCTCATATGGCCAGCAATGGAGACTAATAAGTAGTACTCTAGCTGAAATAGAAGAACGTATTGGTTTCCGGTTTTAATGGCAACACTGCTTTCGTCTCCCCATCGAAGATGGAAACACGAAACGTATAACTGAACTGCTAATTGTGTTAACTTGTGAATCATCAATAATCAGTTATATATATTTATAAAGATTTACAGACTATTAATCTGACATTCTCCTGCATAACAAGATCACCCGTGTTCAATAGGTACTATGTTTTTTTTGCCACCTGAAAATTTTCATTGGGGACTGTTTCACCTTGAAAACATATTGAGTTTTCAGATTGAAAAAAAAATAGCTATATCATTGGGGTCTAAAGATAGTTTATTACAAGTTTAATATTTTTTATTAGAAAGAAAACAAGTACATACATATCACAATGTATTATATTGCAAGATATTTTTTTTATTGGGGAACGATTTTAAAATAAACCTCCATTTGTTCTAAGCAATGCCATTTTCCTTAATTTTGCATATTCTACATACACAACTATTAAATAGGGAGCACTTATTTGATATTAATTCATCTATTTTTTATTGGAATTTTTTTTAATAACTTCAATCTATCAATGAATTATATTCAAGAAGAAAATAATACTTATAAATCTAAATGATAAATGAAACTGAACAAGACACAGAAAAAATAATAAAGTTAACGGTTGCAACTGGGACTCGAAGCCGGGATCTCTTGTCTTACCGAGACACAGCGACTTAATCCGGCCATTGCGACCTATATTTTTGTCGATTTCATATTGCAAATTTAGAATTAACAATAATAAGGAAATATATCCGGTACGTCAAGAAATCCTATGTTCGAGTCCATGTTGCGACCGTTGCCTTTTTATTTTACTGTGCCTTGTTCTGTTTTATGTTTCGTTTAGATTTATAAGTATTCTACGATTGTCTATTTTTATTTAGGTTCATATATATTTTTTAAATATATACTAACGTTATTAATATTTAATTTCTTCCTACTTTACTGCCATCATTACCCAAACGAATAAATTAATCTGTTTTTAATATAATTAAACTATTCTTAAATATTGGGGAAATATTTAAGCATTATAACATTGCCTAATTTCTTATTTACTACGTTTTGCGATTGTATATTACATTAATTCATTTTAATCGGCTTTATCCAGTTTATTTAAGTTATTGCATGTTGTCTTACCTTGGATGCATTTAAAAAAAATTACTTCATCTATAAATAATGCTAGAAAAATTATTTTTTACTAAACGACGCGCGACGTTGCAGTGAAAATTTAAACCCATAATAACTCACGATGAGATATTTTATGTATGTAACTACACGATAATTTAGTATTCAGGACGAGGACACACTAAATTACAATTAGGAAAATAATCCGATATTTACATTCATAATAAATTTTAAAAGTGAAAAAAATAAACAAAAATGTATAATGAAGAGTGTTACACGATTAATTTATTCTATTTTTCACCGATTCAGTCGAAATCGAACAGGCTATTTCATTGTTGGATCAAATTGAACATATTTGATGAAATTTTCTTTTTTCTGAATATTCTCTCCGAAATATGCACGTATCGTTGCTACCAAAATTAAATATTGTCATATTGTTCGATTTAATTTAAATATTTCTTTTTTTTCATACTTCATTTAAAATAAGGCTTATAAAAATTTTGCCTAGTTTTAATATTACTAAAAAATAATCTATTAAAATTTATTTTTTAATTTTCTTTTTATTTCTCTTCTCTACGTTTATATTAATTTAAAATATATTTTTATAAAGATAAGAAACTTCTTGTATCTACCAAAAAAACATTAATATATTATCCACCAAGCGTAATATCTAAGTAAAAGTCAATATAATAGACAAAACAATAATTCATGTAATAAATCTGCTCATTTTGACTGTCCTATAACGGATTAATTTCCTAGTTAGACAGCCAAAGATCGTTGAAATGTGTAGTGATTTAAAAAAAAAAAAGGTTTTCGCGACAAAATCAAAGCTCATAAATAATAATTCTACTTTTTTTCATTATTTAACATTGGCTTCTAGTGTTTAAAATTGATTAAGAACATGTTTCATCTTAATACGACAGGAAAATAACCAGTTTTTTTAGAGAGATATTAATAACATAAGATTTAAATTCGTTAGCGAAAAAATTTCAACGTGTTTTACTGTGTGGGTTTACCAAGTAAATAAATAATTGAGTACGCTGCTTTATGCACGTGACATTAATATATTGGATCCAAGAAGATGGAAGACTGTTGAAGGCCTCCTTTGTGCCCGGTGCACACGAGGCCTAAGCCAGGATAGCAAGCAAGTCCTGTCCTGGCAAGATCCTGGCTTACTATCCTCGTGTTAAGAAAATTTATGCAAGTGTTATTACAGTGGTAATCACATAGTGAAAAATAATCCATAGGGAAAAATGAACAATTAACCTGGAAGAAACGTAAAAGATTATTACTCCGATTGTTATTAATTCGGCACAATTTTATAGTAATGCCAAATTAACCATGGACTTGTCTAAATAAGATGGATAGAATACGAATGTTCCACAGACATTATTTATAACAATACAATGGTACAAACTTTAATTTAGCATGATTATTTTGGCATTTTTGCAGAGAAGCGTAACGTATGTAAGAAAATATACAGCGTTTCGTCGCCGTACACTAGCCGATCATGTTCACACGAATCTAAAAATACTCGTAAAGCCAGGATAGTATGATAGTTAGGGACGAATCAAAAAATTATAGAAACTTATCCTTTTAAACTATCCTGAGACTTGTAATACTAGCCTACTAGCTTCCTCTCTAGCTTACTAGGTTAAAAAAAGCTAGTTCGGTCTACACCTGGCTAGTATTACTAGCTTACTAGGTTACTAGCAATAACTTGCCATCCTTAAAATTCTAGCCTCGTATGCAGTGTGTGCACTGGGCATTAAAGTTCCTGGACCGACGACATAAACAACTTGGTAGTAAAACTTCGTACCGCTGAACTTGAAACCGATAAGAGTAGAAGCTGCTTGGGGAGGCCATTATCCGGGAGTGAGCAGACAGTGACCGATGATGGTGATGACTGTGATGATGCATGAGACATTGAAAATGGTTGGTAAGAGTCCGCTAATACGTTAATCCAACCGGTAGACATGCATAAATCCCATTAATTAATGTACAATATATACCTCAAATGCATAAGAAACTGTATTAACCACTGGAGCGCTTTTTTCCACGTTAAGGCACTATTTATTATATTTAATATTCCTCGGATTGCTTTGCTGCCAATTTTGGCAAAATTTTCCCTTATTTTTAAGTAATTGAGTAGAAGTTAACGATTTTATAAATATATATTTTTATAAAACCTAAAGAATATGTGATAATAGACAAAGATAGGTGAATTCATTGACTATATAATCAGTTTTTATGTCTTCAGATTAAAATTAGGAGGTATGTTTTTTTTTAATGTGGGCGGAAATATTCAAAATGATCACCAAAAAATCTCAAGCAATCGGAGAAAAAAGTTTTAAATTTAGCTGTCGCTCCATTTCGCAATAAAAAAAGTTTTGCGCTTGTTTTGTACTCTTTAGTACGGGAACCAAAGCGCACACCAGATACTAAGTTCGTTGAGCGTGCTCCTGTGATCGTGATTTTTCCTGTTCATTCGTTTTATAAACCAGTTTTTATTTGTTGAACATATTCTCCCGTCTTTCTCCACTATGATATATGGTGAGAATTGATATTTTATGGGATAAACCGACTGAGATATTCATTTTTATGCTTTTTACGTTTGAAATGTCATCAATAAATTTGTGTCATTTGGTCGGTTTTCATGTCTCCTCAAAAAAATCCGTCAAAAGGTTGTCTTGACTAGTCTGGTGTTTTAATTTTGTCATTGGATCAAAAATTCATCAGAAAAAAGATTTTATAGCCGCAATCAGCTGGACAATTGTTTAAGATAATGAATAAATGCACACCTCAAGTTTAATTTTTAATGTTTACAGTGGGCAATTTTTTTTTCTGAGGGAGGTAAATGTACGAATCCTGAAAAACTTAATAATATTCTCTACCTAAATGTGTTTAGCAATTATTTTGTTTATTGCATTATTTTCAGAAACCAATAGGTAAAAAAAACAGTGGACATAGGACAGTGGTAAGCGGTAATTAAATGATTGTCCTAAAAAAATACCCAGCGCACTGTTTACCGAACCCAGTGACATAAAGATTTTCTAAATATGGTCATCATTTTATTACTGTTCTACATAACTTCCTCTGATGAGCCGGATTTATAAGACCGACTAATATTGTGGAAATTTTTTTGTGTCTTTTGGAGTTAATTTTTAAAGGTTTTAAATTTCGTTGAAATAATGATTATTATGTAATATTTATGCTTATTTTACCAAACGTGTTTTATTAGTTGCATTGTTTAACAAAATTTTCCGAGAACGTTTTTAAAACCTTTTTTTATAATATTTAATTAAGAGAAATATTAACAAATGCGGTATAAAATAAACGTTTCTTGACGAATTAGGCTGTTATGAACTTAACGTTCGGTTATTTATTTTTGATTCGTGGTTTATAGACTGCTAGTTTCGTATACTCGTATCTGTTTGTTTTTTTTATTTTTTCAGAAATGGGGTTGGTAGAGATCCTACAGTACCGGTTTTATTTTGTTTGAAAACGTTTATCGTTTGTCATTTGGCATAATTTATTTTTAATGTTTACTTTTTAGAGCACCTCACGATCTACATGAGGACACACGAATAACTCATGAATTACTTCATGTTGCAGAGTTATAAATGATTATTTCTATTCGATCTATTATTGACCCCTCTCTGCTCGATGACGAAAGCACACCAATAATCATATAATATAATATAATGGTCATATTTTAGAATATACATGCCAGTTGGCGCTACATCCCTTGAGCCACGAGATATATTTTAATATTTGGTGACAAAAAAGACATTTCATCGCTTACTCTGGCGGCACCATGGCATATATAAAGACTTTTATATCTAAAATCATAGTTTGTATCCATACTGCACGATTGGCTTGAATAAAAGGAAAAAGTAAGAAGCTAAACATAAACTTTTTGTTCCGCAAAATCGTGGGAATTAGAGAAAGTCACAACACGCCACCACTGTTTATACCTACTTAGGTACTGTAACATTAAATAAGTTACTATGCTTTATGAGGAGAGTGCCAAGTTGAAATATTTTCCCATTTAGGTAATATATCAATATCGAAAATAGTATCACAGTAATACTTTTGCAAATGTAAAGCATTTATTACCCATTTTTTCAAAGAGCTTTTTTCTATCAAACGATCTCATAGCTTTAAAATTACTTATAAAACACCTGAAGTTGCTTCATTTTGCAATGTTTTTATCGCATGAAAATAAAGGCTTTTAAATTTAATTAAACATTGAACTGAAGCTGACAAGCTTTATTTTTATTGTAGAATGCTAGCGCAGACTCGTGAAAAAACACAGGAAAGTCAAAAATCTTGATAAATTAATTCCGATTTTGAAGACATGTTAAAAATATTATTTTATGAGTAGGTACCTACATTATCGTTCGTCTGAAATCTTCACAAAATCAGTTACAATTTTAAAAATTAAAATATAATCGGAGTTCATTTTTAAAAAAAGATTTCACGCAGAAATAACTGGCACTTGTTGTTTCAAGGAATTTGAACAATTAATCAAATTCATGTTAAATTTTAAGCTCCATGAAAGTTATATTCAAGTTTTATTAGTATATACTTATGGGCCAGTTGCTTTACATAACTGTATAACAGAACTTGAATAAATCTTGCACCAAATCTGAAAATTAACTTTGAAATTTGATGAATTGTTCAAATTCTTTGAAACAACCCTTCCCATGGATCATTTTGTTTTGGCAAATGAGCTCTTTTTCAAATAGAACGTTTTTCATCGTTGGAATTTTTGGCTAGAAAATAGAGCTGCACCAACAAAGCCATTGTTAAAATGTAAAGTATCCCTACGGTGGATCCGGTTTGTGGCAACGTTTGTTTATTTGAAGCCATGTTCACGTATTGTGTCGGCAGCGTTGCTTGATAAAATAGAAACGTGAAGTAATTAGCATCTTCGTGACTAATTTAAACTCTAAGGGTTCAACGAGCTTTCTATTTAGTGTCAATAAAAGTTCAACCTTTTGTGGTAGACTCTAATCGGCTTATTTACTAGTAAGATCTCCTCATGACTCTCTGGGACTAGAGAGACTAGGGAATAGATGCTATTTGTCCATGTTTCGATATTTGATGTACTAAACAATATCACGCTTCTTACTTCATACCCGGAATTCCGAAATCTTTATTATCTCAAATATTATGGTTATACAGCAAACAATAATTACACTCAAATATGTAATACGAGTCATAAGAGCAAAATCTACCCCAAACGAAGGCAGAATCGTACAAGATCCAAAAGGCTGCGCTTTTTTGTCGTATTCATAATGTGATGGACAGAATTGCACGGGTTTTGAGAAAAGAAAATATCAAAACTGTCTTCGGGACCACGACAAAAATACGAGACTTACTGAGGCCTGCAAAAACTAAGTTTCCTCTCGAGACAGATGGAGTTTATAAATTCAGCTATTCAGGATGTGACAAGGTTTATTATGTAGGCCAAATAGAACGGACGATCTTCAAAAGGATAACTGAACACTTTCGGGCATGTGTGGTCAGTGGCCGAATTGGCATCGTGTTTGGGCCCCACCTTGACGTCGTGTATTCAATTCCTCCTGGCAAGACAGGACTAAGCTCTATAGTTCTTGGTATCCGGTAATTGACGGATACACCAATACTAAACGCAGAAAACCATTTTAATTATACTGTTATACCAGCTCTTAGAGGATTGGAGTTGGCAAAACAGCTTAACATCTACTACAAAAGCACAAACTTCACCACAATCTTCTATTACACATCTCCCCTTGATGATGAAGACCTTTGGCTAAAGAAGGAGGTAGCGCCATAAGGCATAATATCCCAAAAATAAACCACTTAAAAATAATCAATCTTTTTTTAAATAAGGCTCTAAAATTTAATGGGAGACGTGTCCTTATGAAACTGTGTGAAAATTCGCAATTAACTACGAAATGTAGTTTCTTTTAAGATGATATTTCATGCATAGTAATCACTCGTTCAACAATGATTATAATATAATATGCAGTGCAATAATATGACACCGATTACAGTAAAATAATTAATTGCCTTGAGATGACACAATACTTTCAAATTAAGTCGGAATCTCAACGACGCAAGTGAAGAAGACGTGTACGAAAAAAAGCGGCGCCGCGCCGACACAGCGTATTGGACAGAATATAACGTATTTACCATAGCAGGGCTAGAAAATGGATCTTTCGAGGAGTATATTATATTGATAAATTCTGATGTTTATATTACTAGATACCTCGGAAAGATACTAATACATAGTCTAGAAAAATAAAATCTCGCGCTCACCGCTAATGTTATAGTTGAAAAGCTTTTTGTTTTACGCAAAATATGTTAGTGGTACGTTACTGTTTTATTAATCTAAAATTAATAACATTTGCATGTGGGCATGCGTTTTAAAAAATATTTATAGTTGTTAATTCAAGCCAAAGAAGACCATAGAAACAATTTGCTATGCATTAGTCCAAACAATTGAGACTCACGTTACGATTAGTTTGGAAGGTTTTTCTAAAACTTATATCGACCCTCTCGACAAAAAGCGCAAGAAACCTTAATTAAAATTATTACAAAAAAACCTTATAGATTTTAACAAAGACATTATTAAATTTCTGACAAGAATTTTTTAAAATTTAATTGAAAAAGACATTCACCAGACAAAAATTTTTACTCTAAAACACAAAATTCGTACATGGATAGTCAACAAAGACATTGTATGTAAACTGCGGATAGATAATTTCACACTTTATAATAACACACTCCACGCCCATCATTTTTCTCTTATCTTCGCATTTTTTTTCTTTCTTTTATTTCTTTTCCATTTCTTCTCTTTTTATTCATTTCTATTTATCTATTTAAATTTATTATTTTATTTTATCTTCCCATTTCCTTAAGGCATTAAAATTAGATTAAATTCCTACAACCTCGGAACAGGCTCACCCTAATGAGGAGTTATATCAACAAAAAACATATTTGTACATATATATTATATTATCATCATAAATAAATATATTTTTTTAGAGTTACCTACAAATTTCTTCGGAATTAATTAAAATGTGAGAAAAGATAAAACTCCCTATATTATCTGCTTTATAGTTAAGAGAATACATTATTAGATAAGGTAATAATGTATTCTCTTAACTATAAAGCAGAATATATTTTTGTTTCCCATCATAAAATCTAAATCTTCGATCTTTTGCCGGGAATTTCTGCGTCGACTTTACTGCTTTCAGCTTCCAACAACACCATTTCCATAGCAAAATCAGAACATTCACTTAATACGTCAAATTATTCAATCTATAATATATATAATTTAAAAAAAGGAGCTAAAAATCGTGTTATAATTGTACGAAGACTGGTAGTAACAACTTTTACAAAGATTATTAGTGAACTTCGTGAATCATTTTTCAATCCGTTCAATTCTCAGAACTGAAGAATATTAATAGCGCCACTTTATTCCTTTATTCAATCTATTAAAACTGTATAAATAATCAATATTGTTATAACACAGCGTCCCATCGAGTTAAGACTAAGTGCGATCGAATCGAGTTTTATACAGCAATAGTTGTCGGACAATAAGCAAGATTTATCGCGCAAATATTACTCGCCCTCGCTGCATTATGCAGGACTTATTTGTTAAGGCGCACAAAGTCCTTAAATTAACATCCAATGGTGTTTGAATGTCATTTGAAGTGACAACGCGGTTTCAATGACCATTAGATCCCCGAGAGCAGATACGGCTCATGCTTGTATGCATTGTATATGGTGTTCTCGGGCGGCCGACAAAAGGGGCGGTGATTTGAACTTATCAATAACCAATGACTTTACATTTATTAATAAAAAGCGACTCTACGCCGGTCGACATTTGATTTGGCGGTTTTCATTACTAATTCGTCTTTCCACCTTCAATTGCGATGAGTAATATATGTTTTAGATGTGAGTGTGTTGAAAATGAATTTTACTCAAATTATAATACGAACAACGAAAAGCAGTAAAATTTTATCAATCGAATGAAATATCCTTATGTTTTCACTTCTTCAAACACAGCAAACTTATTTTGCAGCGCCATTTTAATTCAAAATTAGTAGACCCTTAGTTTTAACCACGTTTTTTGCTTTAAAATCAACATGTTTCGTAAGCTATGCTTCCTTTATCTGGGTTTACTTAAAACTAATTGCAATAATTGTGATGACCGTGGCAGGTTATCTCATTTATTTCTGGACTCCCTTTGATGGATCCAGATTCCTCTGATTATGATGATCTGAGTACAGGGTGATTTGCAATAATAAATCGTAGGTAGACTATATACAATGGTTCTTCTTAGGACGTCGGATGGTGAAGAGGACGAATGGAAAACAATCACAACCTTTTATAAGTTATGTACTCGTGCTATCTTACTCATACACGCATGTCTCTTTCATACCGCAAGACATAAGCTCACCGCAATAATATACTTAAATATGTAAATGGATGGCAGGGAATGAAAAGGGGATAGAGCTAATAGGGTGCAATTTACAAAGGGAACAAATTTAATAATCATTAAAAAAGTCATTTAAAAAGATTTTTTGGTTACTGATAAAATTAAGAATATTTTCAGTCTTTCTGATTTTCATGTCACCATCGCAAGAATAAATATTAAAAAAAAATTGAACCACTACTACAATAGTGGATGCGAAATCTTATTTTATAATGATGAAGAGAGATCCCGAAGCATCTGTGCATCAAAAACAACACACGTGTGAGTAGTAAGTACTTTTCGAATTGTGCGTATCATTGAAGCTTCATAAACCAAATTATTAAAGACATGCTACGACACAATGGTTTGAAGAATTTGTCGTCCGCATTGGAATCATTTTCACAACCAGCAGAGTAGTTTTAAATTTAATTATACGGTGTTGCCAGATATGGAAAGCACGTCATTTCCATCTCGTTCCTAGACGAATACAATTTCCGGACCACATATTTTTATTACCTATTTACCATGGGGGTGCCCAACCCAAATCTTTGGAATCATGGGCAAAAAATATTATTGATCATCGGTCAGCATTTCAGAAAATGTCATTGTACTGAATGTACTGAAATGCTGACCGTTAGATTTACGGGTAATTCCAAAAATTACATGATTGTGAACCGCGACCTTCAACGTCATAAACTGTCTATACATGCACCTATGTGTGTCATTTGCACGTACCCTCCACTTATTAAAATCAGATCAATTCCATTCAATCTTTCGAGAAATGTGCGGATAACATATGCCGTTTGGAATTGATAGCGAAAATAAATTCCTAGTGCGGCCATGCGCCTGGTACTTTTCAAGCAATAAATAAATAACCCCCATCAAGAGTCCTAGGTCTAGAACAAGAAAATTCTAATTTCACAAAATATGATGTAAATGTGATAAATTTACGAGAACGATTTTTTTTCTTTTTTTGCATGAATACCAAAATCCAAAACATAGAAATCTTCAATTGGGCCGCATGTATTGGGAAAGCCTGTAGTAGACCATTCCTTACTCACTTTCCCTTTACCAAAAAACGCGATTTAAATTTCACACAACCATTAACCCTACACCAACGGTTGTGTATCATATGTGTCAAATTTTAAACATATTTATTAGTAAGGCGACTGTGGCTATTTCCACTTCTTACGGCGGCCCTGTTCGAACGCTGAGTACGGCAGCACAGCCTGAATAAAACATAGATTTTCATTGGGCGCATTAGGCCGGAGCGATAAATAACACCTACTTTTAACCAAGCTTATGGAAAACAGCGACATGCCGCAAATTCCGCTCAAATCGAGCCATTTTTCTATTCTAATAATATCTTGTTATAATTTGCAATTATTGAACTTTAAAGAACGCCATTGACGTAACGCGGCTGTAGTAAGTTATCACGGTGATTTGTGCAATTTATGACACGTTTTAATGCATCTTTCATGAATAGTTAAGCATGGCGGATCTGTTTTTTTAAATTATCTATCTTTCGCATTAAGAGGGAATAACCTGACAAAGCCGGAAATATGTCATTTTTTAATAAAATTTTAGCCGTTTTGACTCTTTTCCTCAAAACCGTATAAATTGTTTTCGAAAAATTGATCTTTTATCTGGTAAAGTAATGTTTTAAATTATGATATTTTTAGCATAATACGGACCGTAGGTCGTTGGCTGATTCATTAAATTTTCAGACAGAATTTTGTATTATACAACACACATTTAAAATCATATAATCATGCAGTAAAATAAATTATCTGGGAAAGATATGTTTCAGAATTTTAATTTTAGTTTAAATAAAACCATAAAAAAAAGATCCACGAACGTGTTTTGTGACAAAAATACTTCATATTGTCTATTTCTTTGAGATATTTTTACATTCTTATTTTGCTTAAACATTATTGAAAAATTATAAATACTTATGTAAAAAAATAATTACAAAAAGTTCATAATTTAAATAGTTTTATCATCACGCCTTTCATTATTTTTGAATTTGGGTATGAGTTAAAGCAAATTTTGAATGTAATAAAACGATATTGAGTTATTATTTTAAAAAGCTAGTTCGGAGAATAATTAATATTTCTAATTGGGACCGCCCTGTTCGATCGTAAGAATATCTATCGTAAGAATATCGAAATTTGAATTATCGGCCGCTTGCTGGTTAAAGGCCCTTAACAGTTAATCTATCTATCGTGCCGGGTAAAAATGGTACAAGTCGAAAACATCAGTCTATCTGAATTGGATTTTCTTCATTTCAATAAAAATTCAGTTGCGAAATCGGAATAAAATGGGAGAATTATAGGAGGTCTAAGTCACTATTTCCTTTTCTGTGAAACATGTCTAAGGTATTTATTTTTCAAATGCATAAAAAAAAGGGTTTTATGTCTTACAATATCTTATTTATTTATCTTTCGAGACAAAACTTATTCCAGAAACGTAGATACAGTATCTTCGCAGCATTTTGTAAAATCTGATTTAAGAGGTGAAGAAGTGTTACCATTAATTAAATAAAAGTCTTATGACATTTATGTGAAAAGTAGAATGTGGTTATAAAAGTTACCATTAATTACGTGGATTTCTTTCAACAAAATGTCAAGTCATTAAAAATTACTACATATTAAGATTTATAACATTGAAACATATATCCAATTCAATTGATTTCACATCTACATGACATTTAAAGAGATTGATTATTTTGTCAAGCAGCTTAATTTTTTTAGCAAAGATTGGCAGAATCTGAAATCGGATATTCTTCTAAAAGTGCATCAATTTGCATATCGCACTATCGTGTGCAAGAAATATTTTTTTAACATAGTATTTCGTATTTATCTAGACTTTGGCACCTATATCTATAATATGGTTGATAAACCATCGATAACACTCCATCTACAAAAGCTGTACATTTATGACCTCAATCATACTAATGTATGCACCCACTTAGCCTTAATCCAATTTGGGAGTCTGTTATGGATACCGCAGTCCCGGGAACCATTTATTAGATAACCAACACCTCTGCTATAGATCACCCCAAGGGGTTTTCTACGTTTGGTGACTTAGCATGGGTTCCCGGGTTCATGGGGTGAGGTTTACCCGGGTCTTGGCGGCGAATATGCTGCCCACCAGCTGCATGGCAGGCTGGGTCGGAAGAGAGTGATTGAGGAATTCTTTTTGGTACTCTCTTGGAACATCGTCTTTCACCGTGGTGGTAGGGATTGATTCATACGTCCTTCACTCCTGGACACACTGACCCCCAGATTCCTAACTGCACCTGATAGATACCCTTTTCCTTCCCAGAACTATCCTTCCCTTCCTCAAAAAGACCCTCCACACAGCATCCCCTAATATGACATAGGCCCTGAGGGAAATTATTTTCCTGTGACCTGAATCATACTGAAGTATGTACCTACACCAATTTGGGAGGCGGTTATAGATACTAATACTAAAAATTGTTCATTTAAGGAACAAAAAATGCAAATATTTTTTTTCTATTGATTTGGAATATTAGTGGTTCTTAGAGAACGGAGCCTTTCAGATATTTTCAATGAACATAATAAATTACGGTACAACATAGAAAGACAAACTTTCACTTTCATATTTTGTATCCATTTTTAAATAATGTAAAAGTAACTAATAGAATATTTTGATATCATTTTTAAGCGTATATCAACTGTTACTAACTGCTACTTCAACACCCAAACATCCATCAAATTTTCTAAAATACCTTCATGTTTCTAAGCGAATCGATAAATCCTTTATATTTCAAGAGTTTAATATTATCAGAATCACTTAACGAGCTCTAAACGAATGGAAAACAATCATCGATACATTTCATTCAAATTCAGTGAGTCAGTAAATCTTTAAGGCTTCTGATCGTATCATTCAGCCTTCGGTGACGAGGCGAGTGGGAAATCTCTGCGACCAATCAGCGACGAGAACGCATGGAAATTGGCGGGAAATATGTCGTCACGTGTTCAGCTGTCAGACAACTGTCAAGCTCTTTGCTTAAGAAGGCGTGTCCACGGCTAATTATAGTATCTGTAAACGTAGTGCAACGCTTTATTCAATTAACGGTAAAGTTACGTTGTTTACGAGTTATTCTGTTATGACATTGCTGTAACGACCGAGGGAGGAATGATTGATTCATTGAGCTGCAATTCGGACATTTGTAGAGCAGAGATTCTTGCATTGTTTCAAGGGCTCGTAATATCTGAATGGTGTTGTTATGGATGTCATAAAACATATTTTATATTCGATTCAAGAACCGAAGTGAAATAAATTGTAGTTTTGTTATTGCATTACGGTAACAATCGAGAAATGATTGATTGATTTGCAATTTGGATATTTGGAGCAGCAACGCTTTAGGTGATATTCTTGCTTTGTTTAAAGGGCTCTTAAGATTTTAAAGGTGTCGCTATTAACTCATAAAATATTTGAACTAGTACTTAACTGTGTGAATCATAGAAGGCTTTTTTATATATAATGTTTTTAGTATTTTAGAAAGAAAAAGGACATTGATTGAACTGCAGTTAAGAGGGAATAACCAGAAAAAAACGGAGATATGTTATTTTTAAATCATATTTTAGACGTATTGACTGTTTTCCACAAAAAGTTTAAATTGATTACGAAAGACTGTTTTTTTATCTAGTTTCTAAAGCTATGTTTTAAATTTTGAAAAAAGTTTGTTTATTTTTAGTACAATAAGGTTTTACCGTAGGTCGTTGGTAGATTTGTTCAATTTCCAAACAAAATTTTGTATTTTACAACACACATTTCAAATCATATAATCATACAATAAAATAAATCAATAAATTATCTGAGAAAGCTATGTTTCAGAATTTTTATTTTAGTTTAAATAAAATCATTTAAAAAAAGATCCGAGCACGTATTTTGTGATGAAAGTACTTCAGTTTGTTTATTCATTTACGATCTTTCAAACTAATAAATTTAAAAAAAAATAACTTTCTTACTTTTCTTAGACATTAATGGAAAATTAAAAATACTTGTGATTAAAAAATAATTACAAAAAGTACATAATTTTAATAGTTTTATCATCACGCCTTTCAGCATTTTTTAATGCAGGTATAAATTAAAGCAAATTCTTATTGAAATAAAATCGATGTTGAGTTATTATTAAAAAAGCTGGTACCGAGAATAATTAATCTTTCTCATTGGAACCGCCCTGTACGATAGTAAGAACATCTTTCGACGAAATTTGAATTCTCGGCCGCTGGCTGGTTGATTTTAACGGTGTCGCTATTCATTCATAAAAAAAAATTCTAGTATTTAAATACTAGTACTTTACAAAAGATTTTTTTAAATATTATGTTCTAATTATTTCAGAAAGAAGAACAAAATTGACGGAATGATTGATTGATCTGCAGTTAAGATATTTAAAGAGCAGCTATGTATTTTTTTTAATTTCTCGCTTTGTTTTAAGGGCTTACAAGATTGGAAGGATTTTGTTAGGAATGTCATGAAACAGTTTCAATATTACCCGGATGTTGAAATAGGATATGATGTAGATGTAGGGTATTAGGTATATACATATCTTCAAAATGTATTTAAGTTTCTGGAAACACGGAAAATATTATAGTTGTATGTACGATAAAGCAATGTTAAACAATTTAAAAAATTATATTCTGAAGTATTTTCGTTGGTTATGTGAATTTCGCACATGAGTTCCAACTGCTCTCGTATGGATCCAGTGAGACTTGAGGTATGTTGTGCAGCTATCGGTAGTGGAGAGGGGGGGGAGATAGGAAAGAGCAAGATGGGGAAATACTTTGTTATTCAGATCCAGTCACAAAAAATGTAACATTTTTGAATAGTGGTTTTATATGGCAATACTAAGGGTATCTTGCACTCTGGAATTTTTCCGTGAATACATCTACTTCTACTACACTATATAAAGAGGTAAGGTTTGTTTGTTTGTTTGTTTGCATCGAATAGGCTCTGAAACTACTGAACCGATTTGAAAAATTCTTTCGCTGTTAAGAAGCTACACTATCCCTGAGTGACATAGGCTATATAATATTTTCAAAATAATTAGGAATCATTACTAAAACTCCAATAATGCAACCTAAGGTGTAAAAAAATTACCTAAAATATTCTTTACATCGCGTGCGCTGCGAAAACTATTGATGATAGAATAAAATAATGTAGTACGACTTTGTAGAACACATCATTATTTACAAAAAAGATCGCAACAGCATATGTCTAACTATTATGGTTATGCCACAATAAGTATTCTTTTATTTTAAAAATTTAATTAATATGTCGCCGCTTGAAAAGGCTTTTTATTTGTATCTTGGTGTTAATCCTTATCAAAATAAATTACTTCATATTCAAGACAGCTTTAATACCTTTATTTAACTTTTTGAATTTTTCAATTCGGATATTTAATTAGAAAGATATCACGAGTTTAAAAATGTTAGTATTAGAAAAAAGTTTCTGCTACGGGCCGGGCGGGAGAGGAGTCAAGAAATGAAGTGCCAGGGGGGTTGGCGGGAGGGGGGAGCGGGAGAGCGGTGGCGGGGAAGGTGGAAGTGGAACGCTGGAGGTTAACGCACGGGAATGTACGCACGGGAGTAACATTTTATTTATTTAAATATGGCATTGCAACGCATGCCGGGAAACAGCTAGTTATTTAATATTTTTAATTCATAAATTATGAAATAACACAATTTAAACTAATAAAATTTGTTGGCGCACGCCGGTTTTTGAACCCGCAACCTTACCCCTCGACTACCTAATTGTCATAGAAAAAATTCCCTCAGGGCCTCCTGTTTGGAGTTAATGTAAAAAAAACGCAAAGCGATCGCTTCCTGTGGAAAAAAGGTTATTCAGGTAGTCGATAAGACGCTTAGTTAGCAGTCGGACGGGTCGAGTTTTTTGTTCTTTTTTTGTTCTTTATTCTGACGGAAAGTATGATATTATTATTTTTTTCTTAAGTATACAGTACATATGCATTGTATTCCCAAGAATTAAGAAACTCACATGTGCAGAATAGTACATTTTGATTATTATTTATAATTAAAAAAATTTATGCATGCATTTACAACACATAATTAATAAAAACATATTCACCTTTTCTTATTTGGTCATCTTATTAGAATTTATGTTTTCTTCTTCGGAGTCTCTAGAGGTCGCTTTCTTTTGCCTGTTCATTTTGGAGTAGTTTAAAGATAGGATTTTGATTTTTCAAAAAAAGATTTTATTTTATTTCGCAGGATTTGATCCCTGATAAGCATAAAATGCCTGCGTTGGGCGCTTTATACCACCATACGAAAGGAGACTTGGGTGGGACTGTGGATTTATCGTATTTTATTGGAACCGAGTACCCGTGAATTAAATAAATATTTTATTTCCATCTCATTCTCTCGCCGGCTTAATCGTATAGATAGATGTATATGTTTGTCTCTTTTTATTGTCGCTCGTTTCGGTTCCATCGAGTTTCAAATCACGCGGTTGCTAAGGAAGTTTTCACTTAAAAAATGTAAAGATTTATGGGAATTTTGTAAAAAGGTGGCGAAAGTAAAAGTAAAGATGCTAACAATGTAGCTTTTTTTGCAAAACTGCTACCGTTTTAAAATCAATCAAAATGGAGGAAAAGGGAAACCCTGCCTACACTTATTGTACCAATATCAGAGGATGTGGTATTTTATCTTCTCTGCAACACCTACAAGAGCAGGGGATTATGAAAGTGAAACGTGTCCATTGCTCATTATGGTCAGTGACCAATATGTTGGCATTTAATTATAGATCTGAAATCTCATATTTCGGATGTGAAGATATAAGTTATAATCACAATAACCGCATGCTGTGGTAAAGGTCTACATTGTATCAATGTCTGATACTACCAATGTTCTGCCTATACCTATATTTCGCTGACGCGTGACACAATTAGTAGTTCCAGATTTTTTTGCAATAATCTTTGTCTAAGAAATACGTTTTCGTGGTAATTTTTTTTTTAATTTGTAGATAAGTAATGGCGTCAAGAAATTTCGCAAATGTATTCGTGACGTAAGCTGGCATCCAGTTGACGTTCGCGATTTCGCGTCGTCCAAGGAAAGTTACTAATGTAATGACGCCAGAGTTGAGGCGGAGTGTTTAGATTTGATTTGGTTTTTTATGTCGTCTTATGATTTGTTTAGTACTAACTTGACGAATGGACCTTTATTGAAATAAAAAGTAAAAAAAAAAAAAAAAAAAAAACCTTAATTTTGTTTATTTTGTTTATTTTTTTTTTATTTTGATTTTGATACAATAGTTTTGATAGCGAATTTTGTTTAATGTATTAAGACCGACGGGTTTCATTTAACACAAACATCATCAGGGAACCAATTAAATAAAAATGCGATATTTTATTAATATTTCAAACCACAAAGTGACTGCTTTCTAACATTTTTTTAAACACTCCTCATTTTAAACTCATCACCTCTGCGTTCACAGCTAAGGATTTGTCTCTACGGCTAAATGGCCATAAATATAATATATTGTATTAAAGATAGCCCTGATTTGGAGAGCCTAATTACCTTCCATATACCAATAAGAATTACTCAATCTATTTTGTTTATTGTAACAACTGAGTCATTCATCTCGCTCGTACCTACGTAAATTGGAGAGAAGTTTGAAAGGAATAAGGAAACAGGACAGAGTGAGACGTAGCATAATAAGGGAGAAAACTAAAGTTGCCAATATAGTTACCCGAATAGACCAATAAAAGTGGAGATGGACAGGTCACATGATCCGCATCCGTCAAATAGGATGGGAAGACCATCTAAAACTCACGGCTGGATATCAATGGAGTAGAGTAGCGCGTGACAGGTCCCAATGGAAAAATGTTGGAAGAGGCTAATACATATATTATGTTTAGTATTTATACCTAACAGCAGTCCAGAATAAAAAGGCTTATTATTTTTATACTTCTGCGTGGGTTATGTTTTATCCAAATAGCATGTTTCACACAATGATTACTGTTAACAAAATTATTATGTTTATTAAATATGTTTGTAAAAGCCCATATGGAGGTGTAATATAAATATATTAAAATATAAAAATATCGTAAGCGTGCTGTAGAAATATCAACCTTTAATAAAACGCGACTCATCGATATCTAACATAAATTTTAAACAAAAATCACGAAAATCAAATAGGTACTATGATACATTATATTAAGATGTAAGTATTTGGCGTACGTGCAAAACGCCAACTTGCTAATCATAATAATTATCATTCCCTGAGAAATACTATTGCGGTTAGTGGTAGTAATTTTCCTTCCTATGGTTCATTCATGATTCCTTTAATCGTAATAAGAAGATAATATTATCTCCGATTTCCTGCTAACGAACACTTGGTTAATAATGCTTCCTATTAATAGAAATTACGTAGCGCTCACTGGCATAACGACTTTAGTTTTATTGAGGCGGTCAGTGAAAAGAATTTTAAGGGTTTTACACTCAAACTATTTAATCGTAACGCTGCATTCTCCCGATTTTGCTTCGGCAAAAACCAATCCCGTTCCTGCCCCGTTCATCCTCTTGCGTCTTCTTCCTCTACCGCGTTCCTTTCCCCTCCCCTTCGTTCCCTCCCCCCTCCCGCCTTTCCTCTCTGCCGCTAAACTATATGTAATACACACATTTTTCAAACAACACGCGTGCCACCTAATGTAATTTTTTAATCCAAATTTCATAAAGCCAGAGCTTAGCATTATACATAGAAATCTTTGTGGGCGTGCACACAACAGACATTCATTTTTATTTATAAAAGATTATAACTCATAAACCTCATCCCTCGTGAATGTATTTCTCATCCACTTGCACAGAAACTATAATTGTTAATTTTAGTGAAGTAATAATGAGTTTTTTTGACACATTCACACACGTTCGTTTACACCACTAGTTAATAAAAACATTTCCTAAAATCAATGGTTTCTTAATCAGAATACCAAGTATCCTACACACTTTATATTCTATTAGTTTCTTTATTCTTCAAATGTTTCAACAATATTCCAGAAATCTTCGGTTAGTTCACAATCTGTAGATATTTGCCATGATCGAAGCTGCGAAAGTGAAGTTTATTTATAAATTTTAATCTGCTTTTAGAAAGTTCCTAAACGCTTCGATCACAAAATGTGTCTAGTATAACAATTGCTTTCAATTTATTGAGTAGTTATTAACAAGCCATCAAACATCAAAGAAATAGACCGATTCCAATTTCGGAGCTTTGTCCAAACGCCAAAAGCGATGCACGAAAGGAATGTTTTATTTTTCACGTAATTTTTAACTTGTTCAGAACAACCTGGCTCCACTGAATGATGTTCACGACTTCAGTTAATCTTCAATCAAAAAATTAAATACCCGATGGTTTTCACGTGGCTTCTTTCAACTATATTTTTACATGAACGTGGAGGTTTTCGTGCATCGTGCAAATGCAATGCCGACGACCTATCTTTTTGGATTCCAAAATGCATATTTCTTGATACAATTGTTGCTTAAACTGAATTTGTAAATGAGAGAATGAATAAAATATTTTTTTAAATAAATTATACACACTCATTATTAATACAAGAGAAAGAAAGAAAGTTTTGTACGGATATTGATTTTTTTCTTGGTAAGTTGACGCTTCTTATCAGTCATGAAATGAATCGCAAAGGTCTTCAATATAAAATAATATTTTCTTTTAAGCGTTTCAGTTTACCCACGCATTAAATTAAGTAAAAATTTAAATGAAAAGTTTTTAACGATAATTATTATGTGCATTATTTATTTCAGTTATTTAAGTGCACAAAAATAATTCTTATAAAGCCATGTGCATTTTGAAATCTACAGGAAATCTTAAATTATGACATTACTGTGGTATTACTAGTTTGTAAATTATGCTAATACCCTTTCCTCGTTAACACCCAACGGATGTGGTATATCAAATATCTGAGTTATCAATAATTATCTTTCACCATCTTCGTTTAAGAGATGTCTTTAGTTTACAGTATTGCAAATGAGGAACTTGAGTGAAAATATTATGTCTTTAAAAACATATTTAATATTAAAATAGATATAGATCAACAAATGCTGCAATGTATAAGTTTATATATACTAGATTTTGCCCCCGGCTTCGCACGCACCACTCGCCCCCTCTTTATATTGGATAGTCATTTATGAACGTCTATTAGGCTTATATGTAAGTAGTTAAAATGACTAGTAAATAGTAATTCATGTTTTTAAGTAGGTATTCAATCCACACAAACTGAAATCAACACATGACAGACATAAACAAACCATAGAAAGCAATATAAAATCGCCGATTTGACAGCCGATAACGCACGACGGAGGCCTTCTGACATCCAACGGATTTTTGCCTTTTTACCAATTATCGCTGACTTAGCGCAACATATACACAATTATTCTTCTAAGGTTCCAATCACGGCGTGCTCAGATAAATTTTATTACATATCAAAATGATGTCAATAAAAACATACCTACCTAACACTACGACGTGTAATTTTCCCAATACTTCCAACTTCCATCGTCGGTAAAGCTTTTTACTTCACAATATATTTCACCAAACCATTAAACTTACGCCAACCTGACCCTAGCACTCCACGATTTATGATTTGCCAGATTAATCTACCATCTACCTACGAGTGAGGTGCTCAAGGAAGTGTAAAATAATATTGTGAACTTGTCGTAACACAACAATATGACTATTGGTCCATGTATTCCCCCTATCAGCATCTCTGGCAGCTACCAGCCTCACGCCTTTAGAGGAATTCGCTTGGTCGCCCACGTTAACCACCGTCCTCGGTTTGCCATCTCTCTTAGCTTCCTTGCAAATAAAACTACTTCCCGCAATATTGGCTGTATTACAAGCTGGTAATATCTTAGATGGGTAGTGAATACCTACATTAAATTGACAAACGTAAAAATTTTTATTTGTAGCATTTTATCGATCGACCATAATTTGCTACGTGATGGACAATTCATTATCATAACAAAATTAATTTACTTTCAGTATGTGGGTATGCAAATACATACATTACATAGGTATTCGTTTTCATATTCTATATCGGTAGAAAGACCTTTTTTTGTTTTTATTTTCAAAGTAGATACATTTTGGGAATTTAATGCGTCTTTGTTCTACCTTTTTTTAATAGAGTACCGCGCAAGAGTCCTAACTGCTCCCGTCTGAAGTCAGTGAGACTATGCCATCCCCAAATTGGGATATGAAGCTGAAAGTAGTAGGGAGGGGAAGTAACTGGGGGGTAGGAAGGTGGGGAAGTACTTGGCTATTCAGATCTGGTCACCAAACACGGCTATAGCCATTTCAAGCAACGTTTCAATTCTGAATGATGGTCTTACACCAGGGCGATACTAAGAGTATCTTCCATTCTGGAACGTGCCGCAAATATACTATATATAATATTTTGAAGTAATTAATCGTGAAATAACACAAATTAATTAAATAAAATTTATTTGCGCACGCCGAGATTCAATCCCACGACCTTCGGATTATGAGTCAAAAGCCTTAACCCTCGACCACGGGGGCCGTCAACAAGGACAGTGAATTCATGGTGACCGGTCAACTCAGAATGAAACCAACTCAGAACCACCTCAGAAAGGTCATTAAGAGTGATGATATAAAAAAAAATTGTTAAGCTAGGTTAGGGTTACCGGCTATTTTAAAATATTTTTTTGATGGCTTTTAATGATCTTTCTAAGTTGGGGAGTTGGTTTCATTCTGAGATGGCATGAAACAGAATTCAAATAGAATATAATTATTCCTAAAAAAATTCCTACGTACCTCCTTGATGCCGCATTGCCACATAATATTTGGAAAAATAGAAATACAATCTCTATGAATTAACGTTTTGAATATTACGTTAAATGCATTTGCGTTTTGCATACATATTACGAAATTGCAATGAATCATGCATTTGAAGAGATTTTTATGTATTTTCATGTTCACACGTTCAACAGAATAATTTTCCAAAAACACAAATAATAATCTCACAAAGAAAAAAGTATAAAGCCAATACAATATTTTTCCATAATACCGCTGGCATGCATACTTGACCCACAAATCGGTTGAATTCGCTAAAAATTGGGTGTTGAGTTCGCTTCTTCGTGCTTTTCGAACCAATCTTACAAGATTAATATGTTCCGAGGATTGACGGGGTTAAAGGTCGATCAGGCCGTTTCCAAAACCTTTTTTTTTTCATTTCTTATTGAATCACGATTGTATCCGAGCAGTGGTGTATGGTATCTTGCCCTGGGGCACCGCTTCTTTTTAATCGAACCGGTGAAAATTAACTGCAGCAATTGGGCAACTAATCAAAACCCTGATGAAAAAATGTACTTTTACCTTTCATATGGAAGTATCATGAGAATAATTTCATTCTTATTAATTTGAAGAGATTTATTAGAGTTTTTGTGAAAGAATTTACGAAGCAATTCGCATTCAGGTAGTGGTAAATGTTTTATCTATAGTGATATTAAAAAGGATTCCGACGCTAAACATATTCATAGCAATTTGGGAGGCAGTTATGGGTACCGCAACGTATTTATTAGATTACCAACACCCCTGCCATAGGTCACTCCAAGTTGTGCGCTACTTTTGATGCCTTGGCAGGGGTCCACAGGTTCTTGTCCTACTATGTAGCGGGACGGAATTGGAGCTCTGGTTGAGGGAGACCTTTTGTTGTTTCTTGCCGGACTCTCTCGATCCATCGACTTGCACTGCATTGGGAGGGATGGTTTCCTTTGTTCGTCATCCTTAAACACATTGACCACAGATTCCTACCCACCCCTCATGCTGTTTTCCTTCTCAGAACTTAATCTCCTTTATTTTCAAAAGACTCTCAGCACAGCTCACTAGGCCTTGAGGATTTTTTTTCTCCAGGGCCTCCTGCGTGGAGATAAAAAAATATATATTCATATATCTGTTCCGAATCTTATTTGTTAAATAAATTATTCCTATATACTTACGTTAGTGTAATTTATAATTATATCAACAGTAGAACCAATGGCAGGTTGGTTCTACAGGAAGGAAGACTGGATATTCTGTGCTGACTATGAACTCGATAGTCATCAGAAACATTGAGACTTTGCTCTCTGAATGTTGTGAGGTATGAGGTCTGAGAGGTATGTCCATTTCTTCTGCTGAATGCACGATCAGGACCCCTAGGACGGTCGATCGATAAGGATTGTATTGATAACTTTCGGTAACTTCTCAAAAAATCATAATTTCCTATGATGTATCGCTAACGTACAAGCAACAAGTCGAATATATTAAGAATGCTTAATCATTGTGAACTGTAGTTTTCGTTGGGGATCTGCAGTTATGCTAGGGAACGATGAGAAGTTATCGAAGGTTAGCGATACTATCCTTATCGATAGACCGCGCTAAAGGCCCAGATAGGCAGAGCCACGATTGCACTTTTCTTCTCTCTTTTCGCAGTTTTCCACCTTTTGAAGAAATCCAAGCAGCGGAGAAAGGCTGGCCGTATGCATCAGGTTTTTCCATCCGATTGTCTGATCAGACAACCGGAAGGCCTTCGCGCCATACATTTCTTATGAAAGCCCGCACACATCCGATTCGAAAACCGGATCGGTAATAAAAATAAGCCACGCCCTTCCGCACCGGCCGTCCAATCCAGTCTGAAAAAGGGCGTGGCCCCGGATGTATTACCTATCCGGTTTTAAAATCGGATGTGTGCGGTGTTTATCCGATCTGATTGTCTGATCAGACAATCGGTAAGCAAAACCTGAAGTGTGCGGCCAGCCTAAAACAGTTGAGCTTGATGATTTTGTAAAAATGAATAAAATATAATATAGCAGGTCTCCAATATTTGTCCTCAAGGCGAAGCAAACTAAGTATTGCATTTTTTGGAAAATTGGATCGCTTACAAACATTTTAGATGCATTCATTAAATACTGCTAGTAGAACACATATTTGCTTTTGAAATAATCGAGTCAAGTTTTATATGAAAAAAAAATATGTCAGATTTAAAAAACTGTTTTAAAGTTCATAATCTCAAACTTACGTAACTCTTTTCGGTTATAATTTTATTGTATAATATATAAAATTTTAATCTATAGAAAATGGTAGTAAAATATTTTAATATTTGTGGTTCAGCTTCGTAAAAAAAAATAAAACAAGATTTTTGGCGGTGTTTAATTCTAGCATAAATCACAGCAGGCGGCTGGTGTTAAACGGCAATTTAAACCTTATCACCATCTACGTAAGGAGTGTTATTGTTAGCGGCCTGGTCCCGATGTGGTGCATCGCGTTGATATATCTGTTTAAAGTAAATACAGTAAGTGAGTACATCAGTATCTTCGCAGTGATCGGACATTTTTGTACGTAAATTGCAGATAAATCCTTGTTTGTAAACACTTAACCACAGTTTTCACAGTAAGCTCATGAATTCACTGAGGTAACACACTCACTGTTTGGTAATGTTAAGTGATAAAATACGACAATAACTCTTCTTGCTTTAAATTCAGGTGGCTTAATACAAGAGTACCTTGAAAACACCTAATTATTATTGTACCGCCTAGGGAAATGTTTTAACTCGTGAGGCGGACAAAAACACTGTGATAAATATGCCGAACATTAGGTAGGTACCAAAAGAAAATATATTGCGATGTTTATTTTAAGAATTTGCGGGTGTTTATTTTTTTATGCAAAATATTTATATAAATAATAATTTTGTTTTATTTTCATGTTCAGCTCAAACTTTCGAGGTATTTTCGCTCGATGCTTTATTTAACCATTCAGGTCTCAACAAGAATGTCCAAATAAATGGAATATTCCTGAACGTATCCGAAAATTAAAAACTGTTATTGATAGTTGATAAATTAAGCTTTCAAATTTTATACATCGAACTAAACATTTAATTTTTGAAAGATTAAAATTTTACGTAAACATTTTTTTTTATAAAACGGTCTTCTTTACGTTTTTTCTAACTAAAATTACTCACAAGGATTTTTTTATTTATTTATTAGACAAATGTAGGTATTATCACCTCACTTTTTTGTCGTTACATGAAATATTGTTAATAAAAAATTCCCAAAATTTCACAAATTTTGTTCAAATTGTGATTCTTTACTTTGGTTTCATAAAGGTGTACATGTTACTTCTTTTGTAGTTAATTTTTATTTTTTTGAATAAAGCATAGTGTTTTCTCCTTCTAGCGCCATTAATATTATATTATGATAGTACAGGAGAGACAAAGATTTGTATGAGACCTACAAGAGTTGTTGTCTAAAGGGGTTACCTGACAACTCAACAAAGTGTCACTTCATCACTCAATGTGTCAATTAAATTGATGAAATGTTCAAATTCTGTGAAACGAGCTGTCCTTACAATTAGAAAAGAATAATTTGATTTATTCCAGTTTAACACGTATTAGTACCTTACTTACAACCACCGACGAAGTATTATGCGTATTACATAGTTTACATTATTATATCGTTGCAAACAAACTTATTATTCAGAAAATATGAATAAGACCACCATACTGATTAAATATCAGATAGATAACTCATGACTAATAGCTTTCAACCAACTGCCTAAGAAAGTAATTTATTTTCCACTAATTGAGAATAACTTATACGCTAGAGTATCACTTTATGCTATCACATTATAAATTAAAATTATGTTTGCCTTAGAACTAATATTATTTGTTATTGACAATTTATACTTTCTGAATTATACATTATATTTTATTGCTTATATTTACACTTTTTAATTATAAAATCAATAAAAAAGTTATAAAAAATTAAAATATTTCAACAAGTAATACGCCACTGCTTCAATCTCAGCATTGAGTAGAGAATAATAATGTTTTTTACTTGAATTGTTTACAGGGGCGGACCTACAACATTTTTCACCCAGTTTAGAAAAAATTGTCTACTCAACAAGCGCCAACACATATTCATATAATATTATAACGAAGACTATATCACAACGAAAATGTATATCTACGTTTGCGATAATTTATTATTTACGATTAAGTATAAAAATTTATTACGAAACCTATAAAGTCTATAAACATATATTATGTACAGTTTTTCTTTACATAAATAAATTATTCCTAAACGTAAAAAAATGTTTCCACATGTGTTTTTACCGCTCACGGATTCCAATATCTACATCGTATTTAATTAACAATAATGAAATTGCATTAGTACCATTTATCAAAGACCTTGGTGTTATTTTTGACCGGAAACTTACATTTGATCGTCACTGTGAAACAATTTCCAATAAGGCCATGCAAATTCTAGGTTTTGTAATACGTAACACAAGGACTTTTCAAAACATTGAGTCAATTAAGCTACTTTAGTGCTCTCTTGTAAGATCGCAGCTGGAATATGCATCTCCTGTATGGTCACCGATTTATACCTGTAACTTACACCGTTTGGAGAGAGCACAAAGAAAATTTCTTCGATATGTTCAATTCAAATTGAGACAGCCTGTAATTGAAATACGCTACAAGGCATTAATGTCTGATCTGAACCTACCACTACTTTCTACCCGGCGTACTATTAATGACATTCTTATACTTTTTAAATTACTGAACAATCTCATAGACTGCCCTCAAATGTTAAGTGTTATAAATATTCGTGTCCCTGTTAAATCAACTCGACTCCACCACCTTTTCCACAGTGACAATCATAGCACTAACTATTCCTATCATTCACCGTTAGTGCGTTTTCACCGAACTGCCAATACGTATACAGACCTTTTCGATATTTTCAAAACCTCATCATCTTGCATCAAAGCAAAAATAACTAGTTATTTATGTAACTGATATGTTTGAAAAATGATAAATATTTGTTGTACTAATATACATCGTATATATGAACTGTATGTTATTCTATATATATATGTAATGTTTGTAAATATTCGATACACCTGTATTATGTATGTAATAGCCCTATGTACGGGCGTTTAAATAATAAATAAATAAATAAATAAATAAATAAATAAATAAATAAATAAATAAATAATGAAATTAATAAATTCAAAACTTTCAAAATACATACAGGATGTACTACATACATATAAATATAAATAATATTGTGCGTATGAACATTACACCTTTTCATAAATCGATCGTTCAGTTGATCAGTCAGACATCAGTTGACAGTTATGTGTAAAAGTGTACACTGTATCATGATAATATGCTCAGATTACTAATAAAATCAACCAAATCAATTATAATGCAGATAGACTTGAGGTGAATTAAACAAAATGTTGATGTTTTTTGAATCACCAGTAGGATATTTCAAAATGTCAAAATAATGTCTCGCAGTGTTATTTTATAACATACTAGCTGGGTTACCCGGCTTCGCTCAGGACAATAAGATAGTGTTCTGGAATGTTGCACAATGATGTTCCCGATTTCCTACTCCTGATCATTCCACGACATACTTCGCCACTCCTTCCACAACTTTCTACAGCTCTATGGAACCTTCTAGAACTTTCCGGAAGACTCTTCTAGAATTTTCAAGAGGGCGAAACTTTCAGGCCTTATATCTTTAAAAGCACGCCCTTTAGGTAAAAACGGATACCCTTATTCCCTCAAAATTCAAAAAGTAAAATAAAGGTATTGAAGCTGTCTTGAATATGAAGTAATTTATTTTGATAAGGATTAAAACCAAGATACAAATAAAGAGCCTTTTCAAGCGGCGACATTTAAATTAAATTTTTAAAATAAAAGAATACTTATTGTGGCATAACCATAATAGTTAGACATATGCTGTCGCGACCTTTTTTGTAAATAATGATGTGTTCTATAATGTCGTGATACATTATTTTATTCTATCGTCAATAGTTTTCGCAGCGCACGCGATTTAAAGAATATTTTAGGTAATTTTTTTACACCCTGGGTTACATTATTGAAGTTTTAGTAAGGATCCCTATTTAAAAAAAAAAAATATAGCCTATGTCACCCAGGGATAGTGTAGCTTCCCAACAGCGAAAGAATTTTTCAAATCGGTTCCGTAGTTTCGGAGCCTATTCGATGCAAACAAACAAACAAACAAACAAATATTACCTCTTTATATAGTGTATATAGTAGATATATAGTAGATATAGTAGATAGTAGATGTAGTAGATAGTAGATTATGTAATATGTAAAACACAGACACGCGTAAATAACATATGATTTATGGTTATAAAAGACGTTCGAATATTGCTTTCCCCATTATCTCAACACTTTGTATTTGGTGATGTCCGACTAATCAACTGGAGATCGAAATGTTTACAAAATCACCACCCCTTTCGTTGAAAGCTGTTTTATCAGGCAAAATGTTAATTTTTATATTAAAATGGAAAAATAATTTAATTTTGCTTCGACGATGATATTTAACCGTAGTGAACTCAATATCGGTCTGGAGGCAATGTTGTAGATTGAATTAAATTATAAATACTACATAGCAACGATTTACGACAAATAATTATATTCTGATAAAATCCTACTCCTACTAATATTATAAAGGCGAAAGTTTGTATGGATGTATGGATGGATGTATGGATTTTTGTTACTCTTTCACGCAATAAATACTGAATGGAATTTAATGAAACTTTATAGTAATATAGCTCATACATCAGAATAGGCTATAGGCTATAAATTAGAGCTCTGGCATTATGAAATTTGTATACAATTATACGTTTATTGTCCAGATGAAAAACAAAGCTTCGCTACGTAATTGTTTGACATGCACTGTCATTTTTTTATTTGGTTAGGTTGCTATGGAGATCCCTTTGATAGTTAAGATTTACAGCGCGTGTTTGATTGTTACGTTGAGTGGGGAGGGGGAGGGTGAGGGGGGAGGGTGTTGTGGGGGGGAGTGGGGGGAGGGTAGTAAGGGGGGGGGGGGGAGTGGCGCGTGCGAAGCCGGGGCAAAAGCTAGTATTTAATATTTTAATGTTTAATATTTACCCGTAATACGCTTTTGCGCCCGGGTTTACTCATTTTATATGCACCAGTACTAGATCTAGCACTGGTTATTTGTAAACCAAGTGGGTAATAATCTTCTCCATAATCCTGATATCTCAATGTGCCCACAGAAATGATATCAGCTTCGGGAAACCGAGTAATTTAACTGTCATCGTAAATTTCATACGATTGAATAGTGAGATTTATCAATGCAAGCTGCGATATTTTGTGTACAGTACCTTTCATTCGCCTGCAATTTAATGTTCATACTTTATTATTTTACATTTAAACATTACTAAGACTTGACTCCCTGACCTGAATTTACATTGTTATTATTATTTGTTTTATAGTATTTCGTTTTAATATGTTGCCTACAACAATAAGATGCTAATACATTGTACAATGGAAAAAAGGTTTAATGGTGATAGAATTAATTTTATCGCAGGAGGTGTAGGCGCTACGCGATAAATAAAACACGACCTTATGAATGTTGATAGGAGATTTTTTTTTGCAATTTAATGCACATTTCATTGCAAAGGTTTTCAAACTTTACATCTTCGAATTAATAAATAAAAAAATATGTATAGGTATTCCAAATCCAATTCAAATATTTTTTTATTGCAAAAAGGATTTGTTTGGGTAATATGTTAAACATCATTCATGTGTAACTCTGTATGTACTGTTTGAAACTCGTGGGTAAGCAATACCAGGCTTTCAAAATACATAGGTACATAAGGACATATAATTCCTTCGATAAAGGCTTGAGAGTAAGTAAGAGTGGAAGTAGTCGGTCTTAAAAATACTATTTATTTGTTTTTGTTTTTCAACTATCCCTACGATTGAGTACACCTCACCGTTGAAAAATTTTAGCCCGCGAAATTATAACCATTAATAATTTATATTTTTTTTATGCATTATTTACCAATTTAATACCTAAAATCTCCTTAAAAAATCCAGAAATAATAAGTTCGTATTTTATTTACAGTGTCGGTTTTTTGTACTTCGCAGGTGTATACAGTATGTAGAAAAGTATTTTTATTCTTGACGCGTTTAAATGAAAGTACGAGTATGTTGTATACTTGTATTATTTGGCAGTGCATCCTATCTGCACACAACATATGTAGTTATGGGTACTTAGTCAGTAGATATACCACTATTTGTGTTTTCCCTACAAGTTGTATAGGTTAAGTACGCCGGGGGGCAATTTTAAGGTGATAACCATCAAGAAATCAATTAAATTGAGTACAGTACAGTATCATCTATGATTCGGCAGGATCATCTATGATGACTTTTTCCCCCGGCTATAGCTGGGGGGAAAGTTTCCATCAACACTTACTCCCGTGTTAATTTCTAAATCAGATTCAAGCTCCTAATATCTTTTAGGATTTGTAATAGAATCGTTAATTATTGTAGGATAAATAAATAAATTAAGACTTTAGTGGAAGTATTCGAATTTGAATGCCACAGTTTGAAAATCTCCGATTTTCACGTTCAGCATCTCTTTTAAAAAAAATTGGGACAAGGTCTTGTACCTTTATTGCACTTTTTTCCATCTTTAATTTTGCACGACTATTTTGGGAGTTCCTGTGAATCTGTCTTGCGAGACGATCCCTTCATTGGCTTTCCATATAGAATTATGATGAATTTATAATACATTTATTATTGTTTCTGTACAATGAAAATATTTATCAACCTTGTAAAATTGTGAAATGTGCTCCACAATTATTCATATGATTTTTTTTTATCGTTTCGAAATCCGAATGTCAAAACACCTCTCTAAAGTGCACAATGAATTACATTTGACTTAGAGCTACTCAAAGGAATTTATTTGGGCTTATCGAAAAATGCACTTAGTCATGATTAGGTTGAGATAAAATAAAAGTACCTACTATGTAAGACAGGAAAATAAATTTGATAAAAAATAAAATCGTTTTTTTTTATTATTGCCGTTTATGCAGATGCAGTTAAGTGCATGTTTCTAGTTAGTTTACAAAAAATGTTGCCCCAGTACCTACTAACACTACCTACAAATATTTTTTTTATTAAATATTACTTTACTATAATTGAATTTAACAGTCAATCAAACAAGTAAATAAAAACTAAGCGCTTACAAAACAACCATCATTTTTCTAATACTAGTTAAAAATCTCCTTTCATTCCATGAATTGATTTAATGATGAAACCATACTAAATAAAGCAAAATCAAATGTTTTTGTCTCGAAAATTTGATTGCTTAGAAGTATTATAGATGCTTCAATTAAGTATTGCGTGTAGAACATACCTTGGCCCTTAAAAATATTGTTCAGTTTTTTACAAGTCTTTTAATAAAGCTATAAAAAAAATAAAGTATGAGGTCTATAAAAAACACTTTCAAGTCCAAACTCTCCTATTTATAAACCCCTTTTTGGGTATGGTTTTATTGTATAAAATTTGATATTTACGCCCAAACTTACCAAATTAAAATAAAATATGCATTTTCGTGTTGTTATTTTACAATATGGCTGCTTTATTAACAATACGTCCCGCTTTTATAAAACGGGACAAAAATAATACATTCATCCTGTAAAGACAATAAATTATTGTTAAGTGAACCCTATGCCGTCCACCGAAGAACTACTGAATACGCCACACCCATTTTCAGCCAGACCTCCCCCGGCCGTAGCGGGGAACAGGCGTTACGCTCCGCGTCGCTTGATTTAGTGAAATCAATTTTAAATTTCCTTTTTATTACAATAAACAATACGTAAAAAAGGAGTTAATTCGTTTTACAGGATCCTGTTTCAACCATTCCAAAAGCTTTTTCTAAAGTATTTTCAAACTCCTTCCTTAAAGAAGCGTGATTTCCGATGTCGATTTTTTCCTGGACAGCCAAATACTAACCAGCCTTCCTCTTTCCATCTCTGTCCCTTTCTCAATTCTTAGTGCCTCACAACAATTCCCAAATGGGGTCACCATATTCCCACTGACTGAGAACAGTTGGGATTGTGAGGCTTAAATAAGTAGTGATGAAAATAAGGTTTTCACGATCCATATAATAAAAAAATGCGTTATTAGGTATCATCATTATAAAAACAACGCGGATTTCCCTGCACATTAAATCAGGCTTATTAATTATGCTTCCAAACGTCAAATCTTCTATTATATACTTTTTTATAATAATATTATAAACTAATTACGTGAATCCATCAAAGTCACATCGGCGTCCATCCTTTGTCAGTTTTTCGTTTAGTTTTTTGTGCCGATTGAAGAGTCCAATCGGAACGTGATCTCCAATTCTAAGATGAAAGTATCGATAGCGTTCGGCGTCTCTCAGAGGAGAGATGGTCCATTTGTTACCATTGTTGTCTTGGAGATGATTTATAGTCCGTGTTGTGACTTCTAACTGATTTTTAAACGACGGCCGTGAGAACAGTGGAGAGTTACTGCAGACAACAGACTCAGACGTCTTGAGTACAAATGTTTTATTCGAACACACTGGGCCGGACTTATATTAAACTTATAGTTACTACCCGACCTCGCCGAAGTTTAAAATCTTTATTTTACATTAGCTCTTTTCCTAGGGAAAATAATTGTATTTTTAATAAAAAGTAGGATATAACATTCTGGACAAGAAAAGGGATGACAGGTGGGTGTGGGTGTGGGTAGGAAACATGGGGTTCGGCTAGAGATGTCAAAGATTCTCCCTCTACAAGTCTTTCCCGATTCGGCCTGCTAGCGTATTTTCTTTTCCGTGTTCAATATGAGGCAACCATGCCTTGAAATCAACACGGGTTTGTAATGCCATTTTTCTCCAAACCCGTGTCCAGTAGAAGGCAAGCGGCATCCTACTGTGCGCGGGTTTGTAACGCCAATCCCTTCCCAAACCCGTGTTTAGTACGAGGCACGCGTCCTCCAAACGTGATTATAACATAAAAAGAAAGTTTGTGCATACACGCACAATATAATGGATGGGCAATAAAACGCAAACAGCCTTACTAATAAAATAAATAAAAACACTTTATAATAAAGTACTAATAACACTTTATAGTACCAATCTTATAAAATAAATTCTCTAAAATAAACTCGCATGTCATAATAATGGTTTGTTTGGAAAAGCAGGGTTTATCTAGCGGATATGTGTAATTTTTCTAATACATTTCTTTCCATGTTCTGCTGTTATAAATACAGGTACCTACAAACTTGACTACAATGCATTCACTTAACATGCCTCGTAATTGGGAAGGGAATTGGCGTTACAAATCCGTGCACAGTAGGATGCCGCTTGCCTTCTACTGGACACGGGTTTGTTAGATAAATGGCGTTACAAACTCGTGTTGATTTCGAGGCATGGTTGCCTCGTATTGAATATGGAAAAGGAAATGCGCGGCCCGCTAAGCAGAAGGAGGGCAGAAGCATCCGCGGGTGGTTTTATCCATATTCCCCCTTTACGGATTTCCCTTCCCTTCCGACTCCCCTCCCTGCCGCTAAACTATATGAAATACACATATTTTTCAATCAGCTTGCGTGCCACTTATAGTAAATATTGTCTAAAAGTTTCATAACGCCAAAGCTCACCATTATATGGAGAAATCTTTGCGGAAGTGCGCACAACAAATCACCAAAGTTTCATCGCAATTGGGGGAATAGTATAAAAAATGATTTCATAAAGCCAGAGCTTACCATTATACATAGAAACATTCACGAGTGTGCGCACAACAAATCACCAAAGTTTCATCGCAATTAAATACATAGTTTAGGGACCGCTTAAGGGACAAACAAAGAAACATTCATTTTTATATATTAAGATTACCTATGTAATTACTTCTCAAAGATTTAAAAAATACTGTTGATAGTTGAACTGGTATTTACGGTATTTTATGGTGCAGGAAGATATTATTTTTTCCCTTTCCCATTTCCTCTTCCCAGCAACATTCGTCATTTGTAGGCGACGATAGACCCACTGGCTCCTGGCAGAGATTCTTGTTTTATGTCTCATAAAATACGATTGTGGCTAGGAACTCTCTAACCGCAACCAGAAAAAAAAATGCATTTACAGAATTTTTCACAATTAATATAAATATTTCCAGACTTTACAATCGATATTTTGCTGAAATCGTTTTGCACTTAGTAATATGACATTTACTTACAGGTGATGTTACTTTGGTAAAGAATATTTTAAAACTTCCTATCTCATGGTATACATTAGCTGAGAATAATGTTTTAACCTAGAAATTTCTGTCAGAAAAAAACGAAAGTTCGTTAAGGCTTACAAAAAGTTTTGCTGCTTCATATAATCACAATTCTGTATTATAAATACCTTAATCGAGGCTTATGGCCGAAACATGGGATTATCAATTTGCGACGAATACGAGTATGAACCGGACTCTCCTTAAAAGAACTTGAGCAGACCCGTGAAAATCACAGATCGTAAATTCTTCTCCTAAAAATATTATATTATTGGTAAATATCTACTTTATCGCTTGTCTGAATTCTTCACACGATCAGTTCCAATTTTGAAAATGACACTTAAATTCACAGTAAATTTGAGTTCATTGAAATAGATATCGCACGGAAGTAACGCACAGCACAGACAACCGAAATTATTTTGTTCGATATAAATTACAAATTTTAGAATAATGGGCGAGTACAACCAATAAAAATGCTAATTTCTGCTGTGTCTGTCCGCGTGACCCTAATTCAATGAACTCAAATTGCTTTTGAATTGAAATTAAGTGTAATAATAAAAATTGTAACTGATTGTGTAAAGATTTCAGACAAGCGATAAATAATTACCTGTAACCTACCATTTTTAACCGAAAATTACTTTAAGTGTCAATTTAAAAATTGTAAATTATTCGTCGTGTAATCGTTGTATCCCGTGATTTTTCACGTGTCTTATAATAATCATATAATACAGTTGTGCTACAATAATTCGGTTTCAAATTATTTCCAGCGGATCTAAAGATAAATAGTGTCTTAAACGCTAAAAATAAGTAGGTATAAAATATAGTTTTACAAGAAGGTACTTACTTATCTCAGCAACTCTTTTTCAGTGAACTAATCTATTTATCACGATTGGCAATAAAATAAAGCATTACTGTAGTGGAGCCGGGCTGCATTAGGTACTGGATTCTACACAGCCTTGGTGGCTTGGTGGCCCGCCAAGTCTCGAGGGTCACACCGGAACTGCAACACTCGGGATTTAAGTCCTTTCAATAAACAGTGACTTAGTGAACAGACCTGAGGATAATCTGTGCAAAGGGTCTGTGAAGACAAAAAAAAATATTGCGTTAGTAAAAAATCTATGGAGGAGCTAATCTTTGTGAATGATATTTTATAAATTAATGGCAGGTAATTTGAAATTTTTTGAATATTTATTCGTAAACTGGATTGATAAGAAAACATGTTTTAAAACGAGATTTGGATTGACGAATTTTCAACAAACTCTACGGCCGCGGCGGCCTGATATCTACGCCTAATATATTTAAAAAAAAATCTTTACGTGCATTTTGTTAAATTCTGCTCAATTATTTTATATTGTCATTTATGTAAAGTCGTGCATTAAATAATATTCAACTTTTAAAATATTCCACGTTTTCTAAAAAATAATAAATTATCCAATCCAATCATTCGCTAAAAGAATCCCACAGTCTAAAAGCGCATACAGTCACAAACCGCTTCGTATATTTTACACTTTGTTCTCATCCACATGCTATGAAAACATCATATTAGGTATATACATTATATTTTATTCATTAGCCGGTATATTTACAACATCTAAATTTCACAATGCTACAAGTCGCAGCATTCCCAAACTCACGAATAGTGAAATTTGGCATGTCGACTGACAGATCAATATGAAATTTGATTGAATAAGACATCAAATCGTTTCATCACGATTCGAATTTCGAATAAATTTAATGTCATTTTGACACCATCATGTTCGCAGCACCAATATTCGAAATTTAAATCTATCGAACATCAACAGTTGGAGGACAACCAAAATTTATGATTCGGTTGGAGGGTATTCACAGATGTTTCTTTGATTTGTTCGATGAGAAAATTTTATGATCAAGATTGACTGATTTTTATAGAAGTGAATTCGTTCCGTTGCTGATGTAACTATGTAAGTTAAAAGAAATTCTGCAAAAATAAATTCTCGTTTCGAATTGGTTTTTGTAATGTATGATTGACATGTTTATCTTGTTAACCTGGCTTCACAAATGTTTGATGTTGACCTCGGTAGGTCAAACAGCTGTCTGTTTTGAAGATTTTTTTTACTATCACTGATTTTACACGCATCAGAATTGTAACGAACGTTTTCAGTGGATGTTGTTCGTAAACGTTGATGGTTTAATTCATGTGTTGTTTCTCATTATTCAAGCTTTCAAAGGAGAATATCTTTACGACAAATTAAAATGTTTATGCTATCAAAATGTTAGCCGACTGAACAAACTAAATATTGAAATTTTAATGTAAAATATTTATCTATTTAATAAAGAATAATACAAGAAGTGCTTTGTGAATGTGTTTCTAGATCAAATATTTGGTTAATCGGCGCTTACATTTTTCAATACAAAACAGAGTTTACGAAAGTCAAATAGGATAGAGATCTACGATTTGCGAGTGTAAGTGATACGGAGCGCTCGGCTATTGGGCTTTTTATGTAAAAATCTCACAAGAGTCTCAACTGCTTCGGTCCAGAGCCAGTGAAACTATGGCATCCCCAAATGGGGTATTGGTAAAGGGGATGGGAGAAAAAGGAAAGAAGTAACTGGCAAATCCACCATTCAAATCTAGTTACAAAACACACCAAAAGCCATTTTAAACAAAGTTTTAATTCTGAATAGTGGTCTTACACAAGGGCGATACTGAGAGTATCTTCCACTCAGGATTATTCCTGAAATTGACCTTATATTATTTTTAATTATTAAATTGTGAAAGAACAAACCAATCAAATTAAATTCATTATACATGCCGGGATTTCAATGCGCGACCTCCGTATCGCTAGTTCCTTTAAAGGAAAAAAAATAATTATGGTTTGTAATAAAACAAATAAAAACTTTACTCCACTTAATTTTATTGACCGTAACCGGTTTCAACTCGTCAAAGCCATCTTCAGACTGGTACAAATAATTCTTAGTTGGGTATAAGGCCCCGTTTCTTGCACTCCCGATTGAACCACAAATTTTGTGAAGCCAGTCAGTTTCAAAAATAGAAATATTAAAAAGAGCAAATACAGCGACACTGAAGAGATTCTACAAAAAACTCATTCTTAAACGACGGATGGCTTCACAACATTTTTGTTATTTTTTATTCCTCCACTTTACCACTATACTAACAAAGATATTGTTAACATGGTTTAACTGTACGCCTCTTCATTATATCACTTTTTGTGACCTTTGCACCTGTAATAACAACAAAAACATTGCATACCAACCTACTTAATCAAAATCATTGATGTCCGCAGTATCTATGTATGTGTTTAAATAACACAAAAAATCTCACACACGTTTCTTGCACGAATTATAATATGTATGGTGTAGCCAGTATCGAACCGTGTAATATCGGCGTTAACGGATGTTCAACCGTCAATTAGAGCACCGTACCCCCAGGTTCGTAGTTCCCACGTACCGACATTCAATTTGGCCGAATTCTCGCTCGTTAACAGCCCATCTCTTACTCGTACACGGGTCGAGATCATAATTATTAGTGTTACTCTCGTATCGCGGAGATTGGAAGTGTGATTGCCGGTGTTAGAGTGTGCGGATACTTATCTGCTTTGGAGAAAGTAAACACACTCCAAGGGAGTAAAAAATCCAATTAAAATAGACAGTTAAAGTTTGCAAGTGAATTTATCCATTTTAGGGGCCTTTACACATTAACAGTAAAATTATACAGTATTTATTGTAGTGGCCCGACAGTTGAAATGATATTTACTACAAAAATATAATTTTTGGTACATTGTTTACCAATTTCATATGTAAAAACGTCTTCAAAAACACCCTTAATAATAATTTGGTATGAATATCAAACGAATTTATATACAATGTCAATTTTTTTGTACTTATGCGCTGGTATTTACAGCATACAGAGAAGCAGATTCTTCCTTGATGCATTTGAATGAAAATGTTTCTTATACTTTGTTATTCGGCGGTACATAACTCTGCACATCCCATTGGGGTCACTTAGTTATATTTTGTGTAATTAGGTATAACGTATTTTCCCTAAACCGACTGCACATTGAATGTAAGTACGCGGGGGGTGGAGGGGGGGGGTGGGGGGGGGGGGCAATTGTCGGTGGATCAACTGTCACGGAACCATTTATGGTCCATAGTTGATCTACCTTAGTAACAACACGTTTGTTTTTGTGTAGTAACAAATTGAAAATGTCCACTGACTTGATATAATTATTTCCCTCCATTAGTACTCTGGGTAAAAAGGAATACAGACAGTAGTTAGACTAAGAATTTCTGCACTGAAATATATTCCGACTTCTGTTATTGTTATTACGTAGACAACTACATCATTAAAAAAATTATGTAGAAATATCAAGTCAGTGAAAATCCTTCTGTCTGACAATTTGAGCATATTCATATTATTCATATCATTTAAAAGAGTGTCGTATTTGAACGTAATTGCTGGAATATCCAGTTTAATAATTAGAAAACCTAACTTTTTTTTGTATTCTTTCATTTTCTTGTACGTGAATATTAATGTTGAACTACGATAATAATTATAATGTAGGAGTTATTATAGATAATGTGGGAAAGATTTTTGACAAACATTTCCGATAAAAAACCTGACAAAAAATTATTTCTTCCTACTTCTAGTATAAGAGTAGTAGATACTTCCAGTCTCGCCCTGGTGAAAGATCACCATTCAGAATCGAAACGTTACTTGAAATAGCTCCACTCTCCTTTTCCACGTCTCTTTCCTCTCTTTACTACCCTCATCCTCACAACGTCCCCAATTGGGGATACCATAGTCTTATTGACTCCAGACGGTCGGGAGCAGTTGGGACTCTTGTGTGGTACTCACATTAAAAATAATAATAAATTAAGCTAGCAAAGTTTCTTGTGCAATGGTGGAGGACTAAGCTAACAAAGGAGTGAACTCACAGCGCATGGTGGGACCCGACGCATTGTCAACTCAGCTACTAACCTGTCTTCTTATATAATTTTTATTTTTCTTTCTTAAAGCTCCATTCCCGGCCCCAAAAAGAAGAAGACGGAGAGATATGAAATTACGAATATTAGAAGAGCGCGCTAACATTTGCAACGATAAAATCGATGCAAAAATAATGAAAATCTTTAATAAAACACGACTCGTTTAAAATAGAGCAAAAATCCCACGATAATTGTCTTAAACAGCATTTAAAGAAACGCTGTGAATTTTTTCATACATATAACTAGTAAAATAAGTGAAACAAACGTGTTTATAATAATTTTTGGAGCATACTTTGCGATTTTTTTTCTAACGAGGGAATTTTATATAATTTGCGTTTGTCTAGATATTATTTTCAAGAATAACATATATTTTTTTAAAAGCTTAAAAACTTCAAATGTTTAAGGGAGGTTTGCAAGAAATCGGTAGAAATTCGAATACCGGCCTCTTAACATTGATTATGTTTAATATTGATGATTTTTAATAAGGTGTTAAAAAAGAATCCAATGAATAAACGCATCCGACGCGACGTCCTGAACGACCGTCGCAGTTCAAGTGAACCGTAGAGTGATAAATTCGTTGTCAACAGCATAATAACGACGTTACATTCTGAATCACCGTGTTAAACGCTCCGTTCCGTCCGTTAAACGGCGATATAACGGCTCGTAACGGACGCCGATCACGACGGAAATATTATATTCCGTTCATTATCACGACGCTGCATCGGCGCAGAAGGCTCCGCGCAGCATGCACTGCGCAGATATTCTGACTGCGGTTTAGGGATTCAGGGAAAATATCTTTACTTGGAGAAATTAGTAAAAATATTGGTTTTGTGAGTCATTTTTTCTTCTTATTTTGTTGGTGGGGGTCAGAGGGGAACGTGTAGGTCTGCAAGCCAGTCTTTGGCCTCTGGCGTCGCCCTGTGGACCTCATCATTCCCGCCGGGGAATAAATGGAGCGGGTATTCGTTGACCACGTGTTGGGTGATCTGCACCGCCCCTCATTCACACCTCGTTGTCTCATTAAGGCCCTATCTATGCATCATGTGAGAACAGCGGCTATGGGAGCACCTTAACCTATTGATGACGAACCGGAGTTTTTGAGGCAATGAGAACCCAGAGAGTCTCTCAATGGGATCTTGTGGGGAATGAGGAATTTCCCACTTTGGCCAACTGCCACTCAAGTTTCAACCTATCTTCTATAATGTAATCGGAGGAGCCTCTTTCCTTCCATCCAGAAGAGTTTTTGAGACTTCAAGCTGTATGCCGGGTGAGAGACGACACCATCTTGCAAAGGTATTGCGCATTTTTGCAGCGCCTTCCTGTTTTCCCTCAATGTTGAAATCTCTCGCCTGATATTTGGCGGGGATATGTTTGCAAGTAAGGGGAGCCAAGAGAGAGGAGTAGATTTTGAAGTTCCACCGATGGTTCATTGTGATATTAAGCTGAACATCGATCATAGAAACGTGGGCGCTTCTAGCCTAAACTGGAGCACAGTTTTTCTTTTACATATTCAATTTATAAATGTTTCGCCTTCTGAAGTTATTATCAAACTGAGTTTGAAACATTATCAAAACCTTTAGAAAGTGAAACATCTTGCAATTGTAATTAATAATAATTAAACAGGAGAGGTTTTTTTTAAATAAGCTTGTTTTTTTATGAACTAAGCTTTAATTTTATTCAATAAGTACATAAAGAAACAGCAAAAATTAAATTGGGGTTCTACTTACTTAAAACGGAAAACATAAATAAATAAAAATTTTACTATTTCTTTCTTTAAAACCTTTGCGTAGTCTTGAATTTGAATGATATTTAAAATGCAAAGTATTTTAATGTTTTTTATACTCTGTAATTCGATAAAAAAAATGAGCAAAACGTTTGTATTCTCATTAATAATATGATTGTTACACATAAGATGGCATCACAGCCTCGACTTGGTCTTTCCACCTCCTCCGTGGCGAGTTGGTCGCCGGTCACGACACGATCCGCGAAAGGACGGGCGCGAGTTTGCTTCCCGGGACGTCCCAACGTATTATTGAATTATTAATTCACATATATCAAAGGACATGCCCTGAGCTTGTGAACGGTATGCTCCTAACCCCGCGCCTGCCATATTTGAAGATATTATAATATATAATTCTTTTATAAATTCAATAATGCTATTGTTTAATTTATAAAAACAGTTTATTTATAAACAAGCTCTACTATATAATTATTATTAAGCGTGACAGCTGCTTCCCTTCTTAAGGCATTATCAAAATGATATTGCCTAACTTTGCATAGTGCTTAAATTACAAATCATAACTTGTTTATCAATAAACGGTTTTTATAAATTAAATAATAAAATTATTGAATATATAAAAGATATCAAAATTAAAAGGAGTTCTACAACTTAAACTTGATAACAATAAACAAATATTTAGTTATTGTAGAAAGCAATCACTTTGTGGTTTGACATATTTAATAAAATAAAATACTGTTTTGTTTAAAACCACGACTTATTTTTTTTTTTAACCTTTACTCGTGGTTTTAAAAAAAACAGTATTTTATTTTATTAAATAGTTAGTTTTTTCTTCTATTGCAATAATTTACAACCCCTGCTATTTGTCAATCGTGTTGGTTCACGCAAGTGGTTCGCTACTTTTAGTGACTTGGTGGCGAATGCTTATGCCCACCAACTGCATGGCGGACCGGATCGAGAGAGGAAGACCTAACTTCCATCCATGCGGACTCTCTCGACCCGTGGAATTTCACCACAGCGGGAGTCATACGGCCGTCACCCCTCATACCCTTTTTCTTGCCGGAACTCCCTCTTCTTCCTTTCCCAAAAAAGACTCTCCATACGGCATCCCCAAAATGACACTATGTAGAACTAACGTAAAAAACACTTGGATTTCTGGATACCATTTTACTTATAGTAAAGTTAAACCTCTCGTACCCGTCACAGAACAGACATATTCTAGTGAGGCGGGCTACTTACGTGTTTGTATACGATTATTTAAAACAATAAACGCCCGGGTTGCCGGCATTAAAAAAAAATCTATTCACATTATTAACATTTAAATTATCTGTCTAAAATACTTTAATTGGATAGTATACAATTGAAAAAGTTCCTTTTTCCACTGTGAGAAAAACCATAAATGAGAACTAATAGTTGATTATAACTATAAATTCAATGTTGAGTTACGAGATCTGAATGAATAGGCATCCACCGACCTTCATCATCTCCGTTAACGTTCAGCTTCAGCTTCAGCTTGGTGATTTAGCAGAGGTGCCTGGGTTCATGGGGTGAGGTTTGTCCGAGTCTTGGCGGCGGATGCGTCTGCCCACCAGCTGCGTGGCGGGCCGGATCGAGATAGAATGTTTGAGGGAGATCCTTGAGCTTCTCCAGCCATACTCTCGGGATGGATTCATGCATCCGTCGCTCCTGGACACACTGCCCCCACTTTCCTGCCCACCCCTTGTACCATTTTCTTTCCCAGAACTTCCTCTCCATCCTTTCCGAAAAAGAACCTCCATACAGCTTCCCCAAAGGTGACGTAAGCGCTGAGGGGAATTATTTTCTTCAAGGCCTCCTGTGTGAAGATAATGTAAAAAAAATTATGCAGACATAATTAGTCTCGACGCCACCTAGCGGGAGATTTAGTATTAAAAATACCTCTCTCGCAAAAATAAAGTTGGTTGTTTTCAGTTGGAAAAATGTAATAATAAGTAATTGTCGAATGAAACACTAGTATATATTGAATTATTTGGCGGGTATTAGATAAGCCACCATAGCTCAGTGGTCAGAGCTGCTGACCGGCAATCAGATGGTCACGGGTTCAATTCCCGTTGGCGGCCAGTATCTTTTCTCGGAAGATTTATTCAATGTAGATGAGTGTTTCAGGCTGATAATTATTGATTATAATATTTGTAAAAAAAAAGCTTCACAAACAGAGGTTGGCATATAGGACCCACTACTTTTAGAAAGATAAAAATTTAACACGGTTCAAAAATATGTTTTTAACTTAACGTAATCGTAAAGCACCCAGAGTAATAGTTACCAACAGCTGAGGGGTTAACGTAAGCAATATCGGTATTACTAATCGGGGAATAATATTCAAATGTCTCATAGTTTAACCTGTGGAGCGCAATGCTTAAATCGTGACAGTGTAATTAAAGCAATTTGTCTAAAGAAACTACACGTACAAAATTGCTTAATTGTCGCCTTTTCTCTTCCTATTTTTAACAATAATAAAACACATTTATTTACTTTGATATCATTTTTATTCATACCATTGAAATACAGAATAGGAGTAAATTTTACATACACGAGAATAAACCCACTTTGCTGTTAATCGTCTTACTCTTTGAGAGACGCAACTTTTTAAACACTTACAAGTTTAGTGTAAGTTACTTCGTTCTATGAATTAATTTCCAACAGCTTTTAGGCTTTCCGTTGTATTAAAGGGATATTTTTTCTGGTATTATTAAGTATTATCTATTAATTAATTTATTTAGTAATAATTAAAATATTTTTAAATAAAAATTAAATCACACGCCGTCAATTATTTGAACACTCGATACATTCCGATTTTTTGACATTAACTCCAAATAGGAGACTCTGAGAAAAATAATTTTAAGGGCCTATGTCATCTTTGAGAATGCAGTGTGGAGGGTCTGTTGGAGGAAAATTAGGAGTGAACCTGGGTCTTGAAGAGACCTATGATGTAGGGGAGAGAAAGGGCGGATAGCAAATCGTTCCATGGCCGAGCTGTTAAAGTCAAGAACGAGTTATAGAAACGACCCGTGGCATATGTTGTCTTTGGGGATGCTGATTTGAGGGTCTTAGTCCGTTTTCCTAAAATACTCGATAATCTGATATTCTCATCGATAATTTATATGAATTAGAAGTAGTGACGATAGTACCTAATACTTGAAATAGAAGTAGTGTAATAAAATTAAGCATTCGAATGATTTCAACTGCTTCAGGGTCTCAACTATTTTTTTCTTTATTCTTCGTACTTATTTTTATTCCGTTTTTACAGGTGATTTGACTACCACATGCACGTATTATGGTAGTCGAATGCTGTGGTCAGAACCATTGGAAATTTGCATCAATAACTAGAAGAATTACGGAAATGTCGTCTGATCATTACACTAAACATAATAGTACTAGCCAGCTCAAACAAAACTTCCACTGTATTTGGCCGTCATCGAGTGTCTCGAAAATCTGATTATTTTGTTGTGCTAATCTCTACATATTTGTATCATATAGTGATAATACGAATTAAAATATTTTTTCCAAGCAATTGATTAGTCTCGTAAACATTTTCTGTATCATTTTCATTACCAATTCTTGCTAATTAGTTTTTATAACATTTTATTTTCATGGCAAATTATTGAAAAATGCGGTTAATAACTACGCGTGTAGTGTAACTTTGGCGTGATGAGAAATTATTTAATTATAACTCTTAGCCGTTTGTTGCAATCTTAAGATAATGTGTTTGACGTAGGTAATACTGTTTTATTAATAACAATAATAAAATTTACAATGCATTCCTAAACTGGCGATTTCATATTGATCATCTTCTATTTATGGAAACATCAAAGGATATTGAAATACAAACATCTTTGGCAAAACATAGTTCAGCACGGCGAAAACAAGGGTATTTCATAACGAAGAATAATGTTTAGAGAGCGGAACCAAATTCTTTTAGATGTCCATCGCTTGCGTTAATAATTGAAATACGCCTTCAACTTCCAGGATTTATCAATTTGGAGAATATTAAATGTCTTTTATATTTTGTCTATTACCTAGTTGATAATCTTTATATATAAAACAAAGTCGGGTTAGTTTCACTATTTAAAACTCAAGAACGACTGGATCGATTTTTATGATATATGATTTGTTGGATTTGTCTCCACCCTGAATAGCAGAATAACTGTTAAAAAATCGGAAAAATTCAAGAAAAAAAAATTATGAAGAGAATTCTTTTCCTCATTCATTTTGTATGGAACGTATTCTTATATTTTAAAAGAGCTGCAGCAATATTGTGATAACTATAATATTGAGTAGTGAGTGAATTCAAAAATTCAAAAACGTCAAATCTCAATGGGCTGATTGTTTTGCTTTTATTCTTAATCATATAATGCTGCCCCTCTTTCTGACACACTAAATGTCAACAGTCGAAAATGGGACAAACGGAGAGCGTATGTCTGCACCCCTCCAAAGGAAAAATACAATAGTTATAATTAATCTCCCTCACACTTATAAAGAAAATAAAACGCAATTCCCGTAAGTAAATGGAAAAGTAAGAAAATCACAAACATTATAAATCCGTACACAACGCCATCTCTGATACTGACAAAAACAAAACACGAACCGTTGCGCATCGGCAATTGCTTCTTTGTGTAATTTTAACTTATTAAAAAAAACTGAAATTAATTCAGCTAATAAGTTAACACAAGAGTGATTGATTCTGATGCGGTATGAAGTTCGTCGGGTCAGCTAGTCACAGATAAAATTTAAAAAACGTGCATCTTTTAATATGTTTAAACAGTTTACTTTCGTTTACGAGTATAATAAAGTTTGACAACTTTAGACAGAGTATTGGAACATTGCTAATCAATCCAAGGGAGCCTACTACGCCTCAATATAAAGGACTATCCAATTAAAAAAAATTGTTTTCAAAAAATTCTTCCATTTTTCCTAAAAAGAAATTTCTTCACTTATTCGAATCAGAATCTGACATCGTTCATTCCATCTCGCATTTCAAAAATTCATGTCCTTGACTCAGACTTCAGATTGTTCTTTTTGTGGTCAAGATGTGGAAACTTAAGATCACTTTTTCTTTGGTTGTTCCTCTCTAAATAAATTTCCTTTTTTCTATCAAGCGTTATCTAAAATTGCCTTCCTTCCATTCAACATATCATCTCTTCTAAGTCGGAACTCGACTGCAATCTTCCAAATAATTTTGAAATTCGCACATTTAAATAAAATTAATAGGAATATAAATTCACCTTTCCTTTCTCTGTAATTTTAAATTATGGCTAAGAAAACCTTTAAGGGTGAAAGCCAGAAATAATAATTAAAAAAAAACATACTTAAGAAATGTGACACTTATTTGATAAATCCATAAAACTCACAAAACTGGTAAAAATTACATAGCTTTATCTAATTGATAAAATCTATGACGAACCATTTATCAAAATGCCTAATTTTCCAACTAAAATGACAAAATTTCTAAAAAGATTTACCAGGCCTTCAGCGGGAGGAGTCGGACCATGACATGTCGGGGTATGACAGAATGAAGCTGAATTATGACGTCACGCGTGTGGGCGGAGCGTTCTATCCAGCAGATATACTCAGGGTCCCCCCAACAGGTCGGGATTGCCACCAGGGACACATAAATTGCCGGGGACACATAATGGGAAATAGAAATTGCGGGGCTTAACCGATTGCAACCTATTATGCATTTCGTCACGGCGAATTTGTACTGAGAAACCAGCGAATAGTCTCGTTGTAATTGTGAGAACTTTAGCCATTTTGATTTTTTCTAATGCGTTATGAACTCCTATTCAGGAATGAGTATGACTTTAAATTTAATGAAACGCTTGCTTTGAATGGCAATCATGTGCATAAGTAGATATTATTATATTTGATATTATGTTGTTCCAATCCAATGTGAAATCTCGTAATATACACAGTGATGAACAGTGGAATTTTCTATTGTTCTAAACGATAAACATACCAATTCAGTTATCTATGTATAATGTGTCGTAAGTCGTAACGATACATTATTTCGTGTTTAGTTTTATAGAAAAATATTCAAAACAACCAGTAGGTTTCTATCCAAAAAAAAACTTTCTCGAAAAAAAAAATGTATATTTCAATTATGTCTGGTTCTCATCCTTCAAGAGTGTTGTAGGCCATCATTTAAAATTACAGATAAAGGAAAGGTGAATTTAATTATTAATTTAATTTAAATGAGCAAAGTTCCGAATTATATGGAAGATTGGACTCGAGTTCAGACTTAGAAGAGATAAGTTGTTGAATGGGGGGAGGCAATGTTAGATAACGCTTGTTAGAATAGAGGATATTTATTTAGAGAGGGACAACCAAAAAATTTGTGATCTAAAGTTCCCACTACTATACCACAGAATGTACAATCTGGGGAGTCAAGGACGTGAATTTTAAAAAAGTGAGAAGGAACATTTAAATAAATAAGTTTTTATTTTTTATTAACAAAGTAATCACTCCCACGTTACTTTAATTACCTAGAATTTATTGTAGTGATACAACTTAAACTTGCGGTTTGATAAATATGTTATGATAACGATGAAAAGCGTTTAGTGGTTTCAAAACCATGAAGTAAACTGAGGCGTTTCGCAACCACAATATTAAGGAAATGTCAAATCAGAAGTTTCTGTGTTAATTTATTAGTGTCCCTATCAATATAATGATAACCGGACAAATCAAAATCATACAACTTCAACACCTTCTTTGAAAAGTCATTAAAAGTGATGTAAAAAAATTGGTTAAATAGGTATGGTTAAGTATGGGCTATTTTTCAATATTTTTTTTTTAATAATTTTTAATGACTTTACAAAGGGGTGTTGAAATTGCATGTTTCTGAGTAAGATTTCGGAAAGAATTATGCAAGATAGACAAGTTAGGAAGTGAATAGTTTGCATCAAGGAGTGGATCTAAGTACATATCTATATAAATAAAAATAAATCACCGAAATGTATATACGGGCATAACTTATGAAGTTTGTATAAAACGATTGCAATAGGTGGCACGCGAGCTGTTTGAAAACTGAATGTACCGGGACTGAATGTATGGAATGGGAGGGGAACTCGGGAGGTGGAAGGGAGGGGAACCCGGGAGGGGGAAGGTGAACCTGGAGGGGGGTCACGAGACGGGGGAGGGGGTGAGTGGAGTGGGGAGAGGGAAGGTGGAGGAGGAGGAGTGAAAACGCAAGAGAGCGGGAGAGGAAGGGGAGGCAGAAGGAGAACGGGACGAATGGGAATTGACACGCAGGGAAAAACAATTTCTTTATTTTATGGCGTAGCAACGCATGCCGGGAGCCAGTTAGTATTATTATACATCTGAAGCATATAGGATTTTATTTGACTTATTCGTACTTTGTATGTCGTATTTTTCAACAGCCCTTTTTGAAGCTATTATATAACTACAATTACAAAGAAAACATTAGATATAAGATGTCAAATTTTATATCTGTGGCGACCAGAACGGTCGCCCTCTTTAGCCACAATCCTTGCGCCGCCACTGATATAGCAAGCACATTCTCGAAAGTGTACAACTTACCTGCAGTTGTAGTGTTTCATGCAGCACACGGCTACACATTTCGGGAAGCGCATCGAAAGGCCTCGACTCAACAGCCGTCTAATTGTTACGGCCACGGAATGTTCCAGAGTCTTCTCTGCTTTGCGCGGGCGCTCGATATTACTTGGCGTTCCGGGTAGCTACTCACACGGTCGGCTATATAAAGCGCAGCGACACAGCGCTAGTCAGTCAGTCAGTTCCAGTCTCTAGTGCAAGTAACAGCTCACTATAACACATAGACAGTGCATCAAGTGATAACGCTCCAGTGCGGTAACCGCCAGGTCCACGGCGACATGCCGGATCCTGTGCCGGTGCATCATCAACCTTCAAGGACGCAACATCTCGCAGCTAACATGGTCCATAGCACCATTAGCTCAAGAGACACAATTGCCCACGACAAGTCCCACGGCGGGCCTTCTTGTCACGCAGGCAGCAACTTCTCAGCCATTGAGACTTCATTCTCCTCAGTTTACCGCAGCCCATCTCCGCGACTCACCGCGTCAAGCATCCATCCTGGACGTCAAGGTCTTCTCCACCAATACGGTGCAGAACTACATGCTGGCGACATGCAGACCCGCTACACCACTGCATCACCGAACTTCATCACTGCAACACCTACGAGCCTCATCATCATCGCTCCTGTCTGCACACTTTTACTTTACACTAAATTCACCATCGCTACGTAGCAGCAATAAAGACTGACTCAATACATCGACTGATGCCTCTCATTTTAAACGTCCCCCGTCTCTGCCGATCCGCGCGTCCGCTCCCTCATATCAAAATAAAATACACAAAAAAAATAAATTAAAACTACACTTAAATAAATTATCTTTAAGAGCTGATCTACAATAACGAAAGCATAAACGTGTTCAGTTTTAAAATGTCACCATTATTTGATACATTAATTTATTTTTATATATTACTTTCTTTAATGTTAATACTCCACAAATGCTCCCGTCTGGCGCCAGTGAGACTATGGCATCCCCAATCGAGTTTTGTTGTGAGCCTGATTATAGTAATTAGGATGTGTCAGAGGAAGGTGGGAAAGTACCTGGCTATTCAGATCTGGTCACCAAACAAGTCTTAAGCCATTTCAAGCAGCGTTTCAATATTGAATGCAAGTAATTGAGAGTCTTACCCCTCAACCACGGAGGTCGTCAAATTTGTCGTATTTTGATGTATCGATAGTAAGTATATATATATATATACTTACTATTGATACATCAAAATACGACAAATTTGACGACCTCCGTGGTTGAGGGGTAAGACTCTCAATTACTTGCATTCATATATATATATATATATATATTGACCTCTTCTCGTAATATGCTGATCCAGTAAGAAGTTATTTGACAGTGTTGATCCACCTTTAACACCGAATAACTTGGCTTTAATGGATTACTTCTGTATGAATTTGCAACAACGTTACATTAAATAGCAAGGTTGCCAGTTTCCCAGTAAAAGTAAACGAAATACTACACATAAAATTTTCGATGTTTGTATGGAAATCATACGCTTCGTAACTGTTGATCCGCCCAATTTACCATGCGTTGATGATCCGCCCAAATTGCCATGCGTTGTTGATCCACATAATCGTATATCTTATGTACCTATATGTGCTTTTACTATAAAATTGTTGATCTGACAATGACCAATCAGAATGGCGTTCAAGATGGCGTTATGAACGAAGCCTTCTGATTGGTCATAAAAAAACATATACCTATATCTGGTTTTACTGCTCATTGGTTGAGCCGATATGGAAGTTGCAAAACGTAATATTATAACGGCCGCAGCACCGACTTGAAAAATATATCTTTCTGTATTTTATAAAATTCTAATAATATACTTCCGCGGGTTTTTGTTGCTAGGCTCCGCCGCCCGGGAAACATTTATTGGATAAACACATCTGTCATACGTCATCCCAAGTGGTTCGATACTTTTGATGACTTAGCAAGGGTGCCCGGGTTCGAGGGGTGATAATGCGTTGCATTACGATCTTGGCTACGAATTCGGAAGTCGCAAGTTCAAATTTTGGCGTGCGCAATAAATTTTACTTTGATAAATATATATGATTCCTCGATAATGCATTGCATTATGATCCTTGACTACGAATTCGGATGTCGCAAGTTCAAAATTGGCGTGCGCAAGTAAATTTTATTTTGTTAAATTTGTATAATTCCTCGATAACGCGTTGCATTACGATCTTGGTTATGAATTCGGAAGTCACAAGTTCAAAAATAATAAACTTTATGTTGGTAAATATTTAGATATAATTCCTCGATAATGCGATGCAGTACGATCTTGACTACGAATTCGGAAGTCGCAAGTTCAAAATTGGCGTGCGCAAGTAAATATAATTTTGATAAATATCTACGTATGATTACTCAATAATGCGTTGCATTATGATCCTTGACTACGAATTCGGATGTCGCAAGTACAAAATTGGCGTGCACAAGTAAATTTTATTTTGATAAAAGTCTATGTATGATTCCTCAATAATGCGTTGCATTATGAACCTTGACTACGAATTCGGATGTCGCAAGTTCAAAATTGGCGTGCGCAAGTAAATTTTATTTTGATAAATATCTATATATAATTCCTCAATAATGCGTTGCATTATGATCCTTGACTACGAATTCGGATGTCGCAATTTCAAAATTGGCGTGCGCAAGTAAATTTTATTTTGATAAATATCTATGTATTATTCCTCAATAATGCGTTGCATTATGATCCTTGACTATGAATTCGGATGTCGCAAGTTCAAAATTGGCGTGCGCAAGTAAATTTTATTTTGTTAAATTTTTATAGTTCCTCGATAACGCGTTGCATTACGATCTTGGTTATGATTTCGGAAGTCACATGTTCAAAAATAATAAATTTTATGTTGGTAAATATTTAGATATAATTCCTCGATAATGCGTTGCGGTACGATCTTGACTACAAATTCGGAAGTCGCAAGTTCAAAATTGGCGTGCGTAAGTAAATTTTATGTTGATAAATATCTATGCATGATTCCTCAATAATGCGTTGCATTGTGATCCTTGACTACGAATTCGGAGGTCGCAAGTACAAAATTGGCGTGCACAAGTAAATTTTATTTTGATAAATATCTATGTATGATTCCTCAATAATGCGTTGCATTATGATCTTTGACTACGAATTCGGATGTCGCAAGTTCAAAATTGGCGTGCACCAGTAAATTTTATTTAATAAATTTGTTTTATTCCTCGGTAACGCATTACAATACAGTCGTAAGTTCATATTGTATTTTATTTTGATAATATATGTATATGCTCGGGTTCAAGGGATGAGATTTGTCTAGGTCTTTGCGGCGAACGGGTTTGCCCACCTACTGCGTTACGGACTGGATCGGGAGAGACTGGTTGAGGGAGACCTTTTTTCTTACATTAGCTCCACACAGGAAGCCCTGAAGAAAATAAATCCCCTCAAGGCCAATGTCATCTTTAGGGATGCAGTGTGGAGCGTATTTTTAGGAAAGGAAAAAGAGGATGTTCAGGGAAGGAATGGGGTAGTAGGTGTGAGTAGGAATCTGGGGGTCAGTATGTCTAGGAGTGACGGACGTGTGAATCCATCCCTCCCATTTCGTTGCAAGGCGATGTTCCGAAAGGTTCCATGTCAACTCAGAAATAAACCAACTCATTATAACTCAGAACCTCCTTAGAAAGGTCATTAAATGCTATGAAAATATAATTTTAAAAAAGCCGGTAACCCTAACCTAACTTAACCTATTCAACCTATGTTTTCTGAAGTGCTTCTCAGTATGTTTCATTATGAGTTGTTCCACCGTTCACCGTTCCGAAAGGCGATCATTCTAATCTAACACACTTCTACTATCTACTACACTATAAAGAGGTAAGATTTGTTTGTTTGTTTGTTTGCATTGAATAGGCTCCGAAACTACTGAACCGATTTGAAAAATTCTTTCGCTGTTGGGAAGCTACACTATTCCCGGTTGACATAGGCTATATGATATTTTCAAAAAAAATTAGGGATCGTTACTAAAAGTCCAATAATGTAACCCAAGGTGTATAAAAATTACCTAAAATATTCTTTACATCGCGTGCGCTGCGAAAACTATTAATGATAGAATAAAATAATGTAAAACGACTTTGTAGAACACATCATTATTTACAAAAAAGGTCGCGACAGCATATGTCTAACTATTATGGTTATGCCACAATAATTATTCTTTTATTTTAAAAAAATTATTAAAATGTCGCGCTTGAAAAGGCTATTTATTTGTATCTTGGTTTTAATCCTTATCAAAATAAATTACTTCATATTCAAGACTGTTTCAATATCTGTATACAACTTTTTGAATTATTTAATAAAATCTTTCTTTTTTATTGCTTTTGTGTGATATAGGTATGCAATAATACTTCAAACCAAATTTTTTTTACCAAGGTTTTTCTAATAAAGCACCGATAAAAATCGTCATCTATGAAGACCTATCTTTTTTTAATTTAAAGACAATGTACTTAAATAAAATAGTATTCAAGCGTACGAAAACACACAACTTTTGAATAAAAAAACATGTTCCATGGATAAACCGTTGGTAGAATGCCAGTTTACTCCCTCTCTACATTTTTTTTATAATACATTACTAAACAACCTTTAGGCTAGTAATTCTGAGGCAAAATGAATTGGGATATGGAGGACATTTTTTTAAAATCGATGTGGACGGGGAATAATTTTAAATATGGGGAGAAATTTTAAATCGATGTATATGGGACGGGGTAAATGAAATACAGTTAATTACAAATAATAATATTATTTTATTTATTTATTTGTTTACGACTTGATGGATTTTACATGTGATTAAATTGTACAGGAGCATTATAACAAGTATATAGCATAATAAGAAGTACATAATACATAAAATAATAAACAGAGCATGAGAGACATAAGTAGGCACAACACAAGTGTTTATTTCATAAAAAAATATTTTGCATTATGATAAACTAATAATTATTATCTACTCTAAAAACAAACTAAATCTAAACTAAAAGCTACGAATCCGGTGGTTGAATTCCTTTGTACAATTCACTTATCGAATACTCATACCTCTCATACACAATGAGTATTCGATAAGTGAATTGTACAAAGGTTGGTTGAATTCCTTTGTACAATTCACTTATCGAATACTCATTGTGTATGAGAGGTATGAGTATTCGATAAGTGAATTGTACAAAGGAATTCAACCAGCGGATACGTAGTTTTTAGTTTCGTAGTTTTAGTTTGTTTTTAAGGTAGATAATAATTATTAGTTTATCATAATGCAAAATATTTTTTTATGAAATAATCCCTTGAAAAGAAGTTTACCAAATTTAGTCTCAATAAAATAATTAATAATGTGCAATAAAAGCGTCGATCAAGTATAAAGTATAATAATTTTTTTTTTTAAATGTTACACAATCAAATACGGGTACTGTAAAAATGTAATTATATAAAATAAGATTCCAAATATTATAATCAAAATTATCAGCCTGAAACACTCATCTACATTGAAAAAATCTTCCGAGAAAAGATACTGGCCGCCAACGGGAATTGAACCCGTGACCATCTGATTGCCGGTCAGCAGCTCTGACCACTGAGCTATGGCGGCTTATCTAATACCCGCCAAAGCCATAAGCCGCCATAGCTCAGTGGTCAGAGCTGCTGACCGGCGATTTGCCTACAGCAACACATTTGAGCTACAGCTCAATTCTTATGAACTTTGATCGGTACGGTACTTGAACTACATTAAAAAATTGGTTTGGTTTAAGTCAAACCGGTAAACTACTATCCGGTGAACTTTGGTTTAAAGTGAAACCGGTAATCTACAATAATTTGATGAACTTTGGAGTCACACCGGTAGTCAAACAGTTGAGCTTTCACACCCTTCAGCCTCACAACATATCCCAATTAGGGATGCAATAGTCCTACTGGCTACGAGCATTGGAGGTTATTATCCACCACTTACCCGCCCTGGTATAAGTAACAGATGGTTACTCCTTCAAGGCTCTCGCAAGGACTCTAATTTTTTTGAAAGAACGAAGCTACATTTAGTTTAGAAAGAATTTCACAAAAAATCTAAAACACGATCTGGTTTGGGAGTGTACTTCATAGTATTATTCATTTACTTATAAAGTTTTTCAGCCACGCAATATGTTGTATGGGGACACCGTAGTTCAATTGATAATAACCGGATAATGATTAATTGTTAAAATTATTAATCTTTTATGCTGACGAAGATAACATTGTTTTTGAAACATGTCGATAATATTAATAAAATAGTGGTGTTTACAAAATTACTTATTCTCATTGAAGCAATAATGAAGCCACAAAGTTTATTTGCGAAGTTTGAAGAAAAAAAAATTACCTACACTTCATATTTGATTTCGAATGTGCATCATGCACTAATTAATATACACGATAAACAGACGTCATGATTACAGACATTGCCAAGTCTGGCGGTGATTATAACACTATTCACATTGATTAATATTATAGTTTTCCCATAAGTTTTGGAGTAGAAAACTGTATTTCCTGTAAATGTTCAACAGAAATTATGGTCACCTCTGGTCGGAAATCGTTTGTTTACTTTTAAAATTAATATGTATCACAATATTTTAACCACTCAGGTATTTTGCGATTATGCAAGTTTTTTGTCTTAAACGAACTGCCAGATTTATAAAACTTTGTGTTATTTCCGCTTCACAATTAAGGGTCAATAAATGGAACATATCTGAACGTAGCCGAATACTAAAAACTGTCACACATCTGCCGGATCTGCCCTGATGAAGGACACTGCAACGCTGTCCGAAACGTCGGCCAAAGAAGGAGGTAGCGCAACACGGTATAACACCCCATAAACAAATAACAGAAAAAAACTAAAAACTTGAAACGTTTGTTTGAAATAAGGTTTCAAATTGTTATATTACAAAAAAATATTAACATTTATAAATATTAAAATTTAGAAAGCAAACATAAAAATATTGTAAAAATGACTCACGCGATGTTTTTATGTGGAAACGGTACTAAAATCACTGATTATGTAAAAATAACACTTATTCTATTGAAAAAATAAACAATTTTGTCACCTACCTTTTACCATTTCATACAAGAATATTTAAAAAATTAATAATGTCTAACAGCGCGTAGGTGATTTGGGGGTGAAAACTGTTTCTACAAAATTAGTATTTTTTATGTACTTCTATGGACAACTTTGAATAGAAATGTGAAGCATTCAATATGGATCTTCTACTTTTTGTTTTAGGGTTATCACTAGAACAATAACAGAGTTATAACGACTTCTGTGGGAACACACGAAAAAACGCGCTTATTTTACGGCTATTGTTATATATATTAACACGCTTACGTATCCGAGTGGTTGAAATATTCTAAAAACCATTGTATTAAAGACCGGATGTCGGTAACTTGATATATTCATGTTGCCGCCATTTAAAAATATATCTGAATATTATTTTAAATTTTTAGCAAATCTACAGTGTGGTAACAAATTCAATAAAAATTAATCAATTTTTACGATTATGTTTTATGTTAAAACTTATTTCACAGTAGCCTCATTAGTATTAATTAATGAAAATGTGGGCCGAACTGCATTGGCAAATTTTATTTATTACATAAACATAAAATTTCAGGGACAGAAAGAATCGACTGTGTACCAAGTTTCATCTCGATTATGTGACGGAAAGTGGATTTTTTAGACTTTTGAGACTCAAACAAACTCAGAATTCCAAGTAAATGTGATACTTAAGAGGAATATAAACGCTAGAAGTATTTCGATTCTCGTGCCTGCAAAATTTGCAATCGAGCGTCTTATTTGCGCGCGGCAAGTAAGCGAAAAAGTGGTTTTTATTTATTTTGTCCATAATTTTATAAGAGTGAAAAAAAGTTAGAACATAGAAAACCTCAAAAATGGTCTTACCCATAAAGGAGTATTTTTATAAAAATGTTTCTTGTATTACTTCATAGTTAAGTCATGAAAAAACATTTTTTTAGTGGTTTACGCTTATTTTGTTTTTGTTATTTAAATAATAATTTTATTCTAATTCCATTACATAAAAAACCTAGTAAAAGCTTCAATTTATCCGTAGCATATTTTTTGATGTTGATACTGTAAGCCAATTCGTCATAAAGATTAATCTAAATAGGATTTCACGTATAACTTCACCTTAAAAGAACGCCTCTATATTATATGTAGATGGCGCGAGTTTAATTATTTTAGCGTAAAACTTTTTTTTTTAAGTTGTGCTTTAAAATATTAAGATGAATTAATTGTTTGCGCCCGTACAGTTGCAATATGAATATGAATAAATAGTTTTTTTGGTTTGAATAAATCTTTCAAGAAAGGCGTACAAATACAATAATGGATTGAATTACCGATACAATATGGTATTTGTTTGCCATTTTTGAAAGATTTATTTAAACCAAAAAAACTATTTATTCATATTCATATTACGCATGAATGGGCGCTAACAATTCATTCATCTTAATAAGGCACTACTTGTAAAAAGCGTGTTCCCTAAAATAATTAAACTTGCGCCATCTATGAAAGAGTAGATTGTGAAATCTTTTTAATATCACTTTAATATAAAAAGGCGGCTCCTTGGCCGTCGCCGTCGTAAGAAAGTATTAATTATGATTTCTAAAATATTTTCTTAAGTAAGGTAAAAACAATGATATAATTTTTTTTTTTTTTTAATTAAGCTAGTCATTCCCGAGATAGTATACTTTTAGTTAAAAACTAGCAGACCAGGCCACATGTTGCTGTGACTAACGAAACATAACGCCATCACAACGCCACGCCACTACCCAACCTTTATAACCAACGCCATCTGTTAAATCAAATCGACACCGCCCGCTTGCTGCCGACTGCCCGATGCCCACTGCCTGCTTGCCAGCCCTATTTCAGCCAATTAACACAAAACCTTGACAAATTATATACTCTAAAACCTTCCTCATGAATCACTCTATCTATTGGTGAAAACCGCATGAAAATTTGTTGCTTAGTTTAAAAGATCTAAGCGCACAGACAGCGGAAGCGACTTCATTTTATACTATGTAAAGGTAACACAATTTTTTGCCCAAAAAAATAACATAATAAATACCTACTCTAAAGAACTACTTTTCGAAAAAAATGTCCTTACTTATTAAAACGTGCTTTATTTTTTAAACAACTGATAAACAAAAATATACCACACATAATTTCATTTTTCTCAGTTAAAACGCAATTTTTAGTAATGGGATATGCGATTAGATGTTTTTAAATATTTAAAAAAGCGGGATTTCAATGGTTTTTACTTCGGGCATTCTTCATTGAAGTTCAAAGTTGATAAGCTTTTAGCCATTCCAAATAATAAAAACATCTATATAAATAAAATAATTAAAAAAGAAAAAATCGATAATTATTTTCTTCCAAACATTTTTAAACACCCAGTTTGTTTTGAACACCTGCACTCATGCCTAGCCAGAAGTGTGAACGGGCTCTACCACCCACAATGATAATCCACACTATGGAAACTATTTTCAAGGCACTCCGTAAAAAATGATACCGAACGAGTTGGTTTAATTTTTACGTAAAAGTAAAGAAAATACATTGCTGTGAACCGTTTTGAAATATTTGACATTTGTAATCCATTGAAGATATGCATGTTACATGATGTATGTTTTAAAATATTTTTGGCAGCAATTCAGCAAACCTACATACATTAATATTATATTTTCGTTTTTTGTTTTGTGTTGGCTACCTCCTTCTTTAGCAGACGTTTCGGACAGCGTTGCAGTGTTCATCGTCAGGGCGGATCCAGCAGATCCGACGATGTCTGCGACAATCTGCCGGATCTGCCCTGATGATGGACACTGCAACGCTGTCCAAAACGTCGGATAAAAAAGGAGGTAGCGCAACACGGCATAACACCTAAAAAACAAACAACGAAAATGCTTTTGGCCGTGAAAATCTAAAAACTTATCATTAATATTATAGGTATATTGGGAAGAGGATTACGCACACCACCGCCCCGGGAACCATTTATTGATTAACCAAACCTTTGCCATAGGTCATACCAAGCGGTTCACTACTTTCAGTGACTTAGCAGGGGTGCCCAGGTTCAAGGGGTGAGGTTTGTCTAGGTCTTTGAGGAGAATGTGTTTGCCCACTTACTTCATGGCAGGCCAGAACGGGAGAGACTGATTGAAGGAGACCTAACCTAGAACTCTTCTATTGGACTCTCTCAACCCAATTTGGGAGGTTGAGAGAGTCCGATTTGTTCCATCGCCCCGGGAACCATTTATTGGATAACCAACACCTCCGCCATAGGTCACCGCAAGAAACTCACTACGTTTAGTGACTTAACAGGGATTCCCGGTTTTAAGGGGAGAGGTTTGTCCAGGTCTTTGCGACGAATGCGATTGCCCACCTACTGCGTGGCGGGCCAGGTTGGGAGAGACTAATTGAAAGAGTCCTAACCTAGAACTCCCTCAACTCGCCTCTCAACTGGGAATAACATGGGAGGTGGATAAGTGTATCGTCGCCCCGAGAACCATTTATTGGATAACCAACACCTCTGCCATAGGTCACCCCAAGTGGTTCTCTCTGTTCGGTGACTTAGCGGGCGTGCCCGATTCCTCGGGTAAGATTTGTCCAGGCCTTGGCGATGGATGCCTCTGCCCACCTGCTGCGTGGCGGGCCGGATCGAGATCGAGAGACTGGTTAAGGACGGCCATTAAATTTTCTGCAAGTCTAGGATGAATATTTATTTTTATTTAGAACAATGAGTTAAACTTCAAATTGTAAAATTTAAATAAATGAAGACAATATTAGCGAAACTCAATCCAAAATCTGAAACAGAAAAATCAGAAAGAGGTACGGTCACATCAGGGACTCCAAGCCAGGACCTTCGGCTTTCCGGGCAGCAGCTCTAACCATTGCGCTAAGCTAATTAATTAGTCCCCATCCGATTCTGTCATTTTTAACCGTTTCATACTTCGACTAGAAACTACCAACATTATCTTCATTTTCGTAACGCAAATTTTATTGGCTGCTATCTGTATGAAAGATTGCAAAATTCAACCAGAACTAAATATAATCTAGATAGTGTCTTGGATAAAGTTATCAATTTTTATTTAATATGCGACGTCTATTGACTTTTCTGCAAGTCTAGGAGGAATATTTATTTTTAACTATGAGTAAAACCTCAAATTGTAATTTTGTAATATAATCAAATATTTTAAGATAATTTTCACGTTCTATTCAAGTTCCGTCATTATATCATTATAGGCCAGTTGCTCTATCAATCTGAAATAATACAGAATTTGAATAGAACTTACACAGGTCGTAAGAAAATAATTTCAAATATTTGATGAATCCGTAAAATTTTTTGAAACAACCCGTCTTTAGTTTCATTAGCTCCAGATAGAAGAGAGCATCTGGGACTATTGTGCGGTACATTCATAAAATACCTATATTAGTCCCTCGACCCGTCTCCCAACAAAGGAATATCAATTTGGAGGCGGATATGTGTAACTCCGCCCCGGGAACTATTTATCGGATAACCAACATCCTTGCCGTAGGTTACTCCAAGTGGTTCACAACGTTTGGTGACTTAGCAGGGGTGCCTGGGTTTAGAAGTTGAGATTTGTCTAAGTCTTGGCGGAGAATGCGTTTACCCACCAACTGCGTGGCGGACCGGATGGATTATGAATTCTCCAATCAGACTTTCTCAACCCTTTCCCCAAACGGGGCTATTTTTAAACTCGTGGTAACTTTAGAATAAAATGTCCGAATTGAATAATTCAAAAAGTTAAATAAAGGTATTGAAGCAGTCTTGAATATGAAGTAATTTATTTTGATAAGGATTAAAACCAAGATACAAATAAAGAGCCATTTGACGCGGCGTCATTTTAATTAAATTTTTAAAATAAATAAACACTTTTTGTGGCATAACTATAATAGTTAGACATATGCTGTCGCGAAACTTTTTGTAAATAATGATGTTTTCTACAAAGTCGTACTACATTATTTTATTCTATTGTTAATAGTTTTCGCAGCGCACGCGATGTAAAGAATATTTTAGGTATTTTTTTTACACCTTGGGCTACATTATTGGAGTTTTAGTAACGATCCCTAATTTTTTTTTGAAAATATCATATAGCCTATGTCAACCGGGAATAGTGTAGCTTCCTACCAATGAAAGAATTTTTCAAATCGGTTCAGTAGTTTCGGAGCCTATTCAATGCAAACAAACAAACAATCAAATCTTTCCTCTTTAAATAGTGTTAGATTGGTTCCATGCAAACTCAGAAAGAAACCAACTCACAATTCAGGTCATTAAGATGAAGCCATACTAAATAATGCAAAATCATACAAAATCGTATGTTTTTGTTTTGAAAATTTGACCGCTTAGACGTATTATAAATGCTTCAATTAAATACTTCGTGTAGAACATACCTTGGCCCTTAAAAATATCGGTCATTTTTTTAATGTCTTTTAATAAGCTTAGAAAAAATAAAGTATTAGGTCTATAAAAACATTTTTTAGTGCAAACTCTCCTACTTATAAACACTTTTTCGGATATGGTTTTATTGCATAATGTGGCAAATTCAGTTTCTTATATAGCGGAGAAACAACGTGTTAGGGTCCGCGCTGCTTGTTTTCGTGAAATCAATTTAAAAATTCCGTTTTATTACAATAAACAATGCATAAAAAAGGAATTAATGTTTTTTACAGGCTTTTACGAAATCAACATGTAAAAAAAAATCTCAAATATCTTTTCCAACCTTTCCAAAAGCTTTTTCTCAAGTATTTTTAAACTCCTCCCATAAAAGGGCGTGAATTCAAATTTCGATTTTTTCCTGTACTAGTGGATCGTCTTAAAAGCTATGAAAACATAATTTTAAAATAGCCGGTAACCAGAGGCGGCCCCTGCCTTGTAGGCCAGTCAATAAAGGCTCAAAATGAGACTAACCCAAACATTAATTCCTCCGTCGATGAAATTTTGCAGTTACAATAAAAAATAAAAAATAAAACCAACCTTTATACCTTATTTTATTGTATTTTTGTTATATGTTTATGGTCAGTTAGTAAATGATCTTTGATGTTAGTTTCGCAAAGTAATGTTAGTAAAATGTTAAACTTTTTTCATATTATAATATATTTTGATATTATAATATGAAAAATGAACAATAAAACGATAAAAATAAAAACTGATCCCAATTGCTGTCATTTGTAAATACATAGATATTATAATGTCTTATAATTAATATTATTATTCAACAACAGTAATTTTCAATCAAATAAATAGGCATTTGTCAAAATAATTAATTAGTTAAAATAACATTGTATTACGTAAGTATTTTAAAATTAAAATGAATATAGAAGCTTACGTCTATTTCATTGATTTTAACAACGCTTTCAGAATTTGAGTTACGAAAAAACCTCATTTACAATGCCACAATAATTTAAAAATAGACATTGAGTTATTTTATAATGCACTTTTATAATCAAAATCAAAAGTCAAAATCTAAATCTAAATCGAAATCGAAATCGAAATCAAAAGTCAAAATCAAATTCAAAATCAAAATCAATATCTCAAACCAACACCAAAATCAAAGTCAAAGTCCAAATCAAAATTAAAATCTCAAACCAAAACCAAAATCAAAATCAATATCCGAACTTGCGACATCCGAATTCGTAGTCAAGATCGCACTGCACTGCATTATTATTGTATTATACAAACGTTTCAAATAAAAATTACCTCCGCACGCCACAATTCGAACTGGCGACTTCCGAATTCGTAGCCAAGATAGTGAGGCAGTGCATTATCGAGGAATTATATGTATTTATCAAAATAAAATTAACTGGCGCATGCCATTTAAACTTGCGACATCCGAATTCGTAGTCAAGATCGCACTGCACTGTATTATTGTTGTATTATACAAACGTATCAAATAAAAATTACCTCTGCACGCCACAATTCGAACTTGCGACTCCCGAATTCGTAGTCAAGGTCGCAATGCCCCTTAGATATCGTTGAATTATACATTTAAATCAAAATAATATTTACTTTCGCACGCAACAATTTGTTCTTGCGACTTCCGAATTCGTATTGATCGTAATGCAATTTGTTCTTGCGACTTCCGAATTTGTAGAGATCGTAATGCAATGCATTATCGAGGAATCATACGTATTCCCCGATAATGCATTGCATCCCCAAAGAAGACATAGGCCTTGACGGGATTTATTTTCTTCAGAGCTTCCTGTGTGGAGCTAATGTAAAAAAAATAAGGTCTCCCTCAACCAGTCTCTCCCAATCCGGTCCGTAATGCAGTAGGTGGGCAAACCCGTTCACCGCAAAGACCTAGACAAATCTCATCCCTTGAACCCGAGCAGCCCTGCTAAGTCACAAAAAATCAGTCTCTCCCAATCCGGCTTGCCACGCAGTAGGTGAGCGAACGCGTTCGCCGCACGGACCTAGACAAATCTCACTCCTTGAACGGAGCACTCCTGCTAAGTCACGAATGTCACTGCAAAGTGACATATGACAGAGGTGTTGATTACCCAAAAATGGTTCCCGGGGCGGTGGTAATCATACCCGCCTCCCAAAATTAAGGTATACCTTAAGTGGTTCGCTATGTTTGGTGACTTAACCGGGGTGCCCAGGTTCATGGGGTGAGGTTTGTGCGGGTCTTAGAAGCGGAAACGAAAACAAAATCAAAAGTCAAAATCAAATTCAAAATCAAAATCAAAATCTCAAACCAACACCAAAATCAAAGTCAAAGTCCAAATCAAAATTAAAATCTCAAACCAAAACCAAAATCAAAATCAATATCCGAACTTGCGACATCCGAATTCGTAGTCAAGATCGCACTGCACTGCATTATTGTTGTATTATACAAACGTTTCAAATAAAAATTACCTCCGCACGCCACAATTCGAACTGGCGACTTCCGAATTCGTAGCCAAGATAGTGAGGCAGTGCATTATCGAGGAATTATATGTATTTATCAAAATAAAATTAACTGGCGCTTGCCATTTAAACTTGCGACATCCGAATTCGTAGTCAAGATCGCACTGCACTGTATTATTGTTGTATTATACAAACGTATCAAATAAAAATTACCTCTGCACGCCACAATTCGAACTTGCGACTCCCGAATTCGTAGTCAAGGTCGCAATGCCCCTTAGATATCGTTGAATTATACATTTAAATCAAAATAATATTTACTTTCGCACGCAACAATTTGTTCTTGCGACTTCCGAATTCGTATTGATCGTAATGCAATTTGTTCTTGCGACTTCCGAATTCGTAGAGATCGTAATGCAATGCATTATCGAGGAATCATACGTATTCCCCGATAATGCATTGCATCCCCAAAGAAGACATAGGCCTTGACGGGATTTATTTTCTTCAGAGCTTCCTGTGTGGAGCTAATGTAAAAAAAATAAGGTCTCCCTCAACCAGTCTCTCCCAATCCGGTCCGTAATGCAGTAGGTGGGCAAACCCGTTCACCGCAAAGACCTAGACAAATCTCATCCCTTGAACCCGAGCAGCCCTGCTAAGTCACAAAAAATCAGTCTCTCCCAATCCGGCTTGCCACGCAGTAGGTGAGCGAACGCGTTCGCCGCACGGACCTAGACAAATCTCACTCCTTGAACCGGGCACTCCTGCTAAGTCACGAATGTCACTGCAAAGTGACATATGACAGAGGTGTTGATTACCCAAAAATGGTTCCCGGGGCGGTGGTAATCATACCCGCCTCCCAAAATTAAGGTATACCTTAAGTGGTTCGCTATGTTTGGTGACTTAACCGGGGTGCCCAGGTTCATGGGGTGAGGTTTGTGCGGGTCTTAGAAGCGGAAACGAAAACAAAATCAAAATCAAAATCAAAATCAAAATCAAAATCGAAATTGAAATCGAAATCGAAATCGAAATCAAAATCGAAATCGAAATCGAAATCAAAAATCAAAATAAAAACAAAATCAAAAATCAAATTCAAAATCTCAAACCAAAACCAAAATCAAAATCAATGTCAAAATCATAATTAAAATCTCAAATCAAAACCAAAATCAATATCAAAATCTCAAACCAAAAGCAATATCAAAATAAGAATGCAAATAAAAATTAAAATCAAAATCAAAATTAAAATCTCAAACCAAAATCAAAATTAAAATCTCGATCCAAAATCAAAATCGAAATCCAAATCAAAATCAAAAACAAAATCAAAATTAAAATTAAATCTTAAACCAAAATACATTAAAAAAGAAATGAAATAGAACGAATTGAAATAAGAACGTACAGGTACCTACTAAAAGAAGCTAAAAAGTACGACAGACGGGCACCTTTGTTGGCGGTCAAAACTTGGCATTTATATGGATCAACAAAAAAAAACGTGTAAAATGTATAAGACACCGAACAATGGGCGTGGCTTACAGCGAAATCTTGATGGTATAAATTGATCCACATGGATCAGGATGTGTATGCCAGCTTGTGTAATGGATCAGCATATCCGGATGGATCAACACGTCCGAACGGATCAACTTAAAACTGGTGTACCGTCGCGCAAGATCAACGTTTTACGAGAGGAGATAAATATATATATATATATATATATATATATATTATTATCATATCATTATTTTTTCTCGTTATGATTAATTATTACCTTGGTTGGTTGGTAAGACTCTCAATTACTTGCATTCATATATATATATATATATATATATATATATATATATATTATTATCATATCATTATTTTTTCTCGTTATGATTAATTATTACCTTATCGCTTCATATCATAAACAAATGTCCTTTAAAAATATTTTTAAAATCTGAGCCTGAAAAATTTCGCACAAGTTAAAAATATATTTATGAACATATATTCAAAGGAAAAAATTAAACTACTTACTACGCAAAATTTTTTTCACCAACGCGTTTTTTTAGATTTTGAATAAATACATAAAATAGTCAGGTAACACATGTAATATTTCCTTCATAAATTTTCCTATAATATACCTCTGGACTTTGGAAACAAAGGACCATCAAATAATGTCCTTTAATAAATATTGGGTGATTTAAAAAGATAACCAAATGCTCTTAAATTTGAGCCAAAGTCTCAATATTCATTTTAATTTTATTTTTATCATTTTATTTTTGGGATAGTTCATAGCAAATCTTAAATTACATACATAAATTATACATTATACTTGATTAATATTATACTTGCAATTTCGGTATGGGTACATTAACTTCTGTTAATGAAAATCCTCCGGTCCTGAGGAAAATAATTACCCCGGGGCCTATATCATCTTTGAGGATGCTGAGTGGAGGGTCTTTTTAAAGAAAGGAAGGATAGGAAGTTCTGGGAAGGTAAAGATATGAGGGTTAATAGGTTATAGTTGACTCTAGGGTTCAGTGTGTTCGGGTCATCCGCCCCCAAAACCTAGACCAGTGATTCTTAACGGGGGCGCCAGCGCCCCCGTGGGCATTTTGGAGGTCTGGGGGGGCGTTTTAAAATTTTTACCATTTAGGGGGCGCTGCAAAAGTTCCGAGTGGGCATTGTGTCAATACAAAAATTTTTACTGAGGTTTAGTACTCAATGTCAATGTAATAATGATGTGTTTTATTTATACTTCTCATTATTTTTTATTTGAGTAGGAAATCCATAGCCCAGGCCCCCCTGTTAAGTCACCAAACAGAGCGAATCACTTGAGGTGACCTATTGACATAGGCCCTGACGGAATTATTTTTTCGCTAACGTAAAATAAAATAATAATAATAAAATAGTTAATATGCCAATTATGATCTCTCCATGGATGATAGTGAATAATGAAAATGTGACAGTAAAAGGTTTTTTTTGTGTTGGTATGTGGGTATATTATGAATGTATTATGTGAGGCAAAAGAAGGGCGGGAAACGATTTGATGGCACAGAGGAGTCCAGATCTATTTTCCATCTCAACACAAAGAAGACACCTGGTGATGACGATGATAACAGCAAGCCACACCCATGAATCATAGATAACTTGCCGATGATAGTGATGGTACGGTACAAAATAACGCAATCTTTCAACCTTCAACCGACGGTATACAATTGTACGTTCGTCATTTGAACCACGAAATAACGTTGCATTTTTTACGTATAGTTTTGGCTGTAAAACATGTCAAGGATACAAGTATCAAAGATGTTCGCAGGATGTTGTTCGTTAAGTTATGAGCTTGCAATAATTGATATAGTTTAAATAATAATTCATCTACTGATTCATAATCGTAAAGCATGCCAAGAACACGTCCCCTCATGCATCAATCATGAATAATATAAAAGAGCATCATGTTATTATGGAACGGCCTGGAACTTATATTATTATTTCAATGCGTTTTTTGAAGGTGAGATAGTTTTTGGATAAAGGGTCGACATGTGACCCAGTGGTGTGTCCATTAGGGTCATTTTTCAACACTTTTAAGAATAAATGTAAAATCTGGAGGTCGGTGTGTCCAGGAGCGACGGACGAATGAATCTAGGCGATGTTCCGAGATCAAAAAGGTCTCCTTCTCACTCTTCCAGCAGAGATCAAAATTCTCTTCCGATCCCGAATATGGCAGTGTGAATGTGGCAGACGCATCCGCCGTCAATACCCGAACAAAACCCCAACCCATCAACAGTACTAAGTCACCAAATGTAGCGAACCACTTTGGTTAACTTGTGGCAGAGGTGTTGATTATACAATGGTTTGGTTTCCAGGGTAACGGAACCCATATCTCCTCCTAATTTGATAAAATTTTAAAAAAACATCACATGAAATATTAAAATGAAACAAAACTGCATTGAAATAAATAAAAAAATCACACAATAATAAGGGTGCTAATGAAAAAAAAAATATCCGCAAATATTACAAACGCAAAAATTTGCTATACATTTCTAAGAAATCAGCGCCTTTCGAGCAACTATTACTTTCTTGCTAGCCTTTACAATTTTATGTAATCTTTAGTGAAAATAAAGATTACATAAAATTGTTTTTTGAACTCCAAACCAAGTACTGATAAATATGTATATAGTCGTATGTACCATCAGTATAAAAAGTCTTCAATTGAACACAGAGTTCACAGACCATCACAGCAGATGAACCAGAGATCCTTGGCGAACACGTTTCATGGGGAACGATCCATAGCTATATTATATGAATACCCATAATAATTACGGTCCTGCAGAGATGGCTCTGCCGATAACGAGTATCATGGAAAGTGAAGCAACAATAATAATTATATTTTTAATATTATTCATACTTCTTCTTGTTCTGCCGATTGGATCACGCCTGGGGAGAAATGAGTTGTTATACACTCTTCTTCGTAACAGTAATACAACCGCGTTGTGGACCTCGCTGCATCAATACTTGTTGCAAAAGTTGTAGATTGTTCAATGTACATTTTATGTACCTACTTGTGCAAGTCAACGGTTAACATTATTTTTAAATAATGGGTCCAGTGTACAGATATAATATTTTCTTGTCAGCTTCATTAGGGGCAGAAGTTAGCTGGTAGTAGGTGGAGGATCGTTGAATTTAGGATATTAAATAAAATTATTTATTTATTAACTCATTTAAGCGCCCATGGGGCTTTTACACTGGGTACATTATACTTACAATTAGTAATAAATATTAGATTATATTATTAGTAATAAAATAATAAACCTAAATTTTCAGAAATCATACGATGACATAAAATAAAAATTTAAGTGTGTTTTGAACTTAGAAATTGTTACAATAAAAATGTCGATGTCATTTGCATATTTCTTTGCTAAACCATGTAAGTTGAAGAGTTGTCCAGTGTATTCTATAATTTGTTTATGAATGGTGACATTGAAATACGTCCTCTGCCTAGTGAGTCGAGTAGGTTCTCTTAAATTGACCACACTCAAGAGTTTGCAATAATCGAGCTCCGAATTTCCACTTTAAAAAAAGAAATGTAGGTCACTTGTTCTTCGCCGATCCTCAATAATATTTAAACCACAAATCTCCTCTTTTTTCTCATGAAATTAATTTAGAAAACGAAAAAAGAGGAATTATTGACTGGGGGGAGCGAAATCCTTTTTCGTTTTTTTTTTTCAATTTTTATTTCATTTAATGTTAACTCAGCCGTTTTCATATCCATCTGATGTAAATTTTGTTTGATAGTTCCTTTTCCGTTTCAAAATGGTGATCGTTTTTATGATACAGTAAAGATTATTTTTTGAAATGTGGGTTTTCCGTGTTTATTATTCGCATTTTTTCAATATTCTTCCTCCCCGAAGAAAGTTTTAAAATAGGATCGTCATTGAGAAAGTGACGTTACTTTAGACAAGTTGAATTATTATGACAAATTATTTGAAATTGAAAAAAAAATGTTATAAAAAATGATTTCTTTTAATTAATTATTTAGGTGTTTAGGTATTAACCTACAAATCTGAAGATTTTAAAGCAAATTTTCATTTGATTTATTATAAGAGAACATCTGAAAAGTTTTTTTTTTGAAGCGAGGCGTACTGTTCACAAAATTACATTCCGTTTTTTTACATAAACTCCATATAGTAGGCTCTAAGGAAAACAATTTCCCTCAGGGCCTATGTCTTCTCTAAACATGCTGTGTAGAGGGTGGCAGTTTGGGAAAAATCTGAAAGTTTTTAATTGTTTCACATTTGCTGGGTAGGTAAAGGTATGATTATTTAAATCATATTTACTGGCATTATTCTATGCCTTCTAGTTGAATACCATAAAAAATTTAGTCTTTCATAATTTTGCATAAAAATATATATTTCGAAGCTCATAATGGAAATTAGTCTGCGAGCTGAAAATAGTCGCATCTACCTGAAAATTCCAGCGTTAACAAAAAGCAGTGGAGATATTAAAACTTCTTTAAATACTTCTTTGAAATTTCACCTAATACACCCATATTAAACGATGGCCATTGATAGAGGAGTCGAATGACTTAAAAAAACCTTTCATGTAAGAATTTAAGACTCACTATTAGCAAATGTTTCTAACGTACATTTCGCTAATGATTATCGCTTCTTAAAATCAGTAATTAATGATGAAAACAGATCATCTCGTATTTAATGACTTGAATTTAATACCTTTTGACGTGACCCCATAAAGAGATCAACTTCCTGCTACCAGGAGTCAAGAGAGTCGCGGGTTAACTGTGAACTAAATTAGACGTAAAGCTTTTTATTACTTTTACGTAACATGACATTAAATAATCTTTTTTGCAATTTGCGAGTGATATTGCAAAAATAGCGCTTCCACCTCTGGAATATTTAGTAACAATAGACAGCTGAGAATTATAGTGTGTTACTTTCTAAAACTTGTTGTTTTTGCCGGTGTGATTTATGGGTATCTTCTTCTAAATAAGTTGTTGGTTAAAAACTGTTCGTTTTTTATACACCCATCCGTTGTGTTCATGTAATCGAATTATGTGGCGAGATTTCACAGCGTTGGAGATCTACTTTGATTTTTTTTGGTCATAGCTTTGGATACCAACAAATCACAATACCGTTATAACTATCAGCATTGGTTTCATGAGCTGTATTTACCAGGATAGTTTGTGGAATGTAACTCGTTGTGCCTACACGATGAACCATAATATAACTGTAGTACATTTTTTCCGTCTCTCGTTTTGAATATGTACACATTCTTGTACATTTGTGTATTTCTTTTAATTTTTAATAATATATTTTTTAATTAAATAAAACAATTACTTTGTTAATAACCACGATTTATTTAGAAAAAAATCAGAAAACAATATTTGCACTCTACAACATTATATAACATCTGGGACTCGAATCCAGGATAATTTGAGGTTACTACTTTCTGACAAAATATGATATATTTTTGTTTACTTCGCTTATGGTTCATCTGGTGGGCTGAAGTTTAAGGAAAAATGGCGTCCTTGCTAGCTTGGTAATCTCGTTTTTTTTTTAATTTGCTCCACGCAGGAGGCCCTGAAGAAAACAATTTCCCTCAGCTTCTATGTCATCGTTGGGAATGCCGTTTGGAAGGTAATTTTATGAAATGGAGTGATGGACGTACGAATCCGTCCCTCCCACAAGACCCGGATAGACCTCACCCCATGAACGCAGGCAACTCTGCTAAGTCAACAAAGGTACCGAACCACTTTGGGTAACTTATGGCAGAGGTATCCAATAAATGGTTCCCGAGGCATCGGTACCCATCCCCGCCCCCCAAAATCCCTCCGCCTCTTACATAGTATTTGTAAGTTCGTAGTAGGTACATCACATCTGGGGTGAAGAAATATGGTTTAAATAATGGTCTTAATCGTTATGATATATTTTACTTTGTGCAGGTACATATTGTGAGGGAAAATGTTAATTAAACTTCGAAATAGTTGACGTTTGAAGATGTCATTTTGAATAAGGCGAAAAGGTTTCAACCGAATTGATTAACTGGAGGTAATCTTAAAAATGATATATATTTATGTATGTTCGCCGTCTTGTGCTTGAAAAAAGGCAGACCAGAGTAGGTACAGACTTTAAAGTATCGCGTGACCACGTTAGTGCCATCCAACATCAGAGTTTGCAAATGGTAGCTATTGTTGTTGATACTCGTTGTTACTGCTGATTTGTGTTTTGCTTTACCGTGAATATACTATTTTAAATCGTGAAACTTACTTAGCGATATCACTGATTTCATAATTTGGCGGTTGAGCGCCCAGCCTGAAAACCACTTGTTGACTTGGACATTTTTTTATAACTGTTATTAAGCAACTACATATTTACAGGTAGGTGTATTAAAGAACATTTATTTGATAGATGGGATGGTTAATGCATAGATTCTTCAGAGTTGTCCAAAATGTTCGTATCTGTATTTAACTTTATGCAAAAATAATAAATCTTTCAACTCCTCGTGTCCTTGGCCACGCAAACTCCTGCAGTAGTAGTAGTTTGACAGGTTTTTTTTAAAACTTTTCAAGGGGCAACAAAGACAGGGTTACACGACTGATAATCCGACGAAAGATTGGTGGAATACGTCGTAGGGGAAGACAATTCACCAATGGCTTATAAACTTACGCATCTGGTTCAAAGGCAGTTTTGCTGAGTTGTATATTACGGGGGGAGCAATATGCAGGGTGGAGGTTGGCCTGATGATATTCAACCTCCAACAGATAACATAGAACGCACTGAAGTGCGTTCATATAATATGATGGTTCCATTATTTGTTTTTTTACATGAGCTCCACACAGGAGGCCCTGAGGAAATTTCCCTCACGGCCTATGTCTCTTTGAAGATTGTATGGAGGGTTTTTTTAGGGAAAGGAAGGAGAGGAGAGTTCGGGGAAGGAAAAGGATTAAAGGGATGGGTAGGAATCTGGGGTTCGTTGTATCCTGGTCATCCGCCTCCAAGACCTAGACAACCCTCCCCCCATCAACTCGGGTGACCTATGGCAGAGGTGTTGGTTTTCCAATAAAAGTTCCCGGGGCGGCGGTACCCATTCCCGCCTTCCAAATTGAATTTATCATAAATTGAAGTTAAATCAAAATTTATCAATTTAAAAAAATATCACTAGCATTTTGTTTGTTCTAAATATTTTCAAATAAAATAAAATAAAATGTTCACCGTGTTTAGATTAAAAAAATAAAAATTAAAAGAAGAATATTGATTTCACAATAAAACAGGAGTTAAAAAGAAAAGTAAGAATGAAAAATGATGACAATGCAATATGATGACGAGCTGCTTTATACAATTTATAAACCCGTGTAATTAATTTCTAAAAATTTTTATTAAATCGAGTTATTTCCTCAGAAAACAAAAGACCACTTTAAAGTGAAAAATATGCTTTCTTTTTCCAATTTTAATCTCTAGCGGTCTTTCACGACACCTCATCAGCGGTATTTAGCCGCGTTGCACAACTATCGCGCAAGGTGCCTGTCACCGGGCACCAGACACCGGGCACCCGGCACCCGGCACCAGGCACCGGGCACCGGGCATTAGACAACAGCGGCAGACAACCAGGAAGAGAACAGAGTGCAGGCGCAGGCAAGCTGCCCTCCGTGTTCTACGGCGGCGCACATCCTAATCTAGGATCGCGCATGCGCAGCGTGCCGGACCGATTTCACTTTCTATACGATTCTCACAAGCCGGGGGGGATGTGCGCCGATGGCATTTTTTATTTAATATTTATTTAAAAAAAAAACATTTTTGGAATATTCACTAAGGATGTATTAAGAAAGCCAAGTTTTGTCAAATGTTCCACTACATCCAGGAGCATATTTGTCCCGGTGTGACCGGTACGCCAGGGGACACAGATTTGTTAGGACTTGGATCACTCGCTGTGATGATGGCAAGGAGGTTGGAGTTTAATCGACCGGTATACATGGTAACATAAAAAGTCGATGTCAGAATTTAGGATGGGCAGGAATGAAGGAATTGATTGAACATTATTTTCCTTTGTTTTATTTTATCTTCTTCGTGTCTTCCTTCTGCTTGCCTCTATTTGCTTTCCCTTGTCTCTTATTGGAACTTCTTATCGTTTCTTGCTTCTTCTCGGTTCTTTTTGCTTCTTCTGAGTTCTTCTATGTGCTTATTCTTGACTTTTCTTGTCTCTCATATTGACTTCCAACATCTCCTTGCATCATCCTGCCCTCTCTTGGTCTTTCTCTGCTCTACTAGGTATTCTTTTCTTGCTTATTTTAGGCTATTCTTGCCTATTCTAGTCTCTTCTTTCCCTTTATTTATGACAGAAGAGCATACATTTAAATACAACATTTAATGCATTAACTAGATAATTACATCATTATCAAAGGTATTTTATCATATATAAGAACGTTAAATATACACTGTACACCTACTTACAAAATACACAGACACCTTACCAAATATGCAACATTATTATCTAACAATAATTTTGACAGAAATAAATACGTCGTACGTTCCGACCATAAGCTTTATAATGTTATTCGTATAGAAATTCCTAAAATGAGTAACATTAATTTAATGTGTAAACAGAGCTCACGATTTAAGTGGACTTGGGATTAATTGAACAATTTATTCACCCAAATTATTGATGATATATTTTTATATTTCTTTACGGTGTGAAAATAGGAAAGAATGTTGATTGGTACATTTACGAGTAACTTGATAACGCCATGATCCAAAAAAAATATTTAAAAAATTTATTAAAAAGTGTATAAAATCAAATATCTGGATTTAATACTCGATTCACTTTCACAGCAAATTTTGAATATGTGCTAAAGAAGGTAACAAAAAAGTTAATTTTCTTAGAAGACTAAGAAATAAATTAAATAGAAACACTACAGAGCTCATTTATAAAACTATAATTGCTCCATATTTAGATTACTGCTCTTCGATGTTATATTTGGCCAATGAAGGAAATTTGAACAAGCTAGAAGTTATACAGAACAGAGCTATGAGATGTATACTGGGGAAAGGCAAATACGCAAGGGTTAATCAAATGAGAGAGGAGCTAAATTGGATTCCAAATAAAAAAGAGACTGTTATTTAGTGTGTTAATTTATGTGCGAAAAGTTATGAAAAACCAAATGCCAATTTTTTAAAATAGACATATACATAATTACGAAACAAGAAATATAAATAGAGTTAGTTTGGCACATATGAAAAAATGAAAATCACAGAACTGCCAAACTTATGGACTAAAGATTTATGATGAAATGCCTGAAAGTATAAAGAATGAATGTATTTAAAAAGAAATGTCATGCTTACTTTAAAAATATTTAAATTTATCCAATGAAATGTTATATTCAGCATATTCATTTATATTCTAATGTAGTATAAAATAACTCAATCTTAATATTTGAAATAAAGGCGGGTTAGTTACACCATTTATAACTCGAGAACGGCTGGACCGATTTTTGTATTCTTTGCTTTGTTCGATTTGTCTCCGCCCGAATAGCAGAATAACTATTAAAATTTCGGAAAAAAAAACACGAAAAAAAAAATGAAAAAATTCTTTTTCTCATACGTTTGTAAGGAACGAATTCTTATCTATTGAAATAGCTGCAGGAATATTGTGATAAGTATAATATTGAGTAGTGAGTGAATTCCAAAAATTAAAAACGTCAAATTTCAATTCGATGATTGTTTTGCCTTTGTTCTTAAACATATAGTGCTGCTTCTCTCTCTCACACACTAAATATCAACCGTCGAAAATGGGACAAACGGTGAACGTATGTCTGCACCCCTTTAAAGGAAAAAAATAAATATTTATAATAAATCTTTCTCAAACGTATAAAGAAATTGAAACGCAATTCCCGCAAATAAGTGGAAAAGTAAGAAAATCTCTGATACTGATAAAAACAAAACAAGGACAGTTGCGCATCGATAATTGCTTCATTGTGTAATTTTTAACTTAATAAAGAAATTGAATTTAATTCACCTAATAAGTTAACACAACATTTATTGATAGTGTGGCGGTACGAAGTTCCCCGGGCCAGCTAGTAAATAATAAAATTTTAATACTAAAACCGTGATTTTTTTATTACTGCAATAATTTCGACTGAACTTAACTTGTTTCCGTGTCTTTCAACAGTAACCGTTTTAGGTCATTTAAAAATGACAATTCGCCTCTCCCGCAAAGAAGAAAGGTTAAAGTCTGCAAGTTGATTGCATCGTCGCGCGTCTCAGCGGCAGTAACAGGGACATTAGTGTCTGTTGTAATAATTCAGCTTGGAAAGCTCCCATCGTGCGGCTCTGCTACAGATAGCAGGGAAGACCTTATCTGTCCAACCTTTGTACGGTGCCAGCCTGGGGCCGTTACTACATGGACCCGGTACACTCTACATTGTACACTGTACACTGCACACTCCCAGGTATGATCAAATAATTGTTTAAGGGATGTTGTATTTTGTAATTACAAATTGTACACACGTGTGCAATGAAATGAGGGGCGTTTAACGTGCAAACTGTTGCGTTCAGACAAACTGTTCTACAACTCGTCTTGGGAGGAGATTACTTCTTTGGAAAGAATAGATTTCTTATATGTTAATCTGGGATTTATTTAATTTACAAGTGGTGACTACGATAGTCGGCCTAACTGGAAGCTGGCTAAATGAGATCTGAATTGAATGAGCTCCTGCAGACTACACCCGGCCTCTTGGCCCCCCTGGTGCCCAAACTCCGAACTAAGCTAACTGTCATCTAGGGGACTTTCGGGACAGCTTTTAGCACTGCCCTTTATGTGACAAGCTCGGAAGTTTTTAGATATACCACAACGACTTGGTATGTCTGTATTATCTGTGGATGTTGATTTTTCAAGAATGTACCCTATTTATAACAATTTTATTTTTGGGAATCTACGGTACCTTATTCTTTTCTGGGGGCATGAAGCTTGCACAGTTATAATTCCTATGAACCCGACTCCTTACTTCGGTTACATTCATACAACATCATGGTTTAAATGTTCCAACGAGGCTAATCAGGCACACTACGCTTCATCGTGTAGAAACCCATAATACTAATTACTATTTCATTAAACTTTTATTAAAAATCAATTAGGGATCGTGAGCACATAATTCTTGATTTCAAAATTTTTCTTCATCTCTCTACATACTTTTTCCTTTTTTTTGTATTAATATTACTTAGATGAAAATATTTTTAATATTTTTTAGATGAAATTACCAAGCTATTTTTTGAACATGCGTAATAGGTACTTTAACTTCATATAATTTAAAATACCTACCTTATCACTTGTAAGAAAATGCATACGTTTATAATATGCCTACATATAACTCAGGTACATAAAAAAAATGTTAGTTATTTTTTGACTCCCTGGAATGTTATTGTGACACATTTTTTTTCTGATTCCCACTACTCAGCTGATCAATTTCAATTATATACAATATCCAAACAAATGTCTGAGCATCCCTTTATTACCTGGTTAATTAAGATCTCCTGATTCGTGCAAATTTTTTAAATACCTTTCAAGTATCTCACTTCTATAGCAATCATTGCACTTTCCTCCTTAATTTGCCAGTTCTTTGTTTCACTTCCATACAACAGTTTAGGTGTCAGAACTTCATGTCATTATCCTCGTACCTCGTACTTATATGTATAACCTAGCACAAGACAATACTGAAATAAAGGCCGAAAAACCAAATCAATAAATATTATATTTTACCTAAAACTAGCTGGTTCCCGGCATGCCTTGCAATGCCATATTCAAAGAAATAAATTATTTCTCATAATAAATTAGCATCCTATACCCTCCCGCATTCCTTTTCCACCTTCCCCGTATACCCCCTCCCCTCTCCCGCTCCTACGTTCCGCAAACCTCGCGTTCCATATATTCAGTCCCTGTACATTCAGTATTCAAACAACTCGCGTGCCACCTATTACAATTATATTATTCAAATTTTCGTCTATTAAAAATATTCATTTTTGTATATTATATGAACAATCGATCAAATTTGGTACCTAACATAAGTACCTACCTATTTAAAATTTCTGTAATTTGAAAAATCCATAAACAATTCTTTTAATTAAAAAAAATAACAGCTGCCTACTAAATTCAACTTCATCAAACGCGCGAACTGTCAAACGTGCGAAGTTAAAATAATCGAAGTTAAAATAGTTTTCTGAAATTATTTAATTTTCTGCGCAATTTTCTTAATTTTTCTTTCCGTAAGAACCTTCTACAAAGTGTTATAAAACTTTAAAAAAATATATGAATGAAATAGGTAAAGTCGTTTTGAAGTTATAACGTTACCAAGGAAAACAGGGATTCGTTTTTATACATATATAGATAGAAAGAATCCAGATTTCAGAGAATTCCAGAATCGTAACTAAAAATATAAGGCACGTGCAAACCATTTCCTATAATTACGAAGATATCTTCTGAAACAATTCTTCCTCGTACTAAAGCATAGGTCTTTCTCCATCCTTATGCAAAGTTAGTCGAAACAGGACCTGAGATAAGGCGATACAAGCAAAGGGACGCAACGGCTAACTGCATGCCTCGTCGGGCGCATGTAGAAGAGAGAAAATTACATATTTTATACCTCGCCACGAGCAATTGAATGCTCTTGTCGAACCGACGTGATGGTATCAGTGTTGTTGATGCGATGGCCAATACCTTATTAAATAACCGTACAAGTAAACTTACCGACTCTGGTAGGTTGTACGTAAATTTGAAATAACAACCCAACCAAAGAGTACGTTTTCAAAAATCTTTCGGACGTAATAGAGAAGTACGACATATACACAAACAAAATTAAATCTCAAAACAACATTGAAATCCAATATTTAATACCAAGCACATACAAAATACCTATCTATATCTAGGTATAAATTATTTCAACAAATTACTATTAAAACTAAAAATTATCGAAAATAAACGTAAATTTCAAATTAAATTAAAAAATTCCCTGAAGCAACTGTGAGGTATGTAAGTTACTACTATTAACATATCATTTAAATCTTGAAATATGTTTATTGATGTAGCACAAGTTTTACGTATCTATTGTTATTAGATGCAATATAATTATTCACTTACTCAAATGAAAACAAATAATTGCACATGAATTCACTCACCAAGCACAAGAGAGCCTTCTCTCTTTATGGTGAGGAAAGGCTTTTATTATGTTTGTATCACAAATCTGTTTAACATGTAAAAAAATGTATAATTATTGTGAAACATACAAATATTAAATACTTCTTCTAAAATAGCAAACTTATTTTGGCACCATTTTAATTCAAATTATTAAATTACTTAGTTTTTACCACTATAATTGATTATAAAAAACCGACATGTTTCGTAAGCCAAGCTCACTTCATTAAGGTTTTAATAATAGTATTATTAAAACCCCGATGAAGTGAGCTTAGCTTACGAAACATGACGGTTTTTTATAATCAATTATAGTGGTAAAAATAAAGTAATTTATTAATTTCAATATTAAATAAATAAAAAATATATATTTAAAAAAAAGATCCTACATAACATGCAAAAAATATCAAGTTTTGTCAAATATAATTATATAACCGTGTTTTGTTTTTTGTTTACATAAGTTCCACACAGAAGGCCCTAAGGAAAAATAATTTCCCTCAGAGTCTCTAGGGATGCTGTGTAGAAGGTATTTTTAAGGAAAAGAAGGAGAGGAAGTTCTGGATATGTAAAAAGTATGAGGGGTGGGTTGGAATCTGGAGTTCACTGGGTCCAGATCATCCGCTGCGAAGACCCAGAAAAAACTCACCCAATGAACCCGGGCACCCCTATAAGGTCACCAAATGTAGCAAACCACTTGGGGTGATTATGGAAAAAGTGTTAGTTATACAATAAATCTTTCCCGGAGCGGCGGTACCCATTCGCGCCTCCCAAATTGAATTGTATGATGTCGATATACTGAAAACTGTTGAAAACTCGGTAGAAGAAAGGTTATGACCAAAGATATTGACAAATAAAAGAGATTCGCTATGATGTCCACGTGACTGTCGGCGGTCTACTTACCTAATGGTAGTACTACCTAAAAGAATTTATTCATTTCGTTGATTTTTTGAAGATCTGCGGTAGTATTGGTTAACAATATAGTTTGAATACAGAAAGAATGCGTTCATTCAGTTTAACGTTCGTTTAGTTTATTCGTTCATTTAGTTTATTCATTAATTGGTTAACAATATCAGCGACACCAGGAAACACAGTCCCACCCAGTAAAAACTGCGGATAGCACATCTCTTATATTTCAATGTCTTTGGTTATGAATAATGCTTATTTATAATTTCATACTCAGGAAACTTTTTAAACTTTTCAAAATCTTGTCAATTGTTTTTTCTTCTAAAATAGCTATATATATGGTGATTACAAGAAATATTTTGTACGCCTACTCGTATTTCCCAACTAGTGAGAATAGTAGACAGATTGGCGTTATGCTAAGGATTTCCGCGGACATAACGCGATGTCGTGATTTCAAATATCATTTAACTTAGAGTAGTTTTGTTAACTATTTGGGATTAGTAGAAGAAATTATTATGCCTCATACTTTTCTTTTGTAATCGGTCCACATTTATTGTTTTACAGGCGATCTCCGTTCGGAAATACTTACGTAAGGAAAATAAAACATTTTCTTGATTTACTCGTAGTATCCTGATGAATACGTTTGTGTATGTACAGTGCAAAATTAGGAGAACTATATACTGCAACTTGGTTTAGATAGCGTTGTGAGGCGGGTTGCGGCAGGTATTGTAGGATGGGATTTATTAATGCGGGTCATGAAGACGCCCGGATTATGTGAAAAATGAAAAACCGTGCTGGTGCACCTCCAACGAGTCGGAGAAACGACCCGTTCTCTTGAAGCGAACATCAATTGTGACCGAGTATTTCGCTTCGAATTTCGCGCACGGGCACCGGTGCATAGGGGATCAATGCCGCTAGCTTCTAGCAGCCTGCATAGAAATACCTGTACTGATTGCATGCCTTTATTGCCTCTATGCATTAGAGATGGCAATCGGTCTGTTATAACAACGGATAGTCAATCAATCGGAACGTCCTCCTTTGCATAGAATGAAGTATGTATACAAAGTTTTTTTGTTACATTAGCTCCACCCAGGAGGCCCTGAGAAGAAAAATTCCCCTCTGGACCTATGTCATCTTTTGGAATGCTGTGTGAAGGGTCTTTCTAGGGAAGTAGGAGAGGAAGTTCTAAGAAGAAAAATAGTATGAGGAGTGGGTAGGAATCTGGAGGTCAGTACGTCCAGGATATATGAATCCATCTCTACCACTGCGGTAATTCAATGTTCCGAGAGAGTCCGGCTGAAAAGATTAAAATGTCTCCCTCAATCAGGCCTACCACGCAGTTGGTTGGCAGATGCACACGCCGCCAAGATGCGGACAAACCACACCCCATGAACTCGGGCACCCCTGCTAAGCCACCAAATGTAGCGAACCACTTGGGGTGACCTATTTTATCTTGATTTCCCGCTAAGCACTTGCATACTGCTTACATACAACACTGGAGGTCTAGATTCGTTCAAAGTTAAATGTAAATTCGTTCATTATAAAAAATTTGAGTCCTTGCGAGAGCATTGAAGGAGTAACCATGTGTTACTTATACCAGAGCGAGTAAGTGTTGGATAACCTCCAATGGGGTGACCTATGGCAGAGGTGTGTAAAAATGGTTCTCAGGGCGGCGGTACAGTATTTTAGGGCTCCAGCCCATAGGTGGCTCAATTCAATTATTGAACATACTTGAGATTTGTACAGGGTTAGCAGCTGATCAGAAGTATATAAATTATTTAATTTTTTTGGTAAAGTCTCAAATTTAAAAGCTTTTGCGTTTTCTCGTGTTGAAAACGCTTTTCCCAATACCAGGAGAAAGCACCAATAAAATATGATGTTAGTACAAAGTAGTACTGCTATTGGTACACAATATTTCTTAACAATAAAGTGAATAACAGATATCATGGAGTATTACGGCGATATCGTGTGGTAGGTATTACGTTTTCTATTCATTTACCTGCCGAGTACAACCCGCCCACATTTCAATACCACAATTGATAGGTAATAGATACATTCAACTATGGGTGAATTATATTATTATTTCTCTCCGGCAATTCAGTTCAGGTGGAGTCAATCTTCTAAGGATATTTCTTTGCGTTATTTTCACGAAAATATATTTTTAAATTATCTTGTGTCTAAATTTAAATTTTTTTTAACAATATTATACAAATAAATGGAATATTTCTACGAATATCCAAAAACTATAAACTCTTTTTGAAAGGTGATAGAATCTTTTTTCAAATGTTATTATTAGAAATAAACATATAATTTTTGAAATATTAAAATATATTATATAAAAATGAATCCCTGTTTCCCTTGGTCACGCCATAATTTTAGAACTACTTTATGTATCTATTTCATTCATTTTTTTAAAGTTTTCTAATACGTTGTAGAAGGTTCTTACGGAAAGAAAAATTAATAAAATTGCGCAGAAAATTGAATAATTTCAGAAAAAAAATTAATATATTAGGCGGAATAGCTATCACGTGTAAAAATTAATTTATTTTGCAATATGCACGCTTCTGGTAGATTTTTTAGTTAACCTATGGTGATCAATCAAGAAGTGCAATCATTGTAAAAATTGTCAAATATTTTTATTTTAGAATAACACATTATAGTCTTGTATTGTGTAATTCAGAGTGCCTGCCCCCAGCGATCATTATGCCTGCCCCACGTGCTTCGCAGGTGATAGGAAGAAATTATATCATTTTTCCCCGAGCAGACAATGGGCACTATAAAACGTAATGAAATACGTCTACAAATCTTATCTGTAATTCAATTGATTCAATTGGAGTCCAATACGTTGAGCTATCTATATCCGGGTGTTCGATAGAGTGCCGCATGGCGAGCAGGTACAGAGCCAGCGAGCCTCGAATAGAGCCTTAACTCTTAGGTCTTGGCCTGCCTCTCCACGTTCGTGAGAAACAATGAACAATAAAGGCAGCCAACATCTTGGGAGGAGTATAACAGTACTCTATTACTTGTCAGAGAGTATTGAGATCATGTGGAGCTCTTCCACGTATCAAAATAAGGACGAGACAAAGGATTTGAACACAGTCATAATCTGCGTCAAGAGATACAGATTGTCTTTTTTGGGTTATTATTATGTGTTACGCTTCCTAATTTTGTAATAGCTCTTAGAGGTTCGTGCTAGCAACATGGTATAGCGTTCTCGTACTTAGCACCATGTATTTAATCTTCGATTAAACATCGGCCCTGATGATGGACACTGTAATTCTGTCTAAAATGTTGGCTAAAGAAGGAGGTAGCGCAACACAACGGCGTAATAACCCAAAAATAAGTCAAGATAATGTTTAGCCGTGAAAATCTCAAATAAGATAAGGAAACATAACTCAGTTGTACATAATAATAATTTTAAACTTCGTCACATTTCTTTAGAGAAATTCGCTTACCATTTGAAATTTAAAAAATGATAAAAAAATAAACATTATAATTAAACAGGTAGGTTTTTGAATACCTATTAATACTTACTAATTTTGATTTTGATTTATTAAATAAGAGAAAATAAGAAACATGCGTTTTTGAACGCGAGGTCGACAAATGTTCCTTGACAGACCTACTGGGAATATTAAGTTGTAGAAACGACCCGCTCTCACGTGACAAATTTCATCTGTATGCAAATATTGTCAGTTATTTTGGAGCTCCTTGCGATTTGTACAAGCTATTAAAATAAAAAAAAGCTATAAGGTTTTTCTAATAATTATTACGTGATGTATTTGTTTCACGTCGTTTTCCATTCGAATGAATTATAATAAAATAAAAATTATCATTTGCAATATTTTGTAAGAAGTAGAAATTTCTCCAACCACCGAAGAGAATTTTTTCGGCTACAATATCGCGTCTCTATAATATATAATAATGTTAATGGTCATTTTAGTCACCTAATCAATTGATTTTTTGTTAAATCTATTATTCTTTTATTAGTTCACGCTGAGTCGATGAAATTAATATCTCCCCTGCGACACACTACAACTAACAATAATAATTATTATCGTGGGAATGTTAGTGAAGACATTAAGAAATTCGAGATATTATGTGAAGAGGGGTTAATGATAAAATAACCAGTTCAGATACATGAACGAAAGTTCACGAAAAATGAAAGCTGTCCAATTTGACTATCAATAACTCCATACAAATTGTTGTGTGCCATGCCATTTTTAAAATGTTATTTAGTTTAAAGAACTACAGTTATACTTAATGATAAACTACTGTAAGACAGTTTTTATTTGACTTTTCACACCAAACTTGTATCTCGCGGTAGGGGGCTTTTCTATGAGCATTGTGGTGTTAATTTAAGACTGTATTAGAGTTATTAGTTACCGACACTTGCTGTAATAAACCTATCGATATTAGGAAATGGCAAAAAATAAATGAAAACAGAATTAACACAGTGGCAAAGCTACTCTTAGGTAGAGCGTGAGAATAAAATTCTTAACCGAATCGAATTTTGTTTATGACAAGGTTATCGCAAAAAATCGGTACAATATTTAACGTTATTTTTAGTACGTGGTCGTTTTATTTATTTCATTATTGCTTATAATATATTAACTTTTATATTTTAATATACGAGAACAAAGATCTCCTTAAAAATTAAATTTTTGCAGGAATGTTTCTATAAAAATTACATTTCATTTAGGTATAAGCACCGCCACCCGGAAACCATTTATTGGGTAACCAACATCTCTGCCAGAAGTCACCCCAAGTGATTTCGCTACATTTGGTAATTATTAATATATAATTAAGATAATTCATCGGGTGAGGTGTGTACAGGTCTTTGCCGCAGATGGCTGCGTGGCGGGTCGATTTGGGAGAGGCCGGTTTGGGAAGACTCTTTGACCTCTCTGGCTGGTTTTACACAGCAGCGGGAGGGATAGGTTCACACGTCTATCAATCCTGGACGCACTCACCCCTAGCTTCCTACCCACCCCTTACACCTTTTTCCTTCCTAGAATATTCTCTCCTCCTTTCCTAGAAAGACCGTTTTAACTGTTTAACTGTTTTTGGACAGAAAAAAAAACTCATCATCCTTTTACTCCACGTATTTACAACATTCACATTATTAAAAAATGGATAGAGAGATGAAATATGCCCACCATTAAATATTTCTGAAAATAATGTAACGTATTTTTGTAATGACCCTGTATTTCGTTTGGGTCATTTTAAAGAGAATACATAATTCGTAGTAGCAAAAAAACAAATATTGTGAAACATGTAGGATTAAATAACGCATCTGAGATCTACTGACATCTTAAGAGTATTTTCTAAGTCTGAAACTAAAAAGAATATGCTTATAAATAAGGATTTATTCTTTTAATATTATAATACACTTGTTTAGTAAACAGTGGATTATTCAAAACATTTTAAAGAAAGTATATAATACGAGTATGTAAGACAACCTCCGTGGTCGAGGTGTAAGGCTCTTGACTAGCAATCCGAAGTTCGTGAGTTAAAATTCCAACGTGCGCAAGTAAATTAAATTTATTTCACAATATATTCATTTAAAATAATGTATTGTATACTTACGGCACGTTCCAGAGTGGAAGATACCGATTGGTATAAGACCTCGATTCAGAATAGAAACGTTGCTTGAATAGTCAGGTCCATCCCGACCTTCTTCTTCGTCACGTATTGTCTTCGTCTGTCCGAAGCGTTGACTCAAAAATAAGGTAGCGCAACACGGTATAATATCCCAAAAACAAATCACGATAAAACTACTAAACAGTCCGTATGATGGTTCTATATGGGTCAACAACAAGGCATTGCGGTAGGCTCTCTGAGTAAAATGAGCAAGAAAGAAAAAGGTGTCTCATTAAACATTTTTCAAAATATATCATTCAAACAAATAGGTTTGTGTTTTTGAAAGTTCACCCGAAAGAATTAACTTCATGAGTATGGTTTGTTAAAATTATGTGTAATTCCACTAAAGAATTTTAATCGAAGAATTCAAAAGAAAATTATATTTTATTACATCGTAATGAAGTCTGCGGAAGCTATAATTAAAGGCTATCATATTATTTTAATAAGTTATTAAAAATACATCGCTGGGAATCGTCTTAAAAGTACTAGTGAAAAATATTCGCTAGGTACGTACTTGAATTTCTGGAAAGCAATTATTTGTAAAAATGCTCGTTTAAATAATGTATCATCGTATCTCGGCATCTTAAAAGCTTGAGTTAAAGTGCTGCATAAAATTTTATTTGTCAAGATTATCTTTGAAAAGTTTCGTGACTTTATTATATGTATATTTTTTTAAATTAATAGTTCTTTTTATTTCATAAGCCATTATTGAAATGCTTGGAGTAAGTATTTCAGACCGGCTTATGTATCGGGCTTCATAGAAACCCGAGTAAATATGACTTCTAAGAAACTGGGCGTCTTGGATAGAGCTAGCAGATCCTTCAATAGTGACCAGCTGCTAACCATATCAAGTACGCCGGAATTTGGTAACCACCTTTGGGCTGGAGTCCCAAAATATATGATAAATCTATTTGACTATAGGAGGGCGGTCGGTCTAATCGACAATCTGTTGTTAACAGACCGATTGCCATCTCAGACACAATGTACGTGTGGGCATGCTGAGTCTGTTCTAAAAGTATTTTAATGGAGCCTTGCAGCATTGATTCCCGGTGCACCCGGTGCACGGACACGAGCGAAACACCCGTTCAGAGTTGATATTGGCTTCACGAGAACGAATCGTCTTCGTTTTTGTATAATTCGGTTCGTATGTGGAACGAGCTCTGGGCATCTGTTTTCCATCCTTCATGCCTCTTCAAGACCTGTATTAATAAATCCATTCCTATAGTCCCTATCTTAAACCGCCTCACAACGCTGCCGAATCGGGTGGCGACTAGTTCCCTTGTCTTTACATTTGCACAGAGAGAGGTCTCTTGTGGTAGTTACGTAAAAAAATAAAATGTTTAAGCTTTCACAATTTCGTTTATCCCCATATGGGGGTGTGCAGGACCTCGTCCCTCCTTCAATTTAAGTTACATATGTTTTTCTTACGGATCGATCTCAAATTTATTTGCACCACCCCCAATAATACGTGAAGGCTCGAAACTTGCTTAAACGGCCTTAAGTTTCCTTTGTTCCGCCTCCGACTTCTCAACGGTGATTTTTCTCTTTAAGTCTTCAGTTATTTTACCTCTATTATCCAACTAACTTTCTTTGAGGCTTCACTGGGTGGTTGGCTAAGGGACACGGATGCTGAGTGTGGTTTATATCAGGCTGAGAGCAATTAACATTTTTTATTGGTACTTATCAAATAATTTGAGACTTAATTGTTTATCGTATGTTCTCTATCTATTTATACAGGTGCTTACAGGGTTTTTTACACGATGCAATACTGCCTCGTGAGCTTCTTGAACGAGTTTTATTTTGCTTCAACTATTATTTTTGCTTGTATTACTAACTTGATTTGTTGTATTATGTTTTTTTTCCTGTTAAGAACTTACTGCTTTCTAACAACGTATGCAGGGATACTGGAGGTCCGGATTCGTTCAAAATAAATAAATGTAGCTTCGTTTAACAAAAAAAAAAAATGTTTCAGAGCCTTGAAGGAGTATTCATTTGTTACTTAAACCAGTGCGGGTAAGTGATGGATAACCTCCATTTTCATCTGTCTACATCTTACATCTTAAGAAATACCGTATATTTAATTTATGTATATTATTATTATCATAATTATTAAAGGACCCAGTCGCTAAGTAGCCAATCCCATTACTCCACTTAGATTGGAAGATATCGTAACAATAGAGAAAGTGATCATAATTATCGAAGATTAATTTATTAATCGGCGCTGTTCAATAACTTCATTGTCTTGTCTCGTAAGCTGCAATTTATCTAGCACTCAATAAGGTAATTAGCTGGTGGCATTAATATTAACGCGCATACAATCGGAAAGAAAAAATGGTCTATTAAAAGGGCCAAAGGGAAACTGCGTTGACTTTCTTCAATTTATGCAGATATCTTTTTTACATATAAATAAAAAAATATCTTTTTCATGCAATAATTAACGTTTAATTGTTTAAGTTAAGTAACTGAATAACTCTTTGTGGCTTTTACGATCTTCTATTGATCTTTTTAAAGTAGTAAATCAAACATTTTTTACATTGCAAAAGCCTTTTGATGGAACATGAATGCAAAATTATAAAAATTATTAATAAGTGTAACATTTGAGATTTTTCTACTTTACTTTATAACATTGCAGTTTTTTTTTTTAATTTTCTTTATTTATTGAAATAGTTTTTTTTATGGTTACATAATTTGTGGATTTTTCGACCATCTTGCTAGGCACATGCCCATGTTATAGTGGTCGATTGAACATGTTTTTAGTTCAAGTTGTTTCTCTGTCATTACCTTAATTAGAGATTTTTAGCTTTTTCATTAATCAGTTTTAATATTAGTGGTACTTATTTACTGATATACCTTTACTGACTAAAAATTTACATAGATAGCCTTATATACGGTAATAAACATGTTTTTAGTTCAACCTCTAATTTCTCTTACTTTTTTTTACTTCTTTCTCATTATCTTAATATGAGAGCTTTTTATCTCTGGGTAACATTATTCTCTTTTAATATTGGTGGTATTTATGATCTATTTATGGATGGTAAAATTTTATAATGCAAAATATTTTTAAATAAAATATACATGACCTTTGTGATCGAGGGGTAGGGCTCTCGACCAGCAATCTGGAGATCGAGGGTTTAAATCCCGGCGGCGCAAGTAAATTTTATTTGATTGATTTGTGATATTTCACAATTTATTCATTTAAAATTATATAAGGTTTGTTTGCGGCACGTTCCAGGGTGGATACTCTCAGTATCGCACTGGTGTACGACCACCATTCAGAATTGAACCGTGGCTTGAAACGACTTCAGCCGTATTTGGTGACTAGATCTGAATAGTCAGGTACTTCCTCTTCCCCATCTCCTTCCTTTTCCCTATTTTCAGCTTCACAGCATACCCCAATTTGAACATTTGGGAGCAGTTGGGACTCTTATGCGGTTTCACATTTTAAAAAAATTCACGTTACTTTGTCATTATTTACCATATTGCAAGCAGGCATATTCTCATTCTGGTCTGCTCTTGCAAAAACGGCGCCCTTCAAATTATCCATTTATTATTACCACTGATTGTTAAACAATAATCAATTCGCTCGTCGGATCTAAACATTCCCAGAACATCTGCAAGAATTCTAGTTCTTGTTGTTCACGTTCTTGGTGTGCATGGTGAAAACGAATTACAGTTTGTACTAAAGTTCAAGAAAGAACGCTCTTGTTCCAGCTCTAGCTCTATGCTCGTTTGATCTAAATCCACTTTTTTATCGCACGATCAAATGCGGTGTAAACAGGACGTTTATTTTTTATCCTTTGAAAACTCAAATATGACTAAAACAAACATGTTTGGCATATAGAGCAGAACTTTTTTTTGTCGCACGATCAAATGCGGTATAAACAAGGCATAGTTTATTTTTTTTCCTTTAAAAACTCAAATATGACTACTCATGTTTAGCATATAGAGCTGTCTGGTGGAACTCAAACATCAACCATGACATCCTTGGTTTAAGAAGATAGGAAAAGTTATCTGTCATAAAATAGACAACTTAAATAAAACTGTCGGAACTTTCACACCAAAGACAGCTTTAGTTAGTGCAAATATTTTTGATATCTGTATTTTGTTTGACTTTTAACGTTCCGATACAAGGGTTAAACTACAATAATTCGCTAAAGTCAGCTTTCCGGATTCAACCTTTCACCCTCATTATAAAGTGGCATTTAAAGAATTATGCGAGTTTCTCAGATGTAACAGCGGTAATATCGCCTCGCAATATCCTTTCTTTTATGGAATATATCGAACTCTCGGTTCATTAATGGAAGCAAACATAGGTTAAAACACGGGTAATATGAAAGTGGGTACACGATTTCATTGACACCACCTTCTGAGGCCAATGTACGAGTATTGCTAAGATAAAGTCATGTTTTTCAAAGGCAGTTTTCCTTCGTTTTTTTCTTCCTGAAAAGCATTTAAACCTAAAAAAAATGTTAAAAATTATAACATTATATTTAACGAAAATTCTCGGATATAATGCGACAAAAGTAGTTGCACGCCTTTATTGTGTTGAAAGAACCTTGAATATAGTACTTTTTCGTTTCAGATGTTCTGAAAGAATCCAGTTCAAGTTCTTCTGGATGGTATTTAAGTCTTCTAAGTCCTAAAGAGTCGTAAATTCTCCAGTATTTCAAAATAGATATTATCTCAACTTTTGGCACTAATCTTCATTTTTCCTTAGTCTTTTTAGCTGTTATTGCAATAGGGGTAGAAATTATCTATATAAAAAAATTTTTACTCAACTTCTGGCACTAATCTTCATTTTACCTTAGTCTTATTAGCTGTTGTTGCAATAGGGGTAAAAATTATCTTTGAATACCCATCTTTACAAAGCTGCCCAAAAGCTAGAGTGTCGTTATTTTTTTATGTCGTGATTTCTTTCTTCGTGCTAATATATTATTTTAACTCGTATTTATTTACTGGATATTCTTAACTTTGGGCGCAGAGCAAATCGCAGTGATATTATTTTTATTTTGACAAATTAGCTTTTACAGTTTTTGCAAAATGTTGACGAAAAGAAATTCGTTAGCTTTGTAGATACACGTACACTAAATACCCTATTACCTATTTTAGAATGTTCGCCTGGTGAAAATTTCTTCCAACCAACCCAGTTTAAATGAAGAAAAAGTTTTTCCTCACGTATGAATGGATGAAATTTAAGAGGAAGTTTTGTTATGCGTAGTTAATTTATATATAAACAGAAACAAACAGTACATTAGTTATATTGGTGAAAACAATTTACAATTAATAAGTATATTTCATGGTGGGTACCTATTATATTACGTGTTTCATTGTAGTGTCTTATTTATGGTGTGCATATTAAGTAATTATGGGTAATGTGTGTAGTGGTAACGTTTGTGTGTATGTGTGAGTGAGTATGTGTGTATGTATGTTTGCACATTGAACAATTTATATTATTGACATGATGCTCTTTTTAAATTTGGGCTGTGAATCGGAGAAAATGTCGATGATAGAATATAAACCAATATTATTGAACATATGAAGAGCACGATTGATTGGCGAATTAGTTCCTGCATTTGTCTTGTAATTAAGCGTGTGGAATAGTTCTGTATGGCGTGCAAATGGTGTGTTGAAATCGAAAAAATGAGATGACGGGAAAGAAAACTGCTTCTTTATTTTTTTGCACTGTCTGCACACAGGAGACCTATGTAGTCATTGGGGATGATATGTGGACGGTTTTTTCAGAGAAAGGAAGAAGAGTCAGTCCTACGAAGGAAAAAAACCTGAGGGGTGGATAGGTATCTGGGTGTCAATGTGCCCAGGAGTGAAAGTATAGAATGAAATAGAGTGGAATTATGAAACCATCCCTCACGCGGCAAACGCATCCGCTGCCAAGACCTAGACCAACCTCAATCCATGAACCCGGGTAATCCTGATAAGTCACCAAATGCAGCAAACCAAGCAGTGGTGTTCGTTACACAATAAAAGGTTCCCTGGGGTAGCGGTACCCACACCCGACTCCCAAATTGTTTAATGTAATATTCCTAACATCATTTGATAATCTAGCTTCAAGGTACCTTTGTGGCAGAGTTTTTAATGACTGCACGTCGCGGCCTAATAATGTGTTAAGGATTCAATTAAAAGCCTCAGCGGCATCACGCCGTGATGTGGTTAACCTCATAGTTAATACTACTTAGGCTCTATACCACACTCAACACAGCAGTGGGCTACGATCCACGATCGCCTTATACGTGTCAAATCACTCATTACACTCATTACTGCTGCAACCACGGAACTGAATACAAACCAAAAAAGAGTGTCAGTGAAGTCACGTGGAGTAACCGTACACATGTTTTGCGTTAGGATTTTTGTTTTAAAGTTCTATAGATATATAATATTTTTTTGTGTTTAAAAATATTACTGATTATTAAATTAAGGTACCTGAAACAAACCTAAAAACCTCGTACGGCTAAAAAATCAAAAAATTGGAGTAATAAGACCACTGTGCACACTTAACACATATACCGGTAAGTGTACGCATGCCGTAGTGTTACAGTTCGCACTCTGCGTTCAAAACTGCTCTTTGAATTACATACCTATTAAATAAGCGGAATGTTTCACTGTAAAAATAAACAGAAAAAGACATGGGTAACAGTATGCTTCAAAATCATTTTCATGCAGAGGAGTAAGTGTACTAGTACACACAACCGAGAACACTTATCCTTTGTAACTTAAAACCTTTTTGAAAGTACATATAATAAAGAAGAAAAATAGATATGTCTTTCGTACAAATTTGAATAGAAGCAAATGTTTGATTTAGCCCAATAGCCCAGCGCTCTGTCTCAATTACACTCGCCAGACAATTCAGGCCCGGACTGGGACCATTTGGGGCCCTCCGCTAAAACCTGTAAAGGAACCTGTGTTTTAAGGGGGGACTTCAGAAAACGGGGGGTCCGGGAGCCTCCTTCGGATAATTTTTGAAAATAAAGTGCTTGAAAAAAATTAAAACGCATTTCTACGCTATATTGGCACCTATAAAGAAGAAGAAATTCAGATAGGTTTTAATACGAATATTATGATTTTCGACTTTTGTTGACTTTATTATTTATTGAAATACGAAATTCACTGTATTTTTAGGATACCACAAGACTACTAAACACATGCTGTAGAACTGCCATTAATTATAACGGAGTTCAAAATAAAGGGCAGGATTTTATTTACACTAAAGCATTAATGAATTATGTCAAAATTATTTGTGTAGTAAAAATAATGACAAACGGATTTTAGGGATTAGAAAAATAATACAGTTGTTGGACATGTTCTACTTTAAAAAAATGTAATTTTTTTCGAAAATGTAAACAAACATTACCAAGAACACAAAATAACTACTAACAAGACAAAAACTTTTTTTTAACGTTTTTTGGGGCCCCTTCGGGGCCCCCTCGCGCTGGGGGCCCTCCGCGATCGCGGACCTGCGGACATGACCAGTCCGGGGCTGCCAGACATCCTATATTTCCATCCCATTTAAATTTCGTAAACACAGTTTTGAATTGGAAATTGAAGCCTCGATTAGGCAAATATTTTTATCACGCCTACAAGGCACTTCTTGTATTCTTCTCTATTCTATGATTGTGTACGATTCATCAAATCCACCAGGAAAGCGTAAAACTGGCTTCAGGACATAATCCAAACCATTTCAATCTTCTTCTTTTGTGCCCTATCAGATCCCCCCGACGTGCGACGTTGGCGATCACTCTGGTAAATGTATCTCTAACTAGCGCTGCCCGGAATAGCTTCTCCACACTTCAAATACCGGTCTACTGTCATACATTTCACAGCCAAGACATTTGTCTCCTCCCATGCCCTCGGCGACCCTCTATATTGCCTTTTAATATTAATTGGAGCAAGTGATATTTCTCCCCTCGAAGTATGTGACCCAGATGTGAAATTTTCCTGACTTTTACTATTTTTCCTATTTTTACTATTTTTACATTTCTATCATCATACCTAATTTAAGGGACAAAGATCTATCTATGTGGGTCTCCCAACTATGGGAAAATTATCAAAATATTGGATCATCTGGTCGAGTGGTCTACATCTCTGGTTACTCGCTACAGTGGTTGATGTCCCAATATAATATCTGCTGGTATACTTCTCATGTGTGTATCGGCGCAGAAAGGTATCAGATGCAAATCCGCGTGAAGAGGCTTTAATAGAGATCAGATAAGAAGGTGAGATAGCACTGACGCCGGTGGCTAACCAGAAGAATAACTTGACCAACCCGTGGGAAAGACACGTAGATTACCAAACTTATAGACGGCAAAAAGTCATAATCGTTTCTAAAATAATTAGTTTTATTTACGAGGTATATATCTATCCGGCTCACCTGCTTATTATATTATTCAATGCTATTATTATGTTTGGATCCAACTGGCACTGTGGTGATTCTTTACTACCTGCATAGTTGAAGTAAGGAATGTGCTTTACTTGACTTCCAAAGAAAACTGAGATATGTTTCTCTACACATTTTAAATATATTGTTGATATGTACTTTTTCGCTTGTCTGGTAAGTCCCCAAAGTTCGTAGAAAATGCTTTTAGCAAGGTTGGCTCATCAAGGAGGTAGAGCGATGATTGACTAAAAATTCGTGACGTAGCTTAAAGTCCATGTTCCACTGGGAGATTTGAATTAATTGCAATACAGTCTTTTACTTCAAGCTACTTTTTTTTTTAAAAAGGCCCGTATGAGCTAACCTTGTAAATTGCATTTTTTACAAACCTTGGTAACTTCGAACACATTTCAGTTCAAATTTGGAAAATTTCACAAATAAACGCACAAGGACATTATATTGTTTAAAGGAGGCACTTAAAAACTCAACCAGAATGTCCTCTTACCAGAGTAACAAATTTACACTTCTCAAATTATATAGAATCCATTAAATTTCTCAATTTCAACTCTTTCCAAGCACGACGTCTAATTTTTGATCAAATCTTATCGTTTAAAATTCTTAATAATGGCCTGGACTCACCAGAGTTCACCATCTTATTAAATTTTCATATTCCGTCAAGATCATTTTATTTGCCCTCATTTAGAACAAATATTAGCAAAAATTCCCCAATTCCTCGTATATGTGAACAATATAATACAAAATTTCACAGCATAGACATTTTTAGTATTAACCTAAAGAAATATCAATATGAAGTAACGCGTACAGTATGAGTATGGAATGTATTGGGAGCATCTCCTATCCTTTTCTTGTATTCCTCTTCCTCCCCCCTTCCTATAACCCAATATTAATTTTAAGATATATAAACTTCATTTCCAACGAACTTTAGCATAAGAAACTTCTGTGGCTTGACTTCAATTCACTTGTATAGATATTTATCACTGTAGGCATATTATGTAAAAACTGTTTGTTTCTTACAAAATAAATAAATAAATAAAAGTAATATTTATTTATTCTCCACTCTGGGCATTGTTGCTATTTAAAATAGTGAATAAATCAATAGTTGTTATTGAAGCAGTTCAGTTATGTATAATATATACTGTATATTTTCTAATATCCATATGTAAAAGCGTCTACAAAGGGCGTTAAAAAATAAATATAGGTACATATTTATTATTGCCCTTGCCGGGTTTAGAACCCGCCAAATTGGGGTCTGGAACCGAAGAGCTGACTACTCTGCCAAAGAGGTCATAAATAAATACGCGCAATAATCGCGACTGTCATTTATTAGCACAGATCATTAGCTACGTATTTTGTGGTTACAATATACGCTTCGACGTGCAGCACTCGTTAAGAATGTCGCAATATGGCAAATCCGCGATGATGTGATTCACCTATTCTTTAGATAGGTTCCGGTTTAAATTAATTTAATGACGTTGGAAGAGTGATAATTAACTTCATCATGTTGTATTTATAAAAAAGACATATGTTATGGATAATCTACAAAATGTTTTTTACATTAGCTCCACACAGGAAGCCCTGAGGAAAATAATTCCCCTAAGGGCCTAGGTCATCTTTGGGGATGCCGTGTGGAAGGTCTTTTCAGCAAAAGAAGAAGAGGAACTTCTGGGAAGGAAAAGGGTATTAGTGGTGGATAGAAATTTGGTTGTCAGTGTGTCCAGTAGTGACGGACGTATGAATCCATCCCTCCCAGTGCGGTGCAAGGAGATATTCCGAGAGAGTACGGCTGGAGAAGTCAAAGGGACTCCCTCAACCATTCACCCCCGATCCGGCCTGCCAGATGGGCAGATGCACCCGCTGCCAAAATCCGGACAAACCTCACCTATGGGGTGACCTATGGCAGAGGTGTTGGTTTTCCAATAAATGGTTCCCGGGGCGGCGGTACAAAATATATTAGCTGAAATTCCATTCTGTCTGCCTGCTACTTTGGAGAAATGGCAATGTTCTTGTTTAAATAATGTTTAAATTTATTTTAATACTTAAATTTTTTAATAAAAATCATATTTGGTATTCAGAGTGATGATGGTAGACGCTCTTAGGATTGCCCTGGTGAAAAACCACCATTTAATATTTAAAAATGTATTGAAATGGTATTTGGTGACTGAATCAGGCTCTAACCAACCTTGCTCTTGCCCATCTCCTTCCCTCTCCGGCTCGCTTAGCCTCATAATATGCCCAATTTTAAACAAAATTTCTCAATTTTGATTGCGGATAAGCGCCCCAGAAACCATTTATTCTATGATCAACACTCCTGCCATAGGTCACCCCAAGAGGTTCGCTACGTTTAGTGACTTGGCAGGGGTTCCCGAGTTGATGGGGAAAGATTTCTCCAGGTATTGCATAGCGAACAAGATAGGGAGAGACCTTTTGACTTTTCCAGCCGGACTCTCTGGACCCATTACCTTGCACCGCAGTAGGAGGGATGGATACATGGGTTCATCACTTATGGACACTTTTACCCCCAGATTAATACCTGCCAACATACCCCTCATATATATTTTCCTTCCCAGAACTTCCTCTACTTTTTTCCATAAAAAACCCTCCACACAGCATACCCAAAGATGACAGAGGCCCCTAGTGTAAAATAAAAATATTAAAAAATTAAGTTGCTTTTTTTAGTTCCATTGATTCTGGATGCTTGGAACTCTTGTTCGGTATACACAATTATATAAATGCTATTTCTAATTTTCTATAATAATCAGTTAATGTAAATATGTACTATTGAAATACTAGAAATGCAATTTGTAAAAAGCTCAGCTTCGTAATGCCCACGTACTGTTAATTTGACGTCAAGGAAGCGAACACAGATGACGACAATCCGTCAGTGAAATCACACCTTGTAACGAAGATCTAAATAAATACGTCATCATAAAAATAATGCGTAGGTATTATCTGTCTTTAACTGAAATAGATCATTCCACAATAACTTAGCTATTATAAGTCTTTAGTTCTCGGAATAGCCACAATAACCGGAAATGCCTCAACTGCCTGGGAATTCTTGCCTGATAACAATATTACATTTAAAACCACTGAAGTGGGAGCAATCAATAGAAGTACGTTGTGGGCGTGTTCATATGCCCGAAGTAAGCGCAAATTTTAATTACATTTTCAAATACCGAAAATCTTTCTTGTACAGACAGGTAGGTAATCTTTTTTGTAGATTTTTTCTATTATTTTTTCATTGACACCTCACAAAAGCGCCCCTCTCTGGACGGTTCAGGAATTATATCGATCATGGAAGTGTGTAATGCCGTAAAGGAAAAAATGTTTATTGTTCAAAAGATCAAAAAGAAGGTTTCTTAATTTTAGGTCTACAAAATCTTATATTCTGCTTTTGTAGACCTAAAAAATTATTAATTTTTATTTAAAATAACATTGAAAGATCTTTCAGAATACTTAAAATTTATGTAAATTACTTTAACAACAGTGTTTAATATGTTTTGAATTTTTCAGAAAAAAAATCCTTCGTAATGTGCACGTTGTAAGATCGAAAGAGAAAAAAAGGAGAAAAATGACATATTTATCTCATTTTTGGATTTATTGTTATTTACATCATTTCAATTTTCCGCATTCGATATCGTCTCTAGGCGGGACGACAACGAAGAAAGGGTTTTGTCACTTGGAGCCTTACAAAAACCTGGATTAAAAAAGAGGAAAGATAAATACCGGTAGCTCGTTACACAAACAAGCCGGCTAAGTCGTCCTATTCTCATAACACTAGCGCGAAGTGGGTCAGTTCTGATAATAATAATAATATTTGGCTAATTTATGTAGCGCCGTTTTCGTGAAAAATCACCTCAAGGGCGCTGTACAAATAAATACATAAAAAATAATATTACTGGCTTACAACTAAGATTTACAATTATAACTAGTGACTTACATCTAATTACTTACATTAGTCATAATATATTATATAATAAATATATTTTATAATAATATATTCAATATAAATCACCCGTCTCTTTCTAAATAAATTATATAATATATTATCTAAATATATTATATAATAATATATTCAATATAAATCACCCGTCTCTGTCTCTCTATCACTATTTAAGACGTTAATTAACCCTCTCACTGTTCCCGTATATTATGTTTTTTCCCTTTCTATATGTATACCTATATAAGCTCACACAATGTATATTTTGGATCAGTTAAATTTTATACCCTGGAGATGTTTATGTTAAGCGAAACCGGTCGGTATTTAACAAATTAAATAATTAAAATCGTGGTTACAAAGTGATTATTTTGTTTCAATTATTATGTCAAACCACAAAGTTACTGCTTTCTACCAAAAAAAAACCTGTAAGTTATAAACTGTTTCACTAATGAGTTGTATTTTTTGTTACAGGTAAGAGCAACTCAATTACAAGTAGTCACAGGCTAGTTCAACAAATCAGTTAATCCAAAGGTAAGTACGGGAAAATTATATAATTTTTTAATGTGAATACCACACAAGAGATCCAACTGCTCCCAACCGCTATCCTATTCCCACCTCCTTCCCCGCCCAATTGAGGGGAAGAAGATGAGGAGAAAGAAGGTGGGAAAGTTCCCGACTATTCAGATCTGTTTACCAAACACAGCTATTGCCATTTAAATGTGAATGGTTGTCTTTACACCTGGGCGATACTGATAGTATCTTCCACTGTAGAACGAGTCGTAAATAGACCCTACATATTATTCTAAATGATTTTATTGTGAAATAATACAAATCAATTAAACAAAATTTTCTTTTGCACGCCTGGATTTGAATATATTCGGATTGCTAGTCTAATCTAGCCTTATCCCTCGACCACAGAGGTCATATGAACGTAGATATATTATTATTTATTAACCTTCATAAACATAATAAAAAAATTAATAATGTCATATATATTTCTATTTTTGAAACTGATAATTCGTGGTGGAAGTCCATTATAATAGATTATAATAAAACAAATAAAAAACTTTGTTCCAATTAATTTTATTTGACCGTAACCTTATTTGAATTTACGATAGCTTATTTGAACAGACTCCATTGAAATATAAATAGAACAGATAGAATAGAAGGGATAGAAATTAACAGATAATCATTTTCATTGTCCTTCCTCGGGTCAAATCGATTTGGATGACATTCTAGGACCTATCGTGTGTTCAGTGTTTAAAATCCATTTCTTCAATCGCCAAGTGATGCATTGTTCTTCGTGCCTTGTGGATTAGTGAGTATGTCGTATTAATATTTTTCGAATCCTGTTGGAAAGACGTTGACATTAAGTTGGTGGGATATATTGTTGTTATTTTCATTGTGACCTCCGCTTCGGTTTATTTTAATTGGTTTAATGCGGTTCCATTACGTTTTGATTGACGGCGTTATCAAAACCGCCGTGGGTACCTTTTATTTTAAGAGGTGACTGCGGCGCCCAAATAAACTATTTTAATGCGTGGAATTTATTTAATAAGTGATTTTATAACTTGTCTTAACCGAGGTTTTGTGAGTGAGAGACAGGACGCGGTCAGGCAGAGTTCAACTCAAAGATGAATATTGTGTCATCGTATGATCTTTCCAATTTATTTCTACTCGCGCGCAAGAGTTAATCAACCAACCATCGTTTCATTTCTCCACAGGGGTAAGCAGGGAGGAGAGAACATTACAAACTTTATCCACATTCATTCTTCGCGTCACATCGACTCTTGACATCGCAATAATTTTTAATTTGAATCGCATGCAGGATCCTGACTTCTTTTCCATGCACGTTCGCATCTTATCGCAATACTTCTTATTCATTTTTAAATTCATCTATTTGAATTTCACTTTTATGATTAAATAAATGTATGACTGCAATGGAATCTTGGAAGTTTATATTAACCCACTTCTCGGCATCCGATCGAGCTGAAACTCGTCAGATAGACTCATTGTCAATGACATTGCATTCTTTCAACTTTTGATAGAAATCAGCAGAAATTAAAGCACTTAATTTATGAAATAATTGTCGGCCTTATCAACTCGATATTTGGCCCAGTTGAAAGCACGGTTAATTCTGGACACTGTGTAGGAGGTTCAACAAACAGTGAAACAAAGTTTGTCCCTGTCGTCATATGAGAAAAAATATTAATGGTAACTTAATCAATACGTACTCAAAATTCATAATGCTCAACTTCTTAACCTATTCGGACACAAAAGCACAAATACACGATCACGTACATTTACATTCATCAACACCATCCAGTTTCTCGTAAATCGTTTACCTTTATCTTTCCTTCAAATCATTCCCTAGCATGTAATAACCTCGCCCGATAAATGTATAAATTCACTCACCAGATATTTCATAGAGACCATTTATACCGATCCTTGCAATAATTTCTAAAACCTTGTAAACTGTTTAATTGGTACTATTTGTTTCTAAAATAAAATAAAATAAAATAATTAATGTTTCCTTAAAATATGTATGTATAATATTGGTAAAATTTTTAAGGACTTTTTTCATGCGTACATATTTATAAAACAAACACTATTCAAAGCACAAAAACTAAACATCTAGTCATTCGTTTCGAATCCTCAAAAACATTGGTATCAAAATAGGAATTTCACAATATTTTCTCTGCGATATTTCTCCGTTTACGTTACTATTATCAGGTCGCAACGTCATTACCATCTGATTTTTATTACTATTATTCCAACTGTTCGGAGGTAGTGCAGTGGCATTCCCACATTGTGTGGCTGAATGAAATGGAGAAGGGATAGGGATGGAAAAGAGGAAGTACCTGGCTATTCAGATTTGGTCATTAATCACATTTAAAGCCACTTTTCATATTTGATTGGAGATCTTTCACCAGGATGATTCCGAGTATATCCACCACTCTGTTTCGTGAAATTTCTTCGGGCTTTCTGTATATTATCGCATTTTCATCATAACGTATAAGCATTGAAATAATTTTTTTTTTAAATCTTCTTAAATCGGTTCCTCATTGCTGAGGATCGTAACCCCTACTCCAATTACCACGGTGGACAAAGTTCCTCCAATCCTGCGCTCTGTGGAAAGCTGCGGGCATCAACGTACCGGACGATGGTGATACTTAGTCACTCTGGCGCATTGGTGACCTTCCTCTGCTTCTTCCGCATTCCATTTTGCCAATGACCATAAGTCTCTCCAAGTTGGAATCTTCGTGTCCAAAAGCATCAACGCATTGCCGGCAGATAGTTAAAATCCTACTGTGGTTGCCTAGCTCTTCCAGAAAGGACACATTTGTGCGTCTGGCTGTCTACGGAATCCTGAACATTTGTAGAAGTGAAACCTTCAGAAAACTAAAGTATGCAAGAGGCTATGTATGGGAGGCTACGAAGCACCGCACAACGAGGAGGCCAATTATACTATCTCATTATCTCGCAGACTAATCCTATAGATGCATGTATTTGTCTCTTTTTAGTGTCGCTATTTTTCGTCTCATCGGGTTTCGAAACACAACGTTGCATACACGAAACACAAAGAAGTTTTCACTTAAAAAAAAAAATATGTATATGGGTAAATGTTTTGAAACTCGAGCGAAACCGGTTAGTATCTGCTAGTCTAAAAAAGCCTGTCTTAGGTGAGTATTGAGTAGGTAATTCATTAATAATGCGTCCATTGTATGCATTACCAAGCAACACTAAACCAGTCATTAATTACCATTGAACCAGCAGCAATTCTTATCCTTAATGAAATTCCATTGGACGCCGGTTCTATAGATAATAAAGTGTCGAACAAAAATATTCTTGGCTATTAGGAGCAGGACCGTGAGTCAAAGTGAACTCATGGGCACAGTGGCGTGACTGGCGGCCGTATCGGGGCCCGGGCAAATTAGTCACCAGAGGTGCTATACAAAGCGGGGTCTTGTTTAATCACATCTCCATAAACGCGGATAACTGGTTTGCTGCGGTGATCTGGATAGAATATTATCCTTTCTGCATCAATTGTGATGTCAATCGTTCGGTTATGTCCTTGAGAAAACGAAGTTGCTTTGTTCGGAAGTTGGGCGTTACATTTTGTAACAAAATTTTGAAAATAGGCGTAAATAAAACTTACAAATTAAAAAAAAAAGTAAATGACGGACTCCAAGGTTGAATGGTTACGATTCTAAGTTAGGAATCCGGTCGCGCATTCAATTTCAGGATTACGCATGTACATTTTATTTGAGTTTTGTGTTATTTCACAATTAATTCACTAAAAATAATATGTTAGTATATTTGCACAACGTTTCAGAGTGGTAGATGTTTTTTTAATCACCCCGGTGAACGACAAACATTCATGGCTTTAGTTGTGTTTGGTGATCAGATCTGAATAACCGGTAGATACTTCCCCGCTTTCCTCTTCCCATATCTTTCCCCTACCCATTCCCATCTTCAGCCTCTCAACAAACCCGATTGGAGATGTGATGACTCTCGTAAAATAATGACATAGATAAAAAATTTTAAAAAAAAATTTGCTGTAATATCCGTGAAGCAGAAAATCTGTTTGAATGAAGTTGGTAAAATTTTTAAAACGGTTGAACCATGGCTTTGTTTTTATTTTTGTACACCGCACTAGAGTCCCAGTGTAAATAATTGTTATATCCAATCGGGGTACCTACTTGTGAGGCTGGGAACTGGAAATGGGGACGGGAAAGAGATAAAGAAGAAGTATGAGAAGTACCTGCCTTTTCAGATCTGTTCACCAAACACGGCTAAAACTATTTGAAGCAAGCAATTCCAAACGGTGGTCATTCACCAGGGCCAATTAACTGAGTACCTACCTATCTTGTTTAATGGATCTTCCTTTTTTGTCTGGATTATCTACATAGGTTATACCTCTTTACTATCGTGAGTTACGGAGTAGTAGTAAGTGTGGCTTGAAATATACAATAACTTCTTTGAATAAGGCAAGATTTGGCACTGAATTTAGAGAAAAAAAAATGGAAATTATTAATAAAAAATTATTTAATTTTTTTTTTAAATTTCCTTTTTTTTAAAAAAGATGTTTGAAAAACATCGTCATTAGTGTCATCACTGCCGATATCACAATGCATATTATTTTCTTGGAAGTTAAAGATTTCTCTGTTTCATCACGGATTGGCCTCATAAGAGGTACCTACTTCCTGGTGAAAATGAATCCGCATTGTAATATTACTTATTTAATATTGCATTTTTCTTCGATTCGCATTCCTCATCCGCTTTCTTAGTAGGTATGACTTCCTCTCAACTGATAATTTTAAAAGTAAAAAAAATAGAAAACGATCAACATATTGCGAACCCCCACCAGTGTCATACTTAACACATTTCAGTGAAGGTTGGATAGCAAAAGTAATATAAATTCAATTTTTTTTTCATAGAATGTACTTACCTATCGAGAAACGGTTGTTGTATATGTATACCTAATTGAATTATGATTTTTCGATGCCTGTCTCACTGGGTTATATATAAATACATAATATTGTCAAATGTGTAGCTATAGCATTCACGTGGTGGGGATGGGGCTCGAAGGTTGGGGTCCGATTATAAGAGAAGGGGGGTGGAATTCTAGGACCTCTACTTAAAACAACTTAATATTTACACCACATCGATAAAAGGGAAGACTCAAAGAATATTGATTGGTTTTCCAGGAATGTAATCTCTGAATATTATGCTATTTTTTCCTACGCAATACTGAGGCCAATGTGGGGTGGGGGGGTTGAATACCCTAGCCCCTACCTCACCCCTTTTATATGCCATTGCTCTATATTATACATAAATGCTAAGGTTAAACACAGTAATTGACGCATCATTTCTCGATTGACACTTTTTTAATGTGAAATGTAGGTAATTCCCATATAAGAGAATAATATAACAAACGTAGAAACAAAAGATGAAATAAAATAGGAACATTAATATGGAAGATAAGTTATACAATAATACGTTCTGAGGTGAATAATACCTATTATAGATAGAGAATAGGTTGTGTGCGAAATAATGTTATATTAATACAGTTGTGAAACATGGAGACTTAAAGTAAGATGAATTGGAAAGTAAACGAAAGTAATCAACAACAAAAAAATAGAATACGTCAACAAGCAAAGGAAAATTGGCAGGGCAATCTCTTGCAGGATGGATATTGGAGAGCCAATATTAACAAATTATGTCTTTCGGTGGCGCCCAAGAGCAACCAAGAGTATTGCAGACCACCTAAATCCACTGAATCTAGATTCCACTGGATCAAATAAAAATAAAAACACTCCAGCATAAAACAAGGAATAAAGAGAAGTCCAACAGTGAATCGACAATGGTTATGAAATTTTTTACATAATAAAATAAAAGACCTATCATTCTGTGTATTGTTATTTTAATTTTAAAGTTTAAGATGAAGCCATACTAAATAATGCAAAATCATACAAAATCGTATGTTTTAGTTTTGAAAATTGACCGCTTAGAAGTATTATAGATGCTTCAATTAAATACTGCGTGTAGAACATACTTTGGCCCTTAAAAATATTGGTCATTTTTTTTAATAAGTCTTTTAATAAGCTTAGAAAAAAATAAAGTATTAGGTCTATAAAAAACATTTTTAACTGAAAACTCTCCTACTTATAAACACTTTTTCGGATATGGTTTTATTGCATAATGTGGCAAATTCAGTTTTTTATATAATTATCGCGAAAAAAATGATATTTACGCCCGAACCTCACAAAATAAAATATAATATGCATTTTCGCGTTGGTATTTTTGACATCACGGCGACAATACGGCAGTCGACGAATTTGTTATATCAAAGTGAACCTTATACCGTCCACCGAAGAACGACTGGCAGCCGCCCCGATTTTCTGTCATTACTCCTCCAAACGGAGCGGAGAGAAGACGTGTTATGCTCCGCGCCGCTTATTTTCGTGAAATCAATTTAAAAATTCCGTTTTATTACAATGAACAATGCATAAAAAAGTAATTAATGTTTTTTACAGGCCTTTACGAAATCAACATGTAAAAAAAAAATCTCAAATATCTTTTTCAACCTTTCCAAAAGCTTTTTCTCAAGTATTTTTAAACTCCTCCCATAAAAGGGCGTGAATTCTGATTTCGATTTTTTCCTGTACTAGTGGATCGCCTTAATGCAACATTCGTAGAAATCTTTACAGTTCTCTGCTGGAACAACTATAAATACATGTCTGAGTTACAGGCATCTTTATTAAAAATAGGAATGATGGCTTCTACAATACGATTACTCTCTGTTGTTTAAAATAATATAATCAACAACAACAATATTCCACCTCATCTCTATTGCTGAAGTTTTTTATATTTTTTTCTCCCGATTGTTCGGCTCCCAATTATTATCATTCAGTCATCTAATAATCACAGTACCTTTTGTTCCGACCGTTATGTTAAATTGAATTGGCACCTGACAACAAAATATTACATCCGATGACACTGCTCATTAACTGATGATACGCCGTATCAACTACGGCTCACGTAATTTGAAGATGGAAACAATACACAATAACACAGTAGATATTTTCAGCAAAAAAAAACTAAAAGAAGAATCAAACAGAATTAGAAGACGCCAACTATACGATAAGAGTGTTTTTAGCACACATGGAAATATGTGAGATAAAAAAATACGTTATTCACCATTTCCAAGGTGAGTAAGAAATCTATCGAAATCTTTTTTGGGTATTTACAGTAGATAAGTGTAAATACGCTCTTTGTTTAGTTACATCAAATGCTTCAATGTATTATTTTCATATTCTGTTAATTATCTGCAAATAAAGACTTAATGGTAATCTTGATGATTTATTTGCAAGTAACGACCCCATAAACAAATATGTAGATAGGATGTGGATACTTTGGCACTGGCATGTGGTACAAGCTTTGGCACTAGCATGTAGGTATATGAGGAAAAATTAACGACCATCTTCACGATCCATTTTGAAATTATTTAGGTACATTATCTACTGAAGGTATTTTTTTTTTATGAATAACGCACAAGAGTCCCAACTGCTCCCGTCTTAAGCCAGTGAGACTATGGTATCCCCATGGGGGTACGTTGTAAGGCTGAAGGTAGTGGGTAGGGGAAGGAGATGAGGAAGAGTAAGGTGGGGAAGTACCTGGCTATTCAGATCTGGTCATCAAACACGGCTTATGCCATGGCATGCAACCGTTCAATTCTGAATGGTGGTATTACACCAGGGCGATACTGAGAGTACCTTCCACTCTGGAATGTGCCGCAAATATACTTTATATTATTTTAAATGAATAAATTGTGAAATAACACAAATTAATCAAATATAATTTATTTGCCACGCCGGGATTCGATCCCGCGATCTTCGGTGTGCGAGTCAAGAGCCTTACAATATTAAAAGGTTCCCGTGCCATTTTCCTAAGATAGGTAACTTTTCTGTCCCTATGAACTGCACGACATAGCTAGGGGCTGGTTTTGGTATCCTGTTCTAAATAAATCAATTATTCCAACTCCAAACCGTTCTTATCGTCCACCTTTAAAAATCTCTAATTCTTTGTTTTCCCCAATAATTCAGCAGATCACACAAATCACAACAGTCTATTTTTATTAATTATTTTTTTCTGTAAAAAAACGAAAACATTTAATTGAGAAGAAAGCTTCTCCAAGACGGTCCCTAGTCCCAACCCCTATCGCCAAATGTACCAATATTACAAGTTATTACTTATCATTTTCATTCATACGTACTTACAGTCTTACTGATAAACTCATTTTCATGATTTTTTTATAATGTATAATTTGACTAAATAAAAGATTACCCAATTAAGTGCAAAATATATTGAACTGTACGAATATAATAGTGACTTGACAATTATATGAACAAAACACAATTTATGTAGATATTACAATATATACATATAAATAGCTGTCACCAGGGGCGTGCACTCCATCTAGGCACATAAGCACTGCCTACCCTACCGTATTATTATAATTTATTAAATTATTGCTATATAAAAATAAACTAAGCAACCGAAACTACGCGAGCACCACATCAAATGGCATACTAAAAACGTGGCATACATAAACTGTAACCAGAAACTACATGCGCCTTCCGACTGTCTCACTAAAATGCGGCCTAAGCAGGAATTAGTTCTGCTTAGAGCTAACTTCATACAAGATATAATATCAATGTTTACGAAATGCACGAAGCATAGAGTAGAACTGTCGTTTTGAATTTGCTTCTATGAGTTTTTTTGTTAGTATTAGGCAGTGCTTTCTGGAAAAAAATTAGCAAATGGCAATCAGTGACGACAGTGACATTTGTTATCTGAAGTATGAAGTGTGAGACAACGCCAACGGCCTTTATCAAGGTCATCTTGGATATCCAATAATTGGCTTGTGATAACATGCATAAATGAAGCGACTATTTATTATTATTATTATTATTTGGATATTTGATGTGGCTTAGATAATCAATAACCTACATCATCTGCAGCAACTTAGAAACGAAGGGAGTTACCTGTGGTAAGTTTATTTTTTATTTATTTGAATCAATTCGGCGGTTTTCCTACTGCCTACCCTGATCAAAAACTCTGTGCACGCCACTGGCTGTCACCCAATACTGCGCAACGCACTCTGTGGTAAAAAATAATCACAAATGCGCATGCGTAGAATGGTTGCTAGATGCGAAATGCGAGGTTGTCGGATCTAAAAAAAAACAGAGTTCAAAATATTTTTTTTATTTGAATCAAATCGAATCTGAGCTTGAAAAATCTTTTTTCAATATTATGTAACTAAAACACCGGTTAACGTTTAAAAGCGTTATTTTCTTTGGTTAGGCTGTTAGCATTAATTTATGTTTACCACACACGCCATTTGAACATTCTCATAAAATATCACCTTCTCGGTGATACTTCAGACCTTTCAACATGGCGTGAACGCTGTAATTAAAAACCATTTACTTTGTCAAATTACAATAATAATTAATTTAAACCAGCGTCCAAACATATTATTATATTAACTTAAATCACCGAAGAAGGTATATTCTCGAAAGCTGTTTAAACATGGTAAATAGTTATTGCGACGTTGGATAACAACGAGAGATACTCAACGCAGCAGAGATAAATATCTCATCGTCCTCTCGTGGCTACGTAAATCTTCTCCAATAAAACATGACAACAATCTGCTTAGAAAACCGCTCTTCATGAAAATTAATTACCATGTAATAATTACAAAATAAGAGAGCTTTTATGCAAGCTGTTAGTTATCGTGCCCATCGCGGGGCGGGCAATAATATATTTACACTTTATCTATTTGTGGTGGTTCCATGACAACTCAACAAAGTGGCTATTCAATACCCCTTTAAAAAGTAATTAAAAAGCAAAGTTTTTTTTTAAATAGCCCATAACCTAACCTAACGTAACCTATTTAACCACGTTGCTTTTTATCATCACTTTGATGAGTTTTCAAATGAGTCATGAAGTTGCATGTTGTTGAGTTGTCTGACCATCACCAATTATGATTAACCATTATAAATAAATAACTCATCAATAAAAAACACTAATTACGGTTGTGTGGCTGTGATTGTAATTCCGGTTCGATGAACTCCGATTTGTTTTGAATTTTATGTGACTTTTTCAGAATTGGAACTGACATTTCAAGAATTCAAAGAAGCGATTAAATACCTACAATATAATATTTAATTATTGAAGACAATATTAACGACTCTCGAAAAATCAGAAAAAGATTCGGTCGCATCAAGGAATCGTGCGTTAAGATAATGAAGATAATTTTGGTGTTTTTTAGTCGAAATTATGATTAAGTCAAATCTGACCTAAGGATATAGGGTCGAATTACCTCAGTGATTGAAGCAGAGCCCCGCCAAGGCTAAGGTCCTGGGTTCATATATTAAAATTTGAGGTTTTACTCATTACGTTATTCCAAAAGAATATAATTATTTTATTTCTAAATGAAATATTTATTTATTTTATTCTTAGGACTACATAGACTGACATTTCGAGATTTTTAAAAGGTCTACAATTTTTCCATTTTCAAGAAAGCATTTTTAAATAACTAACTAGATTTACTAACAGTGTTCATTCGAAAAGTAAAATTTTGGTCGTCTCTCTAATAATAATAATAATAATAATAATAGCCTTTATTCAGACAGTAAATTACATTACATTATTTATAATATTTATAACACTTATCATGCATCGACTCCCTGTCTGTATGTCACTAGTTGACAAAAGCCTCCTCCAACTATCGCCTATTATATAATATGTCCTCCAGCTAATCTTGTCCATGTACCACCTGCTATGGCTTTGATGTCGTCAACCCACCGCCTAGTCAACAAAAAATTATTTTATAAAGAAAATCGCAAGTATTTTTTTTTGAAAGGTGTGGATCCGAATATGAAAAACGACCTGAACGCGCCAAGTAACTTTACTTAGCTTCATAAATTCTAGTAAAATACTAAAATTTAACTTTTCAACTACTGTAAAATTTATTATTGTGATACTCTCACTTCCAGACCGGTAGATACTTTCAGTACTGCCCTGGTAAAAGAACGCCATGCAGAATCGAAACATGGTGTGAAATGGCTTTATCCGTGTTTAGTGACCAGATTAATATAGTCATGTACTTATACAACTTTCTCACCACCTTTCCTTTCCCACTCCCTTCAGTCTGACAACATGTCCTTTTTGGAGTCGACATATCGTCGCCTCAGTTCTTAATTGTCCAAACGACCATTTGAAAATTATGCAGGAGGAGAAGATTTTCTTTCATTATTTCAATGAAACATTATGAAAGGTGTTTAAGATAAAGCTATTTCCGTAAAGGTAGAGGTCTCATTAGTTTAAACAGTTCTTAGTTAAGTGGTAAACTATCATTTTTTATGCTTTATTTTCAGTTTTAAAGTCGAGATTGAACAAAAACTAAAATGGTCGTTTGGACAATAAAGAACTGAGGCGACGATATTCCTACAGGCTTCGGTTTACTATAACTGTTAGATATATGGTATTTTCAAAAATATATATTTATACAAAAAATGGATTTAAAGTGAAGATGTCAAATCGAAAATATAACTTAATATTCTGTGGAAAATTGGCATGCTTAAAATTACATAATTAAAACAATTTTTTTTAGTTTTTTTTTCATTTTTGTAGCGTACATATTTTTATTTATATAGCACATATACTTTTATAACTACGAAAATAATAATAAAAACACAAGACCCCACTGATAAAGAGATAAACGTAAACAATTGTTTTGCAATTCTTTTGAATTTAAATTTCGCAAGTTATAACGACTTGTGAAGATAAATTGAAACATAATCACCTACATACAAAACGCCATAGAAATTGATACTTACATGATTTTTTCAATACAGATTTATGGCCTTCAGACAACTATTCATCAATTTAGCCAGCCAATACAATATTTTTCTTAATTTATTAATCGGATCGTTTGGTACCATTTCATGGCTCTATGTTTAAAGGAATTTATGCTTTGGGACACGGGAGTTGGTAGGGAAGCTCCGGCATAGGGCCCCAAACTTGGGGCGGGGCCCCCGGCCAGGGACCGATCTACACAATAGGCCTCAATAGAAAATAAGTTTCAAAGTTTCAATAGAAAATTATATTCCAAAATGATACATATTGAGGACGCAGGACTCCAAAAGAATTGTTTCACATTTTTATGTAAGTGGAAAATGTTGCTTGTGCAATGACGGAGAGCATAACTAGCAGTGGTTTGAACTCGCGAAGCCAGAGTGGGAATTCGACGCATTTGTCCATTCGGCTGCTAACCGGTTAATATTTTATGTTTTAAAGGTTATAATTTTTTTTATATTAACTCAGCACAGGAGGCCCTGAATAAAATATTTTCCCTCAGGGCCTATGTCATCTTTGGAGATGCTGCTTGGAGGGTTTTTTAAATGAAATTATGCAGAAGAATTTCTAGGAAGGAAAAGGGTATAAATTTGGGTAGTAATCTAGGGGTCGGTGTGTTTAGGAGTGATTGGGATTAAATTTTCCTCTTTAAATATGTACGTACATCCCACACACTTAGGTGCAAGGCAATGGATCGAGAGAGTCGGTCTGAAGAGGTCAAAGGGTCTCCCTCAACCGGCCTCTCCCGATCTAGCCCATCGCGCAGTTGGTGGGCAGACGCATTCGACGTCAAGACCTAAACAAACCTCACCTCGAAACCGGGAAAATCGGGAACCGCTGCTAAGTAACCAAAAGTAGCGAACTACTTTGGGCGACCTATGCCAGAAGTGTTGGGAACCGAATCCGGTGGATGTAATCAGTTATACTAAGATATCTAGTTTACAGTTAGGAATAAAGAAGAGTATTTTAGAAATACATTAATTATATATTTGAACAGCGCCATTGCGGTGACGTTTCACAATAAACGAGGCTATACATATTATCATCTAAATATTATTACTATATAATTAAATCATAATGACGAGCTCAACAAAAAATAAATAAAAATACATTTTTTTGAGTAATTTTATTCCGTCGCTTTTGCGGTTCTAGAGATGACCAAACTAAATACATCATTTCTTGTATGGAGCTCGTGCCACGATAGTCGTAATATATAATATAAAAATAAATAAAAGGCATCAACGTATGACGCATTTAAAGTGTTTAATAATCTGAATATCCCAATCATGTACCTATCTGATAAAAGATAGTAAATTTGAACAATTTATTATATTAATTATTAGAAGTATTATAAAAACAAAATTGCATTACTAAAGCAATGTAATCGATAGCTGAACATTTATTTTCGCACACTAAAAAAACAAAGAAGCAGGAAGAAAAATTACGTGTTGTGGGATAAAAAAATTGCGCGTGATTAATGAATTAATTATGCATTGAACTTTTAACCCCTGAAGTTAAAACTGTTGATCATCATGATTTTAAATTGAACATTATGAGTTTTTTTTACCATTTAGAGGGGTGTGTGGTCTTGACTCATAAACAATAGTTATTTTAAAACCAATAAATGCTCTTATCGATTTTAATAATTATTAATTAAGCGGTTATTAAACCTAATACGCGAATAAAAATATTTAAAAAACCGAGGTCAGACAAGTGAGAACGGAAATATTATTTTATGTAAGGAGGCTTCTAAACCAATAATTCACAGCTCTTATAATGTTTAATTTGTAAGTTAGTAAGCTATTATTATCCTTTGCCTTGACTTTAGACGTTTTTTGAAAAACTCGCTTTACCATAAAGTATTTTAAAATGTGTGGGTAGTTTGCAAAAAAGTGATGAATGATTGTATGCAATGAACTTGGTCATTAAATCTTAGTCTACTGTCTTCAAGTTGGTTTAGAATTACAGTCATGTCATAACGTTAATAAATTAAGTAGACGCCTGACGGTGACCACCCCCGAGGTAGACTGGTAATCTCCACAGTTCTGATATCTAGTAAAACTAGTTGTAGAGTAATACAAAAAGGAATGTTTTATTACTTATCTAAACTAAAGCATCATTTTATTTGACTTTTAATATGAACAATGTGTAAAAAAATGTGTCAAAAAAACTTTAATATTTATTTTTACCAATATATGTGTTATCAAATTCCCGCAATCAACATTTTAGAAACACGAACTAATTTCTCGTTTAATCAAAATGTCGTTATTTTTTTTCCGGACAAGGCAAGGTAGTATTTAAAACTAGGCAAAAATTTCTAGAAGTTTTTCCAATATAAAAAAAGTTACAATCATTACAAATTAATTTGATAAATAATAAATAATGCCACAAAGTTATTTTGCAAAGTTTGAAGAAGTCAAAAACAAATAATTATACCCTGTTTCTCAATCAATACTTCACTAATCATAGATACCATTCGCATTTGTCTAGAATGTCCACACTTGTCAACTCATATAAAAACATTGACTTTTATTGGTGTACCTAAGTCTAAATGATTTTTGGCACACGTAACGCAAACAATTTGTTCATAATTCTTGTACTGCTTCGAAATCTTGTTCATGTTTTGAATTATTACATTATTTTATTTAAGTAATTTTTTGCCAATATAATATAATAATATAAGTGCTCTCTTTTCGCAGTAATCCTTTTTTTTCATTTGTGTAGTTTAATAATTATTATTTAATGAACAATAAATAAATAAAATAAATATGCTGGACATGGCGAGCAAATGACTACCAAACCAAATATGATGTTTGATAGATTCTCCCATCTTAACAGACGGATTGCAATCTTTAGACCACAGGCGTCGGGTGGGAATGCTATCCTTGTTCTACCGGTATTACAACGGAAGATGCTCCGAGAAACTAGAGTCATTGATCCCTTCGGCACCGGTGCCTAGTCGGGAAACACGCCAAACGCGTGGCCAACATATGTACATGGTTGACATTTGTCACATAGGAACGGGTCGTTTCTTCGACTCGTTATTTTGTTCAACAGCTCGGCTGTGCAACGATTTGCCGGTCTCTGTGTTTCCTCCCTCCTACAACATGGGTCTCTTCAAGACCAATGTTCATTCCTTCCTCTCCTCAAAAAGACTCTCCACACAGCATCTCAGATGACATAGACCCTGGGGTTTTTTTTTTCTCAGGGCCTCCTGTGTGGAGTTAATATAAAAAAAAAATTATAAAAAAAATTATCGTTAGAATTATCATTGGATGAATGAATGAAGAATGATGAATTATCATTATCCTTGTATAAGGATAATAAATAAAGGTCGCCCACAGACGCCAGAAGTGTTTATTTATTTTAGTTTTTCCGCCCTGCTGGGATTTTACATGTTTTTTTTTAAGACAACGATCAGCCTTTTGGGGTCTAGTACAGTGAAAACGATAACTTTACAATATCGGATCGAAAGGTGTAACTACCGATGATTTTGTGCCGATGGACCGAGCACGGTCGCACTGTCAATAGCCAGATCGACGTTGACAGGCAATAAATAAGCTGTGTCTATAGATTTACATTTCATTACATACAAAAAAATTAAAAATAGTAATAAATTGACGATATCGAATTGTAGTACCAAAAATATACATTCGCATGTGCTTTTTGACTCTTAACGGGAAATAATTAGTTCATGAGGTCTTTAGTCATATTTTAACCATTTTCTTTTATCCATGCTTGAACGGAATAATTTCAAGCGTCTTAGATGAATTAAATAAGCCCGTTGATCGCGTATACGATTTATTTCACTTCCAAGAGCTTCGTTAGTTTACCTCCATTCATTAATAAGCCAATTATAATGTCGGCTTATCTGATACTCAGGAGGCCGCGCCAAAATTTACTGCGCTAATGGGGAAAATATACTCAAAATGTAACCAATACCAGTACACGACTATGCAGTATTGAATTTATATTATATACTCATGATATTTTTTTGGATGAAAAAAAAAAAAAAATTTAAATTTGTCAATCGTGTCGGTCGGAATATTTCTTACAAATTGTTGAGCGGACCCTCAAAAAAACGCCAACTGACCATAGATTATGAATTTAGTCAATATCATATTGACAGGGCTTTATCGATTTATATTTCACGAGGGTATAGAAAAAAACCGTGTTACCAAGCCGTGTAGATATAGGTATGTTTAACAAATATATGCCAAGAATATTCTTATACATCATTTTAAAAACAGAAAATCTCCTAATGAAACTCGGATACATGACACAAGAGCCTCAAAAAAGGATATACGAGATGTTCCAAAATTCAAGACAAGTTTTGGCCAAAGAAACCACATATATCTTGCAACTAAACTATACAACATCCTTCCTCCAAGTCTGAAAAAGATAGAAAAGATAAATAAGTTTAAGGAAAAAATCAAAACATGGGTGAAAGAAATTAATGCAGACATACTAGAGAATGTATTAAAAACATCATAGAAACTAAATAACGGAAAATCAAAGAAATCTACCAGTCCGCCTCAGCACAGGACCACCTAGTGAGGAGGACTAAGAACAAACGGATTAAATATTTATATATATCATCATATCTTGTAATTGTTATCAAACCTGTAACTAAATAGTCACTAATAAAAAAAAAATTAAAAAAATTAAAAAAATTTAAACACATACCAACGCATGCGCTTTTTGAAACATGAAGTATCTTCATTTAACAGCTGCATCGCTCGTAATTTAACTATGTACATATCTCAGAACTCATAATCATTAATTAAAAGGTAGATCTTCTGCAAAACCAGTTTAATTAAATCACCTGCTAGTAAAAAGCAGCTCATCTTAAATTTAATTACATAAATTGGTTAATAAGTGAACGTGCGCAATATAAATTTAATTTCACTGAGTATAAATATTATTTTTTTGTTCCGATCATTCACATTCGCTGTCGGAGCGCAAATATGACAATAAATCAATAACGGTTGATCATAAATAAGAGTTGATCAATAACGCTTACGTGAAATTATTTACAAATTAATATAGAGTAGGTTAAGTTATACAAGTTTATCGATACCTTTGTGATTTTACATCAAAATCGCACCTCTATGCCCATTATCAGAAAATTGAAAACTTAGACGAGGTTTTGATAATGTTGTTGTATGAAAAAAGAGAATATAAGTTTAAGGGTTACTTATACCTGTGATTATCAACTAGACTGGGCCACAAACAATATATAGAAATCATGATATTTAATATTTCTCCAAATATAGAGAAAATACAACGAAAAATTCATGCGTTTGTAAATTTATCCATGTTTTAATCATTTTTGCATGAACTCTAAAAATATGGGATGAAAAGTCAAACATAGGTGCATTCTATGACTCTTTAACATTATTAATAGTTTATATGTCATGTTATATGTCAAAGTTTGGACAATTATGTTTTTAATAAGGGGCGAACGCTTAAAAATTTGCTAGCTCTCAAGGCTGAAAATTATCATATTGCGGAACACTCCAGTGGATTATAGTTTTCAATTTTTAAAAGAAAAACTTTATTTTTATAATTTTTTGAAGGTTATTCCCATCAGTGAAATATATCTATCATATTAGAATAAGTTAACAATAATAATCTAAACGAAAATATGAAAGAGAACAAGACACAGAAAAACAGAAAAAAGACAATGGTCGCAACTGGGACTCGAACCCAGACCTCTCCGTCTAACCGGGACAAGCGCGTTAACCAATTTCGCTATGCACCTTCTGTCAAACCGTCATATTTGTCAATCTCATATTTTCAAATTTTAGAATTACATTATTATCAACTTATTATTTTTCTCCATATTACGGGCAACTATCCTTTTTATTGGAAGCAATCATTCTAAGAATTGGTTTGTTACCTGGATAGCGTCTCGGATAGATGTATCCGAATTTATTTATGTTATAATTTATTTATTTATATAATAACGTAATTCTAAAATTTGAAAATATGAGATTGACAAATGTGACGGTTTGACAGAAGGTGGCAATAGCGAAATTGGTTAACGCGCTCCCGGTTAGACGGAGAGGTCTGGGTTCGAGTCCCAGTTGCAACCATTGTCTTTTTTCTGTTTTTTTTTGTGTCTTGTTCTCTATCATATTTTCGTTTAGATTATTATTGTTTTATTGTTAACTTATTCTAATATGATTATAGTTTTATTAAAAATAAAATATTTTATATATTTGCAGCATGTTCCATAGTGGTAGATAACTTGAGTTTCGCCCTAGTAATATACCACCATCCAGAATCGGGACGATTGCTTTAAATGGGTTCGGCCATATTTTGTGACTCAAGTGACCAGCTCAGGTATGGGGGCTCTTAACTCGGTTAAGTTGGTCTCTCAAAAACTAGGCGTACTATTACTATACTACACAACTGCTAACTCTCTTCAAAACGCAAATGAGCCCCACGGTAGAATTTAGTAGCCACCTTTCCTCTAGATCACCAAAATACAGAAATATAGATAGTGCAGAAATGGACGGTCCGTTTGATTAATTCTCCCATCTTAAACTCGAACGGATTAGAATCCTTGGAACGCACGCGGCGGATGGGAATACTGACCTTTTTCTATCGGTATTTCAATGGAAGGATGCTCCGAGGAACTAGCGTCATTGATCCCCTTGGCACCGGTGAATAGCCGGAAATCAAGCCAAATGCACCTCCACCGTATAAGCGTGGTTAACATGAGAACATGTCGCTTCTACGACTTGTTTTTAAATTCAACAGATTTGCTGGATTTACCGGCCTCTATATTTTCATACTTCCTACAACACGGGCCTTTTCAAGACCCATGTTTGCTCTTTCCCCTCCTCAAAAAGCTTCTTAACACAGTGTCTTCAAGAATGACATAGGCCCTGAGAGAAATTATTTTCCTCATGGGCTCTTGTATGGAGTTAATGTAGAAAAAAAGTAAAGAAACTTCCTAACCATCCTTTAACTGATTTTATTCCCTCTTCACCACCTTCTGCCTCAAAACTTACCGCAATTGGGGATGCCATAGTCCATTGGCTGCAGACGGATGAAAGCAGTTGGAGCCCTTGAGCGGTGACATAAGAAAAAGTTAGTAGTCACATAAAAAAAATACTCAGATACAAATGAAAAATTTTGCCGGTTGAGTTTCGAGTCCTGCCCCTGAAGCTCGTCAATCGCCTTGACATGTCGGCAGTCACCAGTCTGATCTCACCTTAGTGTTTGATCCACCCATGAGTGGCGATGCAGCACGTACTAGTGAGGAGTGTGTGTAGTGTGTAGGTACCTTGTTGCGTCTGGCGGCTAAGCATTATTGATGACTGGAGCTCTGCGTCTGCAACAATTTGACCCGTGACCCGGCCATTAGATCGGCTGGCTGCGCGCAGATTGGACCAATCACAAGAGGTGGTTGATGCACGGGGCAAGCAGGGCTGAACTGGAATCTACGATGGTCTGACTTCCTGCTCAACACCAGAGAGTTATTGACAATTAAGACATTGTAGATTTAACAATTTATTTTTTAATAACGATATTTTTTAATTTTTTTTTGTTTGTTCATCATCATCACAAAATCTCTACTGAGAGCTCCAGCCCTATTCCAAGTGTTTCATCCATTTCTGCCTTTGGATCGATTTATTAGGGCAATAACTTATTTTTATATTAACCCCACACAGGAGATCATCTCAGCTTTGCGAATACTCTGTGGAGATTTTTTTAAGGAAAGAAAGAAGAAGAATTTCTGAAAAGATGTCCAGGAGTGACGGACGTATGAATCCACCCCTCACATTGCGGTGTAAGACGATGTGTTGGAAGCGACCAGCTGGAGGGGTCAAAAGGTTTCCCTAAACTGACCTCATCCGCCGCCAAGACATCCAAGAGCCAAAGCATCCCTGCTGAGTCACCAGACGTAGCGAACCACTTGAGGTAGGTGACCTATGGCAGAGGTGCCCATTTCGGTTTTTAAAAATGACTATGTGACACATTTTGATTTCCTGTCATCTGGTTTCAATTTTTGTTAGGGATAAACTAGGTTTCCGCGTGATACCTGTCCTCTTTTAGAAAATCCTCTGATTTGACAAAATAGAGAAAAAAATATATATACGTATATTTCTTAGACTTAAAAAAGGTTCAACATTAGTCATTACGTAGATAGGTTACCCATAAAAATTATTGAAATAAGCAAAATCTACTACCACTCATATTACCTACCTATGTTGTGTTTTTTTGCTTTTAATTGTATGCTACGAGTATTGCTAACCTTTCCAACCATTTATTTGTTCGTATTTTATTCTTGTAGTCGCCCCGTAAATACTGATTTTCACCCTCTAACTTCCTTGAAATAGTTAAAGGTCCCCAATAGTCGATATGAACTCTGATTGAGAAGCACTGCACAATAAACCAAGTGAAGTATAAATCACGAAATTAGATATTAAATAGGAAGGTATTAAAGCGGCGTACCTGTTTAATATTTATATCGAGGTTAGCATTTTACATTATTTATGAGTGGTCTAAATTTTAGATGAAACATTTAATACCTAATAAAAACATATATTGTGAGGTGCGTTGCAAACGCAATAATAATATTGTTGGTATTTGCATAAAATTGTACTAAACACATTTATCTTGTTACTTACTATGCCATCAATGCCATCATTTTTCGCACGTTAGAAAGAGGCACGTAAATCAATAATAATATTACTATTTTATTCAAGAAGGTTTTATGTAAAAGCAGTAAACTTATTTACATTTCCATTCACAATATTATGTACGTCATCGGAGCTACAATTCTATGTCTTGGAAGATATCCAGATTGGGTATATGCTGAGACACAGAACACGCAGCTTGTGCAGAGAAAAGCAAGGCAGATTTTGTAATGTGAGAACGAGTAAGAACCGCCACGGAGATGCGAAATAGGAAGGACCTGGCTAATCAGATCTGGTCACGAACACGGCTAAAGCCATTTCAAACTACAAATCGATTCTGAGTGGTGGACTTTTACCAATCTTTCATTTCTACAACTTGGGAGGAGGGTATTGGTACCGCCGCCCCGGGAACGATTTATCGGGCACCCCTGCTAAATAACCAAACGTAGCGAACCACTTGGGGTGACCTACGGTAGAGGTTTTGAACAAACAAAAAAACGAGTGTGCTTTAGACCACACGACTGAAGTAAAACTTCACTAACTTATAAAAGAACATATGACATTGGGGTGACATATGACCATGGGGTGACTTACGACCCTGGGGTGACACGTGACCATGGGGTGACCTACTGCCGTGGGGTGACTTAGGACCGTGGGGTGACCTATGACTGCGGGGTGACCCATGACTTTGGGGTGACCTACGACATTGGGGTGACCTACGATCTTGGGGTGACCTAGGACCTTGGGGTGACCTACGATTTTGGGGTGACCTACGACCTTGGGTTAGTATGTACGCCTTACCTAAGTTGTGCAGTATGTACGCCTTGCCCGATCACCGTTCGCATCGAACACCATTCGCATCACACTTTTCGTAACGCATTTTACCAGCTTACCCCCCAAGTCGAGCGTGCGTAAAGAAGTTTTACTTCAAAAATTTACGATTGATTCCGATTTTCCGATTCATTCCTGGTATTTTGTATGGCGTATTCGCGGAGCAGGCTCTGTGGCATATTTCACCAGTAGGTAGGTGCAGGTATAGAACGGCAGTATGAATAATTGATGGTGTCCCATCAGTAATGAGTAGCGGCACTGTCAGCGAGCGCATCGCGGTGATTGGGGTTATTGTCTGGACTTTCGCCACTTTATTAAGGTAAATTATACGGAAAATGATATCATAACATAACCGTTGGTTATTGAGAGTATAAGCGGCGTTGTGTAATGCTCAAGATACTGAAGATAATCGTTGTCAACAATATTATTTATTGAGTTTTGAAAGACGTTATAAAAAACATTAAAATATTCAAAATAGTTGTAGTATAACTACAGTGTAACGAACATCCTAATATGATTAAATTGAACTAAAATTTACAATGGTACCGCTGCCCCAGGAACCATTTATTGAATAACCAACACATCTGCAATAGGTCACCCCAAGTTTTTCGCTAAGTTTGGTGACTTAACAAGGGTGCGCGGGTTCATGGGGTGAGGTTTGTCAGAGGTCTTAGTGGCGGATGACCTGCACACACTGAACCCCAGATTCCTACCCGCCCCTCATACCTTTTCCTTCCCAGAACTTCCTGTCCTTCCTTCTCTTAAAAAGATCCTCAATGCAGCATCCCTAAAGATGACATAGACCACGATGGAAACTATTTTCCTCAGGGCCACCTGTGTGGAGTAAAAGTATTTTATTTAAACTGTTCTCAAAATACTAATAGAGCAAGAGCCCGTGACGATCAGACCTTGCGTTATTCATAAAACCTGAAAATTTCTATCTGAAAGGAACTATCCACATATGTTTTCTCAGTTGTCAGACAGTTTCGATGGTCGCATGTTTGTATCGCGCTCGCACCTACGGTAGATTTTTAATGTGTCTGACAAGGGGAAGGAACCATCAAAACTGTCTGATAACTGTGAAAACATATGTTGATAGTTCCTCAAGTAACATATATAAAATTCTGCTTTTATACTTTAACGTAAGTACAATTATAATTAATTAACATAAAATCTTTGAAAGCCACCGTGATCCAAACATCATAGTCGGGGATCGTACACGGAGAAACTTACAGGTTTTATAAAATAACAATGGTCTGATCGTCACGGGCTCTTGGACTATAATAACTGTTTTCAAAAAATACATAAATTACAACTAATTGATTTCGATGGCTTCAGCTGTATTAATTTTCTCCGTTCTTTAATTTATTTATTTTTCTAAATTCTGTTACTTATGCAAATTGGTTGCCTAAACTGTGTATGTGTGGTACAAAAAAGTTTACAAAATAATTGGTATTGACGTTATTGTCGCAGCGAAATATATATTTTAGTTCACATTACTTTATTAGGAACATTTGGTATATTTATGATTACGAATGTGAAATGAAACTTACAATTAAATATTCAAGACCATTAACAAGGGAATAAATGATTTTAAAAAGTAAAATGACATCAGATACCAAACTTCTGTTGGACAACTTCATTAATTTTAGATCATCATTATGTCAAACTTTGTTCTAACCTCAGTCAACTGGAAGACCACATCAAAACCTTATAAATGAATCGATCGAAGGAGGTTCTTCAATATCGTAATACAACTATTTATTTCGTTGCTAATCGAGCAGTATGAATAGGTTAACGTCTGCTTGGTTTAATTTCAGAACCCGACTTCTAGTGCATGTCTGACGCCACGCCGTACGCAGCACGCCACAAATAACATCTGTGTACGTGAAATTTCAAACAAAGCTACGTTTGTAATTCGGTTTTGAATTCAAGAATTCGTCGAAAGATGGCGCTACTTCCGTTAGCAGGTAAGTACTACGAATTTGTGAATTTGTAGTATCTCTCCGGATATGGAAAGATTTACGGTAATACTTAGTTGTATCATGCAGCTATATATTACATATGACGTCATTGCCTGTCCCCGTTACGTTGTCCCCATGACTAGCTATCACTGGATGACAGTGGATCCGACAAATGGGCTATTTTTTCTATATTTTTGCTATCAGTTCCTATTTGATTTACAAAATGGTCACCAACTCTAACTGGGCGAAGCATAAGCCGCCCGCAGGGCCTAGCAGTTAAAACCTGCCGAACGGGTTTTTACCTGCTAGTTTTGTATTCTTGTGGTACTGTAAGTATCCATGGTATTCCATACTACGTTCTTTTTTTGTTCTTTTGATTTTTCATAATACATTCTAGTTTTGGGCAATCATCTGTACATCCATATTGCAAGACATTTTGATAATTTTCAGCGTATTATGTATGTATCTTTAGTATTTTTTTTAATGTTTACACGGTAAAGGACAGAACGGAATAAAATATTAAAGTGATGTTAAGCGAGTACCTACCTATAAAATGTGATTAAGATTATTATTTCCTTCAAGATAATTTAATAATCGTTTGATTAAATCAATTTACCGTTGTTTCCTAACACTTTGTAAACGATCATTATAAACATTTATTCTTATGCAACCTCCCTTTTCGCATAATCACATCACTAATACTATAAGTATACTAGTGTAATTAGTATTAATCCATACCTATACATTAAATAACTTAATGAGAAGATGTTCATCATTAAAACGTAAATATTTGCAATTTATAACAATCGTTAAATTAGTAATAGCAAACACACTACGTAACCCCGTTCAAAATAACCTCCGTGTTATTTTCTTTATCGGTATTATACTTTGTTAGCAGAGGACAATAAATCGCGTAACAAGCTTCAGTGAACATTGTAATGTGGCGTAACACAACGCGAACAAGGTTTATAATATAATAAAAAGGATTTGTACAAGTCATCGGAGGTACGGTGATGATTAATTTGATGGGTATCGTCATTGAATGGATCGCGGAGCATTAGAAGAAACTTTCTAAAAGGATACAGCCTCCGATATATATTATTTGCAAAGAGCTTGATCAACCGTGCGACCTCTTATCGTAATGGTAATTTATTATTTGTCTGCAGTTACATGCGAAATGGCACCATTTTGCCTGAATTAATCGTATAAGAGAAATAAATATGTTTCTATTGATTCCTGATTTGCTTCTGCGTAAATATTACAAGGACCGAAAGATTAATTTTTTTTTTAAATGAAAAGTAATCAAACAAATACGAAATAAAAAAAAATGGAAAATAAATCTGCCAGAGTCAATGGGACTATAATATGCCCAATTATGAAGAACGCAAAGAAAATTAAATAACAGAGAAAAATAATATAACTGAAGCCATTTAAATCAATTAGTTTTAATTTATTTATTCATACGCCTAAAATGGCTTTTATAAAAAAAAATACAAAAACAACCATAAGTATATAGTAAACATAGGAAATTTTCTGCATTACAAATGTAGAAAATAATAATAACATAGATAGATGCTGTTATAAAGAAGGAACAACATACCTATTTTATTATAATTATTTGCGTTTTCGAAGAATTAAAATTTCCATTATTTTTATTTATTATTTGTAAAAAATTCAATCATACAAATAAAAAATAAAAACTCATAAATAACTGAAAATCTTACTAAACTTAAACATATACCTATGTGTATGCCCAATGGCCTATACCAAACACTTATTTTGCCCAACACCATTACACATCAGGGAAAATGATTTTTGTTTAATAAATTTCCAAAAAAATAATAATACATACTTTACAAGTAAATGATAAGAAGAATATAAAATATGTGCAATCGTTCTCATGCGATGCTCTTAAATTAGAATAATCTACATAAAAAATTAAAATATCATTCATATACAAATTTTCCAGTACAAGAACTGGTAAGCTTATAGTAAATACGTCGATATTTGAAGTGAATTTGTTTCACGAGTGTGTGAAAGCGAAGTGCGTGTATGTAGAAGGTGGTCCCGAAATTATTGTTGCAGAATAATATATTTTGCCTAGTTGCTTCATAAGATATTTTGAAATCGATGAGATGCAAAAGTTCTCAACAGTCTAATTCGGAGTGAATAATTTTAATGAAAAAAGTTAGGTCGTTAATTTTCTTCTATTTTCTAAGGCAGTGTTCCTTAACCTGTAGCCCACGGACCCCTGGCGGTCCACGGATATATGAATGGGGGTCCGCAGTCTCATCTCTGGACTATTTAACAGTAATAACTAAATCCCACCAAAAGTCTCGTAATCGCCAGTCGTCTTCGTGTTTATATTTATAAATCAAATATTGACAGATGGTTTCACGATCTTCATGATAATTGAGTTATTATAATTCACAGCTGCTTAAAATGAACTCGTTTTGATGTTTCTGATCATAAAAGTTCGTTAACAAGATAAATTACACGTTCATGAATAAAATCATTATTTTAAGAGTTTTGCAAAATTTTACAACTTTTAACAACCAGTGTAAGCTACCGTGCACTATAATAAAATTTACTACCTATATCCACCTGATGAAATTGTTTTTTTTTTATGGTTAATTAGATACTTTGAAAGCTATTTCTTTAAAGCTATTTGGTGTTTTGTGAGTAGTAAATTTTTTATTTTATTTTCATATCGTACAAGAGTCCCAGCTGCTCCTGTCCGGAGATAGTGAGACTTTGGCACCCCCAATAAGGGTATATTGTAAGGCTGAATGTAGTGAGAAGTGGAAGAAGATGTGAAAGAGGGAGGTGTGGAAGTACCTGGCTATTCATATCTGGTCCCCAAATACGGCTGAAGCCATTTAAGTTCTGAAAGGTGGACTTCAGGGCGATACAGTATCTTCCACTCTTGAACGTATTGGAAATATACTACTATGTATATTTTTAATGAATAAATTATAAAATATTACACTGTGACCGAAAAGCCTAAAAATATTATTATTGTTTAATTTTACTAACTGGTATCACCGAAAACCGCTGCCTGGTTCCCCGGATGACAATTCAAATTCTTTCCGCGTTCGTTCCGTTAGGTAGTTATACCTACCCTCTAGCCGTCATTGTGTTAACCCTGTACCAAAGTTAATTATAAAATTACGTTTTTTCCTCAAAATATATTTGACTCGCATAATCAAGAGTTCTTATTGAAAATATCCATTACACACGCAATCCAGTTTACAGATGTCCAACCTGGGCTAAATACCTAAACACCACCTCCTGTCCAAAACACTAATCAATCAAATAAAATATACTTGCGGTGGCCCAGATTCGAACCCGCGACCTTAGGATTGCAACTCGAAGTAGAAACCGCCAATAATAAAGTATTCGATGCAAGAATTATGTGTGTTTTATTGTATTGTTGTTTTTGATATATTTTGGAGAAGAGAATTGCAATGTGTTAGCTACTTGCATAGTGCATCAGAATTCTGTCGTCACCAGTAATTAATGGGTCAGGATATTTATATTAAAAAGTGATTAAATTAGTTTATTTATGTAAAATAACCAGAAAATGTAGCACTGTTAACACTTTTATGTAATTAATTCAGAACCATATAATTTTAAGCGAAATTATAGCTCAGTTCCTTTTTTATTTTTCTACAAAACTACATTTTTTCTCCTGCTAGGAAAATATTCAACTTTCAAACGTAGGCAAGATTATTATTTGTATACCTATGGATGTCCTTCATAGTACTGTAGTATATTTAACCTGGAAAATAAGTTTGAGGTTTGTGGCAGAAATTATATTGTTTATAACGATGCATTAAGTGGAAACGATCAAGTCTCTTTTGTACTCTGGATGGATCCTATAAATGAAGGAATTCAGAAATAGAGATCTGGGCTGGCAATTAATCATAACATTTGATAAATTGAGTAAATCAACGATCGATAATAAATTATTGATGACATCAGCGGCCGATCAGTTAAAATTCTCGATTCCGAATCTCATTCAACGTCGGATCGTTTAGTGAGGCGCGTAACTTACTTGCTTTTTTAAGATTATTTATCTCAATAAACGGCAGATTGCCGGCAATTAAATTATAAGTCGCACGTTTTCGAATCCCAACGTGTGTAATTTTTACTTTATTTAGGTGTCATTTCCGTTGTTAGGCGTTGGTTCCATGACAGTTGGTCCGGTGGCAGTTGGTCCGGTGGCAGTTGGTCCGGTGACAGCTGGTCTGGCGACAGTTGGTCCGGCCAACAGTTCATCCGGCCAACAGTTCATCCGGCCGACAGTTCGTCCGGCCGACGATTGGTCGGCGACAATTGGTCCGGCCGAAAGTTTAGAAGATTTTTTCTTCCAGTAAGTATGCAAAGAGGATATAAGGCCGTACAACCAAAGTCGATATACTTATATCTGAAGGCATCTTGAGTGAAAATCCGCTGTGAAAATATTTTTACTAATAATTTTGACTCTCCGAAGTAGCATGCGGCAATCACAAAATACGACATACTTGTACGTGTAGTCGACTTAGCAAAAAACGCTAAAGATTCCTACTTACATATAATATAACTTAATAATATACCCATCTGTGCAAGCAAATGCAAATGATAAATTTTGAGACTTATTTCAGAGTGACTCTCAGTGTCGCCTTAGTGAAAAACAATTCAGCATCAAATTTATTAAATTATACTCAGTTAACTCCCCTCCCCACTCCACTCAACCTCCTAACGTACCCCGTTTTGGGGATTGTCGTTAGGTTAAGTGTGTGGCCCATTGACCATTGAATGCTGGAAGTTTTCTCTTTCCCTCTGTAATGATATTTACATCTTTATATAAAACAAATGATTCTTTGTTTGTCCCGTATGCGTTTTGGTCAATGTTCTTATTCCATTAATCCGTTTGCGATGAAAATTTGGTGTGTTCTTGTGCTCACGTACACACAAATATTTGTTTCATAATGGTGAGCTTTAACGTGATGAAGTTCGTATAAAAAAATTACAATAAGTGGCGGGCGAGGCATTTAAAAAATGTGTAAATGTGAAGTTTGTATAAAAAATGTGTATATTAAGGAGGAAAGGAGGGAATGGAAGGAGAATCCGGGAAGGGCCGAGGGAGGGGGAGGGAGTAGTTAGAATGGGTACGCGGGATGGGGAGGGGTTAGCGGGACAGACGAATTCAATAGAGGGATGCACGTGAAAGGACACGCAGAGGAGGTATGGTGGACTAGGGAGGAGCATTGGAGGTTATCCACCACTTACCCGCCCTGGTATAAGTAACAGATGGTTACTCCTTCAAGGCTCTCGCAAGGACTCTGGAAGGACGAAGCTACATTTAGTTTAGAACGAATTTAGACCTCCAATGTCCCTGCATACGTTGTTAGTAAGCAGTATGCAAGTGCTTAGCGGGAAACACAAGGTACAATATGTATTACTATGATAAAATATAGACCAGGGAGGAGCAGAGAGAAGAATTGCAAAGGATACGTAGTAGCACTAGGGGATAACAGGAGACAAATTTGGAAAATTCATGCTTCTCACACGAACAGCTATCAAAAGAACTTCAATAAACTGTTCTAAAAAACAAACACTCTCTTTCTTTGAGTTGCGTTGCACCGCTTACCGAATACAGGCTAGTTAAAAATAAAAACATAATGTTTTTCAATTGGATCAATTCAGATTATTGTTACATCAATCTTACAGGAATCTTACATTATTCAATAGACTTCTGCGCAAATTATACGTTTTGGTGTAAAAAGTTTAATCAGCGTCATCAGCATTCCCCATATACGGGCATAAAATGAGCGCCTTATTTGCATTACGCTCGCACTTAACCCACTAACCGAAGGAAGGAAAAATCTGCTCGAGTGATTGGTAAAGCCTGAGGCGATTCACACAACATTCTGATAGTGGAATACAAAGGATTTTCATAATAGGACTTAGTTTGCAGGTGACGTCCTTGGCGGCTTGTTAATATTGCATTAAGTGATTTTATGACGTTTAATCATTGCTTATAGTCAAACCAGTCTATCTATTCCGTAGAACAGTCACTAAAATGATATCATATTTGTATCATCAGTGGTTATTTACCTTGAGTGTGGTTGAGCGAAACGTATATATTCGTCTGTCTTTATTTACAATCCGCAGCAACTCGGTTTCAGCGAGTTTTTTAATGTTATTTATTTGTTAAGAAATTTGATGTTCATGGTGGGTCTAAAGATTACCTCAATGGGTCAATAGTTGAAGTTGCCGCTTGGAAATTAATACATATTTAAAATCTTGATCCTAACCTTTTTCTTTGATTTTGCATTTAGATATATATTATCTTTAGGTAGGTATATTCCAGTTCATAAATATTTTATTGATAATTCCGGCGCTACCAAGCATTACTGCAGATCGTCAACGAACAAAACCAAGTGAAATCTAATATGAAGCGTAAATTTATAATGCTTTTATTCTAAATTTTAATACTTAATCTAATGTACGTGAATTGTTGCTCATTTGTTGACGATTGTGCTTGGTTACGATTAACAATGATAAGGCATCGACAATATTAAATGTGATCTGAATTATCTAATTTTTCATCGACAATATTAAATTACTCAAATGCACGAGTAAGAGAGGGTTATTTTTTTAATTTTTATATAATTTCATTGCAAATTAACGGTTTAATTACAGAAACCGATTTACTCGTTTGATTTTCAATATTCTATTTGTGCTGCAAAAACAGTGTAAGAAAAAACCTGGGTATATTTTAATTTAAGTTCATTTCAGGTGAGTCACGCTTTATGACAAAAATTTGAGAGCTGTCTCAATGGAAAGGAGACATATAAAAATCTTTATATTACCATTATTACCAAATCTTACATACAATTGGGACTCTAACCCAAAGTCAAAGCACTTTTTCGTATAGACGCACAGTAGCTTAAAAGTACAAGTTCAACTAACCGCTCGTTACCCGACAACAAAAAACTTAATTGCTAGATGTAATAAACAGTTGCAATGCTTACTGTACAACGTAATCAAGTTAATAAAGTGAGGTTCAAAGCGCCGTACTGCGCGCAACAGCAGAAGCGTCCGACCCCCGAAGCCTCCTCACGAAGCCTTTAAAGCTCCACGCGTCCCGTCATCCGGTCATCATCAGTCATCAGTCACCACGCAGCCGATAACAATGCGAAGTGCACTTAGTGCGATATTAACACGCTGGAGGTCAGCGAGTAAGAGCTTCGTGTTAATAGTCGCCGCTTGTAAAAAGCACGACTAGAAGGTGACTGACGTTTCATTGAGATGAGATACTGTGTTTTGTTTATGGAGTTTTTTATAACTGTGAAAAGGCAGAAGACAATGCATTACATTACTAAATCGCACATTATGCAAACTTTGGTATATTTTGTATGTTAGTTTATTTCAAGGTTTTATCGTCAGAGCTTTCATATCAATAATTATTTAAAATATCATCATATTGATCTATGCATTTAAAAAAATACCGTTTTGTAAATGTTTGGGTTTTAAAAAAGTAAAGTTAGAATAATTAAATGTATTATTTCGTCTCGAACGTAACGAAGTAAAACATATCTTTTAAGGTTTCATAACAGTTGATCCTCCGGCAGTTAAATTCCCCTCAGATACTTATGCAATATGCAGTCGGTTTAGGTAAAATACGGTCCACTTACTTACACACACTATAAGTTAATGCCCTGAAGGGTTAGCAGAGAAGATGGTACCGCGGAATAAAAAACTATAAAACATATTTTCAATCAATTACATTAAGCATAAAAGGATTCGCTAAAACTGCTAAATAAATTCGTTTAGAATCCATACCAACTTATTAGAGGTATTTTTGATATGGATTTTGAGTTTGAAATAAGTAAAAAATGCATACGAAATTATAATTTTAATTTTGGGGGGCCAACTGTCTGAGGATCAACTGTCAGGTCAGCATCTTACAAATATCTATATTGTTTCGGTTTTTGGTTTTTAGAATTCAATTTTTTCATGAGTCTTATGTATTTCCACACATAAAAAAATTAATGGCCCAGAAACAGAATGTCTCTGGAGAGGACTTCAGAGATACTTAACATTAATTTTGTATTGTGAAGACATCAACGCGCGAGTTTTTACCTAACACATTTAAAATATTGTTTCTCTACATATTTAAATATATCAAAATATCTTTTTCAAATTTAAAATTTTGAAACAGCTTAACTTGGCTTTCCTGATGATGCCTAAATTTAATGAGCATATAATATAATAATATGATAACAAACCCCAGGTAATTAGCCTACTGGGATAACCAAAATAATTAGAAATTCGACATTCCATGACGACTTGGTAACAAATATAATTAATACAATTGATTAAAATCCCTGTAAACCACCCATCTCCCCCCCCTCCCCCAAACGTTATATATATAAACCGTGGGCTAAAAATAATTTATACCAGTCTGAAGATGGCTTTAACGAGCTGAAACCGGTTACGGTCAATAAAATGAAAATGGAAAAAAAGTTTTATTATAATATGATATTATAATGCAATTCCACCGTGATTTTTTTTTTCAGTTTCAAACATGGAAATATTAATTATAGTTTTTTGTGGCAAAGGAATATTTAAGGAAAAAAAATATTTACTGAATTTGTTGAATTTTTTCACCATTTTTTTAAAGAAAGACCGGGTTCAATATTTGAAAATCTCCTACTACCACCCTAGTAAGCGGAAAATGTGATGGAGGTCTTAGCCAGTCTAGGAATCAAACACGGGATGCCTGGGAGAGACCCAAACGCGATGCCAACTCAGCCATTGACCAGTCATTGATTTTTTTTTCATATCATTTTAAATTTGAATTTTATTGTGAGGTTATTATATTAAATTATTAAAACTCCATTGGTACAAAAAAATTAACTGATACGTCAAAATCCATTAAAATAGCCCATTCACTGGTCAAACTCAAATCGATTGAAAACCTGACCTCAGTTAATTCATAAAAATAATTGCCTACCAATATCCACACACTTCATACAACGGTCAATCGGACAGTGTTTGACGGGCCGTCAGTACACAAGGAAAGTGTTAATGTAGCATGTCAAACACATCAACGGCTGTCAAAACTTATTCCGAATTGACCAATATCTAATGTTCTTACTTCCATAGGTCAACTGAGGTGTCAATTTGAAAAAAACACCATTTGTATTACTTCAAGGGTAAAGCTTTATTATCGTTTTGTAAAAGAAAACAAATTAAAATTGCACATGGACCCGTTCCTACTTATAATTATAAATGTTAAATATAATTATAAACTGTTAGATTCAGCGACTTCTACAAGTTTGGTACACTATAAAAATTATATTGACAACTTATTGGAAGTTTTTTTTTCCATGGGACGTACTTGACTTACTTTAACCGTTGATTGCTGATATTTGTGGTAAAAAATGTAATTTTTAGATGAAATTTTCGTCTTTGGTGATTTTTTTTTTTCATTTTTTGTTTAGTACAAACAAAAATTAGATATTGAAGAAAAGTCCGTAAGGGCCAGTTGTTTCACATAATTTAAATATAAACTGTTAATCAATTAAGTTAATTTTCAGGTTGAAAGTTGTATTATTGTTTAAGTTTTGTGATACATATAGTCCAGAATGAAATAATGACAGAACTTGAACGGAGCTTTCACAGAACTCAAAAATTATCTTTTAAATTTGATAAAGTGTTCAAATTCTGTGAAACAACTGGCCCTTAGCATAATAAAAACAACGAGAATATTTTATTTTCAATAGTACATAGGGAAAAAAATGATGAAAACAATGGGCATTGCCTTTTTGTCGTATTGTAATTTATATGAACTATTTTTTTTTCTAATTTTTGAACAAGACTTTTATTTATTTTAATTTATTTAAGTTTTGAGTATTCCATACATTTTTTTATAATTAACAAACTGCGGAATAGGATTAACTTACTATGGGTGTGATATATCTCCACTGACAGTAAAAATATAGTACAAACTTTTACTTACAGGTAGATTAACCCCTGTATTTTTTTAAAATATTTATAACAATTAGTTTGAAATAAAGGAAACAAAAATTTAATTTAAAAAAATTTTAAACCTTGTTTTCTCAATACGAGTTTTGTGTACATAGTACAAACCAATCCTCAGAAAGCGAAGTATATGCTTTCAGAAATTTAATTGGTGTTCGAATCCCATTCATTCGAAAAGTATTCCAGTGTGTTATTTTTTAACCCCTGACGCAAAAAGAGGGGTGTTATAAGTTTGACCGTACGTGTCTGGTGTGGCATCGTACCTCCTAAACGAATGGACCGATTATGATGTGTTTTTTTGTTGTTTAAAATCTTACTTTATCGAGATGGTTCTTAGCTACAATTCATGAAAATTTGTTCAGGCGTTCCAAGATCATCAGCTCTTTTTTGTGTCGGGGGTTCCTTAAAATTTAGAAAATTTTACTTCTATGATATTAAAAGGTTTTTAATTCAATTTCACTGGAAATTTCTTTTCTGAGGTCGAATGACAGTTTTATAACAAGCTGAATGCAATTAACGTAGATACCTACCTATTCTTTTTGAAGAAGTATTTTATTGAAATCATGATAGTATAAATTTTCTTAAGTAATTAAAAAAAAATTGTTAACATTCATTTACAATGTACTTCGTAAGCATTTTCATTTAAACTTGCTTACAAGAATAGATTTAAAAAATTACACTCTTTTTTAAATTTTCCAAGTGTTACTATCCACTTCTGTGTAGATTTATTGTGTCCATCTTTAGAGACAAAGGTATTTAATGGAACTAGAAATGAGATTTTAATTATGGTTCCCAATCAACGGTTGCTACATACAACTGTGATTGATTTCACTAATGATTCTTTATGAACTCAATTACGAGTGCTAACCATCGCCGTAATACTGAGCACACTGTATGATAATGATCAGTGGAGTTAGGTCAATATTAACGACGCCCTATGTAGGTACTAAAAATATTTGTCTACCTACGGTGCTTATTCAAATAAATATATAACGTGTGACATAGGGTATGTGATTTAAAAAAAAAACGATTTTACGGCACGTTAAACGAACCCTCAAGTCATCACGAGGTCACTACTGGGTCACGGAATCAAATTATTAATTTAAAATGAAATGTATTTGTTTACAATAACTCTCCAAATTCCTTTGGAGTCCGTGTCATCTGTGGGGATCGTGTGTGGAGTCTTTTTAGGTAAAGGAAGAAGAGGAAGTTCTGGGAAGGAAAATGGTATGAGGGGTGGCTAGGAATCTGGGGGTCAATGTGTCCAGGACGTGACGGACGTATGAAACCATCCCTCCCACTGCGGTGCAAGCTGATGGTTCAAGAGAGTTTGGTTGAAGAGGTCTAGGATAGGTCTCCCTCAACCAGTCTCTCCCGTTCCGGCCCGCCACGCAGTTGGTGGGCAAACGCATTCACCACAAAGATCTACACATACCTTACCCCATGAATTTTTTTTTTTTTTTTTTTAAAAGAAAGACAAACATTCCCGGGTTACGAATAACCCAACAATGTTTGAAAATCTCCTACTACCACCACAGAAAGCCGAAAATGTTGCTTGTGTTGTGATGGAGGACTTAGCCAGCCGAGGAATCGAACATGCGACGCCCGGGTGAGACCCAAGCGCTATGCCCACTCAACCACTGACCGGTCAATACTCTGCTAAGTCACCAAATGTAGCGTACCACTCGCAATGATCTACGGCAATGGTTATGATTATCCCGTAAATGGTTCCCGTGTCAGCGGTACCCGTACCCGCCTACCAAATTAGGTTTTTGAGCTAATTTACTAAGCTTTGTACATTGACGGCCAGCGTGGTCTAGAGGTAAGACGTGGGCAAATAAATTTTATTTGTTTAATTAGTGTTATTTAGTAATTAATTTATTAAAAATAATATATGTTTTATTTGCGGCACATTCCAGAGTGGAAGATACTTTCAGTATCACCCTGGTGTAATACCACCATTCAGAATTGAAATGTTGCTTGAAATGGCTTAAGCCGTGTTTGGTAACCAGATCTGAATAGCCAGGAACTTCTCCACCTTCCTCTCCCTATCTCATTCCTGTCCCTACTGCCTTCAGCCTCACAACATACCCCAATTGGGGATGCCATAGTCTCACTGGCTCCAGACGGGAGCAGCTGAAACTCTTGTGAGGTATTCACATAAATTTAAAAAAAAAACCCATGTCAACGGTACCCATACCCGCCTCCAAAATTGGGATTTAGAGCTAATTTAATTAGCTTTGTACATAAGCGTCATTCCACGCATTCAATGGCGATACTTCAGACTAATCTTAATTAAAATTTGAAGTTTTAAATGTGTATGCATAATGTTACTTGTTTTTTTCATTGATTTCATCCAAGACTGAGTCCTGCCCGGAACTATAGGAACTATGTTATCCCTAATTTGAGAGTTAATAAAATAAGGGACTGAAATAAATCGGTGAAAAAAAGGGTTGAAAAATATTTTTTATTACGATTATAGTCAGTAACCTTTGGGAGACCACTGTTGAAAGATTCAGACAACAACAACTTTCTTATTTTTTTAAAGACAAATTAATTATGTAAGCGGATGAATTAATTCTTCTATCGTTTCAAAATATCTGTCTCACAACAACACAGTGGCAAAATATGCAGTTTTTCCATTGTTGAATATGACAAGGCGTTCCCTTTCAAACTGCATAAGAAATAACACTTCCTCATTAATCACAACACTCTGATAATATCTGCTCGAATGGTAAGTTATTATGCATCTAACTCAATACTATTGTGAGCTATGACAGCTTCGACACTGAAATCTGCAACTGCTTCAAGACTGGGGGTCTTTGAAGAGCAGACCCTGAAGAGGACACGTAACTGACTAGGAAGTATTATTGTTGGAAGTGGAAGTTGTGTCAATCAAATATAACTTCCTATTCTTAGAGAAATCTAAAACTCCTCGTGACACTCGTCATCCTCACGTACTGATTGCAATAATATTTTGATTTCATTTTTTTTTATATTAATCACCTCTATTTAGCAATAACGACTATGCCGTAATGTTTTATGCTATTTCCGTATGAATCCATCTAGATTTATCCAACTGTTAGCCAAACTAGTGAGGCACTTTTGTTCTGAAATAATATAACATGAAAACTAATAATAACTTGAAATGTCAGTTTAAATATTCGTATAACTGAATATAGTTTTAAACTTATTAAGTACATAATATGTACTCATAACTTACCAATGATTCTTGACATTATTTGAAGTAAAAATTGTTGAAGGAATTTTGTTCTCCGTCGACAGTTTTTTGGTGTTTTTTTTCAGTTTTGTTTTTCAAAACAAAAAATTATAATTCTTTCCCGTGTCGTCACTGCGAACTCTTCCGAGTAACCGCCCAGTCCAAATCCTGACCTAAACTATTCAATACCTACAGGTTTTTAGTTTAAAATAAATATAGAGACAGGCCATAGCTTTAATAAAGAAACAAAAAACAAGTTTGAATTGTGCTCTTAATTTGTGCTCTTTAGAAATCTTAGTAATAAACAAAAAAATTATAAACGAAAATTAATTTAAATTAAACAATGTTACTTTGTTTGAACCACTTGTATATTTGTTTGAAGCCGACCGGTTTCGGAACGACCGTTCCTTCCTCAGGGCAAACATAAACTGATTTGACAGTTACAAAATAGTGGGTGGGTACAATATATTATTACAATGTGTGTGCAAATTATTACAAAGGTGGAGGTGTGGTTAGGGATTATTTAAGAGTGGAGGTGGGGGAACATATCCATGATTGGGCTATAAGATAATTTTTTTGTTGTTGTTTATAATGGATTCATTATTTTTAAGGGATTTTTTTTTATTTCCAAGGCCTCCAAGTTATCTAAGCGTTTTCCTTTATGGTTGATATGAAGAATATTTATCCCCGTATTTTTTTTACAGCTATGCTATGGTTATTTTCAATGATATGGTTAGCGAACTCGGAAAAATTATTATTATTCTATTATTCTATATGATTCTTATTTCAAAATTACGAGTTGTTTTTCCAATATAAAATGAGGAACAGTCATTACATTTGAGTTTATATATTCCGGAATTAGTCAATTTATGGTCTTTATCTTTAGCATATCTCAAAAAATTACCGATATTGTTTCTTGTATAAAAAGCTGGTTTAATATTGGAAGGGAGATTTTTGCAACATCGAACTGAAAAATTATTAATATACAAAATTTTACGCCATTCTTTAGCATTATTATTATTAGAATTGTATAGATATTTATTAATTGAAATTTTGCTTACGATACTATCAATTAAACTTGATTCATATCCGTTATTTACAGCAATTTGTTTTATTTTAGAAAGTTCAGAAAGGAAATTTTTATTAGACATTGGGACATTTACTAAGCGGTGTTTCCGATCCTGTCCAAATGACGAATATGTCGTCCACATATCCCTTCCATAGTAGGAAGGGGGGATTTTTAAAATAATGAATCCATTATAAACAAACAATTTTTTTAATCTTATAGCCCAATCATGGATATGTTCCCCCACCCCCACTCTTAAATAATCCCTAACCACACCTCCACCTTTGTAATAATTTTCACACACTTTGTAATAATATATTGTACCCAACCACTATTTTGTAACATAAGTCAAATCAGTATATATTTGCCCTGAGGAAGGAACGGTCGTTCCGAAACCGGTCGGCTTCAAACAAATATACAAGTGGTTCAAACAAAGTAACATTGTTTAATTTATCTATAATGGATTACCACAAAGTTATAGCTACATTCAAAAGTAGAAAATTAACTTAGTTAACAAAATAATACCACCCTGTAAATCACCATTATTGGCAATGTTTCCCTAATGTTTTGACTCCTCCTACCGTTATCCCCCTCTCTCAAAATCATCCCTCCCACCACCCTCACGTAAGAAAATCTAATAATTTCTGTACTTGTATACATTTTAAGTTAGTTTTAAGATTGCTAGTGAATGACACAGATGTGTCGAACCCGGTAGCAGATAAATAAAAATTAAGTAGCAAATGTACATGTGAAATAAAACTAATAAAACTCTTCAAAGCAAAATGTCCTCAAATTGAAATACAGTTAATGCCCAAGAAATACAAAAAAACACCAAACGTCATCTTTACTTTTTACTTCAAATCATCTCAGGAATCATTGTTAAACTATTACCTGGTTTACTTTAAAGTAATTTAGAATCACATATCTTACTGAATATAACTTTTCACAACATTGATGCGCAACTTTCGAAAGATCGCAACGTTTTTCGTTTATTTTTATATTAGCAAGGAAACATTTTGAACTCATTATAATAAAAGTAAAAACAATCATCCACCAGTTAGATCGATGTAATTCGTCGCTTTGAACTATTTATACGAGACTCGTACATAATAATAAAAAAATATTAGTGAAGGATTTACAACGGACTGTTAAAATGCAATATTATAATTTTATGCTAATTTATTTAGAGAAATTATCGCATCGCATATTGGAGCCAAGAGAGTAAGGCTTCGATCCCACAATGGAAAATGCATTAAATCCTAACACGATTTATTATATTACACCGATTTAAATACTTCTTCAATAAACATCGTTCTTCAATTGCGCCAGGTAGCTGTACAGCTTGTTTCTGTGAGTCTACAAGAACTGTCCCCGTACAAATATGGTAGTCTCTGTCGAGGATTGCATTCACGAGCGGTGAAAAGCTCTCATTGCGATGACATATTGTAGGTAATGCTAGGAAGGAATATCTGTGATCTGCACAGCAGCCAACCAACAGCCTTCGTGGTAATAATATTCACTGTGGAAGGCTCTTCCGGATCTCAGCCTGCTAACACTTTGGATTAACAAATTCTTGAGAATGTTGTTGGGAAATGGTAATGCTACTGTTTGTGGGCGTCTCTGGGAAAATCCCTTCGAATTATTATGTTATGTGTAGTTATTACCGAATTATTTATCAGGATTCACTTGATATGAACAATAATATTCATGACTACTTCTTTTTCCAGTTCAGATTTTCTGAAACAAATAGTCTGTATTTATAGGACATAACGATTTTTTTATTTAATTTTTTAAAATGGAAATTTAACCCCCTTCCCCCTCCCCCTAAAAGCAGAAATGGCTTAAGCAGCCCATTAATACAAAAAATATTTTTTTATATACCATGTAGGTACCTCAACCACGTGGAATATTTTTTTGTTTTCAAAAAGTACAGCAAACATCTGATTCAGATTATGTGTGTTTTAAATTGTAAAAAAACAATACATTGAAATCGTTTTTTCATAAATTAATATCGAAGTTCTTACGATGCATGGTTAGTGGTGTAAACAGTCAGCATTGCATTTCAAACAGTTGGGTTCGATTCTCGGACGTGGCAATTATTTTGAAATTTAATTTATTTTTTAACGCAAATTTATGTTTATTCCGTGACTTTACGCGGGTCAGCACCATTCCTATAAATAAAATTTTAAAAAAACATTATCATCACATCAGCAAGTTAATAAGTGCTAATTACGTGCTTGAGACACATTTTTTGCCTGGAAATTAAGTAGGTAACAATAGGGATTCCTCATCGAAAAGATGACCTTGCGCGTAAAACGGGGTGATATTTCTTATGTTAAAGTTCTTACCACTTCGCAACAGAGGTCAAATATGAACTCATTATCATTTTTCGGAATGTAGAAATTCCGTAAGTGAAAGGGTCACCCAGAAGGCATTGATGTCTTTGCTCATATAAATATTCTAGGGCAAATATTGGATCTGTGGCCCACGCTATAATCTGCAGCCGCCGAGATCATTATAGCATTGTATGCTAATATCAGAGCAGCCAAGAGCTAGTCACAATCCACACGTGGGATCCGGACCACCAATAAATTACCGTTAATGTGAGGTTAGGATCAAATAGAAAACACGTCACGAGCGTTTTGAAAATATTTATCATAATTTATCGATTGATTTTGATGTATGCAAAAGTTGCCATCCTGGTTCAATGGATATATTCATGTTTCATTGACTATTTGGGCACATTAATCGAGGTGTATCGAATCCAGAAGCCTTATAATCAGTTTTGTTGATATTCAGTAGTAATTTGCAGTATTTCTACCGGTGTTTCAATGCAAGAACCTAAAAAGCTCTGAACAGAACATTAGTACGATTTTGTAGGAATGCAATCTTGCATGATAAACCTTATAAATGATTTATAGGCAAAGTAATATGTAAGGAACGGTTTTTTTATTTTTTTGTATTGTTAGTGCAATTATTTATGTATTTATTCAACGCCCAGAGGGCTTTTACAGTAGTACAATTTGTTTATGACAGATGATTTTTAAATAGATAGAGAAATGATAAGAATAAAATTAGATAAAAATGCACACAAGTCCCAAAAATACAAAAATACTTGATATAATGATTTTTAAACAGATAGAGAAATAATAAGAATAAAATTAGAGGAAAATGCACACAAGTCACAAAAATACAAAAATACAGCGATTTGATAAGTTTACAAAAATACATGTATGTTTAGGAATAGTTTTGGAATAAGTTTTTTGCAAGATCCACAAAATTCGCCAAGTTGATGTTGAATATGTCAACATCACTTAAGTACTGATTTCCCATAGTGTGAAATCTTTGTATCGGAGAGTGGGCAATGTAGTTCCGCTTACGAATGCTGCAGTAGTTTGCTGTGTTTCTTCTCACCTTTATCGAGGGCCTGTTCAAGACTCCGCTTCACCCCTTTCCTTTCCACAAAAAGACCATCTTCACAACATCCTTAAAGATGACATCGGCTATCCTCAGTGCTTTCCGAGTGGAAACAGGGATCTTTATACAAATTTTATCTTTGATACAAATTTATCAATTTGTACAGATGAAAATAAACACACTAAAAATAGTTTATTTTTCAGCGTCATCCTTTGAGGTTATATGCAGTGTGAACCTTTTTTATAAACACTATAATCTGGTTTAATAAAGCCAAATAAACGATCAAAAATAATAACGTTAGGTATTTTTTTAAATCAGGTTGTTGAATGGTTTGCCAGTTGTGTTAGGTTAGTAGGTACCTACACTCAAAAGATACTTGAGAAATGATTGGTACTCATTACAAACCATATCGAAAATCAATTGCTCCTGTTGCGTACGTACGGCAAACTTTCATTTTTGCCAAATTGAGTTTTTAATAATCAAGTGTTCTTTACAATGATCTTTATAATTGAAGAAAAATGTCAAAATGATTATTATCTAAATTTAAATATTAAATATTAATAAAAGATAACATTCCCATTTTTTCCTAATATATATATATATATATATTTTTTTTTTTTTTATTGATCTATATACGTGATGTTTACAATATATTATTCGATGCCTGTCTCGCTAGGGTATACCTGTGTTGAGACAGGCGTAGAGGTACATAATTTAATATCATATATAAGAGTAATATAATTTACAATTAAACATAAAGATGATTGAAAGTGTGGGTAAATCACATAAAGAGAGTTTTCTTATAAATGAAGGAAGAGATACAGTACAGTAGTAAATCCTGTCAAATCTATTTATGGAGTTAGATTATTTAGGATTTTATAATTTTAATTTGTTTTATATGCATAAGGACGCATGTAGATGGATATTTCTGTCTATTTGTAGTTATGATATCAGGTTACAGAAGCCGTGTGAATAATAAATACCATTGCATGTATTCACAACAATAAATTATTATATATATTACCATAATATTTCTGGTAGAATGAGAATAATACTGCAGGCGATAGTTAGACTAAATTGTAAATGGGAAAACAAAGTTTTCTAAATTTATCAAGAGATCGCGTTGCGCCACGATCACAATATGGTGCGAATATTTTAATGGAGTCCATAACTCCCGTTTGTTTGTAATTACAACGTTGCGCCTAAAGTTATAATTCAAACGCGCTCCCTGCAAGTCCTTATAAATAATTAATCTTACACCGGGACTAATTCAAATGGATAGGAATTCCAATAAATTACACAGATACTCCCATAAGTCATACTCCTAGAGAGGCTTCTACCAACCGAGCTACCGACTCTGGATACAGGGGTCCAAAACCTGATTGGGCAGCGGAGGCTGCCGACTAGCTCCCGGGCTTTGCGTTAGGGTTTAATGGGCTGATGAATCAATAGTGGCTTTAAAGATAAACCTTGTGGTACTCCATGGACTTGCTTAACACATTATTAATTTTGTGAGATAGAAAAAAAAACGGGTGCCTATCTTTTAATGGGTTGGATAAGGAATGGACAAGGATATGGAGAGAATTATCTGAAGAGTTGTATTATCTAAAGTTTATATTGTTTTTTTCGCGTAACTAAAAATAAAGTTACAAATATTTTACTTGTTAACCCTAAAACCATAATCTTATTTTGACCTTCGTTAAATATAATGATACGTCTTGAAGACGTACTGAAGATTAAACATTTTAAAGTTAGGTAGTTGAATAATTAGTTCAAGGTGTAAAACCAAAATAATTATAAAAATATATCGTAATTAAAAAAAATAACAAAATGCTGTGAACCTCTTACAAATCAACTATAAACTATAAGGTCCTTTTTTAAATGTCTAAATCGTGTTTTTTTACATGCTATGAAAGTTTAAATGCCAATAAGTAATTGTACTTTTAAAAAAAATGTTCGCTAAATCACATTTATATGTATAAAAAAAAAGTCCAAAAGTTACGCAAAAGATAATCATACGTCTTTCAAGCGTATGGCGTATGTATTTCTCCGTAATTATTGTACTTACCGTAATGACAGAGCCGCCCCGCCCAAGCTCCGCTCCACAACTGAGCTAACTGAGATAAACAGCGCGCTACGTTGCGAAATAAAAAAAGACAACAATAATTGTATCTCGCTTACGTCGCAAAGACGTAGATTAACTTTCTAGGGTTAAACTAGTAGCTCAGCAGTAAAAACATAGTAGTATTATGGGAGACACTAAAGTCGATTGAGAAGATTGTAGAAGAATTTTAATACAATTACATCATATATTGATTTAAACAAAATGAACAAATATCCAACAATAAATTGTACAAAGATAACAAATTAAACTCAGTCCAAAAATATCCTTGTGGAAACAAATAAACAAACAAGTTGACGTCTATTTTTTATTACGTTACTCATTGCAATATATACTGTTCAATATATTAAAGACCTTGGTGTCACTCTTGATAGCAAGCTTTCTTTTCGGGAACATTTAAATGTGATTATTAATAAATCTCTCAAACTACTTGGTTTCATCACTAGAATCACTTCCGACTTCAAAAACATAAATACCTTAAGAACTCTTTACTGCTCCTTGGTTCGCCCCCATCTTGAATATGCTTGTGTTATATGGTCTCCTTTTTATGCTGTCCATATTCGTCATATTGAATCCGTTCAACATAGGTTCCTAAAAGGGATTGCTAGGAGGCTAGGATTAGAGCGAGGCAATTATTCGTATGCTGAAATTGAAAAAACTCTAAACCTTTCTCCTTTAGAAGACCGTCGGAAAAAATCCGATCTCATCTGTTTCTTCAAAATTATTAACTACATAATCGATTCACCTACATTACTACAACTCATCCCATTCAATATACCTTCTCGTAGACTCAGAAATAAAGACCTACTCTTCCTCAATCAGCACTCCACTAATTATGGTTACAACTCACCACTGTCCAGAATGTGTAGAATGGTCAACTCACGACAAGACCTTGATTTTTTTGGTATAAGCTTGAATGAATTCTGTCACTCTTTAAATAAATGATGATATTTTATATTTACTGTAATTTTTGCAAAGTCTTGACTTGACTTGAAACTTCTGTTTTCTGTTTGTCTTTGCTCTCATGTACCATTTTCACCCTTACAATGTACATTCCCAAATATTCGTTATACCATGTTGTAAATTGGACGTAAGTCCGTAAATAAATAAATAAATAAATATCCATCACGACCGACGGTTATACTTAAGCTAAGTTTGTAAGTCCTGTACACAAAACATATATATTTTATTTAGCACCTCAAACCATGAAGAGCCATGGGAATTATGTTGCTGTCCAATCGGGTGAAATCGTGAAGGTTTTGTCGTCATTCGATTCCAATGATTTAAATTTTTTTTTAATGAAATCATTAACAAAAGCTAAATTATGAATTTTGTCAAACTTGATCCAGTAACCGGTGGTTCCCCACCCCATAACCTAATAAACCACGTAGTAAAATCATTATATTAACATCACGGTAAACGTGTACGGTGTTAATTATTACCGTTGTTCGCTTTGCCGATGGGGCTGGCTACTTGTCTTGTCTTTAGTGAGTTCTTGCAAAGCGGGGCTAGTTCTTTCATTTCGTTGGCTCTAAATTTATCCATATCGACTTCTCAATAAAGTACAATTACTGCGCTATCTTCGATTCACCCTACCTACTGATTACTTATGGGTTTGCTCAGCGATCTATTAAATAATAATCATGAAAATAAACTACAAATGAATACCGAACTCTAAAATAAAGCCTATTTTCTTCTTCCCTGTGTAAACATCCAAGCTCTTTATGATGCAGTTCAGAAAGCGAAGATATACTACACCAAAACTACTCTGACTTCTGGAAGATAGTACCTATATCAGCTACGATGTTTGCCTTCCACTCGTAACTGCACTTCTTCTCTTGCGTCTTTCCTTTCTTCGTTAAAATTCCAACTTTTTTTATAAATTGATTAAAGTTAGAAGGCTGATCGGCTGATTAAAATTAAGGTCCCATTTTCAAAGACGATGTTTGTAATGAAGAAACACGAAATTTGGGGTGATGGCTCAGATTGTATTTATTTTCCAATAATTAATTTACGATATACAATTACAATAATCAATTTACAAACAATAATGATCATCGAAGGGTAAGGCTTTAAACTTGCAATCCGGGGTCGTGAGTTCAAATACCGGCAGGCGAAAGTAAATTTTATTTGATTAATTTGTTTTATTACATTTAAAATAATTTATATTATATTTTTCACACATTCCAGAGTTGAAGATACTCTCAGGATCGCCATGGTGTAATAAGACCAACATTGAAAATCTTTAGCCATCTTTGGTGACATAAATAATTAGATACTTCCCTAACGTCCTCATCTTCATCTTCCCCTCCCCACCACTTTCTACCTCACAACGTGTACTAATTGAGGAATACATAGTATCTCTGGCTCCGAACGGTTGGGAGCAGTTGAGTCTCTTGTGTAGTATTTGCATAAAAAATAGTATTGCGTTGCATTAATAAATTATGTTCTAAAAACAAAACAACCAAAAAAATATATTCAATTTAAATTTTTGTTGATCTTCCGTACTTTAAAATAAGTAACTATTTAAATATGCAACAGTCCTTGCATTAAAGGTCTACAAAAAATATTAATTCGTTTGTTAGTTCCGAAAGATGTTTGTCGATTAAAGTGTTATGGAATTTCACGGTCGTTTCACATTCATAATAAATATTTGATTGAGTGCATCAGTCAATCAAGGAACCTCTGCTCTGATATTATCAATCAATTGATATGAAATTGACTGCGTGATCTGCATTAACGTTATTTAGACACTCTCAAGGATGCAATAAAAGGATGTAAAATAGCCTCGAGGGAAGCAAAAAAAACGTAAAAAATCACACAATCGAATGTCATTAACAATCTCTGATATAACTTAAACTAGATAAGTAGATGCGGTACCAAAAAATACCAATCCGTTAGTATCACAATCATATTGGTAATATTCGCCGTACTACTCGAGAATAGAAAACAAAAGTCATATTAGTTGCTTTCCATCGATGATTTTTTTTATTATTTACAAAATTAATATTATTTATTATAATGGGGAGTCCAACAAAACTGTCTGAAGACAGCTTGTCTGTGGGTTCTACCAAAAAATATGTCTGAATATTTCATACACAATAGGATTAAATAATTAATTTCGGGTTTTAAGGATACATTTATCTTAATTAATAAAATACATTGGTATATTTTGCTTAATTTTAAGTACCTACATGTGTACCTAATTCATAATATTTCTATTTAGAGTTTAAAGGATTCATTTTACTTATTAAAGGAATTTGTGTATTTTGCTTAATTATAAGAATATGAAAGATATATAACATTTTGAATACATTTAGAGATTTTAGGATACATTTAGAGATTTTTGGATACATTTATCTTAATTAAAGGAATGTGTATATTTTGCGTAATTATAAGTACTCGAATAATATATTACACATCTCCATTTAGGAATTTATTATAAACCTTTACAACTAACACTAACCAACACAAATACGTTTAAACCAAATATTTGTAGTTTCTTTATGATTATTGGATGACGTTACAGATGAAGACGCCACGCGTCGGGTTTCAAACCTACGTAAATAATAGGAACGAGTTATTTCGGACTCCAGTCTATATGGTGAAGATTCGTAAGAAATCAGCCACCAGGTCCGGGCCCTGCACTAGTATGAAGTATTTAGTAAAGAAAGTAATTCCATACTTAGGATATATCTGAGGCGGCAAGTAAATTAGATATCTTCTGTCCGGAATTGGTGATACAAATCTGCAATATATAATATAAAATTCTTTTTTTTACCAAACTTCTGCACCACACATTTAAAAAGCTTCGATTTCCTTTCATTGAGCTTCATTTCTACATCCAAATTTCACAGATTATATACGATAATTAAAAAAAACTTTAATGCAATATTTCAGCGTGCTAATATTCTCACCTAACGATTTACATGTCAATGATACAAAACCTCGATTCATTATTCAAATAAGAATAACGATTTGAGTTTGCATATTACATTATTACGTTCGCTAAATAAACATACAAAAAAGACGAACTAATTTTGAAATTCCGGCACCGTAATGTATCACGCTTCTGCCATTATTGAAATGTGTTTTTTCTGCGCCCAAAACTAGTTTACATGAAAAACGGTAGCATCACTTTACGAAGGCCCCGGTCCCAATGGCCGTTAGGCAATAGTGATGGGGATTAATGGTTCAAAATATCCTCTTAGCAACGACAAAAAATCTCCACTCAGTTTTATGAAACAGTAATTACAAATCGCGCGATGTTTCGGCGGCCTCACGCTTCACACAGAGAAATGGACATCAATCGGCCATCATTCGTATAAAAAAGTCGCTTTTAAAACAAGCAATGGCCGTGGCTGCAAGGGAAATTAATGAAAAAATTAAGTTGTGTTGCCTTCTCATCTTAGCAAGTAAAAGTAAATACTCAAATCAAAGAAAATTATAGATAATATGATGAATGCTTTTAATTTGATAAAACTTAATAATAGGTGGCGTAATGGGAAACTCCTGAATTTTGGAAAGAACATTTCACGATTTTATATCGTACTAGCTGTTTCCCGGCAAGCGTTGCAATGCCGTATTCGATTTTTTTTTTTTAAATTTTTATTTATTATTTAATGTGTTAGTTTATACTACATGAATATAAACTAATAAGCACAATGTAACATTTCATTTGATAAATTTAAATATTTTTACAGTAAGCATAACATTTCTTCATTCTTCATACTTTCAGGCATTTCATCATACATCTTTAGTCCTCTATACATTAGGCAGTTCTGTGATTTTGATTTCTTCATTTGTGGCAATCGAATTCTGTTTATATTTCTTGTTTCATAATTATGTACGTCTCTATTAAAAACAATTTCATCCTTAAAGTATTTTGGCAATTGGTTTTTCATAATTTTATGCACAAAAATTAACACATTGAATAGTAGTCTTTTTTTATTGGAATCCAATTAAGCTCCTGTCTCATTTGATTAATCCTTGCGTATTTGCCTTTTCCCAGTATACATCTCATAGCTCTGTTCTGTATAACTTCTAGTTTGTTTAAATTTCATTCATTGGCCAAATATAACATTGTAGAGCAGTAATCCAAATGTGGAGCAACAATAGTTTTATGAATGAGCTCCGTAGTGTTTCTATTTAATTTATGTCTTAGTCTTCTAAGAAAATTTACCTTTTTTAATAATTATAATTATAATAAATATTTTTTTAATAAATAAAATGTTACTCCCTGCATGCCCTTTCCCGTTCAGCGTTCTACTTCCACCTTCCCCGCCACCGCTTTCCCGCTCACCCGTCCCGCCAACCCCCCCTTGCACTTCATTTCTTGACTCCTCTCCCGCCCGGCCCGTAGCCGAAACTTTTTTCTAATACTAACATTTTTAAACTCGTGATATCTTTATAATTAAATATCCGAATCGAAAAATTCAAATTATTAAATAAAGGTATTGAAGGTGTCTTGAATATGAAGTAATTTATTTGGATAAGGATCAAAACCTAGACACAAATAAATAGCCTTTTCAAACGGCGACATTTTAATTTAATTTTTAAAGTCAAAGAATACTTATTGTGGCATAACCATAATAGTTAAACATATATTGTCGCAACCTTTTTTGTAAATAATAATGTGTTCTACAAAGTCGTAGTACATTATTTTATTCTATCATCAACAGTTTTCGCAGCGCACGCGATGTAAAAAATATTTTAGGTAATTTTTTTACACCTTGGGTTACATTATCGAAGTTTTAGTAAGGATGCCTATTTTTTTTAAATATAATATAGCCTATGTTACCCAGGGATAGTGTAGCTTCCTATCAGCGTAAGAATTTTTCAAATCGGTTTAGTAGTTTCGGAGCCTATTCAATGCAAACAAACAACAAACAAATAAATCTTACCTAATTAATAACAAATCACTTTGTTTAAACCACTTTTTTAATTAACAATATCGACATGTTTCAATAACAATGTTATCTTCTTCAGGAAATGTTAATATAGGAAATGTTATTTGCAAAGTTTGAAGAAGTAAATCTTACCTCTTTATATAGTGTAGTAGATGACATTTTATAAGTGGTCCATATCTTCTGCGATAGGGTTCTAATGACGTCAAGGGCGGACGGGTCTAACGCCAAATCACCATTCAAATGTGATTTTTTCATTATAATTGTATTCACTGTATTATGTTTTTCTATCTAGATAAATTTTATTAAAACCATTAGGTTTTTCAATAGAATTTATTATTCACACCTTATTATGAATCAACATCGTGACACAGTGTTATTCCTTCGGAACCTGCATAATGTGAGCAATATGGATTCCCTGTGGTTTTTTGAGAGATCAAGTTTAGCTAACTTAATATTAATCTGTTGGAAAATCCGGTTTTATTGGGATTCGAGAGTGACAAATCTTGTTTAATGATTTTAATGTGCATTATAGGTAATTGTTGTTTAGCACAACATATTATCTTGGATTAATTACTTAATTTTCACTTAGAGGCTGGAAAGTATTCTGAATCCAAGTACAGGTGAAAAAAACATAGTATCTGAATCCAAATACAGGTGAAAAAAACGTAGTTTATAAATAATACCCAGAGTACATTTCTAATGATATTTACAAAAATATGGCTTTGCAGATAATGTTTTTAATAATACCCAGCATCACCTTTGAATTAAATTTTTTGCAACAAATTATACTGCGTCTTATTTTTTGACGGTTATATGGATATTGTTATGATATGTGGAAAAACTGTTAGATTTGGAGATTACATAACTAGAGAGTCGAGTTGTAAGTATCTCCATATAGTAATTACTTCTCCAAACATTGCAAAGTCTATTACATGTGTGTTTAGCAGTAATTAAAATACGTATCATTGATTTATGTGTCATAATTACTACACGTCATCTTTTATAATCTACAGGTGTGTATCTACCTTCCCTTAAAACAACATTCTTCTTCTTTTATAATTATTACTGATGAATTGCAGTTTTTATCAATTTTCAGTATTAAATTGCAGTTAATAGACCAATTAATTTCAATTATTACTCACCAACTTTGGTCATTATTAAAACTTGCTTGTAATTTACTTTTTTAATCCGGTGGTCTTCCCGATATTTAAAAATATTTATATTGTGGTAAACTCAAAACCGTGGTGGTCAATTATTATTTAATAGTGGTGTTTTAACTGTCGGATTATAATATTAAAAATTGGCATTTGATGAAACTTTAAAAAAAATCTGCCATATATGTCTACCCACGAGAGGAGGTACGAATGATATCAAATTTGATATAAGACAAATCGTTGGAAAATTGCAAAACTTTTTTTGATTACTAATAATTATTTATAAATTTCTTATTTGCTCACCGTTGATCACCTTTGGTCAAGTTGATCACCGTTTGCCTCGCCCGATCACCGTTCGCATCACTCTTTTCGTAACGCATTCACCAGCTTACTCGCCAAGTCAAGCGTGCGTAAAGAAGTTTTACTTAATTATTTCTTTAGTCGAACACAATAAATCGATACTAAAAGTAGAAAATACTTATCGCTTTGATGAAAATACATAATTTTGTATAGTAAAATTACTTAAAATGGCTTTATTTTATGATTAATATCCGTATCAGATACTTCCCATTGTTCCTTTTCCTTTCCCATATTCACTTCCCTAATTTGCTACCGTAGACCCTTTGGCTCTTGGCAATACAATTCTTGGATGAAATTTATGTAGTAGGAAAGCATTAAAACAATCTGTGATTTTGAAAATAAATTCCAATAATGGCATTTTTTTAGTGTCTTGTCGATGATCTGACGATATGTGAAACTTTTTGCGCTAGCACAGATTGTATTAATGCACATAATAGGTACTCTTTAAGAAAATTTACAAAAAAATCAAATATTATTTATATTCTTGTGCGCTTTGGAAAAATGCTTTAATGTCCATTACACATATCTGAAATGTTAGGAATTTAATTTATACTAGTATCTAACCACCGTAGTCTTTTTTCTAATGGCGTATAAAATATTTTATGATGCTCTTCCTTGATTTATTATGTTCACCTACAAATTTATAATATATTCTTGCAGCATGCTTTCTTAACACTTTGGGTTCCTCTCCAATAACTTATGTTATAGTTTTTATTTACCTTGAGTTATCTTTCTGATAGGAACATTAATTATTTCATCGCCTAACTCTTCTTCCGGCTTTCTTGATTAGGAATTTATGTAGCAGGAAATGTTGATTTATACAACATTTTGCAGTTTCTTTTTAATGTGATACTTCGTAAAAGCTCTCTTTTCCGTTTGTGTAAAGTATAAAGCTTAGGAATCTAAGGTTTTGCAGACTACCGTCATAAGCAAAAAGGCAGGATGGAATTTGCAAAAATCATATTTTGATGTTCTTTTTGATATAATAGGTGAAAGATCTCGTATATCAGAATTTGACTATTGCAAACTCCTATTTGCCTATGACGAAAACCCGATTATCAAAAGGAAAACGATACAAGCGAAACAACTTCAATTCAGTTTATTATATAACAGTCCGTGTTGCTGTTTGCTGTTAAATTTACGCCTAAAATAGGAACTATTGAATTTCTGCTGTCAATCTCTTCCATGAAACGTTATTCACAGTTGGAACAATTCAAATTTCAGACACGTCTCACAAAAAATAACATGAACCATATTGATCAAGAGTGGATGGATTTAACAACAGTCGTGATGGTAATATTTCAAAGAACAGCCTGCCATATCGTAAGGCAAAAAAATACTCCATCATTCTCTGATTCTCTTTCAGCAGAGTTGGGTGGAACTCGACTTGCACAAGAAACAATGATTTACATTTTCAACACTACCACAGGTATGAAGTACCAATGGTAAGCGATTCTCTAGTTACCGGTTGAAATAATAATCTAATATTTATAAAGCTTTATTAAATTATAATTCTTCCTCAAAAAAGTAGTTCGACAAAATGTTATGGTATCATTATATTACTTAATTATCTATAACAAGCAGTCAATTAAATTAATAATTATAAAGCGCAATTTTATGATATTCTAATGCTGGCTGGTTCGAATACATTCAGTAAAATAAGCATTTGACTTCCTCCGTGGTCGAGGGGTAATACTCTCGACCAGCGATCAAGAGGTCGCGGGTTCAAATCCCGAAGTGCGTAAATAAATTTTATTTTGTGTTATTTAATTCATTAAAAATAATATAAAGTATACTTGCACCTTGCAAAGTGGAAGATACCCTCAGTATCGCCCTGGTTTAAGACCGCCATTCAGAATTGAAACCTTGTTTGAAATGGCCGTGTTTGGTGACCAGATCTGAATAGCCAGATACTTCTCGACTTTCCTCTCCCTCATCTCCTTTCTCTCTCTAATACCTTCAGTCTCACAACATACCATAATTGGGATGCAATAGTCTCACTAGCTCCAGACGAGAGCGATTGGGACTTTGTGTGGTCAAGGTGGCTTTTCACGCTAAATATTTTAATTTCTGTTGGATATATTATATTCTTCGTATATTTACTTACTTTGTTAAACTTCTCCATTTTGTAAAAAGGATTGTACATTCTATTATGGATAATATACATACATATTGCCAAAGGTAGGAATGCATATGTATTTTTTTTCGATCGTGAGAGGAAATCCTCAAATAGCATTTTTGCCATAGAAAGAGAAGTTATCTCGAGAAACAAAAAAACGTTTTCGCAATAACTTTTTTGAAGGGAAACGTTGTGATTTGGAATTCTGAAAAAACGTAAATGACGCATACAGCACCTGCGAAGCATCAAACTCCTATCAAGGCTCCTATTGGTTGAGATAAAACGGAAATGACGCTGGTCTGCGTTCATTGACCGCTTTGTGACCTCACTTTTAAAGGTTCCTTGGTTCTTCATTAATTAAGATTGTTTTGGTAATGTTTCGTTTCTACTACGTGTAAACTGCACTCGATTTTTTTTGTTTTAGTGTGACTCATTTGCAAAAAATGTTGTGATCCTCTGAACAACAGACGTTATGACTGTTACATTTAAATGTGTCAAAATGTTAATTAAATTAGGCACCAGGATATGAAAATACCATATTGAAGTCATAAAAAAATGTGAATCATAGAAATTTGTCACAATTTTTTTGGAAATGTCACGTGGCTAGCTACCTACCTAAATATTCACACTTCTAGGTGTGATAGTATGACTTGTTATGGGCTCTGCATATGTACCTATTGCTTTGGTAATCATAAAAAAGTTTTTTTGGTATTTATCATTGTTCCTTATTACGAATGTAAATTCTTTTTTTCTTCATCAAACTATATTAAAATCTTTATAAACATTATTTTGTCGGGAATCTAACCCTCAACCTCCTGAGTCAGTGCATTATGTGTAAAACACTAGAAAGTCTTCAATACACATATTTTTTAGACATTTTTTAGCATTTCTTTGCCAATTCGTCATTATGGCTCCAGAAACCTCAAATTTAATTTTGTAATTTCATTTTTTAATAATTTATACTATTTATTTTTTTAAGTAAACATAATTTATAAATTTACTCACTTAACCGAATGAGAATTGGCCATTGACTATGTTCCGTCACAACTCTTTAAAATTTACTTGTTTGTCTCCCAGAATATACTTTCTATTGTTTAGAAGTTGGAACTTTAGATTGCATATTTTTTGGTTTTCCCTCCCTAAACGAATATTATTTTTTGAAGTATTATCTAAAATACGATCAAGTTCTCACCTTTTCGTAGTTCGAACTCGATTCCAATCTTCCATAAATATAATTATGAAATTAAGAATACTAATTTCGCCTTCCTCTCTCCATAATTGACATTTGTCACATGAGAACGGATCGCTTTTTCGACTCGTTCTTGTGTTCAACAGCTCGGTTGTGGAACGATTTGCCAGCCTCTGTGTTTCCTCCTTCCTACAACACGATTCTTTTCAAGACCAATATTCATTCCTTCCTCTTCTCAAAAAGACCCTCCATACAGCAACTTAGATGATATAGGCCCTTAGGGATTTTTTTTCCTCAGGGCCTCCTATGTGGAGTTAATGTAAATAATAATATTAATAATTTGAAATGGTGGCCTTTAACAACCATGAAGGGTGAAAGCCAGAAGCATTGATGAAACGCATTAACTCCTCAAGTTCCTTACGACCAAGGATGCAGTGTCGGTACACCGTCCAGTCGCCTATGTTTAGGCTTCCAAACGCTTCCCATTTCTGAATGTCATTGATAACTTTCACATACGCTACATTTTCTGAACAGCGGAGGTATCCCATGAAAGACGTTAGTCTAAAGCATAGGTTCTCAACCTTATTTTGCTCACCACCGACTTTTTTTTACTATATTTTTTTCCAGCGCTCCCCAATTGTTTTTACTTACCATCTGTCGCGAATCTGAAACAGCTGTTGTCACGAGAGCCAGCTATTGCCACAACGGGGGGTATCGGGTTGCTACCTCCTTCCTCCTTCATTCGTGATATAGTGTCAATTCTTAATAATAATAATACACGTAAGATTATTAGTACGTTATAGGCGTATTTTTTTTTGTCTTTTTTAGAACATATTTTTTTACCTACCCACGCTCTCACCATGCCATCTCAACGCCCCCTAGTTTTCCTCAACGCCTCGTAGTTTTCCTCAACGTCAACCCCCCTGAAAGTCTCAAACACCCACAAGGGTGCGTTATCGCCTACAATGAGAATCTATGGTCTAAAGCTTGTTGTTTCCTGCAAAGTTTACTCTATGACTTCAAAATTTATTTTTAGGATCTTCCGCAAAAAGGTTATCAATTTCCTTTCCAAATTATTTCTAGAACCCATTTAATTTTGTTGAGTGTCCGATTCGTATAACCATCCAACTTTCCGAACACATCCCTAGAAGAAACTTTATTGGGTAAACTTTTAGACATGATTCTGACGTTGTATTAAGTTAATATTTGATTTCACGAAACACCGTAACGGTCAAAGGTTAAACAACGAATGCGAAAGATAATGCAATCCACTGTGAATCCATGCATTAAAATATACAAAAACCGATTTTTCATATCAATCAGAAGATCAAGAGGTCTCGAAATGAGATGTAAATCAAACAGAGAAATTCCAAGACGAAATTTAAAAAAAAACTTAAGTGGTCCCAATTTTCCATGTAATCAGGTTACCATTGCGTAAACTGAGAAGATCGGTCCCAAGCTCGTCCCAGTAAAGAGTAAAGCAGTATTGCTGAATATAATAATTGCGATGTTACACACAATTGTGCATTATCGGGATGGATGATCTAAAGGTTCGTGCGTAAATATCACGGGTAAGTAGGCCTAGTTGAAGTTGGCATCCAACGTAATTGGGTTTTGATTGTTTCTACTCGTTGCGAATGTCTTTTGGCCTATTTTGGAAGGTGTCTACAAGATTTCTCTAAATTCCTACCGATATACTTATAATGTCAGTTTTTAAATAAGTAACATCATTATTTTCATCTGTGATAAATATGCTGACCAGAGCGATGAGAATAACTATTTCAGAATAAGCTATGGTTTCCGAATAAACATTCCATAGTAGTTTTTAATTAACGTGCATTCGATTTATATTTTTGTATTACAAAGAATTTAATAATGGTAGGTACTTTTAATTTACACTACTACAGTGATAATTACCTACTAATTACGACGTAATTCGATAATATATGTATATGTTCAATATTCTATATACAATACAAAATAATAATATGCATTTTCTTATGATTCTACTACTAGATATACTTACCCTATTTACACTTACATAATAAATGTTACTATGCCATATAAAATTCAAATAATGCATTAATAAAAAATAACATAAACTTCTTGTTAGTTATTATTCCAGTAACAAAAAAATTATAACTTTAGATTTATATCGACAAAATTTTGAATGCATTATTATGCATTTTGAATATTGCAAGGTATTTTTAAACGACTTCGAAAAGGAGGAGGTTATCAATTCGATGGTATTTTTTAATGTTTGTTACCTCAGAACTTTCGATTGAGTGAACCGATATTGATGATTCTTTTTTTATTAGAAAGCTGGTGCTTTCCCTGTGGTCTCATTTTAAGTTGGTCCAGTTCTGACAATGGGATCTATGAGAAAACCATATATGTCTTAAATTTGCAATAAGTATGTGCGCGACAAATGGACGAATAACTCAATATTACGCCAACAGATTTCGATGATTCTTTTTTTGAAATAAAACTTCTTTACGCCCGCTCGTCACTAAAAATCAAAAAATAAACAAAAAATTTAACAAAACAAAAAATGACTTAAAAAATGCACTAAAAAGTAAAAAAAATAATTTCGTACGATTGTTATTTTTGGAGTCGGTGTCAGCCAAGATCTCCACATCTCACCTATAACTTCCTATCTATATAGTTACCTTGGCTGACACCGACTCCAAAAATAACAATCGTACGAAATTATTTTTTTTACTTTTTAGTGCATTTTTTTTAAGTCGTTTTTTGTTTTGTTAAAAATTTTGTTAATTGAATATTGCTATATGCAAGGTTTTGAATATAATTAATATTCTGTAAGCACAACGCAATAGAATTGTGAGTATTCATGGATTTTATTATTAGAACTTGCGTAAGAAGTTGGAAAAAAATAACCCTGGTAGTATCTAGATCTTATGGTTGGAGGTTCAAAATCTGGAGACAGAAAGATCAGAAAAAGATATTGGCACCTCTGGGACTCGAACCCAGGACCTTTCCGGGCCCCGAAGGTCCTGGGTTCGAGTTTCAGAGGTGCCAATATCTTTGTCTGATATTTCTGTCATCATATTTTCTATTGAGTTTCGCTAATATTGTCTTCATTTAATAAAATATTACAATTTGAGGTTTAACTCATAAAGTTAAAAATAAAAATTAATACGTACCTTCAATGTTAAACTTAATTATTTACCATCATAATATGTTCAATTCTTCCCTTTTCTAATTGTCTCACAAGTTTCTTCCACCTGACAACATTTTTCACTTAGGAACGTAAGAATCTCACTGATTCTGGGCAACGTGAAACACGCAGTAACAATTTTTTTCGCAGTTAAAAAAACAGTTTCCATATCCGCGTATGTTCCTAGTAGGTATCTATTTAAAGCATTGCATTAAGGATTAGTTATGATAATTTTAAGGATTAGTTATGATAAGTTATGATTATTTTTGAGATATTTTAAAATGATTTATTTTAACCAAACATTTTCATTATATCATGTCCAATAAAAAAATACTACAAATCACAATATAAAAGTAAGTACAAAAAACTGCAATCTATCAAAAATAGTGCTTGATTTTCCCAAACAGTCAAATATTGATTTGTTCTCTATGTACCGATAGATTATCTGGCTCTGAGATTCGTGTGGACCGTTAAAGCAGCCTGGGGCGGGTTCCCATGTCTGAATAAAAACGCTGAGATAATATACTTAAATAAATAAATGGAAATATAGCAGTGTGTTTCTGGCATTGCGTCACTCTAATGGACCTGGCTATATTTCTGCTCTAGATCACAGTGAATCACAGCGTCGCAGGGCCGGATGGAGAAATTATTTCTAATTATTAATCAGCTTGATTATTCGATCATCTAATAATTGTAAGGTGGGCGTTAAACTTGTTCCGTGTTGCTCTTTTCTAAGTTGGCCCACATTTGTAAGAACCGCCTTTCAGGAGAGCCCAGCGAAAGCTTTCAAAAAAAGTCTCACTTATAAGCATCATTTATTTTATTCGTATTTTAGAAGCATGTTTTGTTTCTTCGACATTTAGTAACATACATAATAATGTTTGCGTTTAATTTGTTGAACTTTAGGAAAAATTGGTAAATTTATATTCACATTTATATTTAGCACGTGTGTTTGACTATAATATTTTGATTTTATTTGATTTATTAAAGTACCTAATATCTCCACTTTAAATCTGATAAGTCTAAAGTCACATTTTTTTCGAAATTGAGTAAACAAAAAACTGAGTAAAGTTTCATCATATACATATATGCAAATACTGCTAACGCTGAAAACTCTGGAATCCTCCGGTATGCCATTTCTAAATTAGCCTCGTCTAAAATATTGGTACTCCAATACCTAATAACTAAGAGCAAAATGTACTGATCCTTTAGTTTAGTTAGTGTACATGCAGTTCTTAACTCGAACAAGATTTTAAAATTTAAAAGCTTGAAAGTTGAACAAGAAATATTTTCAATGTCCTCGTCGGTTTTCAAACGTTTTCCGGCCAAACATCGCTTCAGATGAAAGAAAAGATAAAAAAGACGTCTCATTCATTGTATTTTTTTTTTTCATCAGGTGGTGAGCCCATGTTTTAACCCAAAAAAGGCTCGCCTTGGTTGGAAAAAGACCCGAACACAAGGTTTTGTTTGTGAGTTTCCTTCGGCATTTTGGGCACCCAACGAGCACACACTTTGCATACGACGATTTTTCCCTCAAAATCATTTGTACAGTAGACTTTCTGAAGTCTAGGATCAAAACAGCGAACTCACAGACTTCAACAGGGCGGACTCCTCAAACTAAACGCACCTTGCAAGTGGCGCGGGCGGCGGGATTCGACAGCGGAGGGTCCATTTCAAACGGATGCAGAGGTTGCACTGTAGCAACTACCGAGCAGGATAACCGCTCATTTTGGAGGGAAAAAGTCTGAGCTGCAAGCTAGTTCGGCCATATTTTGAGAAATATCGTCCGCCTCGCTGAAAAGGTCTTAAATTGAAATTGTGAAGTAATTCACACCACTCTTCAACAATTGAGAAAATTAAAAAATCCAGCCTTTTAGTTTTAAGGTACAATTAAGTATTATCATACCATCATATTTTACAATTATTCGGGATTATTCCTATTTGTGTTTATAAGACAAATCTCTCAAGGAAAACTCTTTTATAACATCCCTAAGGAACTAAAAATCCTTGTCACTGAGGTGGAATTCTGATAATGGATTAAGATCCACGAAGGGTATTTTCAGATGTTTCTATATATATACTATTCGTTGAATCTTCTCTTGTTTTTTAACTGTTATCAATTCAGCCCCGGTGATCGACATAATTCGCCAGTGGGGCAACACCAACTCCGTGATGTTTGGATCACGCAAAGCCTGACATAACAGCGATAAGCGGTTAAAAGCTTCACTACAATAAGTGTTTGCAGGAAAAAAACATGACGCATCTTAACATTGCGATTTCGTAATATTTCAATTATTTCCGATAATGTTTATACTGACCATCAATAAGAACCATCTGCGAGAGAAACTTTGTTTATTAACCTACATACAAGTCGATTGTTCATTATTATCAAATAACGTGTATTAAATTTAAGTAAGCAAAAAACATAAAAGATATATAATACCATATTTTATTCACGTTTTTATTCCTCATCTTGGTTTGTCGTCCTCCATCTTGCCCGTAAGTACTCGAGTACAATCTGCGGTCATTTATTTATTGTTTATGTCTGGTTATGTTTATAAGAGGAAACATACCCAGACAAAACCGGATATATGTCATTTTTAAATAAAATTTTATCCGTGTTGACTCTTTTCCATAAAAAAGTATAAATTGATTTCGAAAGATTGTTCTTTTATCTGGTAAAGTTTTGTTTTGAATAATATGAAAATATGTTTGCTTTTAGGATAATAAGGTTATACCGTAGGTCGTTGGCAGATTTGTTAATTTTTCAAACAAGATTTTGTATTATACAACACACATTTCAAATCATATAAATAAATCAATAAATTATCTGGGAAAGCTATGTTTCAGAACATTAATTTTAGTTTAAATAAAATCATTAAAAAAGATCCGCTTACATGTTTTGTGACGAAAATACTTCAGTTTGTCTTTTTATTTAAGGTCAGATAAACTAACATATTAAGGTTTTTTTTACATTCTTATTTTGCTTAGACATTACTGAAAAATTATAAATTCTTATGTTTAAAAAATAATTTTTAAAAAGTACATAATTTTAATAGTTTTATCATCATGCCTTTCAGCATTTTTGAATGTTGGTATAAATTGAAGCAAATTTTCAATGAAATAAAATCGATATTGAGTTATTATGATACGGAGAAAAAAATAAATTAATGTACGATCGTAAGAACATTTTCCGACGAAATTTGAATTCTCGGTCGCTGGTTGGTAAATGGCCTTTAACATGATTATATCTATAGAAATAACATTAGAAAATTCGTAAGTTCTAACAACCCTGTTAAAAATATTCACATGATGCATGTTTATGATTTAGCTATCGTCTGGTATAGATGCCAAATAAAGGGCCTAACTAATAAACGTATTTTAAATTTTACGCAACCGTCTACAATACATAAATAGCTGTTTATCAGTTGTTTATGAGTATCTACAGTCCTAATATTACAAAGATTCAATAAACAATTATGCTATGTAATTTGCTTCCTGAAATATACAAAAATGTCAAGTATTATAAAATCTTTCTAAGTGAAGCTTTAAAAGAATATTCGTATTGTTATTGCTATTACGTTTTCTCATTTTCTTTTCCATTTATTTATAATTATCCGTATTTCTACATCGTTTTTTTTATTCTTTATTTGTTTTCTCTTGTTGTTTGTTCTACTTAACCTGTCTTTCTTTTATTTTTATGCTATACAGTGAAACTTATATTTTTTTTTATATCAAAATACATATGTTAAATTGTACCTATTACCTCCCGCTTATGAATTGTTAGTTGCTCCCGTCCTAAAATGAGTTATGCAATTCATCAGGATTTTCATAGCAAGAAAAAAAATAATACTAAAGATAAAGCACTATTATTATCATTAACGTCGCAGATACAGGGCATAATAATACTCGTATGCTCTTGTAATGAACTCGGAGTGGACCATCTCGCAATACTTAGGAGTTGTGTAGCATTAAATTTTAATGCTACTATTTATGAAAACACATGAAAATATCAGGGCTAAATGTTAGATATAATGTTGTCTTCGTCATCGTCTTTGGCTTTGTTATTTCTGTGGATTAAAATAATTAATGTTTATTGTTGTGGCACTTGCACACTATCTACGAGTAGTTCAGTAGGTAGTTCTTAACCTCGTTGGCGGTATAGACCCATTCACCGAACTCTTCTTAATTGGAAAAATAAAATATTGTTTTTCAATTCAAAACATAGGTTCAAAACATAACCATTAAATAACGAAACCATTAAGAACAAGAAACAAGCCAATGATGGACAAGCGTGGCGTGTCATCACGAATCATATGAGTCGGGGGTGGGTCTTGACCTCCGCCGAACTCGCGATACTGACTCACCAAATCCTTGGGGTTCGATCGAATTCAGATTAAGAACCACTGATCTAGTTTATACAATTATTTTCTTACACTAAATCCATAATTATTATTGATGTGGAATCCACATTTCAAATGATCTCATAGCTTTTTTCCTATTTAAATTACATTCACGTACGTGTTCACACTTGTTCTAGATTCGAATGGTGCTTAACTTTTCCTTCTTTATTGCATTAACCTTTACCTACCTAGCTAAGTATTTTAGTCATACAAGTACAGAGTGATAGTAAAACATCAATGTATAATAAAAATGTGTCTACCGATAGGTCCACTAACATCAATATCGAAATAAATAAAAAAAACATATGGAAACCAATTTTCGTCATAAACTTATCAAATTAGCAGAGAAAAAAAATTTGAATTTTTAGAAACGATAAATTATCTTATTATTTTTACGTGACAGACTACAAAGAGCTTGTTTTTGAAAGTCGCTAGTTATTAAAAAGATTTAAATCAAAACTGGAAAACATCATTGGCAACACCATGTTAACAGAGAAGAAAAAATATTAGCATCACGTATACCTAAATGAACTTAAAAATGTTTTTGGTATGTTATTCAACTGATTTGTGTTTTCGCTTTTGCATTTTATCACATGGTCCAGGTTTGTAAAAAGTTAAACTTCAAGAAGTGGTTGAAAACTTGGTGGGTAGTCATCAGGCAACTGACTTTCTACCTATTGAACAAAATTTACTACCTATTGAACAAAATGTAAGTATTGTACCATTAATCTTTTAGTTTATTTGAAAAAATACACATCGCACATCGAAAAGTATCGTAAGTCAAAATTTTCCATCTATCCATCTCTATCTATCTATCTATCTATCTATCTATCTACCTATATATCTCTCTATCTATCTTCTATCTATCTATTCAACACTATATTGCAACACTATCAGCTATAGATTCATTATCAAAGGCACAAAAAATAATTATGAAAGTTATTCTTAAAGTTCCCATAATAACAAGTACTGTAGATAGATATATATTCAACAAATTCCATGTATTAGATATTCGACAAATTTACACAAAAAAAATCTTGACTCGTCTGTTTAGAAGTAAGACACATACATTTTATGAAAATACCCAAAATATTGTAAACACGCGGCATGAAACCAAAGAACTCATACAAACACCTAAAACAAACACAACATTTGGTCAAAAAAATTTCAAATACATTGCATCTAAAATATACAATGACCTACCTGACAAAACAAGACAAACGAATAATATTAACAAATACAAAATCCTGATCAAACAATAGATCATCGAAAAAGGTCGTGCAGTAATTAGTCACCTCACCCAAATATAATCCTCTCTCTCATTATTGATACCACTACCTACCAACCTGAAAATTTATGTCAATTATTTTTGCTTTATTGAAAAATGTAGTTGTAAATGGTGTGTAATTTAATATTTATAAAATATGGGTAAACTAGTCTATAATAAAATATAAAACATACCTATATATAAATAAAAATGAATCGTTGAAATGTATTTACGCGCATAACTTCCGAACGACTGCACCAAATAGGATAATTATTTATTTTTTGTGTTTGTTATTGTCAGTACAAGGTTTTTATAAAACTACTGGTGAGTTCTGGCATTATGAAATTTGTATAAAAAAATTGCAATAGGTAGCACGCGAGCTGTTTGAAAACTGAAAGTACCGGAACTGAATACAATGAATGCGGGAGGGGGGAGGAGAACTCGGGTAGGAGGTTCACGGGAGGGGGGAGGGGAACCTGGGAGTGAGGAAGGGGGCTTCGCGGGACGAGGGAAGGGGGGGAGTGAAGTGGGGAAAGGGAAGGTGTAGGAGGCGGAGTGGGAATGCGAGAAGGGAAGAAGACGTGGGATAGGAAGGGGAACGGGACGAATGGGAAAGGACACGCAGGGAGAAATAATTTCTTTATTAAATGGCATAGCAACGCATGGCTGTACCTACCAGCTAGATTTACATAATATCTCTGAAGAGTAAGGTGATTGTGATTATCTATGCCCTACGCCCTACGAAAACCGTATTAATGTCAGATCACTCCATCTCCGCAAGATGTCGCTAGTATCCCTTTTTGACGGGACCGCTTGTTCATCATTCCTACATGTGTTTTCGCTTTCCTGTGAAATTAGCTTTTTTTATTTACGAAAAAAACCTGGAAAAACTATACTTTGTAATATCCCGGTAGTTTCTAAGCATCTAGCGCCATTATAACATCTTGTTAGTGAAATAAGATCTCGTCTAGCGGAGATCTCTTCTCATTGACAGCTCTGACAGATCTTGTTGGTACTGTAACGGATGACCAATTTGAAGGTTGAAAACACGAGTGCTCCAAGGCACTGAGTAGGTGAATGAGCAATATTAAACTCACCAGAGGAAAGGTCTCCTGTTCCTGTGTCGTGTGAAACAACGCACTTATTTACATTTTAATTTATGGGACCGTGTGAAACAGGCGCCTATCGGGAGATCTAATAACGTGTGATGAAAGTTGTTCTATTTTCTTATTTAAAAGGTTTGTTTGTCGTTTGATAGATTTGTTTAAGTGTTTGTTATATTATTTCGCAAAAAGCATTAAAAATAATCGTGTGATAAATTATTTGAATATAAAATAAGAAAGTTGTATAGATAGGTTATGGGCATTAGCTTTGAATTGTAATATGTTTAACAGAATTTAAGAAAAACGATAAAACCATTTGTGATTATTATTATTAATTATTAAGAGGAAAAATACTTTATTTTTAAATTAAATTGTTATTATCGTGATTTATTTTGGGGTATTATGCCAACGTTTCGGACGGCATTATAGTGTCCATCATCAGAGCAGATGTGTGATGATGGACACTGTAACTCTAGCATTTTCCTTGGTTTGATATCAAAATAATACATATTATTATGACAATGTAATGCTGTCCCAAAGAAGGAGGTAGCGTAGCACGACATAACACCCCAAAAATAAATCACGATAATAATTTAGGCCATGAAAATCAAATTTGTTATTATTCTTACGAGAAGCTAACAGGTACCCATTCAAACGGCGATAAACAACATTATTAATCTAACCGTTTGAAAGTCAGGAAAAGAATGTATGAATAAACCCAAAATTAGGTAAGCAAAGCTTTCATATACTATATCATAATAGGTTCCATGCCAATTCAGAATCAAGTCAATTTAACATCTCTCTGAAAAGTCACCAAAAGCTATGAAAAAAAAAATTGAAAAATAGCCCATAACCTAACCGAACGTAATTTATTTAACCAATTTTGTATATTATTTTTTCATCACTTTTTAAAGGAGGTGTTGAGTTGATTTCATTCTGAGTTATCCGGTTACAATCATAATAATATAGTAATCATAATTGTATGCTCCCGTTATACAGAACTTGGAAAATGATGGAGCCCTTGCCCGGAATAATGTTGTATCGAAAAATATCCTTGTTTATAAATATTTAAAAAAACGAAACCAGTTATGTTTCATTATATGTTATCTTCAAAATACAATATACATACTTACGATTCTTAAGTGTACATGAAAAACGGTAAATAAAATCAACTAAATTAGTATTCCATTAACAAAAGTTTTTTGGATACATCATTATTCCAGGCAAGGGCTCGATTGTAAGGTTGCTGTTGTTATATTTATTGTATCATATGTACATACAAACAGATCTCAGAAGAATTTATTTGGGAAAGCAGAACGTCTCCCGCGTCCCCTTCCGAGCTAGCTTTATAAATTATAACCTACATGTTATTCTGATGTATGAGATATATTATTGCAAAGTTTCATTAAAATCCATTCAGTAGTTTCTGCGTAAAAGAGTAACAAACACACACACACATCCATACAAACTTTCGCGTTTATAATATTAGTAAGAAGTAAGATTCCCAATCTACATTTTTTTCATCATTTTTTTCATGCATGATGGAGTATTTTGTTTTCTTGTAATTGAATGCACATTTATTTATTTACTTATTTACGCCCTACTTGGCTTTTACAAGATATATACATAAGTAATATAGTTGTGTTAGCAAATACATAGTATTCAATATATATTGATTTATGATACATTTAAGACAAATTAAATGTATAGGTATGGAAAGCGAAATTTGTGAAAAGACATATAAAAATTTAAAAAAAATAGAAATATAGAGTGGATTCACTACGGAGTCGTGAAATCATACATTATATTAAAATAATTATAAAGACTTCGTTTTGTGACTAATACGGAATCTTTAAATATGTCTACAGTAAAATTTAGTATGTGATAAACACGTGAAATTTAAAATAAATAATTATTAATTGCAATCGACAGCCGTGATAGGATATTTTCTAGGGATTTTGCAGTTTGTCGTATTTTGTTTTGGGATAAACGAAACTGATAAAATATTGCTGTCATGCAAGGAAAATGCTTAATATTATATATTATCTTCTATACTTTGAGTGGCCAAATAGCTATTGTGTAAAATTTAAATACTATTTGCAATGTAACTTTTGTTACAGCCGTAACTAATTTATTACGTGCATTCGTTACTTTTTTGGATCTTTCGATTGATTTTTAGGATTGACTTTCGAATACAAAATTAACCGTAATAATACAAACCCAACCTTCAGAACACAAACATAACCGTTAGAATACAAACGAAACCATAATAATACAATACCGCCGCCTCGGGAACCATTTATTGGATAACCAACACTTCTGCCGTAGGTCAACCCAAGTGGTTCGCAACGTTTGGTGATTTAGCAGGGATGCAGTAGTAGGCAGGTTTGTCCGCACCATCAGCGTAACAGGCCTGATAGAGAGAGACAGGTTGAGGGAGATCTTTTGACCTCTCCAGCAGGACTCTCTCGGACCATTACCTTGCATCACGGTGGAAAGGATGGATTCATTCGTCCGTCACTCCTGGACACACTGACACCCAGATCTTACCCACCCCTCGTAAATTTTTAATTTCCAGAATTTCCTCTCTTTCCTTCCCCTAAAAAGATCCTTCACACAGCATCCCCAAAGATGACATAGGCTCTGAGTGGAATTATTTTTCTTATGGCCTCCTGTGTGGAACTCATGTAAATAACCGTTATAATACAATCATAAACACAAGAATTTGAAGTTTACATTGTATTATAATGAGCTCACCCTCATTTTACTTTGTTTTAGTGTCTAAGATTGACAATATTTTATTCAAAAATAATAGATAGATACTATTAATATATTATGTTAATGTCAATTTTATTCTCATCGCATGATCAGTCATTTTTGTATTAGAGATAGAAGCGTGGGAAGCGGGTAATACAGTAGTCAGAGTTACCCACGTCTGGACGAGTCTCAATTTATCAAAATGTATATATTGATGATTATATTGATAGCTGATTACAAAGTAGCGTATCGAATGACTATAATATTTTGTACGTTGTAAAAACATTTAATGTACAGAGAGTTTGGTTAATGGACTATAAAACTGGATCTTTACATTGTGATTAATATGTTGTAGTCCAGTCAACTTGTTTGGTATCGAAAAAAATGTTATTTTCAATTTACTACGAACACAAGTGGAAACATTATATTCTTTGTGTTTATTCAGAGAAACAAAGTTACGATTCAAGTAATAAGGTATATTAAATTTTACATGCTTAAGTACCTCTTATGTATGTCCATCTATAGTACTAGGGATATTCAGAAAGTAAGTGTACCGTGATCATAGCGGGCTGTGGTTTTTTGTTTTTTGAGGTTTGGCAACACTGAGTAGTAGAGGGGGGTCTTCTAAACAAAGCAAGCATCGCACGAACACCGCAGTACATCCGCTTTTTACTCACGGAAGGAATAACATCTACAAGAATAAAAGGTGAGGATTTCTGAGCTCTATTGTGACTGGAGATGATAGTGAGTGACTCATTACATGTCTGAAAAAAAACAGTCCTCAAAGTAGCGTCACACCAATTCCCCTTCTGTCAAAAAAATGAAAACCACAATTCTGGGCAAAAAGAATCATGGCCTCAGTGTTTTGAGACCTAAAAGGCATCATTTGGGTAAAATTTCGGCCTTAGGTTGAGACCATCAATGCACAACAATTATGTGTACCTACTCTAAAAAAACTCAAAAAAAGAATTCAAAACAAAAGGAGGGGAATGTTAACCATAGAAGTGTACTTTTTTCACATAAACGCATGTCTTCACACAACCAATACGATCATGGACTCATTTGGGATTTGGGATATTTTGAACCACTCCCCGTCATCCTCTGACTTGGCGTCTTCAGATTATCATCTTTTCATCTTCCTAAAGGCATGTAAGGATGAAAATAATTTTTCAACCGACGAGCAGGTGCAGAAAGTGTTCCTGAGTGGGAGAAGGAGCTGGCAGGAGAATTCTTCGAGGAGTGCATAAAGAAACTTGTGCCACCGCTCACCGATTAATAATAAAGATTTTTTTTCTCCCTGTGTGTCCTTTACCATTCGTCCCGTTCCGCTTCCGCCTCCCCTTGTGTTGTTGGCTTCTATATGAAGGAGATAATATATATTCTGGCTTGTCCTTGAATTAAAATCATTTATTTTTTATAGTGCTTTCACATAAACAAGGTATTAAACTTTAAGGTGCACAATTTATAACTGCGCTATGCAAGCGGGTTCTCTATAGAGCATCACCAAAGCCGTAAGAGTTAAGCATCGAAAAGATACCTATTAATTATAAACCACTCTCAATGACCCCTTTCCTCCGTGGTTGATGGGTAAGGCTCTCGACTAGCAATCCGTAGTTCGCGGGTTCAAATCCCGGCGAGCGCAAGTAAATTTTATTTGATTGATTTGTGTTATTTCACAATTTACTCATTTAAAATAATAATACGTAGAATAATACGAGAAGATACTAACATCGTCCTGGTATAAGACCACCATTCAGCGTTTAAACGTTGCTTGAAATGGCTTTAAACGTGTTTGGTTAGCAGATCTGAATAGCCAAATACTTCCACCTTTATCTCCTAATCTCCCCCCGCTACCCACTACCTTCAGCCTTACAAAATACCCCAATTGGGGACGCCATGGCTCCAGACGATTGTTAGCAGTTGGGACTCTTTTGCAGTAATCACAAAAAAGGTTTTATTACAAAAACTGCGGTATATAAATAATCCAATTATTTTTAATTAATATATTGAAAACACCTTGTATTTTGAAGGTTCTAGATGAGCATCAATTCAATGGGCTATAATTCGATTAACATTGTAAGTGTGAGATGGCGTGCATCTTGATTATTTATGAATTATTATAGCAACCACTGGCTGCACAGATATGTGGATGCAATAAGATGCAATCATTTATAAAGAATTTGAAAGTTCTGGCCCACCTTTAATTCCTCATTGTTTACCAAACTTATAATGATTTTTACAACAAAAAATGTTATTATTATTATGAGGCACACAAAAAGTATTTTGCTCATCAAGATTGTAAAATGTAGGTTAATTGAGTATATGAAAAGGAATTGATGAGAACAATGAAATGTGTCAGGGCAAACTATTGGTCGTGGTGCTATTTCGTGTAATAATAATAATAATAATTGGATAATTTATAGAGCGCCGTTTTTGTGAAAAATCACCTCAAGGGCGCTGTAAAGGGTGTAGGTATTAATGTAATATTTCTTCAATCAATTTATGTATTTTACGTTTATACAGGATTTTATAAACATGTGACATACATAATAAATTTGTGGAACAGTAAATCATGAAGTAAAATATGCTATTTTAATAATATTGAACACATCCAGAAGAATAGTATCATGCTTAAATTGATTTTTAATATTGGGGTAGGTTCTTTATTATAGCCTTCTTATAGGACGTATTATCACAGATGACCTAAAAGACATCGAGGATATATGTAGATAGGCAAATAAGAGCGATATCCATTAGAGCAGGTAAGTAGTAGGTAGCGATTTTCTTTTTCACTTCTGCAGTCCAAAAGTAAAAAGAATATTTTATAAATCTAAAGGCAACCCTCTACCTGTATTCTCAAATTAATGTATTTCGGGTAGGAAGTTCATCTCACCACTAGTTCATCTTTAAATATTCTCTGCTTATTAATTATCCTTCGTGGTTTAAAAGGTAGGTGTAGGTATTTATCTGAAAAATACGAAGATATTTTTATTTTTCCCGACAAAATTCGCCTCAAAATTCAGTTACCATTATGCAAGGAACGCTTTCCGCTTAAGTATACTCTTACAGAAATGATTTTTGCTGTTGATACGCTTCCACTTTATCCACTGATTTATCGTGTCCCCTCAAGTCATTAGTGACGCGTGACTGCTGAAAACATACGAATCTTGGCCAGATGGACACAAAGAGGTACTCGAATCCTTGGCTTTCTTGTTTTTACCAAATAAAAAAAAAATAAAAAAAATTTCGAAAAAAAAAATATTTCTTTATTTGTTTTCGTCTATAATGGTTCACTTTTTTCATCAAAAAATACGGGAACCTAAAATATCTTTAACATATTTTTTTTCATCTGTTTTTTCTAAAATACATTTTAGGGTTCCATGACAAAACAGTGAATGTTGATACCGAACACCGTTACCACCAGATAAATAAATTATAAAACAGATGAGACTTATTTATTGTACCCAGAAGTAAAAAAAAAATAAAAGAAAAATCAAAGAAACGTGGTGGCGTCAATTTACATAAATTCATATACCTAAGATATTTCGATTGCTATGCCTCCTGCAGGCCAATAAAATTTATTATTATTTATTTTTACTGTCTTTTTACTGAAAAGATGTTCTCACTTACGTGTCCAGTTAAGTAAACTGAGTTAATGCACAAATAGGTAGGTACATACAATTACAAAAATCTAGTCAGTTGCATGCATCCAAATAGTTATTGAAAACAAGACAAATTGAAATATAAATAAAAAATTGTATAAAAGTTTTCTCAAATAAAAAATAATACAACGAGAAGAAAGAGACATGAGAGACAGGAGAGCACAAATAGAAAACACAAGCGATACATAAACTATAATTAGCCGTCGTATTTTTTAACTACAGCAGAACATTTTTTCTAAATCCGTATAGATTATCATCGAATGAGTTAATAAAATTTGATCAATTTTACCAGAACTAACTATTAAGCGTTACTTTTGGCCCATGAAGCACCCACGAAATATATACATATTTGTCCTATTCAGCGATTAGTCCAATGCCTCGGTCATTAAAAATTAAACTGAGAAATTCTCGCAAAACCACTCTGGAAATCGACGTATAATTTATTGCGAATTTCGTCTCCGTTTTAATGTATTTGGGTACCGAACGGTAGTGTAATCAATCTTAGCGAAATATTAAAGAGCCGATCGATCAATAATCAATTTGTTTCTACTTTATTGATTGATAATGTTATATGGAAATCATTACTTATAATAGCTGTTTAGAGCCATGTTTTTTTATAGAGCAATACATTCACTGATAATAATTTTATATATTATATTAACACTAGCCCACTATGTAAAGTAATTTGTTAGGTTTCATGTACGAAAGGACTCTTAAATTTATTATTTAATGTTTAGCGCACAAGTTTAGCATATTATGTACTATTTTGTCATCCCCTATTTGGGAATATTGCGACGCTGATGGAAGGAAGGGGAGAGGAATAAATGCAGTTGTAAAAAAGGAAGGTTGAGAAGTACGTAGGTTTAATGTATAATGGGAGGTGGATATGGGTACCACATCGCCGGGAACCATTTATTGGATTGCCAACCTGCCGTGTCAAGAGAGATTAGTTGAGGGAGGTATTTTATCCTCCTCTGCCGGAATCTCTCGACGCACTCATCATCTTGATCCGCGTTTCGAGGGATGGATTAATACGTCTCACTCCTTGACCCTCAGATTCCTACCCACCCCTCCTACCTATTTCCTTCCCAGAACTTCCTATCCTTCCTTTCCTTAGAAAAAACTCTCCACACAGCATTCCCTAAGACGACATAGGCCCTGAGGGAAATTATTTTCTTCAGGGCTTCCTGTGTGGAGCTAATGTAAAAAAAATATAGGTGTATATTATTTATATATGCATCTCATCATTTTACTCTCAGTATTTCCCTGATAGACGGATAGACTTCTACGAAATGTGGTGCTGGAGAAAAATTCTAAGGATTCCATAGACGGCTAGATGCACATAGGTATCGATTCTGGGAGCTAGGCATCCACAATAGACTCCCAACTATCACACAAATATAATTTGGACACGTACCTCACTAAACTGAGGACTCCAACTTGGAGAAATGGTCACTGGCAAAGTGTTTAGCGGAAGAAGCAGAGGAAGGTCACTGAAGTGCGCTGGAGTAACCAAGTCTCACTGGCGTTCGGTACGTCGGTGTCCGAGTGGAGTTGTCTGCTCTACCATGAAAATTGGACTACAGGTTGCGATCCTCAGCAGTGACGAACCGACTTAGAAGAATTGCCATGGTGAAAAATCACCGTGCAGAATTGAAACATTTCTTGAAATAGATTTAGTTGTGTGACCAGATCTAAATAGCCAGATATTTCTTAAACTTCCTCTTCCCCATTTCTTTCATTTTTCCGCTCCCTTCAACCTCACAACAAATCACAATTAGGGATGCCATGGTCCCTTTGGCTCCAGTTGTAGCAGTTGGGATTCTTGTAATAACATTTTGCCAATTCTTTATTTATGTAACTACCTCTACTACGGAGATCGGTTCTGATTACATTTTTTATGTACGCTTTTCAAAACTTCCTTCATTCTTCGAGGTTTATTATTTTTAATTAAATTATTAAAACACTTTGTTTTTACCACAATAATCTTTATTTAAAAAGTCGACATGTTTCGAGAACGATGTTCTCTTCATCAGGACATTATATGTACTAAAACTAAATTATCAAGCATAGAAAGATAGGCGTGGGTGGAAATGGAATTAGTTGGAGGGGGGGGAGAGGGGCGGAAAGAGGAGGAGTTTAGAAGATAGACAGGGGGGAGGGGGTTGCTTAGAAGATCATAGACAAAATTACAATGGAAATATGTTTAAAATAGGGTTATTCACAAAATTAAATTGGTTATTAATAATATTTAAATTTTTATTGACATTTTTCCTAATTTCTAATATTTCTAAAAGATCTAATTGAAAACCACTAACGTTAGTATGTAAAATTTTATTATTTTTGTTCATTATTTCAGATAATGTTCTTTTTTGCTACCCAATACCGATAGTCAATAATCAACAAATTCATTTAACTCATCTGTTGTTAAAACCAGAAGAGGGACACCAATAAAATAATATTGATTATCACGCAACAGCATTTTAATGTGGGTTCTTATGAGAAGGTACGATAATGGGGCTGCTTGCTGACATCTGATTTTGCCAAGTTTTTATTTTATTTATTGGAACACTTAATGCCATCTGCGTGTTTCGAGGGAATAAATATGTTTAATTTATTACATCACTCGATTACTGCCAAGAACAAGCATTATCAATTTTAATGGTAATTGATTATTTGTTGCAACTGTTTTGGACTGATCACAATCTTCTTGATACAAGATCATATCGTTAAAATATTATCGTTTATCAAAATGACGCATATGGTTTTGTTTATTATCATCGATCATACGAGTTCCTTGAAAAATTTGGCTTTGTTACGATTGGTGTTAGAATGCCACGAATTAGTGTTATATCAGTGGAAAAAATTAAAAACGCGAAATTTAATATCCGTACCTACTGGTGGAGAAAATGTCTAGGAAAATAACAATCGCTTAATCCGCAATCCTTCTCTCTTCATATCTAATCTCCATGTTCCCTTACGATCCCAACAAATAACAGATAATAGTCAAAAAACTATGCCTACCCTTAATAATCCATTAAAAAAATATAGAACCTACGGACAAATACATACACCAACCCATCAATCACAATATTATGGTCAGCTGATTCTATATCTTTTGTGCGGTTGTTATCAAGATAACGGACACGATCTCCTGATTTGTGTGAATTAATTGATTTTTTTATTTACAGCGTACATTAAATAAATAAATAAGCATGCATACTTGCAGGAATTCGCCGTCAATAAATATGTAAATACAAATCTGACAGGAGATCACGTCCGTCATCTAGATCACGATCCCACAAAAGATATAGAATCGCTTGGCTGGTATAGATATAAAACCAAGTCAAACTCTAGGAAAAATCTACTAGATTCTAGATTTTCGCATTGAGAAAACGATAAAAGTTGTATCAAAGCAATATATAAGAATTTTTTTATCGAAATATGGAAAATTTTAAATGTAAAAACATTAAAAAAATGGTTGTTCAAGTCAAATCACAAAATGCAATCGTTTATATTATAGTTTATTTATTTATTTATTTATTGAAAAAAATAAGAAATACATGAAAACATAAGCTGCACATCTCACTAGGGGATTCCTGTAACGAGATATGCAGTTTTACAATAAAGTAATTTAAAAAAAAAAGAAACATACATATACCTAAACTTAAAAGAAATATAATAATAAACCTACAAAAGAAGCACTGAGTACAGTTATTTAAACATTACTAATTAATAATTATTACAGCTGGGCAGTATGCTCATTGTTGACAAAAATAACATTATACTGTAAACTAAATATTAAATATGTAAATACAAGGTACCTGTTGTGGCTTACCAGATGCAATAAGAGGGTGATCATACCACAGTAGCATTAAATTATTAACAAAAAATAAAGAATAATAAACAATTATGTAATAAATTTATAAAGTTTATGAAATAAATATAATATATTAAGTAAATATGTAGATATAAATAAATTAAACAAATAATATAATATAATATAATTATGAGTAAACAATAATAAACAATTTAATAATAATAAGTAAATAAATAAATAGTATTTGCACATTATCTCCGCTAAGAACGTCCTTAGAAAAATAATTTCCCTCAGGACATCTTTGAGTACGCTGTAGGCTTTGCTTGTTTTCGAAAACATTTAAAAGGATGCGTGTGCCCACGTTCAGATACATTTAAATACCTATTTTTCTATGGCTCTTTGTGTGGTAGCTATTTATGTTTAGGTCACCACGTTTTTGATAATAGTCCATTTTCGTTCTTCAAGTTTTAGTATAGTGCGGTATTATGAAATTGATGCAAGTTTTAATGCACGGGAGCATTGAACTTCTTGAATTTTAGGACAAGGAAAAGCTAGTTAAAGGACCTGAAGGTGGCATACTTAAATATACATCGCTCTACGCTTTCCAGGAAAAAAAAAATGCAAACTTAATTTTTTTATTAAACCACTTACCTTTTTGGCGTGGGAATAGTGTTTGCCACAATCCCGTATTTACTGGACACCATGGGATGTGACGCCAAATTCCGAAATGAAAAATTTTATCTTAAAATCTTCATTGAATAGTGGTAGGATTAGAGCTCTAAAAAATCCACGAAATGTACATAAATAACTAAACAATTCCAAAACTCGTGAGCATATAATGTCAAAAATATGTAAATAATTTATAAGAATTATATATAAATCATGCAAATAAATAAATTACATAAAATCCCATTGGGCGTTAATAAATAAATAAAACAAAAGGTAAAACTTCTCTGGGGTCTTAGTATATTAAACCATAATTCATCCATTTTTAAAGCTTAGCGAAAAATGCCTCAGGCTCTTATCTGGCTTAATGAATTAGTCATAATTTTTAAATTTTTGTAATTTTGGTATGGGTAAATCCCAGCTATTTGAATTATTATGAACTGCAAAATAATAAATATTTAGTGATGAATCTTATTACAGTAATTATGATGCAGAGGGGTTGGGCAGAATGCTAGCCCGAGGGCCCGGACGTTTATCGATTTGCCACTGAAAAAAGTCTATGTTATTCTTTCAAACGTAATTCGTGGCATGTAATTAATTATTAATTCGTACAGAAATAATACAAAATCCGTCATTCATTCCAACGTGATATTAAATATTAAGTTTAATTAATTTTTCGTCTGTCTCCGCAAAAGCAAGGCAATAGAATGTACTGCTCTACAACTCTTTTCAAAACTTCCTTCATTGTCTTGACACACACTCATTGCTTCAATCACATTCATACACCATCTCGTATTGATTCACTTCGGTCGTGCCGTGTCTTCCCTTGGGCGCCTTCTTTTTCTTCCTTACTTACGCTTAACGCAATTTCCTTATAGATACTTCTTTCGTCGCTCATCCCATCATTGCTGTGGGTACATAGCAATGATGGGATTCTTATTCTTATTCATTACACTTACTCCAACCTTTCATTCTTTCCGGATCTCTCCTATACATTCATTTGTAACACAGTCAAACGTGTATTTACCAGATGAACCTCTCAGGGTTCTCATGATGTGTACAGAATTTAGTTTGTATCTACCTGCTAAAATGGTTTGTATAAAACAATTGGTGAGCTCTGGCATTATGAAATTTGTATAAAAAAATTGCAAATGGGTGGCGCGCGAGCTGTTTGAAAACTGAATGTACCGGGAATTAATGCATGAAATACGGAAGGGGGGAGGGGAACTCGGGTAGGGTTTTTTTTTAAATTTATTTATAAGAAAATATATTTACATTGGTTTTATTTGTACGCCTGTCTCACTAGGATATACCTGTGTCGAGACAGGTGGAGGCGGGGGATGGAAACCTGGGAGGGGGGAGGGGAACTCGTGAGGGATTCGCGGGACGTGGGAAGGGGTGGAGTGGAGTGGGGAGAGGGAAGGCGGAGGAGGTTCAGTGGGAACGCGAGAGGGGAAGGGGACATGGGAGAAGAAGGGGAGGGAGGTGGAAGGGGAACGGGACGAATGGAAAGGACACGCAGGGAGAATTTTTTTTTTATTAAACGGTATAGCAACGAATGCCAGGTACCAGCTAGTTTATTATAAAAAATAACAGGGTATCTTGTGGACGGGTGGTCATAAGCATTAGTCCCAAATCCAGGAACATTTTACCGAATCATTAAATATCGTTGTAATATTTCCCCATTATAAAAATAACTCCCATACATATTATAGATTTTTATTCAGGTACAAGGTACCCAATACTCTAGCAAGTTCACTGGCAACGTTTCACTGGAATCTCCACCAAATAGAATGTGGTAAAAACGGCCCTCGGTATAATGATTTCGTGACGAATACAATTGGGTAATCTGTGTTTTTTATTGTTCTGCTTGGGAGCAGAAGGTCGCAAGCACCCTTCTAGAAGTCTGAGTGACTCGTCATGATTCCTTTGGACAACTGATGACACAGATTTCACGATTTTCACACGATGCAATACTAATTCATAGGAGAAATAGCAAGAAAAAAGTCCTTGAGAACAATTATTACTATTGCCGTTAAAGCTCTTTTTCGCGTAGCCTTAAAACGGCAAATATTATTTGCGTTGGCGGCACTAGAATAAAATATACAACTTTGTTTTTAATTTAACTTTATCACGATTTAACGCCATCTTCGGGCACGTCTTAATATTAAAATTGACGTTTCCGTCAAGACGAAATAAATAAAAATTTACTGTGCATGAATTAATTCTGTCTTGAATCATTATAGTTTTGTTGTTCTCAAGCTTAAAGTACCATACTGCGTCATACTGTTAGATAGCTAGGAAGTTATGTAACGTTCTTCCCTTGTATCTATTTTCTTCGCCAATTTACTGTAGAAAAGACTGCATTAGTGATAGATTTTTGAAGCTTAATAAAGCGAAAGTAATGTTTACCGATTTTAAAAAGATATTTTATGAATTTGAAGAAAAAAAAAAAGAAACACGAGAACATTGCGTATTTTCTTCGATATCCAGAATATTGCTCTTCTGAAACTAATCCAGATATCAATTTGGTTCTACCTACAGTATATATAATGTAGTATTTTTTTTATCCTAAATTATTTTTCTAAATCTCGTTTGTGCAGTGAATCCCATAAAACATACGAGGATATTGTTTTCATATTTTTACCAAATTAAACAGCGCGCCATAAATTTCGGGCTAAAATCTAACTATCCAAATGATACTCGTATCACAAAAGTGAGTCCGAATGAATCCCAAATTCTATAGGTGCGTCATGAATATCAGCACCCATGGGACCTGCTTAGGTTTTCTTAGATTCACGTAAACATACCGGTGGCGCCAGAGTGGTAAAACTGTAAACCTGTTGCTGCCTTTGTGCGCAGCACCTAGAAGACTCTCTTTTTAATCTCCGATTTAACTCACAATGAGATAGGCCATGAACCGCCAATGGATGTAACAGATAGTTATCCCAAACATGGAAGTTTACTCATAAAGACCATTTGAAACACAGCGTTTTTCTATGGGAAATGCATTAATTAATAATTAATTGCATTTGCAATAGCACTAATAATAAATGCTGAGAAATCATAAATGTTTAATGTTGCCAATTAACGGACATGGTAAAGTCCTTAAATCATTTTTCATATCCAAGATATTAAATTGTGGATAAACAATGGGCACCAATTAATTTAATTGTTTGATCAAGTATATTGATCCGGAGCTTCGGTGTAGAGCGGCGCAAGTCAAATGTCACGGTCAAATAATAATCTTAGTCGGAGCCACACTGACCCAATAACTAATAGGGTTAATACAACAATGGGATACCCATCAAGATACATGACTGAATTTCTATATTTTAATAAGTGGTTAACCTAAAACAAAAACTGATGCCAGATTAAACAGGCCCCTTTATACTGAGTCGTTTTGGGATCAATATTGAAGATAATTGTCATTAAAAACATATATTCTAATAATTAATTACAGTAGATCCTATCTCTTTGGATGCGAAACTCTTAAACAAATAGTAATGCAACTTGGAATGGAAATACTAAAGATGTATTTGTGTGTACAGCGCGAAGAAAAACGAATGAACAAGCAAGCAACACCATGAAATCCCGCTTGTTCGACGAGTCGAATCTAGACACTTTTTGGTTTAACATTGTGTTTTCGATAAAACAAACATGTGTGAATAAATACACCCCTTTTCCCAATACCTTCAAATTCGAAGCTTTTATGTATTTTGCAAAAACATTTAAAAAAACCAAAACCTACTTTCAAAAGCAAAATTTAAAAATATATTCATGGATAATGTTGAAAAACAGCAAAAAAGGTTGCTTGTAGGTACAAATAAGTAAAAGTTAAAGAATACTTCGTGCTTAAAGTTGTGGAAAAATAAATCTGAGTTTAGCAGTACTCCAGTCAATAATTCAATTGATATCTTCCTGGAGTCCTAGTTTCAAGTTCCTACAGTCTTCCAATGACATTATTCATAATAAGAGTTTAATGTCAGCGAAAAGTAAAAAACAACGAATTTTAATTAATGTGAATTTAAAAAATAATTATTTTATTAAATTGAATCCATGTGGTACACCAGAGTTTTTAGGATGTGCTCCAGAGTTGTACATACTGGACGCAGATTGTTCCAATCTATTTAGATGGTTTCTAAAAACTTTCAATAAATTTTCAGAAAAATAATTTTCTTCAAGCCTATTTAGGAAAACGAGATCGAAAGTTAGTCTTCGTAAAGTCTTGGTATGATGTGTCAACTTTCCCATTGTCATTTAGTGCGCTTGCCAGCTTTACTCTCAATAGCTACACCATGATCTACTGAGGATTGTCCCTTTCAGGCTTAAAAAAATCTTAATATACATGCTTTGATTTTTTTTGTCGCAGCACGTTCGTGGTGCCTTTGCTCCGCTGATGAAACATAACAATATCATATTTGATTTATTAAAAATCATTTAAAAAAATAAATGAAATTCTGCGAATTAAACACAAATAAATAAATTGAAGTATATGATAATACTAACTAATAAAACTAAACGAAACATGAAACGGAATAAAAATAAAAAGGTAGCAGTGGCAACTTGGAAACGAACCCAGGATAGTAAAATAATAATAATTGAAATAAATTCTTATAAATCTTTTTCATGACCTTTCTTCAATTCATGGTTCTACGATTACCTACCTTCTAATGAAGTTGTTATGGTTTGGGAAAATAACATAAGGTAGAAAATGATTGCCTTTTTTCTTGCCTGATGCTTCTAGTTTTTGTGCTTTGATATAATAAGCATTATTATAAATGCAACAATGGGAATACATCTGATTGTTATGTCAAATAATTCATCGTGAAAGGAATTCAAATAACGGATCATGCGGAACCTTGGAAGGTTGATGATTTTATTGTGTATGCAGTCGAAGATAAACCTTTGTAGATGTCACTGGTGATTCTAAAAATTTCCGGATTTTTATCGAACCTAATCTGGATGGTAATTGTTTTTTTTTTTAATTTTTGCAAATAAGAAACAAAAATCTGTTTTCTGAAGCATCGTAAACTCTGGGATGGTGAACCGTTTTAACAAGACTTTTGAAACATTTAAATCACTTAATATTGACAACATGAATTCGTGAAATGAGTAGGCATATTTTGCTGTCAGTTTTGGAAAATGGATATTTGAAATAGTAATAGTACTGGTCTTGGATTGTTTTTTTTTTACAATATTTTTGGGAATGCTGTCTGGAGGGTTTATTTAAGAAAAGGAAGGAGAGGATGTTCTGGGAAAGAAAAAGGTATGAGAGGTTGGTATGTATCTGGGGGCCGGTGAGTCCAAGAGTGACGAACGAATGAATCTATCCCTCCCACTGCGATGCAAGGCGATGGGTCAAGAGTCCGGCTGAAGGGTTCAAAAGTTCTTCTTCGACCAGTATCCAACCACCACGCAATAGGTGGGCAAAAACGATTAAAATAAATTCACCTCTGTAGGCCCGCCAAGACAATCTATATCTATGGTCTACTGAAGGAACATCCGTAATCCTAGGTTAATAATAACGTTTTATTGCATTGAATAAAAAAAGCTAACATCTTTCCAATGAAATCGACCTCGAATGTGATTCGCGGCCTTCCAATAAAATAAAGCAATAATTTTAAGTGCGTTTATAATGACGCATTGTCGAGTTATTCAGTTTAATGCATTTGGTGAGTCTTATGGGTTGCAACGACTGTATCTTTTGTCATACAGACCTATTACATAAGATAAAAAAAGTTAGTTTTGTACGGCGCCAGTCGTCTCAAGGATCATGTATAAAGTATAAACATGTCAATAATTTTTTTTTACATGATAAATTTTCTCTCACGTGATAAATGAGTTTTTTGGGTTTTTCAAAAAGTCCTAATATATACAATATGTGACCGTTTATTTTGGTGCAGAAACAAAGAGCTTTTATGGTTTAAACACACAAAAAAACTTTTTATAGCTAAACCAAATACAAAATTCCTTAATTCACGTATTGGTGAATACAAAAAAGTATTTAATTTTTAATATTTTTTATATGAATACCGCACAAGAGTCTCAACTGCTCCCGTTTTAAGCCAGTGAGACTATGGTATACCCAATTGGGGTATGTTGTGAGGCCTTTAAAATACAAGGTGATTTCAATATATAAATTAAAAATAATTGGATTATTTATATACCGCAGTTTTTGTAATAAAACCTTTTTTGTGATTACTGCAAAAGATTCCCAACAGATACCAATTGTCTGGAGCCATGGCATCCACAATTGGGGTATTTTGTAAGTCCGAAGGTAGTGGGGAGGGGAAGGAGGTAGGGAAGAGGAAGGTGGGGAAGTACCTGGCTGTTCAGATATGGTCACCAAACACGACTAAGGCCATTTCAAGCAACGTTTTAATTCTCAATGGTGGTCTTACACCAGGGCGATACTGAGAGTATCTTCCACTCTGGAACGTGCCGGAAATATACTTTATATGCAATTAATAACAGATCACTTTGTATAAACCACTTTTTAATAAACAATATCGACATGTTTCAATAACAATGTTATCTTCTTCAGGATATGTTAATATAAATGACAAACAAGTATAGACAAATTAGAATAAACTATAACATAGACGAAATATTAAAAATTAGAGGTGATTAATTGCTTAAAAAATATAAAAATCGTTACACAAAATTAAATATAAAAATTATTTAAAGAAAAAAAAATTGCATTTAGATTATAAATACTTTTAAGAACAAATAATTAAAATAATTAGTCTAAATCGAAAATAAATAATTATTGTTAGTATTAATAAGAAAATAAATTTAAAAGATGGCTATTTTTAAAAAATGTTTGGTTATTATTTAAAATGAATAAATTATGGAATAACACAAATTAATACTTTATATTATTTAAAATGAATAAATTATGGAATAACACAAATTAACAAATAAAATTTATTTGCCACGGCGTCGGAAGTCGATCCCGCGACCTTCTGTGTGCGAGTCAAGAGCCTACCGCTGGACTACGCCGGCCGTCATATTTATTCTCATGCAGGGATTTTTTCCCAAAAACCCCACAGGTGAAGGGTGTTTTTAAGGAATGGTTCGATAGGAAGTTCTGGTAAGGAAAAATGTACGAGGGGTGGGTATGAATCTAGGGATCAGTGTGTGCAGGAGTGTCGAACGTGCGAATCCATCTTTCCCGCTGCAGTGCAAGATAACAAGGTCAAAGGATTTCCTTAACCTGGTCTCTCTCGATCCGCCCCACCCCACAGCCGGTACATCAGCCGCTATGACCTTAACACACATCACCCGATGAACCTGAAAACCCCTGCTCTCTTTCTAAGTCACCACACCTATGCCAGAGGTGTTGGTTATACAATAAATGGTTCTCCGGGCAGCGGTACTCTTACCCGCCTCCCAAATTGTATAGTTCCTAAAAAACATATTTATTTAATTATACAGGTAGGTACCTACTCCGAAAGAACATAAAATTTATTTGGATTTTGCATTCATAGAGTAGGTAACAAAGCGGTGTTTTAATAAGGTAAATATTAAAAATTAGACTACCGCTCGTATGCAAGTGATTTATATTTTCTAGAATAGTTTCTAGTGTCAGTTCAATGATAAATAAGTGCATCAGTTATTTTATATAAATTACTATAAAAAAACTCGCAAGAAATAAAATATTCCGTTAGATATTAACTAAAAGCTTCCATAAATTATTTATTTTGGCTGACAAATTGTTAGCAAAAGTTACAAAACCTGCTCTAGATAATTAAAGAAATACATGCAATAATTTTGTAAGTTAAAATTGAAATACGGCCGTAGATTTAAACACGTTATTTCCTAGCTAAGAAGAACTGTAGGCCAAAAACCATTCCCATGACATTGTTTTCACAAGTTTATGTTACCTATACAATTATTATTAAATAATTTGACTTATTAACAGTGTTGAATTCTTGGAAAAAACGCATTTAACAAAACTCGTCGGCTAGACGATATATTATAATGTTTTAATGCGTTTTTCGTATAAAAGCGGAAAGAATCTTCGAACATTTAAGTATGATTCACGTAGGTATATTCGAGACCCGCATCATCGAAAACCCGCTCCTCCATTAAACGTAAAACCCGTCTCCCGGATGCTTTATACCCCACTGACTTTGCTTCCTTGAAGGCAGACACGTGTAACAAAAATTACGAGCTAAGAATTGTTTATTTTTTAACACCTTACCATACAAACACAAAAATAAAACATCAATTTATAAATAAATTTTAAGGTGTTCCTTTTTTTCATAACAGGAGGTGATTGTTGAATGTTGCTTATGAATCTGCTATTACCATTTTAAACTTATTTACAATTCGAACATTTTTAATGAGAGCACAAAATTTGAAATTTTATATAAAATGTGATGACTAACGTTTCCGGGTGACGGAAAATCTAACAATACTTTAATCACTCCTACTTCCATTATAAGCGCAAAATGTTGTTTGTACTATGATAGTGGAGAAGGCGAAACAACTGTCAAACGTAAAAATAATTATATCTTGGCAGATAGGTGTAATTATTATGGATGGAATATAGTTATAAGGAGGCTTTAATAACATACCTCAATAATAATTTTTTAGCATAGTACCTTCTGTACGGGTTCTATATACGTAATTTAAATGACATATTTTACTTCACGATTACTGTTCCACAAAATTTTCATATATTTTACATGTTTGCAAAAGCCCATACAGATAAGTAATATATAAATAAATAAATGAAAATAGTTTTTTTCATAATAATCACGATAAAAACTTACCAATTCGTCAAGTTTCAAGTCAACAACTTGTACAGATCTTTGAGAATTTCTATATCGGTCCAACCTTTTTCAGCTTACTGTGTCACTATAAAATTCACTATGAAATTTCATAGTATTGCTTCCAAAGGTTATCTTAATTCAAACCAAATTTACTGCTTCAGTGCATAGATTTGTGCTCGAAATGTAGGATCACTAAAATTAATAGTATCTATTGAAAACTGTGAACAGTTAGTAGACCTCGGGTCCAAAAAATACGTTTTAATTTTTTTTCTCTTTAATTGAATCAAAACCAAAATTTGAAATAAGACTTGTAAGTAGGTACTTAAATACCTATCAACTTTATTACAAACGATAGGTATACTTCACACGACGTTTTTTTTATGCAATGAATTTATTACGTAAGGAAACTTTACTATCACAATGACAATTCATGACAGGTATGTACCATAATAACTCATTTCATTAGTCAAAGTTAGCAATCAAGATAAAGGAAAAAGCAAATCAGTCGAAAATCTGGAAAATAATTTGCCACCTAGTCAAAGTTAGCTACCTGGTCAAAGCAAGACACGCTTGAATTATAAAGTGGATGCTAAAAATTCTTGAAACCAAAACCGAAACGTACAAACAAATTTTCTGACAGATAAAATGCCAAATGCCGAGTTAAACCAGGACTTCGCTAAGCTCAGTCAGTAATAAATTCGAGCAACGTTAAGGAATTTCCCCCGGGAGTTTCTTAAGCCCACGCCCACCGAAGCTACTCATAATCTATATCTATATTTATTTATTTTACGTAGATACCTAACTGCAAATCTTAGGCTTGTATAAAAAACGTTCCGGATTTTTTATGCCTCGAGTTGCTGGCACACATTATAACATCGATGTTATTCAATGAAAACGAAACCAGGGTTTTTGTTTTTATAGGATGTCTATAACTTTATGATTCGCATGGCCAATAAATTTAGCGGAGCGGCATCTCAAAAGCCTTGAATATTATAATTGGTCCACCGTTCATGCTTTTATATAATTATCGTAAAAAATAGTTGTTCTTAATAAAGTGTTTGGTGGACATAAATCGATGACTAAAAAAGTGTTATTTTGCCACTGTAACAGCCTACTTTAAAAATGAATGAACATCACACGGTGTAAAAAGTCTTTAAAATTAAAGTATTGTACCTAATAAAGATTTCGCTTGTAAAAATATTCTTTAGATGATGTAGGACTTAATGATGGGTGATGTAACTCGGTGGAGAAAACATTCTTTAGTTTCCTAAAATAGAAAATCTTTCAAAATGGACATTATTTTTTTTCTATTTGTTTTGTGTAAAATAAATTGTTAATTAACTAAGTAGGTAGGTATAGGCAAATCATTTTTAAGGGCGCATGTTTTAATCTACATACACTAATTGCGGTTCAAAATGGTTCGAAATAGGTTTAAACACCCGTCCGCAGTCCCCTCTTACCTTATAGTAGTCGAACGATGCACTACAACACCTCCACAGAAGCAAAAATCGCTTTATTCTGATTGAAGAAAATATATATAATGTGAATTGAAGAAAAAATATTTAAAACAACTTTTTAATTTTTTTCATTGAGCGTTTAGATACGTGTTTACCTACATAGTGAACAGTTATAAAACAACTGTTTCCGTAATTGAGAAAAAATATATAAGTAATTACTATTCGAACTAAAATGGTAGGAAATCATTTGAAAACTTCACTGTATTTGGTGGATGATTTTTGGAAATAAAATAATATATTTGTAAAAGGTTTTGGAATACTGGACATACTTATTGGACGGGTTGTTTAAAAAAAATTTAACAATTCATCAAATTTTTAAAGTTAATTTTAACATTCTGGGTAAGTTCCAATGGAGTTCTGATTATCTATGTGGGCCAGTTGCTTCATTAAACTGAAATAATCACAAAACTTTAATACCTAGATCTTTCACGGAACGTGAAAGTTATGAATTGTTCAAATCCGTCCTTAGTTTGAGCGCGCGTTTCTTAGGGGACCATGAAGATTTAGGAGAAAATAAATTTAATGAAGATTTTTTATGAGTATTGAAAAATAACTATTTCCCTAAGAAGTTTTTTCATGGCACGCGAAAATTTAATTCAATTTCATTTAAACCATTAAGAATAAAAAAAATATATGTTTTGGATTTGAACGCAATGAATGACTTCAGCATGGGAGAGTCCAGAATGCTTTTTTTTATTATTTTATCATATTATTTTATTTTCTTCATATTTTTTTAACTCTCCTTCGAAATAAAAAAAATAATTTCCGTCGAAAGGGATAGATTTATACTTCCGTCACTCCTGGACGCACTGACCACTAGATTCCTACCCACCCCTGATTCCTTTTTCCTTCTCTGAACTCCTTTTCATTCCTTTCCTAAAAATAGCCTCCACACATTATCTCTACAGACCACTTGACCCTGATGGGATTTTTTAATTATTTGTATGGAGGTGATGATTTTTTTTTTCAAACAACAATAATTGCAATTGCCACAGTTAAACAACCCGGAAATCCGGGGAATCCATCCGGGTAACCGGTCTTTCAAGTAATCGGTGTTCTCTACATTGATCATTCTTAGGTGTTACAAATTATGACAGGATTTACGAGTATAAAATTGATCGTCCGCCGTCCAACACGCCAACAGCTTAAAGCCGTTTACAGACTGGGTGGCGAAGGCGCGGACGAGAGTCCAAGGACATTGATCTACTATAATTAAGGGTACCTACTGATCCTTTAACGACAAGTATATTTATACTTGCGATAGAAGCAGGAGCCGATGCACTGTGGGGGTCGCTTTGATTTTATTATCTTTATTTTGGGTACGTTGATTCAGCCTCCGTAGAGAGGTTTGCTTGCTCGATTGTATTGACATACAATTAAGTTTAGTCATTAAAGTGCCGTTGTATATTTGGTAGGTACGTATAATTATTTTTCCAGTTTCAGTTTCAGTGCTGGCAACCCGACGCAAGGAGCGGTGTTATAAGTTTGACCGCCGCCGTCTGCGTGTCTGTGTACCTGAATGTATGTCTGTGGCATCGTAACGAATGGACCGATTATGATGCGTTTTTTGTTGTTTTTTGAAAACTGACGTGATCGAGATGGTTCTTAGTTATCTACAATTCATAAAAATCTGTTCAGGCGTTTCAATGTCATCAGCTCTTTCTTGTGTCGCGGGTTACTTAAAATTTTGAAAATTTTACCTATTAGTTATTTTCATTTATGCACATCGATTTATTTTACACACCACACTAGACAAAGTCAGTTTATTAATACCCATCGTAGAGGCAGATAAAGTAAAACCTCTAATAATGTGAAAATCAACACTTTAATGTTAACTTTCGTGTAAATGTTTCCGTTTCAACCCTTTAATACTTGATATAGCTTCAATTATGTAATGGATCTCTCTTTATGTGAGTTAGTATTTTAAAAACCTAATATCGATTTAGTATTAAATTAATCGGACATTTTTTGTCAAATTACGACTTTTTCGTTAATAATGTTTAGTTAATAACTTGTTCAATTTCATTAGACATAACTTATTGAAGCTTCTACCTAATTGTAATATTAAATTATTGAAGATAATATCAACCTAAATGAAAATATAAAACAGACTTACACAGATAATTTAAAAAAATATATTTTTTAAAAAGATAACGGTCGCAACTGGGGATCGAACTCAATTTGGGAGGCGGTTGTGGGTAGCGCCGCCCCGGGAATTGTTTATTGGATGACCAACACCCCTGCAATAGGACACTCCAAGTGGTTCTCTACGTTTTGTGACTTAACAGGGTGCCCGGGTTCATGGGGAGTGGTTTGTCTCAGAATTGGCGGCGGACGCTTTTACGCACCTACGGTGTGGCGGGCCGGATCGGAGAGACTGGTTGGGGAGGCCTATTTGACCTCTCCGTCTGAACTTGACCTATTGCCTTACACCGCAGTGCGAGGTCGTACATTCGTCACTTTTGAACAAATTGACCATCCTTCCCACCCCTCGCATATTTTCCCTTCCCAAAACTTTCCCTCCATCCATTCTCTGTTTACTTCCACCACACAACATCCTTAAGGAAGATTTTTTCCTCGGCACCTCCTATGTGGAGACAATGTAAAAAAGTAAAGTTCCTCACGGATGAAACAGGGACATCAAAAATACTTTTTTGCTTGAAAAAAAAACAAAAAATAAAAATTCTAAAAAGTTCAAAAAATTACAAATAAAATTTTCAACGAATAACATCTGCATTTAAGGGGTGAACATTGTTTTCTTACTAGATTATATTAAAAAAGAGGGACGTGGAAATTCCTTTAGTCGTAACGTAACATATCTATTCTAAATTTTGGTGCCACGGGTCCCGATATCTGTAGTCCTATCTGACCTCCGAAATTTTATAAATCACAAATTACAAATTTCGATAGTTTTAAAATCAGAGTGTGCAATTCACATGTGGTAGAAATGAAATCTTCAGAAAACTAAATTAGGCAACTGTGGGGAGGCTACGAAGTGCACAAATAGTAAACCGACAGGCTTTGAAGCACCGTACAAATATGAGACCGATTATAATACCACATTCTCTCGGAGACTAAATCCTATAGATTTTTGTCTCTTTTTAGTGTTGCTATTTTTCGTTTCATCGGGTTTCGAATCACAACGTTTCTAAAGAAGCTTTCACTTCAAAATATGTTTTTAATCCACAAATATGATAAAATAATTAAATACCACCGTCAAGTAAATGTGTGGCTAAGAGTTTCATACCTCCTTCTAACATTCTTAGCTGGCAACAACACTAATGCACTACATTATAATGATTTATTTATAGAGCAGAGCTGTCACCCACATTAAGTAATTTACATATTAAAGTATAGAAAAAAGTTGAATTCCTTTACCGGAGAGCCGTTAAATCACAGCAGAGACCAAACAATATAATGTATCTGTGCCACTCGCTGTTTTTTTCTTCTTTTTATGTTAATTTGATTCTCGCAATAATTTTGTATGTCCACTGGAACATTAATGGGCCGAGATTGATAACCGTACCGTCTCATACGAAATGTTAAAATGCTATTATGTCTGAAATCACTTTGTAACGTAAATTTTGTCATAAAATATCTGTAGAAATCGGTCATATTTCATAACATACGTGTCAAATGAAATATGGGCGTATTTCACAAAATGTGTGCTTTATAAAATTTATGTAGATCTCATGATATGAGATATGAGGTTTTAAGTGTTTATTGGTATGCATGACAATTCTTTGGGTAAGCAAAAAGCTAAATGTTGATTCTTAGAGAAGCTTTCGAAAACCTCACGTCATAAAAATAAAAATGGATAGACCTAACGAATAAAGCACGATTTGGTTACGTTCGATTATGCGGATTGCAATCTTTAGAGAACAGTCGTCAGATAGGTATGCTATCCTTGTTCTACCGGTATAACAAGTAAGTTGCGTAGTCGGGAAACACGCCAAACGCACCCCAACGTATGAACACTGAGAATGGGTCACTTCTACGACTCGTTCTTGAGTTTAACAGCTTGACTGTGGAACGATTTGCCAGCCTCTGTGTTTCTTCGCTCCTACTCTTCTATTTCGGGTCTCTACAAGTCACTTGTTCACTCCTTCCACTCTTCAAAAAGACCCTGCACACAGCTTCTTCAAATATGGACCTTGGGAAAATTATTTTCCTCAGGGCCTACTATGTGGAGTTAGTGGAAAAAATTTTACCGATAAAGTTATGAAATAAAATAAAAGAAGAAAAAAAACTGTTTTTTTAAAACAGTAAAATTTAGATTCTTTTAGTAAAACAAGTCTCTTAAATTTTCTTGTTTGTGATGTGTGAGATTTATTTCTAATGTAGCCCGTGGAGACTGTCGACTTTTTCTAACCTTGGATCCGGACCAATTGATTTATTCACTAGGATGTGGCGGCTTTATACTGTCGTCAGGAATATTATTATTAAGGATTATCTATTAGAACTATTGGACAAGGTCGAATGACATGTCTACACTAATGCTTATAAATCTTTACCTGTATCCTTTCTTCTTATTATGTCTATTTTTCAACTCTGAAACTAGGGATTAGTTAATTAGTATTAGCCATGATTAGTTAGTTATTTATATTAGCCAGCTTCGATGGTTACAGGTTCAAATTCTGGAAAAAATAAACAATATGATACACAGTACGAGTACGTTTCACGTTCTCGAGTGGAAGCAACTCTCACAGGAACTTTTTTTCTGTGATATCCGCCCCAGACAAGATTCAAGGCTATTTTTGGGGATGCTGAGTGAATCCGCCGAACCGAACCAAAAGAACCGACGACACTGATTCTACGGAGCACGTTCCATTAAAATGTCGGACAAATGAAACCGCCCCACCCAAATTTCTATCGATTTCTTACATATCCCCCTTAAAAATTTGAAGTTTTTAAGCTTTTAAAAAATATATGCTATTTTTGAAGATAATATCTACACATTCCTTGCGTCGAAATGCAAATTATATGAAATTCCCTCGATAGAAAAAAATCGCAAAGTATAGTTTCAGTTATCTTACAAGTTTTATGTATGAAAAAATTCACGGTTTTTCTCTAAATAGAAGACAGCACCCAAGAGATTTTCGCTCTATTTTAAACGAGTCATGTTTTATTAAACATTTTCAAAATTTTCGCTTCAATTATACTGTTTTTAATATTAGCGCACTCTCTATCTTCTTCTTTTTGAGCGGGGATACGACACCTGAAGAACCCCACTTTGCCGCATAGCTCAAGATTTGTGGTGGAAGGGGATCTATTTATTTACAGACTCGAGAGTTGAGAACTGCGATATCATTAACGTCAACACTGTTACTCAGAAGCGCAGTGTCGATATCAAAATTAAAAAAAAAAAACACAGACGTTGTTTTGTACAATGAAACAGTGTGCTTTTGTGACCAGACTTATGAACATTAAATTATTTTCCTTTGCATACTTTTTGAATTCATAACGGAGAAGATCTCCAACCGAAAAGTTGGAAGCAGTCTTCGATAAAAGACTTAATCATTTGGCTTATTAATTTACTTGTTCTAAATAAAATCCTCCAAGATTAATGTATACACCTTTTTTAGTTCCAAAGTTACGGCTACCAAAAAATACATTTGAATAAAATTCTTCTCACGTCGCGCGTGGTTTTTCAACAACATTAATTTGTTACTTTGTCATTGTTGAATTTTAATGGCCTCTGATATTTTTGGCTTTTAACACTTTTATTTTTACATTTTGGGGATTAAAACCAGTCTTAACTGTATAAACTATAGTAGTTTATTACATAGAGTTGCATCATAAAATACTATGTGAAGATGATCATGAAAACATGAGAACATCATTTGAAATTAATTGCATAGAAGGGTAAGAATCGTCTTTCTTTTTTACGCAGAAAACATATTTTTTTTTTATGTTCCTATTGAAATTATTTATCGTCAGTGTAGTAAGCCAATCTGATTTGCCGAAAAACTTATAAAGGCGGAGATTTCATCCGTAGCTTAAAGTATTTCAGATTAAGATTTTGTATGAATTAAACTAGTATACATGTGTTTTATTGTCATAATACAAACAATCTGAAATATGTCCAAAGCCCTGCCAGAGAAAAAAACCTAAAGGTGCGTTCATCATTTACACACGGTTGACATTTGACACAAAAGAATGGGTCGGTTCTACAACTCATTCCTCATTCCTGTATTCAACAGCTTAGATGGGAAATGATTTGCCAGCATCTGCGTTTCCTTTCTCCAATAACATGGGACTTCCGACCCAGGTTCATTCCAAACGCTTTTCTCAAAAAGACCCTCACCACAAAATCCCTAAATATGACAAGATGGACTCCTGAGTAAAATTAGTAATTAAAATCATTTTTACAGATTTAATTTCGGTATTTAAAAAGTTTTTCAGTGAAATGAAAAGTATGCAGTTTTTTTGTAATAAATGCGTTTCCGGTGATATATAAAAGTCACAATGATTTTTTTTATTTATTTCAACTCAATCAAATTTAATAATGTTATTATAGATTAAGTCCTGTGAGTATTTTAGTTTTTATTATTGTGACATCTGTTTCGGCGTTCAAAGCCATTATCTAGCTGTGATTGTGCTGCATTTAGACGACTTATTCATGTGATTTTATTTACCCCTACAACAGTTTGAAACCTCAGACTTGAACGCCAAAACAGCTGTCACAAAATTAAAATTTAAAACACCTACAGAACTTAAAAATATTATTATTAAATTTGGGCTTACTTTAAGGAATAATTGTATTTTACAAATTAAATACAATAACATTAAATAAATGACAAAAAAAATTATTTGCAATATGCAAGCTCTGATTATTCGTTTCATAAACGGTGGTCAAAAATTGATTAATAAATAAATTAACTTACAGAAAACTTCTTTAAATTCAGCATTCGGTTTTTATTATTTGTTTTCGTAAAAAATATTTGAATTCTTAATTAAAAGCCCACTGTGTCCAATGTACATCCGTTTGACATTTAATATTGATATCTTACAAAAGTAAATCATGTCATCTCACTGGCATACGAAATTATAACAGATATTTACCGGTTTGACATTGAATTGAACAGGAAAAATAAAAATCATTTTCACTTAGTTTTTTAATGAAAAATTCGAACTGACAATATCACGGCAAGTGATTTATGTCTAATGCACAAATTTCAAAGATAACTTTTTATTCCTTGAACTCATGCTCCTTTGCTGTTATGGTAATGAATTAATGCTCTTTCATTATCTCATTATAAATAGCACGGAATGATTTAAAAGTTTTCTGGGCAGGCAACTTGATATGTAGTTTATTTTTGTTCAATATTATATGTATTAATTTATAAATTTTATCTATTTGACTCTAGCAACAAAGGAGGTTAACCAAACAAGGAACACGCTACCGAATGGCATTAAAAAGTGCAATATTTCATCGTAAATGCCAGCAACATCCGAAATTGAAATTATTGTTGTAGTAAGACATCTTCCATTGACTGTATTTGCATACTTAATGTGATGTCAATCAATGACGAAGGAAGCTAGTTATCAAAGGCAAATATTTAGAAAATAATTAAGAAGATTTTTAATACTCTGCGCTTTCCTATTATTGGTTTATTTTATTGTAGTAGTCTTCATCATCCCCAATTGAGTACGAAATGTGATATAATCTGAAACGCTCGAATGGAGCGGGTTTAGACGGAGAAGATGCCAGCAACCAACCCTTGTTTATTCCTGTGCAAGGACCAGACTTATTTTAGCAAAAGTAATCTTAATATATAAAACAAAGTCGGGTTAGGTACACCATTTACACTCAAGAACGGCTGAACCGATTTTTATGATATTTTTTTTAATGTTATTTATTTTTTTATTAGTTACAAATAGATACATAAATTACAAATATATTTTATACAGTAATTAATTACATGGTAGATATATTTGACTTACCCCCATAAGTAAGCAGGGCTTGTGTGTATGTAAATGATCTTTGATTTGTTGGATTTGTCTTCGCCCCGAATAGCAGAATAGCTATTAAAAATCGGAAAAATTCACGAAAAAAAAATTATGAAGAAAATTCTATTCCTCATATATTTTGTATGGAACGAATTTTCATCTTTTGAAAGATCTACAGCAATATTGTGATAAGCATAATATTGAATAGTGAGTGAATTCCACAAATTCAAAAACCTCAAATGTCAATGCGCTGATTGTTTTGCTTTTGTTCTTAAATATATAATGCGAAGATGAGACAAACGGTGAACGTATGTCTGCACCCCTCCAAAGGAAAAATCCAATAATTATAAGAAAACTCCCTCACACGTATAAAGAAAATAAAACGCAATTCTCTTTAGCAAGTTGAAAAGCAAGAAAATCACAAAAATATAAATCCGTACACAACGCCATCTCTGATATTGATATCAGCAAAACAAAGAAAGTTGGGGATCGTGTAATTTTTAACTTAATAAAAGAACTGAAATTAATTCAACTAATAAAACAAAACATTTATTGATTCTGAGGCGGTACATAGTTCGCCGGGTAAGCTAGTAGAAATTAAAATGCTCAATTTTGTATAGTGTCTGTTCTCCACGAGAACGTGTGAACTATGGATATAGCTTTTAAATTTATTTATTTTTTATTGATGAACAGTTAAGAAAAAAGTTGATTGTGCCTTAAATATAAATAAAAACGGTTAAAAAACAAAACATATGCTGCCTCTGGAATCTGTTATTACCATGACTACAGTGAAATACAATCTAATTTGAGTAGATATTTTAATAGCATTTTAAATATAAATAAGCATTCTTAGTACACTATTTCCAAACGTGAGTTAAATCTACTTTTAAAAATTTTGGCTCTAAGATAATCATCTGATAATTGTTATTTCGCAATTAAACAGCAAAACTAATTTTTCATCGTATTCCGTTAAAAGTATTTGTAGATACGTACGCACACATGAAAAGAATCCGACATAGGTTGCGGTTATAAAAATACCAAGTCTTTCTTTTTCTGTGTCTCAATTCATTTTTTAATCCACCATATTTATCAACTTTTTTAATGCATTTAAATCCTTAAAACAGTAATATCATTTACTGTATCATATAGCTGTCATATCATGCAAATGATCGCTAACTATACCAGCGCCATCTGCGTCTGGCTTTGCAGATTATCTGCAATTAAATTTAGCTGCTTTTGCATTTGTACTCAAATCATTCAATTTGTTTTCATTAACCGTGTCTCAGCTACTTCCATACCTTTTTAATAAAATACATCAACACAACTGGCGTAATATTTATTTACGGTCGTTTTTTATTCAGTATCTGCATAATCGCAAATAAATCATACACGATTATGGTGCAAGATTTATTTATTTGATAACAATTGGAAAATACGTTGTACCTAATTTCATTTAAAAAATTGGCATAACTCTGGTATTGAAACGTGACACAATAACCGTGGGAAACAATAGTAATTTCGATGATTCAGTACCCAATAAATAAAGTACATTGACATTGGATAGATCAGGTGAGCCCTCAAATAACCTTAAGGTCAGTTATTTTTTTGTTGCCAACAATTTCTCAAATTAAGTTAATTCCATTTTTCCAAGTTCTGTTATTATTCCATTATTCGACAGCCTCCGTGGTTGATGAGTAAAGCACTCGGCCGCGACTCTGAAACCAACGGTCACGGGTTCAAATCCCAACGAGCGCCAGTAAATTTTATTTAATTAATTTGTTTTGTGTCAAAATTAATTAATTAAAAATACCTAATACATAATACATTGTATAACATAATATATGCGGCATGTTCGGAAGCGGAAGATTCTCCTAATATTGCCTTGATGAAAGACCACCATTTGGAATGGAAACTTTGCTTGAAATGGATGGTAGCCCAATTTGGGAGGCAGGTATGGGTACCGCCGCCCACCCCGTATATTTATTTATTCGATAAGCGGTTCGCCATATTTGGCGACTTAGCTGGGGTAACCAGGTCTATGGGGTGAGGTTTGTCGGATGTTTGTCATGCTCTTTCGTAACATCGCCTTGCACCAAGTGGGAGGGATGGAGTCATACGTCCGTCACGCCTGGACACACTGACCCCCATATTCGTACCCACCCATAATACCCCTTTCCGTCCCAGAATTTCCTCTGTTTCCTTTCCTAACATGACCCTAAACGCAACGTCCCCAAAGATGACATAAGCCCTGAGGGGAATTATTTTCCTCGAGGCTTCTTGTGTGGAGCTAATGTAAAAAAAAAACAAATTAAGAATAGCACGGCAACCTATAAATAAATACATGCCTTATTATAAATTCGTTTCTGGTGCGGCTTAGGTCTAATTGTGTTTTTGTACCAATGCTGCCGTATCAATCTCTCTCGCAAAGAGCCCCCATTCTTATTACTTTTTTCCTAAACAAACATTCGTTTTTTTCAGACTCAACCTTGTGCGCAACCTAACTTTCAACTTTGGCTGTCATAACCGCGATATAAAAGCAAAACTGGGATCTCCAAGACAAATAAAGAATCGAATATTTATGTAGTTTAATATAACTTTTTGTGTTGGATAAAAAAGATTACCGATATGGTTGATTTTTTTATGTATATTATTTTCATTCTAATAAACACCGTTCGTTCATCATGTAAATCGTTTATTATAAAAGTTTATTTTTTTATGATTGATATGCTCGAATCGAAACACCAGAAAGTAAAGTTATGTTCTTTAACTAACTCCCTTAATCTGATATTTGTTCAAAATGTGTTGTCTCTAATATAACATGGGACATTGTTATGCATCTGCACATTAATGTCTTTTTGGTCGTTAGTGCATATTTGAGATGTTTTCGTGATAAATGCTTATTTCAGCCCTTACATTCTTTATAATATTAAAATGGAAATGGTCTTCTCGTTTTTGCTGTGGATTTTTGGAATTTTGGAATTTCTTTATTTAAAAAAATAGTAGAGTGATTGTAGTAGAGTTTGCAGTGAATTTCACCGGCCACCTCCCGAAAATAAATCGGCATGTATTTTGGAATTTTAATTTTTTTGGGCATATTTTGGAATTTTTTGGTGAATACTTTGGCATTGATAGTGCATATTTCGGCACTGGTAAAGCATATTTTGTCAATTTTAGTGCATATTTTGGCATTGATATTGTATATCCACCTACTGCATGGCGGAACGGATCGGTAGAGACTGGTTGAGGTCTTTTGACTTCTCCAGCCGGACTCCCTTGACCCATCTTGACCCAATAGAAGGGATGGATTTATACGTTCGTTACTCCTGGACACATTGACCATAACTTCCTCACCTTCCTTGATCCTCCACACAGCATCACCAAACTTGACATAACCCTGGTACGCGCAGTACAAACCAAATTTTGTACAATAGCTGGACGATCTTAATGTGAACTGGGAATAGTTAAAAATTAGTAATAGTTATTCTTTGAAACTTACAATATATGTGATTATTTCATAACCGACTTATAACAGAACAGCTTTTCTATGAGTTTTTTTCCATTCATTACATAAAGGATTCCATGCAAAATTGCGCTAATGCTTGATACAGGATCCAGAACATCTTTTATTATTATTTTTTATTTAATTTAGTTTATTTGAGAAACAAACAGTTATGCATATTTTATTAAAGTTATAACATATTACATGGTTGTATTAACCAGCGAAGTTTCCGCAAAATCTTGCTGATATCACCTCAAAAGTTAAACATGAATAATGCTTTTAAAACGATCAGAATTGTGGGGAAGTTCAACTGCATACATTAGACACTCTACGGTGCACAAGACAGTAAAATACATCGGACATCAGATAATTATAAATAATAGGTTAGGTATAAATAATCCATATTAAAAAAGTTCGATTTTGGTCAATAAAATAAGTGGTTCATAATATACTTCAAGGCCTAACTTTGATCAAAATAATCAATTCTTATCTGGTGCGGGTTGAAGCTAACATAATAATTAATCCTTTTGGATTGGTTGTTTTTTTTGTAACCGGAGCTGATTTATATCAATTCATGGGTTTCGATAGTCCATTACTTGACGTGTAATACATATTATTATTATATTTGTGCCTTACAAGCCGTTGCATAGATACGTTTAAAATAGCATTTGGTTAATGCGCTCATTGTTTAGTAAATTTTCACACTTTCAGATGCCTGAAATATAATATACATTTTCAGACCTCGGTGTGATAAACATCTTCTACTGAAATATTCTAGGTTTTTTCGTACGTAGCTTTATTTTAATTACATTATTTCTACTCGCAAAGTGATGTATTTATTTCATTCGATTTATTTAATACCATATTTGGTTACAGGGTAATTATTCGTTGGCCGCTAAAACCGTAGACTTAGTGTACGGCCTGAGTGCACCCTCAAATCGAGCGGGGGGCGGGGCGGAGCGTGCGGCGTTCATGTCAAACACATGTTTTTGCATAGTACCGTAATTCAAATACTGTAGCACCGTCCTGAGTGGGGTCCGAGCAGCGCGGTGGGAACAGCGTCCATGTTTGCGTCGAGCGGGGCGTCGCGTGCAGGTTCAAACGAGTTTGTGATTTTGCAGCGGTGACAAGATAATGTCATTGAGCGCATAATGTCGTTTGAAGAAATCATTTCAGAAATAAAGAATAAGCCTGAAATATGGTTATCTTCTCAGTCTTTATATAAGAATAAAATAGTTAAAGCAAGAGTGTGGAGAAAACTTTCAGAAAAACTAGGAATTGAAGGTACCTAAATAAGATTGTATTGCAAGTGTAGGTATAGTTTAAAGTAGATGATCGTATTTTTTTTAGTTTACATTCATTCTATTTGTCCAAAAATAGTCAGAAAACTGGTGTCGTACATTCCTCGCTGCCAAAGTAGAACTGTTGTTGCCCCGGTTTAGGCGATTGGATTTGATTGGAGCCATGATTAAAACAATAGCGGTGACCGTCAACGCTGAGTGTGCACTGAAACCACTCAGTGGGCACGCTCTTGACCGCTCCACCGCCCCGCTGACTGCCACGCCGAACGCTAACCACTCAGGCCGTAAACTAATACTCCTGTGTGTTTTCCGTGTAATTTCACATGTGTTATGCCTCGTAACATATTTTACAAATCAATATCTTTCGTGTATTTAACTACTACAGTAAATAGTTACGTAATTGTAATGCATCGATTAGTCATGCAGTTTCAGCTTCTTTCAATAGTTGTCAATAGCTCAGTTTGTAATACGAAGTTCTGCTATATCCCAACAGATGGTAGTTGAGTAGGATATCCGAAGAGTACCATAATCGCCGTTCGTATCTTAGATACGAATAGTTAGGATGATTACTGAAGGAATCAGTGAGATTGAGCGTGCTCCTACAGTCCGCTCGCCTCAGCAATACAACTAATTAAAGCCTAGCCTAGCAAGGTCGTCCGTTGGGTTATAATATTATAATTATAATATTAATATTATTTACGATAACTAAATGAACCATATAGTTACCACTCGAACCTATAACTTGGAAGATATCCAACATATCTTAAGTTGTCTTATTACTAGAAATTAAGAGGCATACCTAACAGTAATACAACCAAAATACAACTCTGTATTGTATTAATTTCATGTAAAAGACTATAAATAATGGGAAAAAACTCAACAGTTGCATATAAATATGAGCTCTTGATTTGATTTATCTCTGATGATAAAATCGCAATCTCGCTATCAATTATAAACACATATTATTTATGCTGGGAGGTGAAAATAATTTAACTCGGTCTGAATGGTCTAGTACTGTGGGATATGGTCTACCTGGGAACAAAACGCTGGTCTAGTCAGGTACGAAAGCTAGTCATTATGGTTAAAAAAATAAGATGTATTCTTATAGAAATCATTTACAGGTCCAGGAAGCAACCGATGCAACATTGTAGAATTTGAAACACGCATCAACATTTTAAATATAATCATTACGATAACTATCCCACGTTTCTTCAGTTTGCAAAGCACACAAGAAGTAAGGATTTCACCTTGAATGGAGGCATTATTGCCTAGTATTGTTCATTTCTTGGGCTGGGAATAGATATGATCGAAAAATAAATAATTGTAACAGTGGAATAGACCAACATTAATAAGATAATCATCTCGCCCAATAGGATGCAGTAATCGTATATTTTGAACCTACTTTTAAGCACGAGATATTTTTATGTGAGTTTCGTGATTTTCGAGTTTTTATTTTTCTGCATTTTTCTATACGTCGCGTCATAGTACATCATGCCTTCAAAAAATATCGGCGCTGAATTGAATTAGGTGCCTATTTGGTTCGGATATCTCGACTTACATTATGTAGTAACTTATTTTATTAATTCCCAGCAATATGGTGATACAATTATATTTGTTCCTGTATAATTTATAATTAACGCAGCGGTGAAATACGAAGCAGAACATTTTAAAAGTAGTAATGTTTCAAAACTGAATATATAGATGTATAAACTTGAATGTTTCTTTGTTTGTCCTTTATGCGTTCCTAAACCATTCGTCGGATTACGATGAAACTTTGATTATTTGTTATATGTACGTTTGCCCGCAAAGGTTTCTATGTAAATTAGTGAGCTCTGCCGTTATGAAATTATTTCCTAAACCATTCATCTGATTGTGATGAAACTTTGTGAGTTGTTGTGTGCATGCCCGTGAAGGTTTCTGTATATATACTGGTGGGCTATGGCGTTGTGAAATTTATATTAAAAAATTGACATTTTATGTATTTTGGCGGCAGGGAGGAAGGATGAAGAGAGGTGGGGAAGGTGGGAAAGAAGAACATGGGAGTGAGAAGGGTAACGTGGGAGTGGCGGGAGGGGAACGGGGGAAGGACAGTTTGCGGTCTGCGAAGATGGTGGGTAAACGCGGGAGGGGAAGGCGATGCGGGAGGGGAACGGGGACCGAAACGTGGACACATAGGAAAGGACAATTTCCTATGTGTCCACGTTTAAAAAGGAGAGAAACAATTTATTTCTTTATGCGACCTTGCAATTTGCAATATATGCCGGGTACTCGCCGGTAATAAATAAAAACAACAACATAAACATGTCGTGCATACAGGTATTAAATTTGATGGTCGCCTGTCTTCATGAGACCATCGAAGGAAGCTAAGATATAGGTTGTGAAATAATAATAGTCCTATGAGAGTCGTTATTATTAGTAATTTTCCATCATCGTGCATTTTATACCATTATGCGTTGCGTTAATTTCACTATCCTTAAGGGTAATTAACCTTAAAGTTAGTGTATTTATAGTTGACTAAGCGTAGAAAAGTCCTGTTTTAACTTGATTGTTTGGCATTTCATCTATCTGTAAATTTGTTTTTTTTATATTCCGGTTCCGGTTGAAGATGGTGAACTTACTGGATACTAGGGAATGCAATCCCGATCTCGCGGGATCTCGATCTCGTGACATTTTTCGGGATCAATCCCGAAGCATAATATGACGAGATCCCGTTCGAGATCGACGGGATTGGGCGGCAGTAGTCAGCGACGCTACACACGTCCACGCGGGGCGCGATTGGTGCGCTGCTGACTGACTGACGGTCGGGCGGGAGTGTCGATCGAAGAAAGAAAACTATCCCGACTCTATACGAATATTAGCGACGGATGACGAGTGGAACAGATAATATAAAACTGTGTCGAGTGAGTAAGAAAGAGATACTTGCGTGCGTGCAGGCAGCCATTTATTTGTTTTAGTTGTGCAGTTATGGTCATTACTTTTTCTTAAATTATGCATTTTTTATTGTTTATGTGAGTTAAATAAACATAATTTTTGGATTCTTGCGTTGTTAGTACCTTAAAATGTCGAAAAATAATCCAGATCAAGTGTATGTTGAGTTTAGCAGTCGTTTACCGGTATGGAGATACTTCAAGAAAGCAGTTAATAATTTGACTGCTCAATGCAAATTGCATATGTAAAGCTGTTACAAAAGTTTTACACGTCCATATGATGTCGATCCACAAAATTGACACAAAATCATTGAATGGGGGAGTTGGAAGAACATCAAGTAACACTGAGCCTTTTGAGGTTTTTGTTTTCTTTCAAATAATATTTTCTTTTAATTAGCGATATTGTAATTTCTAATCTCGCGAGATCTCGAATTTACGATCTCGTGTCGAGATTGCATTCCCTACTGGACACTACTTTTTTATCCTGCCAGAGTTCGCACAATCGTGGTACCTACCTACCGGCCTGAGTAAATTTTGAAAAAAGAGTTGTTATTGACACTGTGGCAATTTTTTGAAATAATAGTATTTCAAAAAATTTTTAAGGTTAATAATTAAGTTGGTTTGTAATATTTCTATTTTTGAAACTGTTAATTCGTGGTGGAAGTCCATTATAATAGATTATAATAAAACAAATAAAAAACTTTATTCCACTTAATTTTATTTGACCGTAACCGGTTTCAGCTCGTCAGAGCCATCTTCAGACTGGTACAAATAATTCTTATCCTACGGTTTATATACATAACATATGGGGGAGGGAGAGAGGGGTAGTCTACAAGGATTTTAATGAATTATTTTGTTACTGAGTCGTTTTAGACTGTCGAATTTCTAAGTATTTTGGTAATTCCAGTGGGCTAATTACTTTGGGTTTGTAGCTCACTTCAATATCTATTGATTAGGGAAAAACCTTACAAGTAATTTGAATTATTAATGGACTAATTTTATTGTCAAATCGTTATTATACATATCTATGATCAATGGGATTTTTTTAATTGCTTTTTGAAGGGATGCATGTTTACATTGGAGTGGGAATGGTCAAACCTAAATACATATTTTAATTTCAAAATTATTATGAAAATTATACCGGATAAAAACCTGGTGTTTCAGTAAATGATTCTAATAGCTTATTAATTACAAAGTTACTTTTTGAAGGGATGCATGTTTACATTAGATTAGGAATGGTTTAAACTAAATACATATTTTAAATTTCGAAATTATTATAAAAATTACAATGGATACAAAAGCGGAGACTTAGCAAATGATTCTAATTGTTTATTCATTACAAAGTTAGGGTCTATTTTTTTAGTTAAGCGAGTAATTTCTAAAGATTCTAGTCTATCTAGTTTATGACCTTTATTGCAAGTATGAAGAACTTTAACATCTCTGTCTTTATCAAACGAGTGTTTATTTTCTAATAAATGTGATGCTATATTCGACAATTCTCCTTTGTCATTCACCCAGTTAGTAAAGTGTTCTTTAATTCGGGTTTTGAATGATCTCCCTGTTTGACCAACGTAATACGATGGGCAGTCAGCGCAGTTTACTTGGTAAACGCCTGAGTTTTCAAGTTTTTCTCTCTTATCTTTATTATTGATTAAAATTCTCCCTAGAGAATTCACATTATAAAAAGCTGTTTTGCATTTATCATTATTAGTTAATCTGGATATTTTTGTTGATATTTCGCCAATATAAGGGATTTTAACCCATTGTTTAGTGATATCTTTTTCATTTTTAAGGCCTTGTGAAATAATTGTTAATGTAAGTTTTTTGTCCTTTTTCTTTAATAAGTTATCAATAGTTTCGCTTTTGTATCCATTGTTCTTTGCTATGGTTTTTATTATATTTAATTCATTATTATAATTTATATAATTCAAAGGCACATGTAAAAGTCTGTGAATGAGAGAATAGAATACTGATAATTTATGTGAAATATGGTGTCTAGATGTATTGTGTATGATATTATCACTATATGTTGGTTTTCTATAGATTGAAAATTCTAATTTTTTATTAATGATTTCAATACCTATGTCGAGAAAGTTAATCTTATTTCCCCCCATTTCCATTGTAAACTGGATCGATTTGTTAATTTTATTAATTTCTTTTAGAAAAATATCTAATTGTCTGTTTGTGCCTGTCCAGATGACTACATATCTCCGATAATATAAAAAAAAAAAAGTTGCCTTCTATCGGAGATATATAGATGACGTTCTAATCATATGAAAAAAAACGTTTTGAGTGTCGAAAAGATATCCACCAAAAAACTTATTTTTTTAAATATTATTTCTTAGATTAACTTCGTCACGAGGTCCTACCTATTTGACGAAGTTATTAGAAATATCTTTAGCTAGTGAACTATTAGTAATCTGAAAATATTCCTCAAAATTCATTATTTTAGAATAGATTACAACCTTCAGAAGTCATTTAATGACACTGCGAATTCAAACAGCAGTAAGAAGGTATCGTAAATGAATATCCACTTCAAGTGCAAGTCAATTGGATGAATAACATCAACGTCCTCAGCATCCCATTTTGACTTTCACCAACTTTCCTCCACCATACGAAAAATAAGAATGACTCGAGAAGAACCCAAAAAAACTTAATTGCAAACTAGGTTTCCCAGCGGCAACACATTAAACATCCATAAACTTCTTCAATAAGATTGATCTTCTTTCTGTTCTTCTTCTTCTAGGTTGGTATGTTGGATGAAAGTTGGTTGAGGTTATAATGAGATGCTGAGGTCATTCAGCTCCGGCAGATCATAAAGACTAACTACGGATTATATTTTTTACAAAGCTCGTTTTAAGCAGACCGAGATAAAATTAAGAACTTTCACTCACGGAGGTGTTTGTTCATTTGCGCTTCGGTAATTTAAAAGTTATTATTTACGAAAGGGAGGCTAATTAAAAGTCGCAAGTGTCAGGAGTAAAGTATTTATGGTCGGGTAAGCCTTGTTACTGCCCCCTTCTTCTCTTTCGGCGCAGCGATGCGCTTTATTTATTGCTATCCTGCGATTTATTGCATTTTTGGTACACGCGTTTTACAATGTACTTTATGAGCCGCGAGGTGATATTTATATTGGCATGATTATCAGGTTTATTGGATATATCTTTAATCTATATTAGTTTTTTATTATTCTTGGAATGATCTGTCATATAATCTGAGGTCTGTAACTAACACTGATCGCTTTAAAACACTTTTTTGTGTACACCGCTCAATTTTTGCCAACTGTACACAGTCAACGGAATTACGGTAACCCACATTGTGGTATGTTTAGAGGCTATAGGGAGTGGGAAACGGAATTAATTCAGAAAGGTTGGGAAGCAGGCACCTACCTATTTTTAGAGGCTATAGGGAGTGGGAAACGGAATTAATTCAGAAAGGTTGGGAAGCAGGCACCTACCTATTTTTTACATTAGCTCTATCCATGGAGGCCCCGAGGAAAACAATTTCCCTCAGGGCCTATGTCATCTTTGAGGTTGATGTCTGGATGGTTTTCTTAGAAAAGGTAGAAGAGGAAAGGCTGAAAAGGAATTGGTAGGGTGAGGTAGGTAGGAATCTTGTGATCAGTATGTCAAGGAGTGACGGACTTATGAATCTATCCCTCCCACCGTGGTGCAAGGCGATGAGTCGAGAGAATCCTGCTGGAAAAGTTAAAAGTCTCTCCAAATTCAGCCCGCCACACAGTAGATGGGCAGATGCATCCGCCGTCAAAACCTTGATAATCCTTACCCCATAACCGTGGCACCCCTGCTAAGTCACCTAACGTAACGAAACGCTTGGGGTGACCTATGGCAAGAGTGTTGGTTTTCCAATAACTGCTTTCCGGGGCGGCGGTACCCATACCCGCTTGCCAAATTGAAACTATTAAACTATTTTAATCAAGTTATCAAACACGGCTAACGCTTTTCTACAACGCAATGTTTCGATTCTGAATGGCGGTCTTTCACCTTGCTAAACGATACTGAGGGTACATGCCTATCTGGATAACCTAATTTTTTCCATATAATCTTTTTTTTTATCTTTCAGCATAGAATATCAACTGTAGGTACCTATTTATTATTTATGTCGTATGTTTAGGGGACGCCCGAGGAAGACATCACGATCAAAGGTGATTACTAAATGGTATAATTTTTGAAATGTATCTAATCGAATCTAATTTATGAAGTTCCCACATTATAATGTATCAAGGCAATTAGGTTTCATTTAAAAATAAATTGATTAGGTTTTCCCTTCTACATAATCCCAATTTATTCTTAGCGGCTAAATGGAGAAATTGAACACAAAGTTGGCCATTCTATTGTGGAGCTAATTTGCACGTATTAAAGCATAGAAAACTTACACCCAATTAGTTAGTAATTGCTCTGATATGCAATTTTGCATTATTTTTAACGGATCATTAATTTATTGTCATGTTTTATTTTAATATTATAATTATTATTTGTCCGATCGGATTATAATAGTTGGTAATTGAATGTTAAAATGGCTGAAGGTAAATCCAGATATTAAAGTGTGTAATGTTAATTTAGGACTGTTTGTCTTATTTTTTGATACTTCAGGCTTTTCGTGCCTGAATTTATTACTTGTGACTCTTACGAGAAATTAAAATAATACTGCTTTTTAAACTCCGTAAGTTTGGTTTTTTTCTGGGACAGTTCGTTCACCAGCATATTGACATCATGTTATGTTCATTAAACGAGAACAATGTTATAGATTAAAAGTACACATAACTAATTTTATATTTTTACATAATTTCCGCTAAAGCATTTTTGGAAAATAACTGCAAGTTATTTTATACTGTTTGTAGAAAGGTTTTGTAACAACATTTCAAAAATAATAATTTCTTCTTTAGGTAATTTTAAAAAAATCGTTTCTTGGTAGGTATAGTAAAAGGTTCGTAGAAAATGTATTTCTAGTATGGGTGTAGTATAGTATGTAGCGCGTTGACAATTTTGCGAGCAAAGTAAAATAAAATAAAATAAATGGAAAACATTTTTCAAACAATATGGGATAAAGAAATGGGGACGTATAATTAGCATTTTATATTATTTTTCTGTAAAATAACTCTCTTAACTAATAACTTTTGAAAGTTATTCACATTAATGTAATAAATAATTGAAGAAGAAGATAATACTAATAATTCTAAACGAAAATTTGAAATAGATCAAGGCACAGAAAAATTAAAAGGTAACGGTCGCAACTGGGACTCAAACCCAGGATTTCTTGTCTAATATATTTTTCCAAGACACTATCTAGGTTCCCAACTAGTTATTTCGACATTGTTATATGTTAGTGAAACTTAAATAAACAAAAATTTTAACAAATCAAAAAATGACTTAAAAAAATGCACTAAAAAGTAAAAAAATAATATCGTATTCTTCTACAACTTAATAATCAACTTACTTTTTCTACTCATCAATATGTATGTACGTACGATTGTTATTTTTGGAGTCGGTGTCAGCCATAGACATACAAATAACTATAATTATATTTATAATTACTCAACATATTATTATTTTTAAGCACACCTTTGAAAATATTTTTAAGGTAAGTGGACTCAAAAAACTTTTACGTTTATTTATTGCTTCCTTATCGTCTTACTGTGGCTTTCAAAACATGTAACTGTCGAACTGTTGAAGGGTCCTTCGGTACTGCAATTACCCGCAATAATTAATGTGACCACAGAGCATTACTCGGGTTCGACCGCAGCCGCTACCGCCGCCATTGTTCACAATTTTACACAATACTTTCTAACAATCTAGCCGGGGAGAGTAAATTTAGTAAATTGCCAAGTTTATCCGGTCCCAGGCCATTATATCAATTTTGACAGGGATATTAATCATGCGATATTTTGTCATAGTTGAGTAGATAACCATTATCTACTATAAATCAAATGGATTCTAAGCAAACCAATTTTATAAATATTTCTCAGTAAACATAAGCGCGTTGTGATATCTCGGAGAAAGCTATGGTTGAACGCTGGGATATGCGTAAAGATACAATTTTAAAATAATTAAAATTTTAGCATAATTAGTTAAATGATTTCCTTTGAATTTTCTACCGATTACATTTTACCTCTTTCTGAAACTATATATATATTTTTTTCTGCATTGCATCGATTCACACAGCATTTTTCATTATCTGAATCTTTATCTTCATTAGTGTAGACAGTTAATTTTGTTGACTGTTTTTTTTTTACTTTGGCTCCATGCAGGAGGCCCTGAGGAAAATAATTTCCCACGGGGCCTATTACGTATTTGGGGATGCTGTGCAGAGGGTCCTTTTAGGGAAAAGAAGAAGAGAAAGTTCTGGGTAGGAAAAGTTGTGAGTAGTGGATGGAAATCTGGGGGTCAATGTGACCAGTTGTAACGGACGTATGAATTCATCCCTCCACACTGCGGTGCAAGGCGATAAGTCGAGAGAATGCATTACAATAGAATGCTGGATAGGTCTAGATTAGGTCTCCCTCTACCAATCTCTCCCGATCTGGCCCGCCACGCAATAGTTGGAAATTCGCCACCAAAACCTAATAAAAAAAATACCATGAATCCAGGCACCCTTACTAGAGGCGAACCTCTTGGGATGACCTGTAGAAGTGTTGGCTATCCAATAGATGGTTCCCGGGCGGAGGCACCCATACCAGCCTACCAAATTGAGTATTTTTTAATGATTAACTTTTTTTTAACAAAAAAGAAAGACAAACATTCCCACGTTACGAAGAACCTGACAATATTTGAAAATCTCCTACTACCACCACATTAAGCGGAAAGTGTTGCTTGTGTCGTGATGAAGAACTTAGCCAGCCTAGGAATCGAACACGCGACGCCTAAGTGGGACCCAAACGCGATGCCAATTCAGCCATTGACCACCCAAATAAATCAAGAATTCAAATGTATTATTCAAACAAAATATTCTATCGATTTAATCGTTTTATGATGCATAAAATATTAATTTAATCTAATCTGTGTTTAATTGAATCAATATTTTATTTAATAATAGTTCGGTTATGATGAATTAAAGATTTAATAAAATAAGTTTTAACAAAAAAGGAATGCTTTCATAAACACATTGTATTGAAAAAGATTGGTAAATACTTGCAAAACAATTAATATTTCCGTAATATGTTGGTTAGAAGCATCCACTCTTCGTCTAAAATTTTCGCTTGCTTACCAAAATCATTTACTTATAATTTAATTCTACCAGTAGACAATCTAACCACATTATTATGAGGTTGTGTGGTTTTATTCATACAGGTTAATTAATTCATAATTTCAATGGCTGCGTTTCAAGTAGTCAAAACTTTACTTGAATTAATGGCTTCCCGTCAACCGTGTTTGATGTTCTTACAAAGTTTACCAAATAAACACATTATTTCCTGAATTATTTGGGAAACCAAACAGAAATTTTATACCCTAAGTCATTATACTCTACTAAATATGTATGTTCTACTAAAAATAATAATAATAAAATTAAAAGCCCTTTTCTTGCAAATACCTGGAGTTACAGAGTTGTAAAAAATATTGCTATTTACGTAAACTTTAATACAGGTATCTTAACATAAATTATTCATAAGCAAAAACCCCTCTTTCAGGCGAAGGTGAAGGCCTCATCTAAAAAAATCCATTTATCTCTTGTTTTGCTCGTAGGGTTAAGTATTTCTTGTGTTTGTGTCACTGCTCGTGTTTTTTAGGAAGTTTAGAATTTCTTCGTAAGGGGCCGCAACTCGAATTTCTACCGATTTCTTACATATCTCCCTTAAACATTTGCAGTTTTTAAGCTCTTAAATAAATATTTGTTATTTTTCAAGATAATATCTAGATATAACCAAAGCCGAAACGCAAATTATATGAAATTCCCTCGATAGAAATAAATTGCAAAGTATGCTCCAAAAATCATTAAAAACAAATCTTTTTCTATTATCTTATAAATTATAATTGTGAAAAAATTCAAAATGTTTCTTTAAATGATATTTAAGATGCTCCACAAGAGATTTTTGCTCTATTTTAAATGAGTCGTGTTTTATTAAACATTTTCTCAATTTTAGCATCGATTTTAGCGCTGTAAATGATAGCACTCTCCTCTAACATTCGTAATTTCGTATCTCTCCATCTTCTTTTCGAGCCCGGTTGCGGAGCCTTAAGAGGGTTTTAGTCTTGATCTTCCACGGTGACCAGCCGGGTTGGAAGATGAGGTTTGGTTTTATTGTTGTGTTTTGCGTGTTACCTGTGTCGGAGGGGTGCGGTAGTTGCTGTTAAAAATACTCAATGTGAAGGAAAATAAGTAATATTAACCAAAATATTTAATGTATTAATTTTATTTTTTCAATAACTCCACACAGGAGGCCTCGAGGAAAATATTTTCCTCCAGGGCCTTTGCCATTTTTGGAGATGCTGTGTGGAGAGTCTATTAAATGAAATGAAGGTGAGGATGTTCTGGAAAGGAAAAAAATATGAGCTGTGGGTAGGAATCTGGGGGTCATTATGTCCAGAAGCGAAGGATGTATGAATCCATCTCTCCCACTGCGGTGCACCCTGATGTTGAGAGAGTCCAGCTGGAGAGCTGGAATCTTTCCCGATTTAGCCCATATTTTTTATGTATAATATTTATACATGTTATCCACTTTATATACCTAGGTACCGTGCTTTATAAATCAAAGGCCTATAATTATTCACATACCTATGTATATTTATGGGCCAAATTTATGTCTTAATCAAATTTTATCTTCTTTTCCTTTCTTTTTTTCTTGTATACCTACTCACTTCGAAAACACTATTCGATGCTTGATTCTAGAACCTACTACTATCCTACTGTTATTACGTAAATGGAAATTGTGAATGTTTACTTTACATAATACTACATATATTAATGATCATGTACCTAACTACCTAATTTAAAAGAAACCTGTCAATTTGACTGTCCTAGAACGGGAGACCTTCCTAGTTGGACAGTCAAAGCTCTCTAAACTGTGAATGTACTTTAATAACAAAATAAATAAATATCATTATTATTTATAACACAAATTTAAACGTCATGTTTTCAATTGAATTTTCTAAATATAAGCCCGTATGCACATTTATACAGAACATCTTCTGACGCAACACTAATTCTAACAATAAAAATCACAATCCCAATCCATTCCGATACGATCTCTAACTTGCCCTTTCATGTTGCGTAGAAAGTGGAGATTTTAGAGCATTGATTCCTATAAAGAATCATTATGTCATGACACTTCGGTTTCTTTACCACCTCTTAATTCCTGGAACCCTGGTAGAATATGATTTTTCTCATTGTTGTTTTTTTTCTTGTTTATAGAAAATATTAGTGCGTCATTCGCATAACTGGGATAAACCAGGGCGTGAATGGGATACATTTAGATCAGAACATGACCTTCGTTGTTGATTAGAATTTTAGAGGTTCTATTTATTATTTACGTGGAAAAATAAATTGTTGAAGGCTCGTGTAGAATGTATATCTTTAACAGATACTTCCTCCTTCACGTAATTAAAGCATTTAATAGACAGGGGGTACTTCCCAGTTTCAGGACCATTATCATTTTGGTTATACCTCTGTCTACGTACATAACCAAAATCACAATATTTTTCACTATTCAAATCAGTCTCTTCGTGGTGACGAGACGAATGCAGTTGTCTTCAGCATTTAGCTTTCATTAAAGATGAGAACAATGAAAATTTACCAACAGAAGAGATAAACCCATAGAAGCGTGTTGTGGGCGTATCTATGTGCCCAAAGTAAGGTCAATTTTACCTTAATTTGGGAAAGATTGATACAAAATTAATGAAACACTTTTAAATACCTATCGAAATTCTTTCATGAGTGGATTATCATTTTATTTTACCTCATCTTAAAATTAAGGTATATTACTTTATTTTTCTATTATTGTTTTTATATTATTTTTTAGCTGTTCATAATACCCAAATAGATAAATATTGCCAGAATTTAAAATTAAATTACGAGTAGCTTTACAAATGAAATACGGTTTTTGAAAGCAGATGAAAGACTGTATTAATTTTTAATACTACAAACGTACATGATACACATTTAATTTTTATTTACGCAAACAAAGCTATTGGGGATAAAGGAATTGTCACTTTTTTCATTTTATACAAAAACAACGATCAAAAATAATGCTACACCTTAACCTTAACTTGGTGGTTTTCTGTTTTATATAATTATTTAAATTATGGGAGAGCTTTTATGAAATGCAAAGAAAAAACTTGGCGTTTTTTCTTTCAAAATCTTTTTACCATTATTGTTATATTTTTTTATTATCATTTGTAATTGTCTAACTATATAATTTTTTTATTTTTTATTTTTATTTAATTATTTTCATATTAGATTAGGTTATAATAATGACGTATTGCCCCTCTCACTAGGTGTGAAACACCTGTGTTGAGATGGCAATTTACAGAGTGGTTATAATCTATGATTTTGTTTTATTAATATTATGAATATGACAGCTTGATATAAAATCTTTTTTTCCAAGTAATATACAATTCAAGTATGTTATATGAACATTGCAGTAGGTACATGGTTATATATTTACACACAGTAGGCATAAAGGTAAGAATGTTATTAAATACTCCTGATAGATATGTTTATTTGAGGTGATCAATGATTCTACTTTTAAATGCACTTTTGGTTTGAGTGTTTCTTATTTCAGTAGGTAGAGAATTGAATAGCTTTGTTGCATTATATTTAAAAGTTCTTTGTCCATAAGAGGTTTGACAAACTAGGATGTTAAAAGATTTTACATTTGACTCTCTTAGTGCTCTAGTGTTTATTCATTCCTCAAACATGTGTGTATTTTTAAATTGGTGAAGCAGAATATTTTTTGAATACAGTTTTTGCAGGTTAGGAACATTTAGTGTCTTAAAAATAAAGTCAGTGCTCGTTCTCAACGGGACTTTAAGAATAACCTTCAAAATTAGTTTTTGAATCTTTACTAAAGGCTCCAGGCAAGTATTTGTGGCACTTCCCCAGCTAATAATACCATATTCAAGTGATGATTGTATGAGAGCACAGTAAACTTGTTTCAGTTGTTTTATATTTAATATATCTCTAACATTTTTAAAGAAATAGACGAATTTCCTCAGTTTTGTCGTTAAGTTTGTAACATGTGCGTTCCATTTAAGAAGATCATCTATTTGAATACCAAGATATTTAATACTGTCAACTCTACTTATAGAAGGGCAGGTACATGGAGTTAATGAGGGGTTACAGCTGTGAAGTTTAAGGCTTTTTTGTGAAGGCAAGAGCTTATTTGATATTCGAAATGTTAGAAATTTTGTTTTGTATGTATTCAGGGTTAATATGTGAGCATTAAGCCAGTTTTTAACAGTACGAAAGCCATTTTCTGCCATTTTAAAGACTTCATCCCAAGATTTGGCGTAAAATAGCAAAAACGTATCATCGGCAAAAGTTGTGATTTGTCCACAAATTTGTAAGTTACATAGATCATTAATATATACTAAGAATAATAAGGGTCCTAGGATGCTACCTTGTGGAACTCCACAAACTGTTTTTTGAGAACTACTACAGGTACTGCTTATTTTAACACATTGCGTTCGATCAGTTAGATAACTATGAAGTAATTGAAGAACTGTATCTGATATTCCTACCCTCTTAAGTTTATCTAAAAGTATTTTGTGGTTCACAGTATCAAACGCCTTTGCAAGATCAAGGAAAATTGCTATACATTTATTTCCTTTGTCAACATTACTTGTTATGAAGTTTGTAACGTTAGCGATGGCGTCTGAGGTTGATAAGTTTTGGCGAAAACCAAACTGATTTGCTGATAATATTTTACTAGAGTCAAGGAAAGTAGTTAATTGATTTCTCAGTATTCCTTCAACAATTTTAGAGAGTGTACTTAGAACACAAATTGGTCTGTAATTGGTAATTTCAGATTTGTTCCCACCTTTAAAAATTGGAGAGATAATACCTTGTTTTAATACATTTGGGAAGCAACCTAGAGTGAAGCTCTTATTAATTAGGAATTTGAGGGGAACGGCTATATGAGATTTCAGCGATTTTAGTAGTTTACTTGGTATTTTGTCATGTCCAGGTGAAGTCCTCTCTTTCAGTGAGTCGATTTCTTTGATGATATCCTCCATCGATGCATCTTTTAGAGTAAATTTTGCGTAAGTTTCTTCTCGGAGATTATCATCTGGTGGTGGAGTTTTAGTATTGCAGTTGATGTTTTCTTTTATTTTACTGGCCAAATTTTATCCAACGTTAGTAAAAAAAGTATTTGCATGATCGGCAATAGTCTTCGGGTCCAAGTTAAAATTCACATTCTGACCATCAATTGTAAGTTCCTCAATTTGATCTCTGAACTGCCTTGCATGTGTTATCTCTTTAAGAATTTGCCAAATCTTTCTGGAGTCATTATTACATTCATTAATGTTTCTTGAATAGTATTTATTCTTTGCGTGTTTAATTAGTTTTGTACACATATTTCTGTATTTTTTGTAAAATGTAGTAAGTAAGTAATTATTTGGATCTTTCCTTATTTGTTTGTGAATATTATCTCTTTTCCTGATGCATTTTAATAATCCAGGTGTAATCCAAGGTTTAGTGATTGAATTTTTTTTACTTGGTACCTCTTTCTGTTTGCTGTGTAGTTTTATTTGTGTTTGAATAAAATTGGTAAAATAATTCCATGCCACATTATCAGTAATTGAGTACAAATTTTCCCATTTTTCGTTTTTTATGTTGAAAATAATTGTATCCCAGTCGATTTTATTTTTCACAATAGATATATTTACGGAATCATCTTTACTTTTATTTTCATTTCCAACTTCCAATATTGTAGAGTAGTGGTCTGTTACTGTGGATTGTGGATTAATAATAGAAAATAAGTTAAATAAGAACATGTCATTTGGTGACAGATTGCACTACGTGGCTGGAGTGGTTTTTAAACAGATTTATTAAAAACAGGACGAGTTTTTCCCGTAGGCAAACGCATCCTAGTGAGCTGTTCATTAAACAATTATTTATTATCTGGATCACTTAGAATCAGGCGGTTAATTTATCGACCACGCCGGCAATTTGTTTAAGTAAATTTCGTGAAGTGGGTAACCTTCGGAGCTTATCCAAAGAGCTTTAAATCATTTGAATCTTTTGTTTGATTTTATATTTCTAACGTAACGTTGGACATAATATTGTTCAGTAATATCTGCCTAGATAGTTATGCATTTCATATAATTAAAATAAAATTTATTAGCAGTTCAGTTAATTTATTAAAGTCAAAATTAGTTTCATATGATTTGTTTAAAGAGAAACATTAGAAGATTAGATAAGGTAGTATTTTTATTATTTTGGGAGTCGGGTATGGGTACCGCCGTCCCGGGAACCATTTATTGGACACACCTCTGAAATAGGTCACCCCAAGTGATTCGCTACGTTTGGAGGATTACCCGGGTTCATTGGGTGAGGTTTGTTCAGGTCGTGGCGGCAGATGTGTCTGCCACCTGCTGCGTGGCGGGTCGGATCGAGATAGACTGGTTGAGGAGGTCTTTTGACATCTCCAGCTAAAATCCCTCGACCCATCGCCTTGCACCGAAGTTGAAGGTGTGGATTTATACATTCGCCACTCCTGGATACACTGAACCCCATATTACTACCCACCCCTCATACCTATTTCCTTCCAGGAATTTCCTCTTCTTCCTTCTTTAAAAAACGAAGGTCCCGAGGGAAATTATTTTCTGCAGGAGGTAATGTAAAAAAAAAGTCTCGTCAATGTAAAAAATATCTCCAACGTTCTCATTTTTTTTTCTAATAACTCTTAACGTTAACCAAATGATTGTTTTGATTTAATTTTGAATCATCATTCGGTCTTTAAAAAGTCTGAAACTCTGTTGGCGACCTTCGTGGTAGAACGGTTAAGATCCTCGACTCAAATCCCGGCGTGCGCAAATAAATTTCCTAAATGGTTTTAGCTGTATTTGGTAACCAGATCTTTACTTCACGAGCTAGAAACTTTTCAACATGTATCTACCCCATCTCCTTTCCCTCTTCCCCTTTTCAGCCTCACAACCCCAATTGAAGATGTCATAGTCCCACTGACTACGGACAGTTGGGATTCATGTGCGGTATACACGTTATAAACACGGTATAAAATGCTATTTTCGCCGGAATATGTTGGTTACAACCCGGCCAACTATTTTTGTGTTTTGATTGGGAATATTTATTCTATGGTAATAAATTGTTCCTTAGTCCCTTACCCTCTCTCCACTTCCTCTCCCGTACTTCAGTTTGCAATAATCCCAAGTGCATAACAAATCGCATCGCACGGTTCATTTGCGAATTAACAATTATTCGAAGTAAAATCATTTAGTGAACCATATCGCAGAGAAGTCGTCTTACCTTTACCTATCGTAAGTACCTACCTTTCTTTCAAAATAACATAACATAACAACTACCGGAGAGAAATACAGAAAAAAAAATTGCCGTGTAAAATCTCTAGCCGAAACATTATAAAACTTAATTATCTATTATTGTTTTTTTGTCTGTGAGTCATGCTATATGCCCAGCGAAATCCATATTTTGGGTTTGAGCCTGTGACGGAAATGTCAGCAACCTTTATATATATCCTACCTCTGAATTTACCTACCTGAGTCCAAATTGAAATAAATATACGAAGACGATAAACGTGGTTGGTATGAATTTACATTCGGGCGTAAATTCTGCTCAAGTATTGGGCATTGTGACTATTATCTAGCGCTAGTTTTGTGACTAAATGCCTGGATCCTGCATGCGGCTCCATACAAGGAACCGCCCAGCGAGAGACAGATCCTCGCTCCAAATCGGGATCATCAAGGATTATATAAAGCATACTGGCATCGTGGACACCGGCAAGATGATGTTATTATATTATAATGAGGATGATGTTATTATATTATAATGATATTATAACAAGAATCATTTATTATATTATAATGAGGATCAATACTCCATTCTCTGTCCTTTCTTAGTGCCGTACAAGGGTTCCTTTCATACTCATAGCAACCGTCTGGAACCAGTGAGACTATGGCATCTCTAATTGGGGTAAGTGCGTTGCGGGGCTGAAGGTAGTGGGGAGGGGGAGAAGATGTGGGAAAGTAAAGGGTGAAAATACCTGGCAGTTCAGATCTGGTCACCAAACACGGCTAAAACCATTTCAAGAAAATATCAAATCTGAATAACGGTTTTTCACCAGAGCGATACTGATAGTACCTTGCACTCTGGAACGTGCTGCAAATATAATGTTCATTATTTTTATTAATTTATTTACGCACTACGGCATTTGAACCTGCGACTTTCAGATTACCTCTGGGTTCGTAGTCGAGACCTTACCTCTCTATTACTCGTCCTCTTGTTACCTCCCTTCAACGACATGGGTGCCTTCAAGATCACCTTTTCCTTTCTTCATAAAGACCCACCATTATTGACCAATCTCAGGAAAAAATATGAATGATTTATATTGAAAGCAGCGAAACAATCTAATTACTATATAGTAGTTAAAAAACCCGCTCCGCAGGTTTTTGCTGCAAAGCCCTGCGGATGGCTTTTGGTTCGGCTTCACCGACGTAGGTCTTTTCATACTTTGTTTAGATTAGATATATTACATTGATGGGATTCAAAATTTATCATAAAAGAGAGTTATTCTAATAAAAAATTGAATATAATTATAATTTATTTCATCAGTGGTCCGTGGTGGGTACGCGCCTTCTCACGGCACATATTATAACGTTGTAGGATCGGATCCCAAAGGTCCCGATCCCATCAGGAACTAAATATATTGAGAAATGAATAAATCACAGATTACAAGAGAGAGGCTGGCAGGTGGCCTGTGAAGGAATGCGCTGGACTAGAGCCACTTCGCACGAAACGGATCCACGAACCACGATCACTTTCAATTTCATTCCTTATACAGAATTCGCTGAACACGTTCAATTATAATGTAGCTACGATTAGTAGTTCGTAGTTCATCAATAACTATTATTTTTTTTGAAGTACCACTTCTTTACGCACGCTTGACTTGGTAAGTAAGCTGATGAAAGAGTTACGCGCAAAGTGTGATGCGAACGGTGATCGGGCGAGGTGAACGGTGATCGGGCGAGGCGATCGGTGATCGAGCGAGACGAACGGTTGGGCCTTTACGTACGCTTGACTTGGGAGTAAGCTGGTGAATGCGTGACAAGATTGTTATGAAAAGTGTGATCGGGCGAGGCGAACGGAAGTTGAGAGGGAGATATAAGTTACTGAGGTTTTACTTCAGTCGTGTGGTCTAAAGCACACTCGTTTTTATTTTTATCATTAGCTCCACACAGGAGGCTCTGAGGAAAATAATTTCCCTCAGGGCCTATGTCATCTTAAAGGATGCTGTGTAAAGGGTCTTTTTAAGGAATGGAAGGATAGGAAATTATAGGAAGGAAAAAGGTGTGAGGGGTGTGTAGGAATCTGGGGGTTAGTGTGTCCAGGATTGATAGACGTTTTAACCTATCCCTCCAACTGCAGTGCAAGGTGATGGGTCGAGAGGGTCAGGCTGGAAAGTTCAAAAGGCCTCCCTCACTCAGTCTCTCTCGATCCGGCCCGCAACGCAGCAGGTGGGCAGCTGCATCCGCCACCAAGGCGTAGATAAAACTCACTCCATAAACCCGGGCACCTCTGCTAAGTCGCCAAACGTAGCTAACCACTCGGGGAGACCTATGGCAGAGGTGTTGGTAATCCAATAAATAGTTACCGGAGCGGCAGCGGTACCCATACCCACCTCCCAAATAATTAACGCACACAATTGAGTTATTTGTTAAACTTGAGAGACGGCAATGGGTACTGCCATTCCGGGAACCATTTTTTGAGTAACCAACACCTCTGGTCACCCCAAATGGTTCTCTGCGTTTGTTGACTTGGTGATGGGGTGAGGTTTTTCCGAGTCTTGGCGGTGGAAGCGTCTGCCCATCAGCTGCGTCGCAGGCCGTCAGCAGGGTGGGTAAGAATCTGGGGGTCAGTATGTCCATGAGGGACGGACAATCCATCCCTGCCATCATTCGGCCTACCATGCAGTTGGTGGGCAAATGTGTCAGCTGCCAAGACCCGGACAAACCTCACCCTATGAAAGCGGGCACCCCTGTTTAAGTCACCAAACGTAGCGAACCACACAGGATGACCTACGGCAGTTGGTTATCCACCATGGCCGTCTCCCAAATTGTCGGTTAATCGAGCGGCGGATTATTAAGAGATTAAGTACTCGTAGGTACTGTATGTTCAAAATATTTAATTAAACAAGGTAATGAAAAAGTAATTCGTTAAGATTTTTAAAAAAAGTATTTCATTTAAAATTGGCTGATGAGACGGTCTTGTGAGGTGCTCCAGAGCAGGAGGTATTAAATCGCACCGCTTAGAACTTTGAACTTTGCCGTATTATTGTTGTTATTGACTCCACGATTTGTCAGGGCAGGCCAAAGGATCTCAGTCACCAGTCAACGGATACTTAACTTATCTGATATTACTACAATTATACTATTAACAGACTAAGCAACCGATGGTTACCCCGCAGGTGTTCGTAAGTATCGAATCCTTTTTTTTGTGAATGTATTTAACTGTGATTTGGTCTGAGATTAGCTTTTCTAGTGCACTACAATAATGCACTAATTAAAATCCAAACGTAAAAATAATGCTATGGTTTCGATCCCAAACAACGAATCCGGATGTCACGGGTTTAAATCCCGGCGTGCGCCAACAAATTTGTGTAATTTCACAATTTATTCATTAAAAAATGTGCCTACAGTATATAGTCACCCTCCATGTTCGCTTAGTAAGTACCCTTTGCCTGAAAGAAATATTAATTTATCAATATTTTTCTTTCAATACCTAATTTATTTTTTATTACTTTATAAAATTATTAACCTCAACACAGGCTTGCCTTGGTGAGGTTAAAAATTGAATTGTATACATTAATGCCTATTGATTGATTGGTAGAACTATCCGTGTCGTCCTGGAGGAAGCCCACCATTCAGAATTGAAACGTTGCTTGAAATGGCTTTAGCTTTATATGGTGGCCATACCTAAATAGCCATGTACTTCCCTATTTTCCTCCTCCACATTTCCTTCCCGTCCCACCACATTGAGCCTCATAACATAACCCAATATTTAGGGTTATCATAATTGCCTTAGACTCACTGGCTGCAAACGTTTGCGAGCAGTTGGAACTCCTGTGCATACTTAAAAAAATAAGTAATATCTTATATCTATTATCCTCGCAATAAAATAAATAATATCTAATATATAACATCGCAAGCGCTTAAATGTAATGTCCCAAGACACTGGACTTTTTTTTGTTCGAATGAAAAGGCATGGAAGGATAAATATAATCGACTAGCGCAGGGCCACAATAATTATTTTTTTTTGATAATTTCTTACACCTTACAAATTTGAATTTATTACATATAAGAAATAACGCCAAATAAATATTTAAAAAAAAATGTTTGCAAATATTTGTACATAAATTTTTTTTAAGAAATAAAGCAATTGTCAAAAAATCTAAGGCAGTGGTAAGGATTTCGTCAATGTGGACAATCTGGACAAAGACTCTATCAAGAATCGAAAGAATTTCCCTTTTGAATCTCTCCCCACCGACGCCAAATATGGTAAATAACGCTTTCTTTTCTCCGAAAATGGAAAAAGTGCATACCATTGAAAAATCCAAAAAACCTAGCATAACTTTCATAAATTTCAACAAAATGAACACGTAATACAAACACCCAAAAATAGAATTTATTATTAAAATTATTTCATGGTAATTTTTTTTATTATAAATATTATCTTAGGTTGTAGATAGGTATCTACCTAAAGTAGGTACTGAAGAAATTGATGCAAAAGAAATTTGGTAAAATATATAACATTTTAGGTAGGCACTTCATCGATTTGTTGCTATGTTGTCAGTTCGAATTTTGACAATGACAACTAAATTCAAAGCAAATTAAAGTTTTAGAGTTCATTGAACTAGAGTTACAGATAGACACACAACCGAAATCAGTATTTTTTATGATAGTTTAGATGCATAATGGTTGTAGAATAAGCAAATTATTGATGTTTTTTTACAGTTGATATCGTTGGTAAACGATTGGAAAATGAAGTACCCAAATATCGACATAAAAAATAATATTAAATGAATAAGTTCAACAAAAAAAATTATGGGATTAATTTTAAAAAACGTGAGAATGACAAAAAACTGTCCCAAAGTTCGACGTGAACCAAGGAGAACCTACAAAGTGTGCAAATAATATCTGCTTAGATATTCGTAATAAACTTAAGAACATTGTGAATAAGTAGAAATGGACGAGTATACACTTTAAAATTTAGAAAATGTTCTTAATTTTAATGGTGGGTAAGTATTAATTGACGAGTACATACTTACTTTAAAATCAAGAACATTGTGGATAAGTATTAATGGACGAGTATACACTTACTGTAGAATTTTAACTACCCGGAAGAAGCTTTTAACATACGTCATGCTGTTTGCCTCCGGGATACATTCTGTATTCAAGCATTGCAATAATATTTTCCATTTAATTATACCTCGTTTGCGGGGGCGTACTATTTGTTATGGTATTTGCTAAATATGTAATATCAATATTTTCATATTCGGTTTGGCTCGGATTTTTACTCCACCCACGGTATTTTCAGTGATGACCCGACAATTCGTCCGGCGACAATTCATCCTGCGACAGTTCATCCGGCGACAGTTCATCCTGCCGACAGTTCATTCTGCCGACAGTTCATCCTGCCGACAGTTCATCCGGCCGACAATTCATCCGGCGACAATTCATCCGGCCTGATAATTTAGAAGATTTTTTCTTCAAGTAAGTATGCAAAGAGGATATACGGCCGTACAACCAAAATCGATATACTTATATCTGAAGGCATCTTGAGTGGAAATCCGCTGTAAAAATATTTTTACTAACAATAATTTCGACTCTCCGAAGAAGCATGCGTGAATAACAAAATACGACATACTTATACGTGCAGTCGGTTTAGCAAAAAACCGTAAAGATTCCAACTTGCATATAATATAACTTTTTTATCTGAAATTAACATTATCTTTTTAGGGTGAATTGACTAATTTGTTAGGTTAGGTTAGGTTAGGTTAGGTTAGGTTAGGTTTCAGCGGATTTCCACTCAAGATGCCTTCAGATATAAGTATATCGATTTTGGTTGTACGGCCGTATATCCTCTTTGCATACTTACTTGAAGAAATAATCTTCTAAATGATCAGGCCGGATGAATTGTCGCCGGATGAATTGTCGGCCGGATGAACTGTCGGCAGGATGAACTGTCGGCAGGATGAACTGTCGGCCGGATGAACTGTCGCCGGATGAACTGTCGCCGGAAAAATTGTCGCAGGATGAACTGTCATGGAACCATTTTCAGTAGGTACCTGCATACCACCATAATGTAGAATCCTCTCAACATAGCCCACTTATTCGAGTTATTTTTTCCATAACCTAAATAAATTATTAAAAAACCATTATCAAAAAAAATATTAAAATACCAATATTTTTTTAGGTTCCATGCCAACTCAGCTCAACACCTCTTTGAAAAGCTATGAAAAAAACAATTTGAAAAATAGCCCATAACCTAACCAAATTTTACCTATTTAACCCTCTTTTATATATTTTTAAAGTAAAACTTCTTTACGCACACTCGACTCGGGGGTAAGCTGGGGAACGGTGATCGATGCGAACGGTGATCGGGCGAGGCGTACATACTGCACAACTAAGGTAAGGCGTACATACTAACCCAAGTTCGTAGGTCACCCCAAGGTGGTAGGTCACCCCAAGGTCATAGGTCACCCCAAAGTCATAGGTCACCCCAAAGTCGTAGGTCACCCCACAGCCGTACGACATTCCACGGTCGTAGATCACCCAAGAGTCATAGGTCACCCCATAGTCATACGTCACCCCAATGTCATATATCACCCCAATGTCATATGTTATTTTATAAGTTAGTGAAGTTTTACTTCAGTCGTGTGGTCTAAAGCACACACTTTTTTTTTTATTTCATCACTTTAAATGACTTTTCAAAGGAGGTGTTGAGTTGACTTCATTCTGAGTTGTCCGGTCACAATGTTTTTAATCTTGGATTTTTAAAACCGCCACGCCTAACTGTGGTTATGGCAGAAAATAGCGTTGATCTTGAGATTCTAAACACAAAGATCTGGATAAATTTTATAACACCAGAGTTATTGCTGCTTCAGAAAAACAATAATTCTGCTTCATACATTCCCGAAATCCTTTCAAATCTAAGAAAAACATCGGATAAACAGATCTGTGAAAGAACAAAAAAATGCTAAAGATTGTACTTACATGAATAAATTAATAATAAAATAAATGATTGTCAATGATCAATGGCTGACTTGGCATCGTGTTTGCGTCGCATCCACATGTCGTGAGTTCAACTCCTCGGCTGGCTAAGTCCTCCGTTATGACATAATCGACATTTTTCACTTGTTGTGATGGTAATAGGAGATTTTGAAATGTTGCCAGGTTATTCATAACCCGAAAATGCTTCTTTCTTTAAACAAAAAAAATCAGAGTGTGCAATTTATAAGCGGTAGAAGTGAGACCTTCAGAAAAATAAAGTAGACAATTTGAGGGGAAAGACTACGAAGCACTTTTTTTATTATTTAATTAATATTTTAATAATTTTTCATACTTTTTTCGTTGATTTCCAGTGCACTTTTACCTAAACATTTGATCATCTTATTAGTGTTTGTGTTTTCTTCTTCGGAGTCGCTAGACGTAGCTTGCTTTTGTGTTTTCTTTTACTTTATCATTTTGGAGTGGTTTGAGGATTGAATATAGATTATAAAAATTAAAACATTTCTGTTTTGGATTTCGTAGGATACGATCCTTGGTCGTTGAATGTCTTTAGAGGTTTGTCAGATAATTTATACCACTACACCAAAGTTGACTTGCGTGCAACCTTGGATTTATCGTATTATATTGGAACCGAGTACCCGTGAATTATTACATATCTAAATACTAAATCCTATAAATGTATGTTATTCTCTTTTCAGAATTTCAAATCACAACGGTGCCAAAGAAGTTTTCACTTGAAAAAAATCGTTTTTCTAGTTACACCTAATCACATCTGATCAAATAAGAATTCATAGCCAAATACGTACGCGCATAAATAATTTAGCAAAAATTTATCTTTCCATATCGGCTGTTCTTCTATCGGACTCATTGCTGGAACGTGAAGTAGCCTAGGGACCCCAGCCCTATTTTGGCTATACGTTGTAAGTTATTAGCAATAAGGCTATAACTATAAAGTGTATAAGCTATAAGGCTGTACGCTATAAGGCTCCGTTCGGCCGAGTGAAGATAAAACGTTGTTTCGTGAATGCTCTGACCCGCGTCCTTTTGTCTTGAACTGCGGGTCGATGTAATACCGACTGTTAGTTTACCCTATGGTGGAAATATACAAGGTATGCTTGAAGCGTACATAGATAATACATAATACAATGAGGTTAAAACCTGAATTGTTGTCTATGCGCTTTGGAAAGCTTCATATTTTTTCGGGAAAGTCTGAATTTGTCGCATCGTTTTTGGCAAAAGTGAAAATATACGGAATTGTATTCGATTGTGTCAACGATGTTTCAAGTTTTATGGATTTTTTAGTGATTGCTCCATGGACATTATTAGTGACTTTTATTTTTGCAATTTCTATTTGGAAGACAGGTATGTGTACGGTAGCCCGGAAAACCATTTATTGGATAACCAACATTTTAGTCTCTGATGTAGGTCACCCCAAGTGGTTCGCTACGTTTGGTGACTTAGCAGAGGTGCCCCGACTCAAGGGGTGAGATTTGTTTAGGTCTGTTTCTGCCCACCTTCTGCGTGGCGGGCCGGTTTATGGAGGTTTTTTTATCCTCTCCAACTCTCTAGATCCTCACCTTGAACCATCCATCCAAATTGATCCATCGCACCGTATTTGAAGAGATGTTTCCTACCCACCCTTCATACCTTTTTCCTTCCCAGAACTTCATCTTCTTCCTTTCCTTAAAAATATCCTCCACACATAATCTCTTAAGATGTCGTAGGCCCTGGGAGAAATAATTTTCGTTGATGTATTAAAAAATCACACTACCACAAAATGCAACACTGACAAATTTATTATTAAAAATTAAAACTAAAGTTTCAAAACTAGAATTGTTAAGCACCCTTGATTATGTGAACCTGATGAAGTAGGTTTACCACTCCACTTCACCAGGTTCACATAATCAATTTTAATAGAATTATTTATTGTGAAACAGGTCTATTGGAAATCCCAACTGACAGGAGTATCTTGTCAATTGTCATGCCGTTGGGGAAAACAAACCCGTTGATGAATCAAACAGCTTCAATCAAGTTTTTTTTCTGAATTAGTGAGGTAGCAGTCAATCAGCGAACTTGATTTTATAATGTATCTTCAAGGCTAAAAAATCGGTAATCACTCGATTCAAGTCTGTAAAAGGATTCGACGAGATTCCTTGTGTATGGATCAATGGGAAGGTACTAGGAGTGCAGAAACAGGTTGGATGCCTTGACCATAATAATATAAACAGAAAAGTCGGAGACGGTTGACGATAAAATTGAGTGATAGAAGAGAATTCTAAACATTCGTGCGAACATGCTCTACAGTCGTTTCTATCGGTGCAATGTCGACGTAAAAAGCACATTTTATCGATTCTCACATAATTACATCAATATTTATGTCTATAATCGTCGACATAGTTATGAAAAAACCAAAACTAAATACAATAAACTCTTTAGTAAACTTCGGTAAAACATATATCACGAATGCTATGTTTTATATTGGAGTCAATTAAGTTTGTAAACAAGTTCAGCTTAACTCTGAAGACTATTTTGTCTGAATCCAAATTAATGGACCAGCCCATCATGGAAAGGGAAGCAAACTAAGTTGGGCGAAGGAGGGAGGCGGCACGACCGTCTCCCTTTTTGTGATTTGTCAATAATTAATCTGGTGTATACAGGCAACTCCCATTGTAACATCATTATTCAATCCGCGAAAATAAGATATGCTTATAAAATACTAGTCATTTTTATAATGGTGCGCAAATTGCTGGCTGCGTAAAAAATATTAACTTTGATTCAACAACAAATCCCAAATTGAGTAAACAAAGGTTCGGGCTTGTTTCCAAAATTGAATATTTATTTGCACTATTTAGTTCGTCACTTTTACAAATGTGTGTTTTTTTTGTGTTATAATTTACCCACCTCACTCATTTTTAGCATTGATAGCTACGCTGGGCGGTTCGGTTAAAAAGGAACATTCAGATGTTGCGCAAAAAATTCCACCATGGATCGCGCTACAAATCGTTTCCTTACTTTAGAGAACTTTACTTTTCGCGCAGTGTCCGGTTATTTTAATGTGCGCTCTTCGGCGGTCAACGTACGACTGACATCATAATTCATTAAAAATAATCTGAATCGATACATTGTCTTCTTCTTGAACCTTCTTCAAATCCACTGGAGCGATCACATAGGGAGAAATAAATTTGCCTCGATTGCTTGAGATTTCCCAGAAGGTCATTTTAAATTTTTTCGCCAACATTAAAAAAATCATATCTTCGAATTTTAATATCGAGACATAAAAACTTATTATAGTACTATATATCCAATGAATTACCCTGTATTTTACCGTTTATCTCATATTTGTAGGATTTGTAAAAAAAATATTAAAAAATCGTAAATTTTATAATCGCGCGAATTTTGAGTGTTCTTACTTGAAACTGCCGTGAGGGATACTTATTCGGGTCAACATAGAATTATTTCGGTTTCTGTATGTTGTCTGTGGTAAACTTTATAATGAAAGATGCATATCCTTGGAAAAATAACTAAATTTATCCATAAATTCGGCGGGAAAAAAATATTTTTTAAATTTATTTTTAACATTGTTCTAAAATAGTCTACGAAGTACATATTTGCGACATCTATGGTCATAATAGATAGAGTATTTCAATAGCTTCGTGTTAAAATAAATGGCTGACCAAGGAAATGTTTCAAATAATTACAATAAATGTTTTACGAATGGTAGGAAAATATGGTCCATTTTTGGACCGAAATCAATTGCAGAAAAATAAATGGGGTCCATTTTTCGACCGAAATCGCTCCAGTGGTTATATCTCTTATAATAAGAGAAATTCTTCAATATGCACAACATCACAATAGAACTACTCCAGTCTCAGTGGGGTTGTTTTGTATTAATTTGTCACTCCTCACTGCGACCGAGATTTTAGTGTTTTCTTCTTTTTTGTATCCAAGTAGTACAATAATTTCACAATAATTTTTAACTGTTAAATATCTTATGTGAACATCGCATAAGAATTCCAACTGCTTCCTACTGTCCGGAACTGGCGGGATCATGGCCTCACCAATGAATGGGGTATTTTGTATGGCTAAAGGAATTGGGCTAGGGAAGAACATAGGAAAGAGAAAAATTGGAAAGAACCTAAGTTGTGGTCCTTCACCATAGGGATATTGATATTAATCTACCACTTTCATAAAGATATATGTTATAACGGCTTCGGAAATTGCATTTCATTTTCTTTATACGTGTGAGGGAGTTGTATGATACTGATTGTATGTTTCCTTTCGGAGGGTTGAAAAAAAATCACCTTGTGTTTCATTTTCGACCGTTGTTATTTAGTGTATAAGAAAGAGCTGCAGCATTATACATTAAAGAACAAAGGCAAAACCATCATCGCATTGAAGTTTGACAATTTGTATTCTTGGAATTCACTTACACTTCAATATTATCCTTGTTACATACTTTTAAAATTATCGTCACGGCAAGTAGTTTTGTAGGCTCTACGGAGACGTCACGGTGCGGCGTGTCAGAGAGATGCAAGAAAATTATTGTTTCCTTAGAGGAAACAGACCCATGTACATTGGGTATCTCATCTTTTGAAAGATCTGCAGCATTATTCTGATAAGGAACGTATGTTTATTGTGCCGTCACGGTACCGTAATCGTGGATCCTCGAGGAAATAAAAAAGCGATCAACGTGACGTAACTAATGAAATATTTAATAACAACAAGCTGCTCCAGTCAAAGGAATACGAGCTCACCACGACAACGATTCCTCGGTTTATCCGCATTTGTACTGCAATTTGAGCCCGGCAACACTATTTGAGACTATATTACGCCATGATTGGGCCGGTTATAGTTTGCATTCCTCGAGGTAAAACATCGTAAATATTATTGGCAATCAGATGCCATTCCGGTACCTGTTTAATGCAACGCATCTAACCCGGAGAACTGAATGCGATCTCGCCTGATAAAGAAATTCAAAGTTCTGATTTGGACAACGAATTTCATTATGATTTTGCGTTTTTACTTAAGGCGATCTCGCAAATCAGTTTGCGTTATTATTTTCAAGCAAACACATTCCAAATACATAAAATAACCATGTCTAATTCTTTTTCTGGTCTTTATTCTATTTCTTTATTTAAGTAAAGTATGATTATAAATGTTTTTTCAATGACTCTCACACTCGATGGAAGATACACCCATCTTAATATATAAAACAAAGTCGGGTTAGTTACACCACTTATAACTCGAGAACGGCTGGACCGATTTTTATGATTTTTCTCCGTCCCGAATAGCAGAATAGCTATTAAAACATAGGAAAAATTCACGAAAAATAAAATATGAGGAAAATTCTTTTCCTCGTACATTTTGAATGGAACGAATTCTCACCTTTTGAAAGAGCTGTAGGAATATTGTGATAAGTATGATATTGAGAAGCGAGTGACTCCAAAAATTCAAAAACCTCAAATTAATTTCAATGCGCTGATTGTTTTGTTTTTGTTCTTATAACATAATATCAACAGTAGAACGTATGTCTGCACCCCTCCAAAGGAAAAATACAATAATTATTATATATCTCCCTCACACGTATATGTGAGTATACGTATACGTAAGTAAGTGAAAAATTATAAATCCGTACACACAGCCATCTCTGATACTGACAAAAACCAAACACGGACAATTGCGCAACGATAATTGCTTCATTGTTTAATTTTAAACTAATAAAAAGTTAATAAGTTAACACAACAATAATTGATTCTGAGGCGGTAAGAAGTTCGCCGGGTCTGCTAGTTAATAATATAAATAATGTGGTTAAATAGATTTTTACATCATTTCTTTAAATTTGATGGAATAACTTTTTTTTTTAAGTAGCGTTGTTAATCCTATAAAATATTATAAATGTGTGTTAATCCTTTAAATGATAATAATATTACAAATTCAGAAAGAACAAATTAAATAAAATTCCAATCAGTGGCTAAGTAGGCTTCGCTTTTGAGTCCCACCCAAGCGTCGCGTGTTCGATTCCTCGTTGGCTAAGTCCTCCACCACGACACAAGCAACATTACCCGTGAGACTTTCAAATATTGTCAGGTTATTCGTAACTTGTGAATGCTTTTTTTGTCTTTCTTTAAAAAAAATAGATAATCATTTTGCCTAGCAAATAAAACCCGCTTCCCGGGGTGTTTTGCTGCTAGGCCCTGCAGGCGGCTTTTTGATTTATCAATTTAGTAAGGGGGCATCCATTAATTACGTGAGCACGAACGGGGGGGGGGTCCAGCAAAATCTCACGTTATTTGAAAAGAATATACGAATTGGCCTAAATTTATCTCACCGAGGGGGGGGGTGTAGATTGGAAGAAAAACTGCTCACGTAATCAATGGATGCCCCCTAACGTTTCCTGAGATTTCCTAGAGTGGAAGATACCCTAAGTATCGCCCTGGTGTAAGACCACCAATCAGAATAGATTTTTTATACCAGAAAAAAAAAATTGAAAAGTGGGAAAAAATTTGTGGAAAATTTGGTTTGAAAATGAGTTGTTAAATTGTAAAGATATTAAAAAAAATAATTTAGTTTTTTAATTTTTTTATGAGACCTTTTCATCAGAGATGCTGTTTAAAACCTTCAACGGTTCTTTGTGAAAATAACAGAGGACGCCACTTCTATTTACAACAATCCAAACTGTAGAAATATTAAAATAATTCAATCAGATGGATATTAAGTTGGATGAGATTATATATTATATTATTACCTACAGCTCTTTGAGAGGGTAGCTTGTATGGAAATAAATATTCACATCTACATACCATGTTTTACAATAGTTTGCAATAATTTTAGCCATCCAATTAATTATTTCGACTTTGAAAGTATTCATTGTTTCTGTTTATCTGAGCGTTGCTGGTAGAGTTTTGTATTGTTTATACGCTACATATCTAAAATGTTTTGGCCAAACGTGGTTTTAACAAAAGAAATTTGGAGTAATTCTTTGTTTTTACTAGGGTTTGTGTCCATTTTGTGTTGATTTGTGTAGGGTTTTGTTGTTTTTTTGCAAATGAACCACAATGTTTCTTACTAAGAGCTGATTTATGTCCATAACTTTGATAGTATGGAAGTATTAGATTACATCATGCAACGATTTCTGATAATTTAATGATTATCACCATAGCAAAGCCGTTAAATCTTCTAATTTATCTCTTATCAAAATTTTATGTTGAATGTAAAATTTAATGAACCATTTTATAGCTGCCGTAAACGGTAATGAACAAATAAGAGGAGATGCTAATTATTTATTTATTATTAATAAAACCCGTGCACCAAATACAACCACTCGTACATCCATCGGCCATTTACACAATTTATAACAATTCAATACGAACATTAATAGTACTAAGCATTACAAAACACGAACGTTTTATTAACATCGACATTAAAGCAATTGCGGTTAAGTGTCTCTATAAATAATATGTTCTCAATTATTGTGTAGCTAATGTTAACATTTCACAAATTTTCCCAGAAATGGCCCCACCCAGTCCGTGTGCCTTTATACGAATAATAATCAACAATAAAACCGCGAAATATAGTATAATTCTCTCACGAATCTTCAAATTAAATAACCGTGCTTCCTTATGGCTGTGGTAATGCGATTATATTGATAGATTTTCACCTGAGCATACGTATCAGAAACAAAGGCTACCCACATTTAGCATAAACTGGTCGTAAAAACTCCCCGACCTCCATTTACTTAGCAAATCTCTCTATTTGGTACACGAGTCTGGAGATGGTGTTTTAGCAGTCGATAAGGGCATCTCCGTAACGTCTCATTATGCCGTTTTCGAAAAAATAAATGTGCCGTAAATGCAAAACAGATTGGGCAACCACTTATAATTTTACTCGAGGGTTTTGTGAACGATACGACGATATTTCAGTACAAAACAACGATTTTCGTTCCTATAGTATTTCTTTTCTCTTTTCAGAAAATATTTTTATGTTTTTTAAAACGTTTTTTTTAATTTGTTTTTGTTAATTTGTATAATTTTAAGGTACACAGTAATAAACAACATATCCTACGAGCGTAACCTGAATAATATGAAATCACGTTTTAATGGTTGGTCAGTGGTTGAGTTGGCATCGAGTTTGGGTCCCACCCGTGCGTCACGTATTCGATTCCTCGGCTGGCTAAGTCCTCCATCACGACACAAGCAATATTTTCCGCCTACTGTGATGGTAGGAGGAGATTTTCAAATATTGTTAGGTTATTCGTAATCCGGGAACTAATGATTCTTTTTAATTAAAAAAAAATATATTAAAATTAAATGTTTCTCGATTTTTACGCAAGTGGATAAATGATTTGTTTTAAGCTCTTTGTCGTTGAATAAATTCAACGTAAAGTAAACTTTACGTTAAAACTGAAGAAGCCGTGTAAATTTCATGACTCCAGAGCTGCTTTTGCTCAATTTAAAAAAAACAACTTCTTCCATATAATCAAATTTGATTTATAGTGAAAACGTATCGTAGACTTCACTTTAGTTTAAATCCTGCATGAAACGATGAACACGGCAACCAAAATTATCGTTACTTGCTCTAAAATACAACTCATCGATCGACAAGGAAAGGGTTCTCCTAAAATCGGTCGACAGCTTCATTAAATCGATAACGAATGTTTTGATTCGTTCTCTTGAATTCGATGTTTTAAGTCATGAATCCACAAATATTCTCCACAACTATTCAAGTCTTATCGATGTTTCGATGATTAAATCCCATCCCTACTTGATCGTAACACGCTTTAACCCGCATATTTGTATCAAATTACCCGCTAGCAATCGAGTCGTGATGATTAGGCCAAATCATCACTGACAAAGCCTTGGGACGCAGACAAAGGACCACAGATTGCCTGACTTTAGAATGGAAACAGTCCAAGGAAGCTCTGATGACTGTTCTAATGGACGATGATTAGTACGAAACCGTTTAAAAAGTACCAACCTTGAAAACAACGATCGTTGGTAAATTTTTATTGTGATTAGATCTCCATAAATTTTAATATACTCGATATTGGATCTGCAGATAAATTGGGGTGAGACATTCTAATTCTTGACTGCGATATTAAAGTTGCCTGTGGTATTATATTACCTAACTTGAACTGTGTTTCGTAATAATTAGGTACTGATCATAATATTGTATTGTTATATTTTACGATCCAACTGGAATTTGAATTTAATCATTTCAAAGTCACGTTTAATGTTGACTATTTCAAGCCAAAAGTACGTAAATAACAAAACAACAAGATATCATAATGAAAAATATCACGTAAATGTCGACAATGTATTTATTGAACGAGATCCCCTCTAGAGACTCTAGAGTATTTGTAGAAACAACAGCAAGTTTGTCGTATTACGTATTGTCAACATTCAATAAACTATAATAAAATTAGTCCAATCTTACAATTCAATGGCAGTAACAAAGCTCCACCACCTTCCCTTTAAATTTGCGTAATACATTTTATATTTATGGCTAATCTCTTACTGTGAGACGTGGAAATATGGATGTTGACTAAATGGAGTTATTGACAATTAATTGCATAATTTTTATTTGGTACCCCTTTGTTATTTTCTAATTCTGATTATGCTGTTTTTCTTTTTTTTAATCATGTTTATCTTTGAACATTATCCTACGATGTGAAAATGTATTATTTTTATAAAGGTACATGGTTTAATTTCGCATTGTTTATCCTATATAACCTGTGTTTTTTTCTACCAATTCCACTTTATGTTTTTACTCTATGTAATATAAATTTTATGTGGCATCTTCGCTGGTCCATGCAACCATGTACAAGTAACATCAATTATTTTAATAAAATGTATATAACTAATTAACCCTACTAAACCAAAATAAAATAATAAATAATAAAATGCCTATATAGCTCAAATTCATACAAAGGCACTCGGTATAAAATCAGTGCAAAACAAAATACATTTTACATTTATTATAAAAATGTTTTCAAAATAGTGGTTCGGGTGCTTTTTATTCTCTTTGCTGAAAATGTTAAAAGGAGGTGTAATAAATAATCCTAGCATCTTTACATATTATAAAATGAAGTCGCTCACGCTGTCTGTTAGGAAATGAAGTAAATAAAATAGAGTAAAAGTTTCTGTGCGCCTGGCACAGATGTCAGTACTAATTAGTTGAGGTTCCGTGACATAGATGTCAGGAATGGCTATATTTTCCCCCCAACAGACCCATAATGTAGGTTATAAATATAATGATTGTCTTAAATTCTACCTCTTCTGCATCAGTTTGCCTTTAAAAGGAAACACTACATTATCGGTCCGTTGGGGGTCTTCAAGGGCGTTTTGTATATTTTATTGGTTACAATAAAAACTATCTTTGATGTACCTGGAGTTATTGTTGAAATTAAAAGTCCTAAAATCTTACACAAACCAAACTCAAACACTGTCTGTGTGCTTAGATCTTTTAAAGTACGCAACGGATTTTCATGTGGTTTTCACCAATAGATATCTGGCCAAGTGGCAGCGGGCAGCGGGCAGAATCTCAAGTTTTTTTTTATTTAAACACAAAAATGTTACAATTAAACAGTATTGATAAACCAGAGACTGAACGGTTGAAATTTAAGAATCCGGCTAAGACGGAAACTCTGACGCCGCGCCGTTTTCCAACTTTTCTAACCAATGGCTTTCCAATGCCAACAGATGGCGCCACTTCCGTTAACAGATCGCGTGATTAGCATCCCCTGACAGGCGTAAGTACTACTCGAATAACCCAACAATGTTTTAAAATCTCCTACTACCACCACAGAAAGCCGAAAATTATGCTTGTGTTGTGATGACTTAACCAGCCGAGGAATCGAACACGCGACGCCCAGGTGGTACCCAAGCGCTATGCCCACTCAACCACTGACCGGTATATTACGTATGATGTCATTGCCTGTTACGGTTACTTTGTCCCGGTGACTAGCTGTCACTGGATCACAGTGGATCCAAGGAACCAGCTATTTTTGGAACCAGTTTCTATCGGATTTATAAAATGGTCGCCAACACTCAAAAAGCCTCCAGCAGAGCCTAACGGCAAAAACCTACGGAGCGGGTTTTTAACAGCTAGTAGCATTATAATAAATCTAAAAAGTAGACGAACTATTTAAAAAACCAATTCCCTGAATCAGGACTAACTGTTAATTCCTATTGAAATAATCGAGGTTTTGAAAACAATTTTTTTGTGCTACACTTCCTTTATGGGTAAATGAAGGATAAATACGTTACCTATGAAAATGTTAGGTATAAGGCGGAAATATTAATTTATGTAGGTAACCTATAAGCAAGTTACATAGTTCACATTATGATGTAAATGTAACCCACCTCGATTTTGGAACCATGTTGTTTCATATCTTCATCTACACATTCATATTCCATATACCTGGCATGTTATATGGAATTCAGTAACTCTTTATCACTTCTTCATCATTCAATTACATCACATAAATTGTCAATTCGAGGCACAGTGCATTTACCCCCGCGTTGTGCAACGAGTGCGCGCGGCGGTGTTGTACGTTTTCGTGAATCGGCGCAGGTGTCTAGGGGCGATCCCGTCACGAGGCCCGCTGGTAGGGGGTAGACTCCACGGTACCGCTAAGAGGTCCGTAAGTAGGTACTGGAGGCGGCGAAAGCTAAACCTCTGCGCCGATGCTAAATTATGGAGGTAGGTACCTTATGTTAGAATATTGCCATAATCCGTTAAAGGGTATGCAAGAAAATAAAGGTTTTGAAACAATTGACCATTTTCAATTTTAAAAATGCTACTAAGAGATCTTTTATGGGAAATCTCAATATTTTAAACAAAGGTACCTACCACATAGTTTAACATCGGCGCACAGGTCTCTGAAAATAATATACAATGTACACCTCAATGTGAACATTAGGTGAACATTATTTACATATCAGTGTTTAGTGCAGTTTGATAATGGCTTCGAAGGTTCATTTTGATCATGACTTCGAAGGTTCAGTTTGATAATGGCTTCGAGGGTTCAGTTTTATAATGGCTTCGAGGGTTCAGTTTGATAATGGCTTCGAAGGTTGATATTGATAATGGCTTCGATGATTCAGTTTGGTAATGGCTTTTAGGGTTCAGTTTGATAATGGCTTTAGGGTTCAGTTTGATAATGGCTTCAAGTATTCAGTTTGATAATGGCTTCGAAGGTTCGGTTTGATCATGGCTTCGAGGGTTCAGTTTGATAATGGCTTCGAAGGTTCATTTTGATAATGGCTTCGATGGTTCAATTTGATAATGGCTTTGAGGGTTGAGTTTGATGATGGCTTCGAGGTTTGAGTTTGATAATGGCTTCGAGGGTTGAGTTTGATAATGGCTTCGCGGGTTCAGTTTGATAATGGCTTCGATGGTTCAATTTGATAATGGCTTTTAGGGATAAGTTTGATAGTGGCTTCGAGGGTTCAGTTTGATAATGGCTTCGGGGGTTCAGTTTAATATTGGCTTCGAGGATTCAGTTTGATAGTGGCTTCGAGGGTTCAGTTGAAGAAATTAAACAAGTAAAATGATATACAGTACAGAGAATGCCGGATACACGCGTCCCAAAAAGACTAGACACCCAGGTGGAAAGAGAAAAGTGGGAAGACCCAGACTGAGGTGGGAAGACGAGGTAAGAGGGGATGCAGCACAGCTTTTCCAGGTACCAAACTGGAAGTCAGCCGCTGAGGACAGGAGGAGTTGGAGGCGACTGTTGCAGGAGGCCAAAGCTCGATATGGGCTGTAGCGCCATCGAAGAAGAAGAAGAAAATTATATATATTTTTTAAAGCTTACGAGACGTACGCAGTTAGGTAATTTGATATTTAAGGCAAATGCAACAATTTTCAGCTTGTAACGTCATTTCCATCATACACTTAGAAATATCAATGTACCTACCTACCTACCTGAATGTCGAAAAAATAGATAAGATGATTTGTATCGTGTTTTTAAAATGTGTAAGAATTTTTTTTTACAAAAAGTGCTTAAATACTATAATGATGAAACAAGGCAAAATGCAGCCAGAAATTCAAAAACGTCATAAATCCATATTATAAAAATTATTTAATTATTATCCACAGGTTTAATAGAAGTTTAGCATCGGTAACTGTAAGAATGGGCGAAGCTTGATTTTAAATCACTATTTTAGATTAATCTTTACTACGAATCTTTTACATTATAAATATAAATAAATATGCTTTCCATAAATTGATTTTTTCCTACAGTTTCCGTTGAATAGAATTAAAATAAAATTGTTAATAACTTTATTAAAAAAAATCTTAAAATGTATTTTTTTCTATCGAAATTTATGAACGCAATTGAGAAACCACTTTTAAAAAATATGTTCTTATGCCTAAAATTATCTGATAGATTTCATCGATTACCTCTTTCTTTCTTACAAAATTATTCACAAAAAAAATAAAAACTACATTTGAGTTTAAACTCATCACCTCTAGAATTCGTTAGCTAAGCGATTTTTATACCTATTACCCACATTCATGGCGAAAGCACACTAAGAATTTGGCGTGTGGCTTCCTTAAGTGCCGAAAATAAAACAAGTGTTCCGATTTCTCAAACCCTCAACCAAAAACTGGAACAATCTCCAATCCCCACCCTTTACGTTCAGTCACTCCGGCGTAACACACACTTATTATTCTATTAAGTTTAATAATATATCGATGCTTATTCCCCGGTTACGCCCACCCTACGCGAGGGCTCCCAAATTATAGTCATCGGATAAATGAATTGGAGTCTTGATTCTTACATTACCCAACGTATCTCTGAAACTCCACATATTGTACTTGTATTTATTTACCTGTGCGCAAAATTTACTGTATGGTATTATTTGGTTCGATTGCCAATTTTTAAGTATGATTGAACGCGGCTATTAATTCAACTCATTGTACGGACGAGAAGTGTTATCATTTTGAGATGCAATCGGTTTATCTTTCACTTTAATTTGTAGTATTGTTGTTTTGATCAATATTTTGAAAATTTTGAAACCTTGGACCCATCACGTTTTTATGTTTTTAAATAAAAGTAAAGGAGCACAACAATTTTTGGGAATTCTGGTACATTATGAAGCCTACACCTCTATTATTATCGAAAAATTTATTGCAGATTTTGTTTTTGAGTATGATTGCTGCTGTAAAGTTGGTGTTTGCAAAAGATCCTATATTTGCCGTAAGCATAAAAAATTAATACCCAGTATTAAAAGTGTAATCTATACTGATTTGATTGGACCCAGACAAGTCGATGAAATCAAGAAATAATTTTAGAGGTGGGTATGGGTACCGCCGTCTCCTAAGTGGTTCGCTATATTTAGCAGAGGCACCCGGGTGAGATTTGTCTAGGTCTTGGCGATGGCTGTGTTTTACCATCTGTTACGTGGCTGGCCGGATAAGAAAAGGTTGAGGGAGACCTTTTGACCTCTCCAGCTGGACTCTGTCGACCCATCACCTTGCACTGCAGTGAGAGGGATGGATTCATAAGTCCGACATTCCTGGACAAATTGAACCCCAGATTCCTACCTACCCCTCAATCTTATTCCTTTCCAGCATTTCTCCTCTTCTTCCTTTCCATGAAAAGACCCCCCACACGCATCCCCAAAGATGATATGGATCCTGTGGGATTTTTTTTCCTCAGGTCCTCCTGTGTGGAGCTAATGTAAAAAGAAAAAAAGAATTGATATTTGAATAATATATGTTTGATCCATTTCTTCAGAAGCCAGGAAAAAATAGCAAATTTTAGGCCCTCGAATTGTAATATGGCAGTTTTCAAACCTTCGAGTCCATGGACCAAAAACACAATACAATTTAATTGAGGCACATTGTGAATCATCGGTACATTACTTTAATTAACGAAAATTATCAAAGGTTTTGTTTTTTGGTATGAATGATTTAATGGTCATGTATGGTTGTCCTATGTTTTCCAGAAGAAAGACAGATCATTTTCCTTTTTTGATTTGTTTTTACATTAGCTCCACACAGGAGGCCCTGAGGAAAAAATTCCCTTCAGGGCCTATGTCATCTTTGGGGATACTGTGAGAAAGGTCTTTTAGGGAAAGAGAATTCTGTGAAGGAAAAAGATATAAGGGGTGGGTAGGAATCTGGGGGTCAGTATGTCCAGGAGTGACGGACATATGAATCCATCCCTCCCACTGCAGTAAGAATCCTGCTGGAGAGATTATAATGTCTCCCTCATCCAGTCTCTTCCGATCCGAACTATCTCGCAGTTGGTGGTCAGACGCATCCGCCACCAAGACGTAGACAAGCCCCACCCCACGAACCCAGTTACAAATAGAGATAATGATATCCTCACTGGGATCTGCCGTGCTGAGAGGTTTCATTTACATACGAGTAATTTTAAAAGTTCATTGAAGTTACTGAAAGAAATATAAACATAAGAGTATTAGTGTTTTTTTAGTGCTATTGAGTGCTTTCAATTTCAGTCTGTATTTGGTGCAGGATGTTTACATTTTTTTTTTAATTTCACTATAAATAAATATTTGCACGTGTCCCTGGCCAGTCACAGTTGAAGTTATACCATTAGTTTCCTCATAGCATTGCAATCCATTAAACATAAGATTAAGATATCGCTGAAAGCGTCCATATATTAAGCATTAAATCTAAATATTGATACAACGCCCTCTGTCGCCGTGGAATTGATTCCTCTGCTAGGCCGGACGCCCCGGGCACAGATTTATGCACGCCCCACGCCCTGGCGTGATGAATGCACGACGCTCCGAGTCTCCTAGCTGCACGCGGGCAGTACCGTGTACCGTATACCGTGTCACCGACCACACAAAGCGCGCCGCAAGAACCAACAGCGGGAGGTCCTGGATGGCGTGAAATCCGTTCCAGATAAAACCCTAAATCGACTATTGAAATTCTTTCGAGAGAGCTTGTTTCTTCCAAAAAAAGGAGTACCTCAATTTGCTAGGCGGGTATAGGGAACCATTTATTGAATAATCGACACCTCTGCAATAGGTCACCCCAAGTGGCTCACTACGTTTGGTGACTTTGGTGCCCGGGTGCATGGGGTGAGGTCTTGGCGGTGGATACATCTGCCCACCTACTATGTGGCCAGCCGGATCGCGAGAGACTGGTTAAGGGAAACCTTTTGGCCTCTCCAGCCGGACTCTCTCGATTCGTCGCCTTGCGCCATCTCTATCTTGGACACAATGATCCCCAGATTCCGACCCACCCGTCATACCTTTTTCCTTCCCAGAAATTCCCCTCCTTCGTTTTTCTAAACAACTCTCCAAATAGCATCATTAAATATGACATAGGCCCCAAGGGAAAATGTTTTCCTCGGGGCGTCCGGTGTGATGCTAATGTAAAAAAATTAAAAACATTTTTTTAAATATCCCTCTAATGAGAATCGATCCAGATATAATAACTGCTGTTCAAATGTAGCTGTGTATTTTGATCACTTGGAGCTTGCAACTGATCACTACTGATCAGCTGCAAGTTTTCTATCTCACTATATATGCCGGTCTCCTCCGACTAAAATACACACAGTGGTTGCTTTCCGTGGTCGATAGAAACCAAGAAAAACGTTGCATGTTGTTTCCCTGAATAGACTTGAATATTAATTTTAAAATTTATTGAATTTTTCAAATTCTGTCCCGTCCTTAGTAATTTTGATAATTATACGCAAAAGCCGATTAGAATTGGGAGCTAGTATCTTATTTAAAACTCAACAAAGAGGCATTTCAATTATTCCTATTTAACTACAATTTTTTTTCGTCACTTTTAATGACTTTTCAAGGAAGTAATGAAATTGCACATTGTTGAGTTGTCAGATCACCCTTATTTAGGTAGATTCTGACTTTCATTTGGTGACATCAAACGAGTTTTTAAGTGTCCATTGTTTTCAGCTACAGAACTACAGATCATATTAGACTGGTACTAAAAACTTTTTTGTTAGTATAAAATACCTTTCACCAATTTAAAATAAAATCTTTGTAAAATATTAAAAGCGGATTTTGAACTACGTTACCTTAATTTTAAGCGTTTGTCGTTTGTCGTCGAAAGTAGAATTACATAGTTTTATCAAATAATATCTTGCAATACCTACCCCATGGGCCATCACAGGGTTACATGTGTTGAAATGTGAGAAATAATTTGTTTGTACGTTCACAAGACCTATAAACAAAAAAGGTTAACATCAATTCTTTAATCGTCCCATTTCCTATGCGAACCTTTTTCCAAAGCGCTCTTAAACTTAAAACCGTTTTGAGCAAACCGAGATCAGAGGCTGTAAATAACTCCACAACTCTTCACGTTAAGAATCTCGGCACGATCCTTTTAAAAGTAATCTGTTGTTAAAGGATTCATTCTAACGGAATAAAACCTAACTGTGTTTTAATCAAAGACCCGATGAAATAAAAGCCTTCCGAAAGTGATTGTGATAGTGATGATGGGAGCAAGTTGTGATACTATGTTAAAAGTTATTTTTAAAATTACCAAACTTTTTTTTCCAGAAGGATTAAGGCCTCATACTTCCTATAAGCCACACTCAAATGTTTCAATCCTTTTCTAATTAACTGGCTTGTGATATTGTAGAAAAGTCTACCTACTTCTTGACAGCTTGTTGCCAAGAGTATTTTTTCCAAAAGGGTCGAGACCTAATGGCTTCGTTCAGCCATCCATAAAAATGATTTGAGGAGATTTCTGGGAAGGAAAAGGGTATAGGGGGTGGGTAGGAATCTGGGGTTCAGTGTGTCCAGGTCATCCGCCTCCAAGACCTAGACAGACCTAGACAAACATCACTCCATGAACCCGGGCACCCCTGCTAAATCACCAAACGTAGCGAACCACTTGGGGTGATCTACGGCAGAGGTGTTGGTTATCCAATAAAGGATCCCGGGGCGGCGGTACCCATTCCCGCCTCCCAAATTGAAATAATTTAATGTATCAATACAAATTTAATTATAATTACAATTTCTACTTCAGAAACTTTTGGTGTTCGTGAACCGAACAGGCTTTTGGTTATGAAGTTACCAAATTATTTATTTTTATTTTTCAATTTATGAGTAAAACCTCAAATTGTAATATTTAATTAAATGAAGACAATACTAACGAAACTCAATCGAAAATCTGGAGACAAAATGAAGATAGTGTAATTCTTAGTCGAAGTATATTATAGTTAAAAGTGAATAAATTGGATTTAGACACCTTAGCTCAGTTGGTAGAACTGTTGCCATGAAAGCAGAAGGTACTGGGTTCGATTCCCAGAGGTGCCAATATCTTTTTCTGATTTGTCTATCTCCAGATATTCGATTGAATTTCGCTTGTACGAGTATTATCTTCATTTAATTACATATTACCAACTTATTACCTATTTTTTTTAAAAATGAATACCGCACAAGAGTCCCAACTGCTCCCGTCTGAAGCCAGTGAGACTATGGCATCCCCAAATTGGGATATGTTGTGAGGCTGAAGGTAGTGGGGAAGGGAAGGAGAAAGGGAAGAGGAAGGTAGGGAAGTACCTGGCTATTCAGATCTGGTCACCAAACACGGCTAAAGCCATTTCAAGCAACGTTTCAATTCTGAATGGTGGTCTTACACCAAGGCGATACTGAGAGTATCTTCCACTCTGGAACGTGCCGCAAATATACTATATATTATTTTAAATTAATTGATTGTGAAATAACACAAATTAATCAAATAAAATTTATTTGCCACGCCGGGATTCGATCCCGCGACCTTCGGTGTGCTAGTCAAGCGCCTTACCGCTGCACTACGCCGGTTACCTGAAAGTATTAAGGCCTCACGGTTGCGATAAGCCACGTCGATAATTTCTAATCAGTAATATAGGCATCATAGATTAATCCTTCACTATTAGTGTCCTATTTAAAATCCTACACTGTTTAGTGACCATTGCAGATTCAGTAGCTCTTATCACCGTCCCTCTCTGAGATATTATAATGCCGTCAAATGACCCCTGGAAATTCTAGGTTTCTTCAGCAGACTGTTACTCAAAACGAATTGCTTAATCCCGCTATGAACAGAAAATGATCTTTCAACCGTTAGGTCAATCGCAAAGTTACCACTGGACCACAACTCCCTGAAACACAAAAAGTGTGCGTGGCTGTCGTGGATGGACTGGCCGGTGGATTGTTCACCTATCACATTATGTCTGGGAGATTGTAGGTTCAGCATCATGTGTTCAAATTCTCTCCAGCGGGTGTCGTAATGATCGCCCTGTTCTGCGTTTATCGTAAGCTGTTTCTTCCCTAATGCCGACTAAACACCGGGTCAGCACTTGGAAAGTATAGGCCTCTAGTTGCGCAAGTAGCACTCATTACTTCAGCGGCTAGAACTAATGGATTACAGGTACAATGACTGAAAGGTGTTCAGGAATCAGCTGTAGTTCAAAATGTCTGCTTTATCACACATTATTTGCTGTAACTCCACGATGATCATAACTATAATAATTCCATCGTGATACCTAAACAATAAAGATATTTGATACTAGTGGTTAAGTCCATCCTAAACATTGGCAAAACCAAAAGGTTGCCTACCGATCAATTTCAGCCATATTTCATAGGAAATTGATGCTCACTCAAAGTTATTATGTTATAATATTAAAATAGTATATTACACATCAATATCTTTTCAATATTCAAAGTAACTACAATAGACAATTTATATTAAAAAAATATTCAATTCTACAAACTTTCAAAGAAATACAGCTAAAAAAATTACATTTCAATATCTCAGCAAGATATCAAAACAATATTAAAATCCCAAAATTTAATACCAAGCACATCCAAAATTCCTATCTGTATCATGGTATAAATTATTTCAACAAACTCCCATTAGAAGTAAAAATTATTGAAAATAAAAGTAAATTACAAACTAAATTAAAAAATTACCTGAAATAACTGTAAGAGTTACATTACTATTTCACTTCATTTAAATCTGTTAATCGACACATCTCAAGTTTCTCTTACTATATCTATTGTCAATAGTTGCAATATTATTATTCACCTTCTCAAATGATAACATTGATAACATAATTGAGTATGAATTCACTCACCAAACACAAGAGCCTTGTCTCTTTATGGTGAGGAAAGGCTTTTATTACATTAATATTACAAATCTGTTTAATATGTAAAAAAAAATGTATAATTATTGTAAAAACAAACAAATATTAAATAAATAAAAAAATAAAATATAATTTCAAATTTTAAACGGAATCCAAAACTGCTTACGAATTACAGCTTCAGATGCACTTGAAAATGGACTGTAAATATTATAATTGGTGTTTGTTTTATTTTTTGTAGGAAAAACTAATAGGAACACAAGAAAAGAGGATTACCAATCACTTCCACTCTGCGAAGGAGCACTCAACACAATCACAATATGGTTGTACCGTGATACCTTAAGGTAATTATCGCCACATTAAAACGATATTGTTTACTTTCGAGAGGGTCAAATACCTTCCTTTTAGTTCAAAAACGAGATTATGTAGACGAAAAACACCAAGAGATTGCTTCCAAGGTAGTCAAAATTTTTAGTATTTGTTCCAAATATCTTTTCCAGCAGGGTGTTGGTAAGGGAGAGGTAGGAACCGGATATAAATGCCATTCCGTAGGAACTATGCATTATGAATGCCGTATGAATTATCGCTTCAAAACCAAATACCGAACAAATTTCAAGGCAGCAATGCTGGTATAAATACTTAAAAAAATTATATTTGATATTAAAAATAAATGAAGTCTTAATTAGCAAACTTATATGTAACCGAATTATTACCTAACCTAACCTTCATTTTTATTGTTATAAGATCATCTCGTATTTCTAAGAGCGGCTTTTACTTATTCCACATCACTGTCTTTCAAAATGCAATGGAATATGAGTTAACGAGATTAGCTTTGAACTGTCATAATAACCAAAAAATTTAAAACTTTGAAACCTTATTTTCATAAAAGTAATAATGATTTCATCATACGAACACCCTGTCTTCGATTTCCTTCATCCGATGCCATAAGAAATCAATTTTCAAAAATATACGTCGTATTATTTATCGATCGATCCGAAGGGCTGTACAGTTAGTTTAGTACACAACTTGATACTTCACACTTCCTTACACGAGTTTATTTATTGACTCCTTTGAAGTGTTTCCATCACTTGGCAATTAATAAGATTATTAAAAATGGGTTTCAATCGGCCTACATAATGGCCTCCAAAAGGGGCCGTCATGTTTTACAAGCCGCCATATCAAAATCAATAAACAATGTCAACCTTAACGATACTTCTTGACGATTTTGGAGAGGTACCCAGTGGCATTAATAAATTGCAGCTAATTGGAGTACGGAAGTACAAGTAATAAAATTATTGTTTTGATTAAAAGCTTTCAGCACGGTTCCTTATTGGGACACTTCGTTTTTGTTGAACAACAACAAAGTATAATAGAACATGTTTTTTTTTGTGATGTACAGTATGCGCCAAACTTAAGCACCGACCTGATAGATCCATTCTGACTTACAATGCGCTGAAGTTTGTCCGGATATTGGCGGCGGATGCGTCTGCCCACCAACTGCGTGGCAAGCCGGATCGGGAGAGACTGGTAGAGGGAGACCTTTTGACCTCTCCAGCAGGGCTCTTTCGGAACATCACATTGCACCGTAGTGGGAGGGATAGATTCATTTTTCTGTCACTCCTGGACCCACAGACCCCCAGATACCTAACCATCCTCATACCTTTTTCCTTCCCAGAACTTTCTCTTCTTTCTTTCTTTCCAAAAAATCCCCTGTACACAGCATCCCCAGAGATGACAAAGATCCTGAGAGGAATTATTTTCCTCCGGGCCTCCTGTATGAGCTAGTGTAAAAAAAGTGGAGGAGAAAGATGCATGACACTACGAGCGATAAAGAAAGGGGTGGGCGGGGAGGCATGTGACTTTTCGGATCTTAAACTCGCCTATTGCGTCGATTTCTGTATCAACGTCGGGACTAAATTAATGTTTAGTGCTTACTGTACATATATTCAATATTCTCCTGATGAAGGAAGGGTTCTTCCAAAACCGATAGAGTTTGAATAAAATAAAATTAAAGTGGTCTATAACAAATTTATGTTTTTATATAACAAATTTAAAAGTATTTGAAGATTGGTTGAAATACATTGCCTTAGCTACACTTTTATTATTGTAGACATTGAACAACTTATAAATTACGCGATCAGGTATGTTGACTCTGAACGTTATTTGGAATTCGAGACATGGATATTGGGAATTTTCTTACCATTGCCAAAGCTGATGCGAAATCTGGATCCTGAAAATTGAAACATTCAATCGAGTAAGGGAATTAAAAAGATTTGAACCCTGTGGAAAAAGCTTAAAATGTCGGAATTGCTTAATTAAATTTTACAATAGGGAGATTAAATTGAACTGTCTTGTTTACCTGTATGCAAGAGGCTGATCAATATTATTTTGTAAATACTGTAATTATTTCAGGACTATAATTAACCATAAATATCTTCCGTTCGTTGCTCTAGACGTGAAATCTGAGATGTGAAATAATGTGATTTAAAATAATATGTGGTACGTTTGCGGCAAATTCCAGAATGACAGATATATCGCCTTTCAATATCGCCCAGGTGAAATTTACCATTTCTACCAAATTCTACTATTCAGAATCATAGCGCTTTTTGAAATGGGTTTAGCTGTGTTTAATGTCCGGATGTGAATAGCCAGACCCAATCTTCCTCTTCTCCACCTCTTTCCCTTCATCACTTCCGTCAACCTCAAAATATTCAGGAATTGAGGATTCCATTATCCTACTGACTATGGACAGTTGAGAGCAGCTGGGACTCTTGTACGGTATTCGCAGTAAAAAATAAGAAAATTTTTAATCCACGTCATTCTAGGTCTTCTCTAGGTGTGAACGCGTATAGCACCCAAAAATATTGCAA